>CM074720.1:188813105-189413105 GCA_037306005.1 Rhinophrynus dorsalis | reverse complement strand
CCCCAAGTACTTGCTTCCACTTTCGCCTCTGGCCTAGTTTGTAATGGGGTCACACCGAGCGAGCATTGCTTACCCCAAGTTTGCTGGTCTTACCTATTGTGATATATTATCTAAATATTGTATTTTCCATGTTATCCTATTAAGATCATGTATGCACTGACTTTGGAATTAATGCTTCCTGCCTATTGTCCCCTTCTTTCATCCCTTCCTCTCCTCTTCTTGACTTATTGTTGAGCCATCTTACCTTGCTCGCTTTATGTGCCCACCTGTCGTGGGGAATGACAATGGAGGGAGGAGTGGGCCCTTTTGATCTAAGTCCCTTGGCCTTATCTTATTGTGCTGTGACTCCATGGGGTCAGGGAGGGGGTCGAAAGTGGGATATTTTTGACATTGTTTTGGCCAGCCTGTGAGTCCCTCCCATCTTACTTACTGGCTACCTGGCAATGGGGCTACCTAATATTTTTTGTTCAAGCCACTACACTGTATTCTTTTTGGGGAGATGCACACTCGCCTTGGGTGAGTTGAGATGGGGTTGTTGTCTTGGGATCGGGATAGTCCTGCTAAGGGTATTACTCTTTTAAGGGGGGGTCGGGCAATTGGGTCATTTAACTAGGGAAGAGCTCCACAGACCCTTTCTGCTCACCATATTATTTGTGTTGAAATTGATCTGGTGACCAAAATAGTCTGACTTGCTGCGCTCCTCATAACATTTGGGCTCAAGGTCATGGGTTATCACAAAAGAAAAAAAACTGCTGCTTCAATCCGTTACAAATTCAAGTATACAACAAAAGGTAGTCCCATAGATGTGTGTGGAAATCACCTTTGAATTCCCTTTAAGCAATCACATAGCTGACTTTTCTTGGAGCGTGTGCTACTTCAAAGGGGCCTTCCTCCACCCTTCACTTAAATAGATACAATGTTAAAGAAGTGCACTACACTTATTGAAGTAATCCAAAATGCAGCTTGGTTGCAATATAAAAACATCAATACTTTATTAGATGTTTACTATAAACACATACAAAATTACCTTCAAATTCATCCGAGTATTGTGGAAGTATAGGCGAGCACTATATTGTAGATATCTCTCATAAACCTTGGATCAACATGTTTCGCGTGCACCCACGCTTAATCATGACCAACTAAGGTCCAAAATGCAAAAACCAGTACATTTGAAAAAATCTCTCATCCAATCATCTGACTTCATCTCAGCTTTCCATCATTACCTCTAATGACCACAGATCTCCAAACAAGATAAGGGCATTCTAAATCCTCAAACTTTCAATTAACCCCTTAATGACAACACAGCACCAAAATGTACCTTCATATCTCTACTTAATGCTAGTATATAATCCTTTCAAGGGGTATATTGGAACATCATCGCTCATACAAGAGGTTAAAATATGCCCAAAAATCAAGTTTAACCCCCCCCCCCGAGCCCCAGAGCGGCACAGAGTGCACCGCTTAGCAATGCACTCCGTGCCGCTCCGGCGCCCAAAGGGTCAAGGAAACCTTCTGGTCAATTTCTTCGCTGGGAGAGTCCCACAGATACATATATGTCACATTTAAAAATCAGATAAAATCACAAATATACAAATAGTATGTAGAGGATAATTAGTATGTTCTAACAAAATGCTTGTATACTTTTAACTGATGGACTGACTCATGGATTAACTCCTCCCAGGCTATACCTGAATATAAAGATTGTGTCTTGAATCACAAGATATATAATAGTATAATATAATATATTATAATAAAACCGTCTCAGATAAAATGTATGCTCATAATCTATTTATTAAAAATAACATTACCCCTATTGGAAATATAGAATACATTTATCTATGTGTGAAACACAGACAGAATTATTAATAATAGTTTTCATTTATAACTCATATCACAGAGCATTCCATAGGAGAAGCAATCCATGTTTCATACAGATGATGTTGAATGTAAATCCCACATATATAATTTTTTATTGTCATTATAATAATGGTCATCACATCTCCTCCATCCTCATATTAATCCTTTCACATGTATATACATGAATTACTACTCAATTGATAGAAGTTACACATTTTAAAACCATCTTCAAATCCAGGTCCAGACCACACTCTCACCAATAGAATACTGAAATGCTAATATGATGAAGGGATGTACTCATGCATGATCCATATACAATGGATCACACATAGCATGCTACATCATAACGTCCCCCTAAAACAACTCGTTCAATACCTTGAACTGAAAAACTATCCATTTTACATCCAGATATTGAAAAATGTTCTGCAATCACTGACCTAATATTACTTGTACG
Source organism: Rhinophrynus dorsalis (assembly GCA_037306005.1). NCBI lineage: Eukaryota > Metazoa > Chordata > Amphibia > Anura > Rhinophrynidae > Rhinophrynus > Rhinophrynus dorsalis. Next base: position 189,410,794 of record CM074720.1, on the reverse strand, counting down.
TATGTCGCTTAAATGCTCATTTATCCTAGTTCTTAAACATCTCATAGTCTTGCCTACATACTGGATCTTACAATTACAACAGGTAATAAGATATACAACCCCTTTTGTTGCACAATTAATGTAAATTTTTATCAGATATGATTTCTGAGTTGAGCTGGATACGAATGATCGAGAGACATCAAGCCATCTACAGCTCACACACCGTGTGCTGCCACATTTGTAGCAGCCTATGTTGGACAGCCAATTACTGCCCCGGCTCTTCCTATCATTTACAAAGAGACTGGGAGAAATAAACGCCGACAGAGTAGGTGCTCTTTTTGAAACAAAACGTAGTCCTTCTGACAACACTCCTCTCAGGGTAGGTTCACCATTTAAGACAGGAAGATGTCTCTCAATAATCCGCCTAATATACCTAAATTCAAGACTATAAGGTGTAGTGACTATTACTCTATTTTCTTTTCTATTGGCTTTCCTGTCATTATTCATGTTATCTTATTGAACTGCATTTTTAGATAATTGTCTTTTGTATGCCAAAAGGTCTTGTCTCTTCCTACTCCTGGCTATATTGAGAGCTCTGTCTAATACCCAAGTAGAATACCCCCTTCTCAAAAATTTCTCATATAGTTCTTTAGCCTTCAATTCAAAGGTATCATCTGTTGAGCATATTCTCCTAAGACGCAGGAACTGCCCTACTGGTATCCCACGTATAGTATGACTCGGATGACAGCTCTCCGCCCTCAATAAACTATTTCCTGCAGTTGATTTACGGTATACGCTAGTAGTTATACTTCCCTGAACCACATCAGCTGTAATACTAAGATCTAAAAAATTAATTGTCAAGGGGTTGTATTCATATGTAAAAGAAGGATTGCTTCTCCTATGGAATGCTCTGTGATATGAGTTATAAATGAAAACTATTATTAATAATTCTGTCTGTGTTTCACACATAGATAAATGTATTCTATATTTCCAATAGGGGTAATGTTATTTTTGATAGATTATGAGCATACATTTTATCTGAGACGGTTTTATTATAATATATTATATATCTTTTGATTGAAGACACAATCTTTATACGCAGGTATAGCCTGGGAGGAGTTAATCCATGAGTCAATCCATCAGTTAAAAGTATACAAGCATTTTGTTAGAACATACTAATTATCCTCTACATACTATTTGTATATTTGTGATTTTATCTGATTTTTAAATGTGACAAATATGTATCTGTGGGACTCTCCCAGCGAAGAAATTGACCAGAAGGTTTCCTTGACCCTTTGGGCGCCGGATCGGCACGGAGTGCATTGCTAAGCGATGCACTCCGTGCCGCTCTGGGGCTCGGGGGGTTAAACTTGATTTTTGGGCATATTTTAACCTCTTGTATGAACGATGATGTTCCAATATACCCCTTGAAAGGATTATATACTAGCATTAAGTAGAGATATGAAGGTATATTTTGGTGCTTTGTTGTCATTAAGGGGTTAATTGAAAGTTTGAGGATTTAGAATGCCCTTATCTTGTTTGGAGATCTATGGTCATTAGAGGTAATGATGGAAAGCTGAGATGAAGTCAGATGATTGGATGAGAGATTTTTTCAAATGTACTGGTTTTTGCATTTTGGACCTTAGTTGGTCATGATTAAGCATGGGTGCACGCGAAACATGTTGATCCAAGGTTTATGAGAGATATCTACAATATGGTGCTCGCCTAAACTTCCACAATACTCGGATGAATTTGAAGGTATTTTTGTATGTGTTTATAGTAAACATCTAATAAAGTATTGATGTTTTTATATTGCAACCAAGCTGCATTTTGGATTACTTCAATAAGTGTAGTGCACTTCTTTAACATTGTATCTACTCAAGGTCATGGGTTCCCTCTCTACTTTACTTCTTAAGGTGGCTAGTTTTCAATTGTCATGCAAGGCGAGTGTGTCTTGCTCTGGGGTGTAGTATTATTGTATGTCCTACATTCACTTACTGTTGTTTGAGTCTTGGTTTCCTCTTTCTTTGCAGGTATTCCTCTTTCTTTTCTTTGGGCGACTGGGGGGCTAGTTGACTGCTCTCTAGGCCCCAGTCTTCCTCCTGAGTTCCTGAGTGGACGATCACTTTGGCACTTTTAGAGTGCCCCCTTTCCTTGTGATCTCCATCCTTTTCCTACCCCCCCTTCTCTTCCTCCATTTCCCTCCTTTTGTCTGTTCTTCTTCGCTTTTCTCCTCCTTTCTTCTCCCCCCCTTCTCACCTACTGTCTTCAGACTAATTGACTTTTGAATACAGCGCTGCAAGTATGTCACTGTCTCAGAGCAATATTATGCAAGGGACACCTACTTCACCCTCTAGTCCTGTAGCCACCCTGAAGGTGTTATAATGTTAAAGGCCTCAGTGCCCCTCACAAACGCAAGATGGCACTTAGAAACTACATATCTCTTAAAGCTGACATCATCTTCCTACAGGAAACGCACTTCTGCTTCTCCAAAATATTGGGACAGATGTTTTCAGTTACACTTCCACTCCTCTGGTCCTCATAAATGAAATGGTGTGTCGATACTGATCCACAACTCAGTGGGTTTTCAGGTTTCCCGTGACTTAGAAGGGCGTTATATTATGCTGAGGGGTGACCTTCAGGGGTCTTCTCTGACCCTCTTAAATATTTATGGCCCCACTGCGCCTGATGTTTTATATTTTTTTGCGCTTGACCTCTCTTTTAGATCAGATACTGACCTCTCCTCTCGTAGGTGGTGACTTCAATGCTTTTATGGATCCAATTCTAGATCGTCCTACTCCCCCACTGGGCTGCTCTTTGCCCCCCAAAATCTAAACATCTTGCTTCTCTGATCTCCACTACAAATTACTTGATTGTTGGTGCTTTTTACACCCAGGAGTTCTCAACTACACTTTCTTCTCCCACCCTCATGGGTATTATTCTACACTGGATTTCATCTTCTCTAATCCTTTCCTTACTTATGGGCCCCACTCGTCCACGATACATGATCTCACTTGGTCAGATCATGCGATTGTGGAATGTTAATGTTTGATCTATTCCGCTCCCCAACTTCTTCCTCTTGGAGATTGGCCCATAAACAAGATTCTATGCCATGTAACCTCCTTCGACTTACTAATTAGTGTGGTGAACTAAATATGCTACTATTGTGAAATGTGCTTTGCATATTTCAATGGACTCATCAACTCTTTTGAAAAATGCGACAAGCCTGATGCGATGCTGGCAGCAAAACTGAGGCAACAGGTCAAGATTCATATGATTTCACAGTGTTACGGTTCCTTGACATATAAGACGTTGCATATTGCTTTGTCTTTTGCCTCTCTTTTTGCATCACATTATGACAGACACAAAGTTTCGTCCCCTGAAACCCTACGGTCCCATCTGCAGACCTTCTTAGATGATTGTCACCTACCCTCTTCAACATCTGAAGCCCTGTCATCTCTGAATGAGCGTATTTCCAAACCTGAGGTGGCAGCGGCACTAAAAACGTTTAAACCTTCGAAAGCTCCTGGCCCGGGTGGCTATATGTCTTATTATAAGGCTTTCCGCTTATCTCTTCTTCCTCATCTGACTGTGCTATTTAATGACTTTTTACAGGGGATTGTACCGCCCCCAGAGATGCTCTCGGCCAAGATTGTGGTTATCTCTAAAGAGGGAAAGGATCCCACTTCCTGTGCAAATTATTGGCCAATTTAATTGATCAATGTTGACATTAAGCTGTTCTCAAAAGTACTGGCTACCAGGATGTCTCGTCTCTTGGTTTCGCTAATTCACCCTAATCAAGTTGGCTTCATTATGGGCTGGGAGGCTCCTGTCCATATCAGTCGTGCTCTTAATTTAACCCAGCTGGCTATTGATCGCTCTGTCCCTATGATGCTTTTATCTGTTGACGCCAAAAAGGCCTTCGACCACGTGGATTGGGAATATATGTTATTCATATACGTTATTCGGTCACTGTACTCCGACCCATCTGCGGTGGTCGTGGTCTCGGGTCATGTATCTGAAGGTTTTTCCATACGGAATGGTACTCATCAGGGGTGTCCCTTCTCTCCTCTTGTTTGCTCTTTGCATCAAACATCTGGCATGTGCGATATGCCAGTCCCCTGATATACGAGGTCTTAGGGTCAGTTCAGATGACTATAAACGGAGTCTGTTCGCTGACGATATCCTTCTTACGGTTACCTCTCCGCTTACTTCTCTACCGAACTGTCCCCCGTTGGGTGGGATTGGAAGTAGATCTCTCTGCTGCTCCCCAAGCTTCTGACTTACTGTCGTTACCTTCCTGGCCTTTGAGTTCATTTGCCAATAGCCTGTCCCTATCGAATACCCTTTCACTGCGGTGGAAGTGTCAGCTGAAGGACCATCTGCGCACCTCTACCTCCAAACTCTGTCCTCTTTTTTGTAATAAAGTCTTCCCGCCAGGTTTGAATCTTACATTTTCAGTGGTGGTGCGATTCTGGGATTACACGAGTCTCCGATTTGTATCTTGGGATGACTCTTATCTCTTGGGATCAATTTCGAGAGAGACATCATGCCCCAGCCTCCAAATTTTTTCACTTCCTTCAAATTCAACATTTTGTCGCATCTTACTTTAAATCCTCTCTGTCTGGATCCAGCACCCTCTTTGAGTTATTGTGCTGTACCTTGTTACATAGAAAGGGTACCAAATCTAGTCTCTATTCTCATTGCTTGACCGCTCTTTCCCCACCCTCCCCCATATCGGACTCTTTGGGAAGCGGGTCTTTGAGAATCACCAGACCCTGAGGAGTGGAATGCCATAATGCTTAATTTCTGAGGCCTAACGCCATGCACACTGGTAAAAGAAAATGCATACAAAGTCTTGACTCATTGGTACTATTGCCTGGCCAGATTGCATAAATTTTTCCCTTCCGCTTCCCAGTTGTGCTGTCGGGGCTGCAGCTTAGATGGCACCTACCTTCACATGTGGTGGTCGTGTCCTTCGGTGGTGGCTTTGTGGTCCCATGTCTTTGGTCTCTTGAGCAGAGCACTAGAGGTTCTTGACCCTGAAATATGTATGCTAAAGATATATGTGAAGATACCCAGGCATGTACGCTTTTAAACAGATAGCATGGAATGCGATGCTTGAAGTTTACCTATAATGCTGCAAAGTTTGAGGCAGGATTAATTAGACCTAGTGAACTAGGTTTTAAGTGGATGGACAAAACTGGACTGAGATCTATGGTTTGAAAAGTAAGCTATATGCTGGAGATATTTTCCTTTAATATTTTGTGAAGAGTATGCATGGCCTCTTTGTAGGCCTTACCTATGTGTATTTTTTCTTTAAGAGGTTGGCTACTGCGCAGATTGCTCTAAAAATTTGATGTTTATGTTGGGCAATGAAGGAAGGAAATGCCTCCTAAGAAGGATAAGAATAAAAAAGATCAAGTGGAAGAGAAGAGAGATAGACGCTCATCCAGTTTTTTTTTGCCAAAAGCAATGGAACCAGTGGGAACAAAAAAGAGCTTACAGGGGCTGACTTTCATGGCAAACTCTGGCAATGGGGGAGGCGCAGTCTCTCAAGATTTTATTAAAGCTTGTTTAGAGGAGCAGTCAATTAATTTAAAGCATGACATCTATAAGAGCACAGCAGAACTTAAACTGGAGATAGAGGGGATATCTTCACGTATGGCAAAGGTGGAGGAAAATATGGCTAAGATGGAGGTCCAGCAACGAAATATAGAGTCTACCAAGGAGATTATGAGAGGTCAAATAGAGGATCTGGAAGACAGAGTCATGGATCTGGAGGATTGCTTTAGAAGGAGAAACCTACGCTTCAGGAATATACCAGAACGGATTACACAAGATCAGTTGGAAGTTTATTTGGGAAATTTCTTCAAGGAGCTGGGGATTAAGGAAGACCATGGGGTAATCAAGACGGAACGGATGTATCGGCTAAGAAGACCTAAGAATTTGAGTCAAGATGTCCCAAGAGACGTGGTGGTGATCTTTGCGTCCCTTAGGGATAAAGACTTGGTTTTGTATGAAAGAAAAAATGTTGGATCACTGGGTGAACTGTATAAGGACATTTTAGTGTTTCAGGATTTGTCATACAGGACAAGAGCGAGGAGAAGATTGTTTGTTCCTTTTTTGAACATTTTACAAAAGAATAATATACGTTATAAATGGGTGTTCCCAGTTTCCCTTAGAATATCATGGGAGGATGCAGTGTATATGTTTAAGAAACCAGAAGATCTAGGGCTATGGTTGGATAATAAGAGGCTGGTATAGAGAGAGGGGAAGGAGAGGAGGAGGAGTATATAAAATTTTTTTTTTTTTTTGGCACTAGGTGTTTGTCACTTTAAATAATGGCTGTTTGCCATTTCTTCAGGGGGGGTGATATTATAATCACATAGTGGGTATTTGCACTAGGTGTTTGTGACTTAAAATAATGGTTGTTCATTAGCTTTAAAGGGGGGGGTGATAGTATAATTATATTGTGTTTTTTTGTTTTTTTTCTCTCCTTCTCTTCCTCTCTTTCTTTCCATCCTCTTACAGAAGTTTCCAGTGGTGGGGGGGTGGCCCGGAAGCGGGTAGCTCTTGTCTGTGTGCGGTTTGGGTGGGCCGCTGTGCGGGGTCCCCCATTAGCATAAGTTTGTGCAGGATGAGGCACGTGGGTGTTCCTCTGTACTGCGCGCAGGGTGGTGCTATGGGTTATCCCCCTGTGCTGGGTAAGGTTAGGATGTGGGGGTTTACTTTTGTGCTGTAGGTCAGTCAGTGAACTGGGAGATTAGTAGCCTAAAATGGGGGTCTTTGTTTTAATGAGTGTCGCGTGCTGTTGATTAGGTTTTTTTTTTTTTTTTTTTTTGGTATTCACTGTGTGTTAGTTAGTAACATGGGGGGGGGGTTATATAGATGTTGTTACTGGAGTTTTTTTTTTTTTTTCACAGCCGCGACACATATCAGGTAGGGATACCCTCTAGGTTTAGTAAGTAGGGTGTAATTAAAAAGTGTTTTGATGTATTTGGGGTATAATGTTGATCTATGACAAGCCTTTGGAGAGTTCCGATATGGGTAAGTGAGCGGGGGCACCCCGGTGCTGGGAAGGTTGTTGTTTTTTTTTTGTTTTTTTGTTTTTTTTGTTTTTTTGTTTTTTTTTATCATTTTGGCAATGAATATGAAGGGAGTTGGTAATATAATAACACTGTGAAGAATTTTAATATGTATTGTGTATAATTAGGATAATTTTTTTTTTTTTTTTCTTTCTTCCTCTCCTTCTTTGGTGAAGAGAGAGGTGGATTGGAACTGACCCCGCACCGGTATGCTCTTGCTGACTATATTTTAGTGTTTGTGTGTATGTAATGACGAACCAGCTAAGAGCTCAGCACCGGCTGTGAGTTCTATGTGAACTAAGGACCCAATTGGTTGCACCGTTGGGTGGGGTTTAACCTGGCAGGGTAGCCGGGTGAGGGAGAATTGGTGGTTTACATAGTGTGATGTGATGGAGTGGTCATATCCCACTATGTGTGTATGTTAGTGTGGAGTTAGATATATGTTTGATGATGTGATGTTTTTGCCCTTGTGGACGAGGAGGGAGGTCTTGTGGGAGGGCTATAGTTAAGCTATTATCTGTGAACGTGCGTGGATTAAATACCCTATGTAAACGACATAAAGTGATGGAATTAATTTATAAAGATAAGGCACAAGTAGTGTGTATTCAGGAGACTCATTGGAAGTCTGACGAAAGTCTGAAATGGAGGGAAGGGAGAGTTGGACAGGTTATACATTCTTCAGTGCAATGCAGAAAGAGGGGTGTGGCGATTATTTTCTCTAAAGATAGTCAGGTGGAAATACAGCTCCAATTGACTGACAAGGAAGGTAGATATTTAATAGTAATTTGTAAAATAGAAGACCAAATTTTTACCCTAGTAAACGTGTATCTGCCAAACCAGGTGCCTATTAAGACGCTCCGTTTTATTTGTGATACGGTGGAAAAAATTAAGATGGGTATGGTTATATATGCGGGTGATTTCAATTGTATTTTGGACAAAGACTTAGATAAAAGGGTTGGTGGTAGTAGTCAGATCTGCAATGGTTTAGTTAATCTCAAATGTTTAACAAATTATTGAGAGAAATGGATCTGTTTGATATATGGCGGGTGTATCACGTATGTGAAAAGGAATTTACGTTTTATTCACAGGTGCATAATTCTTATTCTCGGATAGATTTGTTTTTGGGGGATAACCAAGTGGTTAAAAATACTGTGCGTGTGGAAATAAAGGATATTATATGGTCTGACCATAGTATGGTTATGTTATGAATTAAAGATAATGTGGAGAGTGAGTGTTTTAGAACATGGCGTTTGGATGATACTATTTTAAGAGAGGAAAAATATAGGAAAATTATTGAGGAAAGAATTAGGTATTATTTTCGGGAAAATGATAATATGGTCATGTCTAGGTCAGTACTATGGTGTGCTTTTAAAGCTGTTATGAAAGGAGTATTGATTAAGCTTAAGCATGAGCTAAAGATTGCGCAGGGGAAAACGTTAAAGGAATTATATACTTCATTATTTAAAATAAAGGCAGAGAATAGAGTATGCCCTACAAGGGAAAAACAGAATGCTATTGAAGAGATTGTGATAGATATTAAAGTAAAGGAATTGGATATTATGAGGAGAAATATGGAAAAATTGCAGATAAAATATTATCATGGAAGAAATCGTCCAAATATCATGTTAACTAAAAAGCTTCGGGATCAACGTGTTAATTCTAGGATCACTACTATTATTGATAAAGAGGGGACACATAAAACGTTACAACAGATTGGGATAGCCTTTAAGCGGTTCTATGCGGGTCTGTATAATCTTCCAGAGGGAGTTCCTCAAGAAAAGATTAAGGAATATCTGTCAGAGATATCCTTACCACAAGTATCGTTGGAACAATTAAATCATCTAAATGCTCCTATATCTTCGGATGAGGTATTAACAGCGATAGGGAAATTACTACCTTTCAAAACACCTGGCCCTGATGGGTTTACCAATCAATTTTACAGGATATACCGAGAGTTAGTGAAGGATCATTTAGGGAATATGTTTAATGAAATGGCTTCGAGTGAGAGGGTCCCTGTGGAATTTCTGCAGGCTAATACTTTACCCATATTAAAGAAAGGTAAAAACCCGGTGGATCTAGCAAGTTACCGGCCGATATCGTTAATAAATGTGGATGCTAAATTGTTGGCCCGAATGAATCTGATTCTTTCAACAATTGTTGATAAAGACCAAATCGGGTTCGTTAAAAATAGATCTTCATGTAATAGTCTTAGGCGCCTGCTCAATATCCTGGACTCCGCGAGAAGCCTGCGTATTCCTCTAATGACCCTGTCATTGGATGCTGAAAAAGCTTTTGACAGGGTCGGGTGGAGGTATATGTTTGCCACTTTACAAAGATTTGGTTTGAGGGGGTGGATCTTGGGGGCCATACAGGCATTGTATAGCTGCCCACAAGCTAGGGTGGTAGGTTCTGGGCTGTGCTCAGACTGGTTTGATCTTAAAAATGGAACAAGGCAGGGATGTCCTTTATCTCCCATATTGTATATTCTGTCTATAGAACCATTTGCTGCTCATATAAGACAGAATGGTAAGATTCATGGGTATCAGTTAGGTAAAGTTAAAGCGAAGATATCTATGTATGCTGATGATGTTGTAATTACGTTGGGGAGGATGGAGGAATCCCTGCCTTGTTTAATGGAAGAAATAGACAGGTATAGTGAGATCGCCAATTATAAACTGAATATAAATAAAACTGTGGTGCAGTTTCATAACACTGATCATCAAACAAAATTGGATATTAAACAGCGATATGGTTTTGAGTATACGAGACAGACTTATACGTATTTGGGTATAATTATACCAGCAAATTATAAAAGGATTGTGGAGATTAATTGTTTGAAGGTTTTACAGGCGATGAATAAAGACTTGAAAGAGTGGGGAGGTAAGGAAATTTCTTGGTGGGGGAGGATCAATATTCTCAAAGTATATGTTGTGCCAAGGTGGATATATTTGTTTCGTATGTTGCCTCTGAGGTTTCCGAAGAGCTGGTTGGATCTTATTCAGGCGAGTTTTAGAAATTTTGTTTGGAAAGGGAAAATTCCTCGTATTAGTGCTGTACGACTGGCAAAAAGTGTGAAAAGGGGAGGAATAGGTTTTCCTGTTATTTATAGGTTATACAAGGCGAGTATATTATTTCACATGAGTAGGATGCAGCAGTCTTTGGCTTATGGTGAAAAATGGTATGAAATGGAAACTTACTTGTGCACTGCTCAGGATTTAACTTGCTTATTATGGGATGTACGTTTAAAGAATTTCATTAAAGAAGTAGTTAAGAATTGTTGGATATTGGATCAATTATTTCCGGAGTGGATTAAGCTAAAGGGAAGACTCCAGATTAAGGAAAAGATCCCAAGCTTTGTAGAATTACGGTGCCTTGTTCATAATATTGAGGATATTTCCCTAAAGAAGTGGAGCGTATGTGGCATTAGTAGGGTAGAACAGCTGTTAACAGAGGGAAAAGTTAGGCCTTTTGAAGAATTAGTAAGAGATTATGAGTTACCAAGATCTGAGCTGTTTTCGTATCTGCGGGTCAAAGGATTTTTGCTTAAATACCTGGTAGGTAGGAGAGATGAAACTATGTCAATGTTAAAGAAGTTATTTGTAAGGTCAGATAATAAAAAGCTTTTTTCTACCTGTTCTCGGGTAATTGAGTTCCTTGAGGATGATGACAGGGTTTTAGAGAAAGTAATTGCGACATGGGAGAAGGATATGAATAAGCAAATATCTATCATAGAATGGGAAAAGGCTTGTAATAGAATTAGCAAATATATTCATGACTTGGCGTTGGTGGAAAATCAGTATAAACTGATGAATAAGTGGTATAGAGTCCCCACGGTTATTACTAAAATGAACCCTCAATTGTCAGATGTTTGTTGGGGTTGTGGTGTTATGAGGGGAACATACTATCATGTTTGGTGGGCGTGTGTTAAGGCTAGGTTAGCATGGGAGATGGGGTTTAATTTCTTGCTCAAATATTTCAATATTAAATTAAAAAAAAAACACAGAAATAGCTTTATTGAATTTGGGCTGGCCAGCATTAACAATGAAGCAAGAGTTTCTGACTACACACTGTTTTGCGGCCATAAAGATATTGTTGGCAAGGGGATGGAAGTCTTCTCTCCCGGTGTCAACATTACAATTTATGTCACAATTGAAATGGCAATTAAAAATGGAACAAGGAGTTTATTGGGGTTCTACTATGTCAGATAAAATACTTAAAGTGAGTGAACAAGTATATCAGGAAGTAGTAGATTTATAAATCCACGCGTGTTTCTTGGGGGGATTTTTTGGAGCTGGGACCTCCGTTCTCGTCCACAGGGCAATGGTGTTTTGGTGTATGTATCTGTGTAATGGTATTTGTATGTTTGTGTATATTTAAAATAAAAATAAATAAATAAAAAAAAATAAAAACAGGTTTGATCCTTTATTATCCATAGGTGTTTTTATTTTATATATTTTTTTACATATTATGTGTAAGTTTAGAAACAGATTTCGGTTTTACTTTTTGATCATATACCCAGGAAGTCTTGTTCAGCTATTACTTCATAAATAGTCATATTTCGTCTAAGTAATACAACATAGCGTCATTTTCTTTTTCTTCTTTCCCACATGAATCGTGGAAGTTGGTGCTCTCCAATCATTTACTTATCAATGGGGTTGCAGTCTAGATCTATCTGTAATGATTTCTGTTTGTTATGATGACGAATTGGGCAATTTCCAAATCGCAAATTGTGTATCCATTTTTTTTTTTTTTTTTTTTTTTTTAAGAGCTTCTTCATATATTGTGAGACCATATATGGACGTTTATAATAAGATGATATTAATTATTTTAACATAAGCCCAACATCTATTCATTAGTTGTTGTTGTTGTTGTTGTGATTTTTACCTTCAATTCATATTCATGAAAGTTTATATACAACCATTTTTCGATCTATGGTGTGACAAGTTGATTTATTTGTAGAGTATATATATTTTTAATCAAAATTCATTATAAATTTCACCTACATCAAATTCTTATTTTTTTTTTTTAGCACAACTTATTAGAAAAGGTCCGATACAGAATGTTTTTTTTCTTCATTATCAAACGTGTGTTGTTTTATAGGTATATCTGAAGTCTAGATTGGTCTCTGATTTATTTGTAACACAGTGTATGGTCTTATTGAGCAATGTTTATACATATTTTTATTTATTATTATTTTTAGGCTCTGTAATCCTTCCAGGATATTTGTTATAGTTCTCAAAGAGTTAACATAATCTATTATAGAATAGTCACTTTTGCAATTTTTTTTTGGTAAAAGTAGGTGGGATGTGTATATGTTGAGACACTTTGAATCTTTCTTGTCATTCAGTCTGAATCAACTGTTATATTGGACTAATTTTAGCAAGAGAGGCTCAATACACATAGGATTATTTGACTCAATTTCAACTTGTCAAAATATAGACCAATGAAATACTCTCTTTTCAAAAGGGTTCCTATAGCTGTCATTTTGATTCACGCCACAGAGATAATAGATTTAGACAAATTCTGTCAAAGAAATAAACTATCCATCTTTTCTTCTTTTTCTTCCATTAATTTTTTTAATTTTTAATTAATTTTTTAATTTGTGTACAAGATTAGTGTAATTTAAAAAATGGGCCACACACAATGATTGACTAATTAGAGTGTCAGTTACACAGCTTCCATTGTAGTTTTTACATATAAATTTAACAGTTGGAGGGCAGACCATATGTGCCATCTGTGGAGAAGTCTCTGTGGGGAGGACTAGCACCATTTGTCCCCATAAGCTCTAAGACCGGTTGAGAATTCAATATCACCGGTCTTTATCTTTTGGAAGTAAGTATACATATATACCATTCATTTATAGTGTTACCATATGTACACTTTACATCACATATCTTTGTTTATATATCATATGACATGTGGTGAACAACGTACTAAAGAATACATTTATTTTTTTTAAAAACGCTAGTAACACAATAAAGATCTTTGTTTAACTACTCTAATAGAGGTTTAAATGCTCATTCTAGTGAGTTTACTTTATACAAATTAAAAACTGATTTATTAAAACTGACCATGACAGGATTCCTCTCAGCAACCACTGATTTCTCGAAATGGAAATCTGAGACAGGCGACTCATTTCAGATCAAAACAAACAGAGATGAAACTGAGGAAAATGATGATTGTAATAATTATTTCAAGAACTAACAAAAGGCATGAGCAAGGAGACCAGATTGTGGTGGGACATAACTACCTTAGAGCGCTATGTCAGGAATAATATTATCCCACGTGGTCTCAGAATAAATGTAATTCCTGCTTCATACTTGAGATAAAAACTTCATTGGATTATTGAATGATATATACAGAAGTAGAAGAACAATTAAAGAAGGTTTTAGATAAAAAAAACCCCACACGCTTCCTTTATTAAATTAGAGGACAATCTAAAACAATATAAATAAGTTGGCCAACTACTTAAAGAACTGAAAGTTCAAAAAATACAAGAATGCTTCTAAAGACTTCCAGGAAGGGAAAATATATAGACAAATTATAAAAAAATACAGGAATAGGATATGTTGCTAACTCAGAAACTGAGACTGAGGCTTCTCAGAGTACAGCACTGAGGAGAAAACCCAGAAGGAAGTACTCAAACAGAAGAACATCAAGTGCCCAAAATCAAACAGGGAGAACAACAACATTTTTTAGAACAAGGCCAATGCACAGAAAGGGTAAATCAGTGGATACCCCCCATCTAAGGGGTAGAAATAAGTGGGGATACAAGGGAGTGAACAGTCAATCACAGACAACCTCCAAATAATAAATATTTCAAGTTTTACCTTCACGCAAGGGCATCATTCCATTTTAGCCAGAGGCTTAACCTTCTATCCAACACAAAATATGGACCTATTAAAGATACAAATTTATTTAGCAAGAAAAACAAGGTAGATATACAAAAGAGGACAGACAAATTTTACAGACACTTATGTCCTTATTACAGGATGATTATTCTGAAGATTCATTTACTAAATTGTAAAAGAGCTGGTGACTAAAGATTTGGAACAGCTATCTAAGACCCCACGACAAAAAAACGGCAAAGAAATAAAACTCGGGCAGAGCAAAAGGCAATAAATGATCTTTAAAAAAAAAAAAAAAAAAATCTGGGGTGACTATAAAGCCCTCAGACAAGGGTAGGAATGTGGCTGTACTGGACTCTGATAAATATGAAGCGGAGTGCCTAAGACAACTGAATGATACAAGTTGTTGCACCAAATTGACATCTGATCCTACATGCACTTTTCAAACATCTTTGAAATCTCTATTAAATGATGCATTACAGCAAAAGCTGATAAGAGGAGTATGATTACCTTTTTGACAGGAATCCAATTATTCCAACATTTTTACTATGCCAAAGGTCCACAAAAATAAAGATCATCCACCTGGAAGACCTATAGTATCTGGGGTAGGGAGCCTGATGGAAGCAGCTAGTACTTATGCAGACCAGGCACAAAGACAATTTGTATATAGGCTACTATCTTATATTAAAGACTCCCAAGATGCTATCAAGCATCTTGATGGTGTACAATTGGAAAATTCACATTGCCTGGCATCATTGGACATGGAGTCGCTGTATACCAGCATATATCATGAGGCTGGAATAAATGCTATAACATCCTTTCTGAAGACCAGAGGCACACAATTACAAAAACACAATGAATTTGTGTTACAACTACTGGACTTTGTAGTAAAACAGAACTATTTTGTGTTCAATAATCGCTATTATCATTAAATATGATTGACAGCTATGGGGAGTACTTGCACACCAACCTATGCAAATTTATACTTAGGTTGGTTGGAGAAAAACATAATTTTCTCAAAAGACCTAGAAAAATATACACAGTACATCCCCATATGGATCAGATTCATAGATGAAATTTTGCTTATTTGGTCTGGGACATTGGAATTATTCCAGGAGTTTGGTCAGTGACAATAACATCAACCTTGGTCTCTTCAGAGATTGATAATAACAAAATATCTATCTTGGATATATGCATTTACAGAAATGCACAAAATGTATTAGAAACTACAGTATTCAGAAAAGCAACTGCAACCAAAGCTTGAATCATCCATTCAAAACCCCACACCATTGAAGACTAGTAACCCAACAGGACAATACTTGAGGATACACAGATTATGTAGCACACAGACAGAATTTAAATCTGAAGCAGATAAGGGGCTATAGTAAGAAATGCCTGAAGAGAGCCTACAATAAAGCTCTTGTGACCAACAGACAAGAACTATTGAACCCGCCACATAAATCTGACTCTAGTAAACAGATCAGATTAGTTGGAACCTTCAATGCTTAGTATTCATCCATACTTCAGATTCTTCATAAGCATTGGTATATTCTATGCTCAGATCAAGATCTGTCAACTCTTATCCCTACAAACATCTATTACTTACACAAGAGTGAAGAACCTCAGTGATTTACTGGTACATAGCCATTATTGCAAAATTGGCAAAAATGAACCAAATCGGTTGAAACGGCAGATGAAAACTATAACTGGAACCTTCCCATGTGGAACCTGCCAGGAGTGTTCCCATATCAATAAAGAAAAAGCTTTAAAAATCAAGATGGCACAAAAACATACCATCTCTCACAATTTATTAATTGTAAAACTTGAATGCATCTGTAAAACCTCCTTGAATGCATCTGCGAGAAGCTATATGTAGGAAAAACGAAAAAACAGCTGAAAATGAGGATTTTGGAACATGTGGGGGACATAAGGAATAATCAAGGTTGTGAGACACATTTGGGAATTTTATGATGGAAATATCAGCACTATTAAATTCAAAGGTCTTCCACATGCAAAACCTTCAAAAAGGAAAGGAGACACAGACTATAAACTTAAGATGTTGGAAGCCCAGTGGATCTAAACTGGCACTATGTATCCAAGAGGTGTATACGAGGGCTTTACATATAGCCAGTTCTTCATAGATTAAGACTATTGCTATATAGAAAGTCTAACCATATTCTTTTTGTGGCATAATATTGCCACAGTAATTAAGTCCTGCTCTATACATTTTTCATCATGATTCAACATTATAGGGGGAGTAATACATATCCCCTATAGAGAAAGATTTAAAGGTTTGCGGAAACATTGCTGGTAGGGCCAAAGTGAATACTGGCTGAAATAATAAAATGTCTAACGTGGTATTCAAAGGCCCACCAGCTAAAACCACAAAGATGTTAAGCCACAGAAACGGTCTTATGGCTAAATGTCCGTTTTGCACGTTAAGTTCACAAAACGCTGCTAAAAGCAGCGATACTGGGAACGTAACAGTAAAAAAAAAAAAATTTTAAAAAAAATCAACTGTCGTACCTGACATACTGCCAAGCAATGATCGATAACTGATATGTCTTACACTTACCTGTTAGCCACTGTCTGTATCCTTCTGTCTTCTCTTCTTTCCTGTATGTTCTGTCCTTCTCTTCTATCTTCAGTCTTCTTGCTGTAAAAAAAAAAAAAAAAAAAAAAAAAAAGTAAGTTATAAGTACAATGCAGAAATAAGCGTCACACTAATACATACTTCAACCCCTTGAGTTCCAGAGGGGTAAGCAACGCAAGGGTTAAAGAATGTATTACTACTGTCCGGTTCCTTAAATATGCTGCCAGTTAGTAATATACGTTATCCAAGTTGTTCCCAATAAATGCCATGATAAATAATGCCATGATAAAATCATTTCTGCAAAATACTTGGCTTAAGGCTTAATATTGTTTGCTGTCTCTGCCGTTGTGTGTGGCTGTGGGAACAGTATTATGCAGCACAGAACCCCCGTCTTTTTCTTCACAGGCCAATGCCCATTACACACTGAGGGAATTGGAAGTGAGCCTGCATTTATATATGGGTAGCTTATCAATACATCCACTGTTGACTTTTTTTTTTTTTTTTTTTTTTTTTTTTTGCCAGTTAATAGCTACGTTAGCTGACTAAAGATCCAATAAGGGACTTTACGGCCAAACAAACTGGGTCTTAAATTTTATGCGATAAAGCGAGTCCTTCATCGAATGTTTACAGCTAATGCAGTCCTTTAAATGGTATCTTGGAGCGTGGGCCAAAACACGTTAGTATATTGGCCGGTGTTTTTTTTTGGTTTTTTTTTACCAGCATTTTTTTCATAGCACTGATCTTTAAAGGGATAGTATAGTCCCATAAAAACTGTCCTAAATCGTAGCTGCAGTAAAAAAACATTCAATGTGCTTAATCCTTTCTCTCAAACAGCTATGGTTTGAGAGAAATAAGGAAATAAAGTCCTCAGTTCCCTCCACTTTCTGCCTGACAAGCTGTAAAGCTGTCAGAGGCAGGATTCGGTCACCCAACTGTAGGCGGCTCTTCAGGAGCGCTGTCATCTAGATATCTAGGTATAATTACTTCATCGGTATGGTCTACAATGTGTGCCTGGCTTGCAAGCACACATTGTGGACCATTCCAGTGAAGTAATTATACTTAGACATCTAGATGACAGCGCTTCTGAAGAGCCGCAGTCTCATCCCAGAAGCCGGATTTCATGACGTTGGACGCATGAGAAGCGAGAGGGAGCGGAGGACTTTATTTTATTACATCTCTAAAACCATAAGTGTTTGAGAGAGAGGATTAAGCACATTGAATGTTTTTTTACTGCAGCTGTGATTTATGACATACTTTTTATGGGACTATACTATCCCTTTAAATAGCTTACAGTGCTTGAAAAAATGCCCACATATTTTTTTTATTTTTTTTTTTAATAAAGTTAATGGCTTCTTTAAATCTCCCCCATAGTGTTTCGCTGTTCTTCCAACTATTCATATTCCATTAATGTCAGTTTTATTAAACTGACTTACTCTGGAAGCATGACAAGCTGTGAATACTGTAACACGTTGCTATATGGAGCAAGATAAATGACCAGATGGAATTTAATTTTATTGATTCTTGTGTTGAGACCATGACTTTATTGTAATACTGGTTTCCTTCCAAAATGAGTAAGCTATGAATTCCCAGATAATTTGTCATAGTGAGTAATGGAATAAACAGTCAATTGATGTCTTGCTTAGAAGTAATCACATTGTAGCAATAATAGTTTCCTGCCACCAGTCAAAACACCCAGTTTTGACGTTATTGTCGGTTGTGAGTGACGTAGTTGCTACGTCAGTTTGACTACGCCTACAAACCAGGGTTTAAAAAGAACCGTGAATCAAGCCCCTCTGACTATAGCCCTCGTGAAGCTGCATATTGCAGCGAAACATGTTAGGCAATATTCTATAATCCTCCATCCTTATTACTAAGTAAATGAGAGATTTCTCAGAGTGGTGCAGCATTTGAGGCATAAGACAGCTAGATTTGGAATCCGAATAATATAAATAAGCATATCATGCAGAAATATTTTCCAGAAATAGACATTTGAAACTCAGTATTCACATTTTATCAAAGTCTTTATAGAAAAGATGGGGCCTCCTGAGTGGATGCCCGTGGCACACCAAAATTCCAGGGCACCCTGGTTGAGAATCACTGATCTAGTGAAAGGAGATGTTGCAGATGTTGCCATGCTTTGATTACGTTAAAAATCAGAGGTTTTGCTAGACGTGAGGGAAAAAGCCGAGAAGGGTGTGTATGCAAGAGAAACTGCAAATTAATGTGGGGGGCAAATTGTTGATCCATCTCTGAATCTGTACAGATATTTGTGCAATGCAATCAGTCTTTCGCCACCCCAGTTAAGCTGGCAAAATTATAAAATTTGAGGTTTGGGAGATTAAATCCCCCCATTGAACCTGGGCTGTTACTATTTTCTAAGAATCATTTTTTGCTGTTTAGGTGACCAGATGAAGCTTTGAAAGATGTGTATAATCACATCTCGCTTTGTGAGAAAAAGAGGCAGAGTCTGCAAAACATGGAAATATTATCATAAAATTAGTCCTCCCTTTAAAAGAGATTGGAAGTCCTTTCCAGTTTGTGAAATCTGTTAGCATCTGAGTCATAACGGGCAGACATTTTTAGCATAAAGGTAATCTAGATTTTTCATTGAATACCCAGATATTTTATAGATTGAGTTGCCCAACAAAATGGAAGATTAGTTAAAGGGATAGTAATACTTAAAATGTAATTAAAAAAAAAAAAAAAAGTTGTAGGGTTTATCCCCTGAGTAAAACCAAGGGTACTCTCACTGCTGAAAGTTGTTTAATTCAAAAGTTATTACAGCTCAAAGTTGAATTTTTTTAGGTGCAATATCACAGTGGCCTGAAATTGTACAGTGGTGCTGTTGCTACACCATCCTATGGAGAGTTATGGTCCCAGGACCAGAGCTGTCCATAGGATGGTGTAGCAACAGCACCACTGTACAATTTCAGGCCACAGTGACATTGCACCTAAAACATTGCACTTTCAGCTGTAATAACACCTTTCAGCCATGGGGGTACCCTTGGTTTACTCAGGAGGATAAACCCTACAACATATATATATATATATATATATATATATTATTTTTTTTTTTTTTTTTAACATTTTAAGTATTACTATCCCTTGGAATAGGGTTCCCCCCAGCTACAGAGCCTCAGACTTATCTGGATTTATTGTCAAGCCAGAGATCCATCCAAAGCAGTCGAGGGTTTGCAGAATAACAGGAATTGCTTCTGCTGGGTTCAAAATGTACAGAAGCCTATAATCTGCAAAATCAGAAACCTTAATCTCCCTATCTTGTATCACCAAATCCATGAAAGTAGGAAGATGATCAAAGTGCCGTATAAGTGGATCTAATGTTAAGTTGAAAAGCAATGGAAAGAGTGAGCATTCCTGATGGGTGCCCCTATGCAAAAGGAAAAATTGAAGAGTTAAGGGCATTAGTAGTGACAAAGGTTTGGGGCATTGCATACAGTAGTTGAATGTTTGCAAAAATGATTGTCCAAAGCCCTGGTGGAGTTACAGATCAGAGATGACTCCACGTTATGGAGTTAAGACTTCTCTGCATCGAGGCTTAGTAGCAAGTACCAGTTAGTGGGGAGATTCTTAGCCTGTACCACAGCCCCCAAAGACTTACAGACATTGGCTGAGGTATGCCAATCTTTAATGGGCAATGTTTGACCTTTAGAGATCAGGGATGGGAAGATGGGCTGCAGCCAAATGACCAAAATTTTGTTAAGTAACTTAAGGTCCGAGTTCTGTAAAGAGATCAGACAGTAAGAGGAGACCAGGGCCGGAAGGGTGTCATTAGTTAGTATGTGGTTAAACACATTAGTCAATGGCTTGAGAATAGCTCCAGACAGAATCTTATAGTATTCTGCTGGTAGTCCATCAGGACCTGGTGCTTTTTTATTTTTTTAGCTAAGCAATGGCAGGCTCCAACTATTTTTCAGTTATGGGGGAATTAAGAGAATCTTGCTGGGATCTAATATGAATAGGGTTAAAGAGTTTAGGAAGGCTAGGTCTGGTCTTGCAGTCAGTACACTAGTAACACAAAGGTGTTGATAATACTTGGAGAAAGCAGAATTCATCTCCAGGTGCCTATTGAGAACCCTGTTGTCTACATGTATACCATGTATCTGGTTGTGACATTTAGAAGATCTGATCATCATGGCAAGAAGTCTGCCCTATTTATTAGCTTCTTGCAGCCATTTACATGCTTGAGCATTTTGCTTAAATTGGACAGTATCCTGAAGAACTGTCTCATAAGCCTCCTTAGCGGAGACGTAAATCGATTTATTGAACGGTGTATTCGAAGACTTGAATGTCTTATACGCTCCTGTTAGAGCTTGTTGGCATTTATTCAGTTTAACTGTTCATATCTCCCTTTGGACACATAAGAATCCGTATGTCCCCTCAAGACGGCCTTAGATGTCTGCCAGAAAAGAGCTGGTTGAAAAATGTGTTCATGGTTTGTTTGACAGAATTCCCACCAGGTTGACCATAGACAATCCTGAAAATCCTTAGAGGAAGAAAGGTAAGTGGGCATACACCAGTTCATTGAAGAGTAACTTAGGATGGGCAACAAACATGATACAGGAACAGGGTATCACGGTTCCCGTGATTCCGCTGTCACTCTCTGCTGTGGTGCTCTTTCATCGGCGGAGCTTGATTGGCCCGCCCAGGGTGTCCCTTCATATACCGGGCCTCTGGCACCTGTCAGGTGCCCTTTCGTGGTGTTCCCATACCTGTGCATCCGTTGCTGTGTTCCTGCGTTCCTGTGTACTGATTAGGCCCGTCTGACTACTCTTGTTGTTCCTGCTCCGTGATTGACCCGGCTTGGCTGACGACCCTGCTCCGTGATTGACCCGGTTTGGCTGATGTTCCTGCTCCGTGATTGACCCGGCGTGGCTGACGTTCCTGCTCCGTGATTGACCCGGTTTGGCTGGCGTTCCTGCTCCGTGACCTGCTTCCTGTGTTCCTGCGAGATTCTGATATACATCGTCTGGCGACATTCTGAACTGTGCATGCAGTGCTGTGCAGACTGATCACCCATTTTACCCTTGCAGAGCTTGTTGCCTTCACTGCTGAGCCTGTCCGTGAACACTTGCTGAGCTTGTTGCCTCTGTTACCGAGCCTGTCTGTGAACACTTGCTGAGCTTGTTGCCTCCATTATCGAGCCTGTCTGTGAACACTTGCTGAGCTTGTTGCCTCCATTATCGATCCTATCTGTGAACACTTGCTGAGCTTGTTGCCTTCGATACTGAGCCTGTCATTAACACTTGCTGAGCTTGTTGCCTCCACTACCGAGCCTGTCAGTTAACACTAGCAGAGCAATCGTGGCCTCCGTTTACAGTGCCTCCACCTTACACCTTAGCAGTTGTTGCACCGCGTGGTGCTATTGGGCATTCCGTTAGCTCTTGCAGTGTGTGTCTCCGTTCCCGCACCGGAAGGGTGTCTTGGCTCTGGTCTCATTCATCTCGCAGTGTTGTGCCTTCATTACCGCACCAGTAGAGTGCGACTGGCTCATGTACATTTAGCTCGTGCAGTGTCTATGACTCCGTTACCGCACCTAAGGGGTACTATTGGCTCCGGTCCCATTTTGCTCTTTCAGTGTCTCTAACTCCGTTACAGCACCTAAGGGGTGCTATTGGCTCTGATCCCACTTAGCTCTTACAGGGTCTCTGACTCCGTTACCGCATCTAAGGGGTGCTATTGGCTCTGGTTCCAGTCAGCTCTTGCAATACTGTTGGGTATATCACGGAACGCCTGTTCCTGTAGTGTGTCAGTTCTGTCTCACTGCTAAGTGCTTTCCATCTAGCACCACTACATGGGCTGTTTTTACCATCTACTGGGCGTTGGCTAATCACACCACAACAGAGACTGAATTCTTGTATTACCCTGTTACCCTGTATTACCCTGTTATACATCAATATTGTCCCAAGCCATATTGTGCTTGTAAGACATCCATGCTATTACCTATTCTAGCCCTTAGGGGGCAGTGTTCCTTGTTTTCTCTCAATAAAACTGTGTTTTATTTTAACCTCTGGTCTGAGTGTCATTAAAACCGTTACACAGGGGCATGGTCAAAGTATGGGATGGATTTGGTAGTTTCAGTGTATTTATAACTGAAAAGCTGCCAAAGATATCCGTTCTTGTAAAAGCATCTCTGGGGTTGGAGTGGGACGTGTATTCACAATCTGTAGCCTCCACAGGTCAACGGATTGTAAAGTGGTTAGATGGTGGAGGGAGGCTGTTTGAGATAGATGTGTGGTACTAGTACCACTATCACAGTCTCCTAGCCTACGTCAGGTTTAGCTAGTGTGTAGAAGATTCAAAAGGCAGAGACCCACTAAGCACCAACACGGGGTCAGAACCCTAATGCAGAGTCTGGAAGTCGAACCACAGGCCTAAGGTCAAAAGTTAGTCTGTTGAGAAGTAGTGCAAATAGTCGTACAACAAGCCAGTAGTCAGTACCTTGATGGTCTGATCACCGGAGAGGTGCATGTAGTCGTAGAACAAGCAAGTCAATGCAGAGAAGATCGAATAACTGGAGACAAGCGGAAAGTCAATGAGCAGAGCCGGGGAGAGTCAGTACACAAAAGATAAGATCACTTGAGGGTGGCGGGTAGTCTGAAAGCAGAGCCGGGGTCAGGAAGCCAGAAATCAGGAGCAATGATACACAAACCAGGTCACAGCAGGAAACAGAAGAATCGCAGATCATAGGTACAAGATGCTGAGTATAAGATCATCCAAGGGCAAAGATAGTGGGAAGGCCCAGGGCTGAAGCAGGCTGCAACAAGGTGAAGAAGTGTAGCAGGAGGAGCTAGACGGATTATGACAGTACCTCCCCCTCGAAGGCCGACCCCCAGGCGGTTGTCACCAGGGCAAGTCTGGTATCTCTGTATCAGTTTGTGGATTTAGGTGAATTAATTTGGCGTAAGAAGTTTCACAGTAACAGCTGTGTTAAAATCAATGCAGTTGTGAAGAAACTGCAAACTCACAACCATGTGCTTTCTACAAAATGGCATCCTCAACCATGTGGCTTGAGAACAAAGACAGGCTGGGGGCCTAGCAAGATGGAGTCAGACCATGTGTTTGCTCTAAGATGTAAGTCTTTGAACAAAGACACAAGCCAGGGCCTACCATATGTTCACACTACACAGAAACCAGTGCAGTATTGGAAACCACATGCATTTGCCAACACCCCAAAAGCCAACCCATTAATTTAGGATCTACCCAGAGAAGTTTGTTCTAATGACCAATACCACAATTAACACAATAACACCCCAGTGCTAGGAATAAGCAATAATATTTAATAACAACCAATATTATAATTAGGACAATACACTGTATATTATCAAATATTTCTCTGTCGTCCAGTACAGGTTACTGATAACTCTGGGAGGTGATCTGCCCCTTAGTAGGCAGGAACAATTCTCAAAGTGTATGCAGGGGGTGGAGCCTCCCTTCCCTCCTTGGCTGCAGTTAGTCAATCAGCTTCAGAAAGATTTGTTCCAGGCTGAGAACAGTTCTGCTATAGTTTTAGAATCTTTTTTTATTTTTCTGTTAGACATGGAATACCATCATTAGGCGGATTACCGTGACTGACAATGCCCTTAGATGTGGTTAGCTCAGTATCCAGGTGCCTTTTGTGGATCTTAAGCCCTGAGGGGGAAATCTTGATTCCAAGTGCTTCCCCAGGAGTTACCCACTGAGATACTTCTTGCTGCATGGTAATCTGAAGACAGAAGATCTGCAGGAAAGGTGAGCTACCTTTTGAGTGCTGCAGGACCACTTGTCTCACAGTGCCCCTCTGCACAGTGTTGTATTCTTAGAGTTCCTATTGTACACTCCTGCATTCTTTGGGTATATCTGTATGTCTGTTGGGTGTTTGGAGCAGGTTTATGTGGTAACTTAACCCTTTAACTGCTGGTTTGACAATTTATTGGGGGTTTTCTAAAAATGTTCCTACTGGGTTAGTGTTTTTTTGGGTATCCTCACATGTTCTATTGTTGGTTTACGCTTTTTAATGTTTTACTTAAATATTTGTAAAATTGGAGTACTTGCGCACTTTACCGCATAGACGCCATTGCTACATTCACTTCTATGGGACTATACTGTTTGGGACATATCTCTGCAACAGTTTAACCTAGCGACTTCAGAGATGGCTCATTTTACTTGTCTACCCTTGCTCTATCATCCGGTTCATGTTTCTAGTGTGTTGGGGGCTCAGGGGGCTTCTGGCACTGTTTAGGGTACTTTTGGGAAAAACTACATTTCCCATGACCACTTGCTTTGCACCCTTGTTTCTGATTGGCTCCCACTGCGGCAGCCATTTTGTGACTCTCCTCTGCAGATTAAACCTTCGCCTGCCAGATAGGTTTATTTATTTATTCTAGTGATTTCTGGGGTGAATCTTTAATCCTACACACTATAATTGGGTGATTTATTGTACAGTTGTTTTTTTTGACACTGTATCACGGTGCCCCATGCTCCTGGTTGTGGGCTGCGACATTATTACTTCCTGGTTTGAATGTTGCACTTCTTATTGGCCAGTGTAATTAACTCCACCCAAGGCCAACCCTTTATATATCCTGTCATGTCTGTAGACTGGCTCCCTTTCATGGTGTACCTGTTATTGCGCTAGTTCCTGTAGCTGCTTGTTCGTGTATGACCTGGCCTGTGTTCCTGATTCGCTTGATTCCATTACCAACTGGACTGGCTGAGAACCCTCTCCGTTGCTGACTTGTCCTGGCTGAGAACCCGCTCTGTTGCTGACTGGTCCTGTCTGAGAACCCGCTCCATTGCTGACTGGTCCTGTCTGAGAACCCGCTCCATTGCTGACTGGTACTGGCGGAGAACCTGCTCCGTTGCTGACTGATTCTGGCTGAGTACCCGCTACGTTGCTGACTGATCCTGGCTAAGAACCCGCTCCGTTGCTGACTGATACTGGCTGAGTACCCGCTACGTTGTTGACTATCCTGGCTGTGACCCACTCCGTTACTGCCTGACCTGGCTGTATGCACTCTGCTGCTGTCTGCTCTGGTTGTGCTGCGTTTTCCGTTTCATTGCACTGAGCACTCGCTGCTTCAGCCATTAATTCTAGTATCTACCGCCTCTGGCGGTGTACACACACGGAGTACCGGATCTCGGGCTACTATTAGTTTGGCCGTGTTACTCAATTATCTGACGTGTCCATATACCATTCCTTAGCTGGGCTCACTCCCTGTGGGGAGTTACAGGCTGTCACTGGGCGCTTACCATCCATGAACCTTGCAGTCCTAGGTCTCCCTAGGTCCGGTTCACTCTGCTCCAGCCTTCACCATCGCTGTTGCCGTTTAGCTCAAGAGCCAGCTGTAGGTGGGTGTATTGCTTTGGTACTCTGTACTTGGACACAGTGGCCTTCCGTGTTGTGTTGCCTTGCCTCCGTATTCACCCCTAGCGCTCTAGGGTCTCAGCTACTAGTAGCTGTGCCTTGGGCCTCCCTGTGCTCTTCTGTACTGGGGGTCCTCACCGCCAGCTTCCGCTGTTGTGCCCTTTGATTTACCCTAGCGTTCTAGGGTCCTAGTTGCCAGCCAAGAGCTTGGGACTCCTAGCGTTCTAGGGTCCGTGTTGCCGGTTGAGAGCCTTGAGGTTCCTAGTGTTCTAGGGGTCCTCCTGCCAGTGTCCGTGGTGTTTGCCATATGGTTGTCCTAGCATCCTAGGGGTTCTGTCGCCAGTATCCGTTGGTCTCGGGCCTCCGTCATCCCTAGTGCGTACTGGGGACCCTAGGTTCTGTGCCTCCTCAGCAGGTTGTTGCCTTCCATCACCCTAGCTCGCTAGGGAACCTGCCATTCATTTTACACGCTATCATCAGGCACCATCCTACCATTGTGTGCTGTACTAACTTATGCTGAGCCCTGTGTGGGGTATTATGTTTGCTGTTTGTTCTTTATTTTCAATAAAGATCTTTTAACCTTACAAGTCTTGTCTGAGTGTTCATCAAAAATCGTGACAGCCGGTTACTGATCTAACGGTGTTTACCGTTTCAGAGCTAAGAGGCTTCATCCATTTGTTTGTATCTTTGTTTAATTACTCATTAGATCTTTGTTAGGAGCTGAAGTATTTACAACATTGCACAGTGTATATAATATTGCATGAAGCCGATCCCTGATCTAACGGCGTTTACCATATCAGAACGCATAGGCTTCATCCATTACACTTTGATTCAGATAGGAATATTACAGCAATTAGTTAGTCTGGATTCATTATTTGTGTACTGAACGTATTTGTATGAAGCCAGTTATTGATCGGATGTTCATTACTGTATTAGAGTTGGTAGGCTTCATTCATTATATTCTGAGTTATATTGAATATCTATGCACATTTATCAATGATGATTCAATTATTGAGATTAGTACTAATTTTTATTTAGACTAGTCCAACTCAGTATTTACGATCGTACTATTTTGTTTTCACTACTAATATTTGCTCTGAATTAACAATAGAATTCTAATAGAGAGGAGAATCTGTGGATTCTATCTATTGAGTCAATTAACAACATATGCATTTTAAATTCGCCCAATTTTCTTTTTAGAATATTAGCAATAAAGGTTAAGTTTTAATTTAACCCATGGTTATTTGACCTTCAAGAGAAGGATGGATAGGGGCTTTTTTGAGTGTTCAAACTAGGAGGGGTCTTTTTTCTTCTATATTTATTTCTTTTGAACTTGACATATCTTACGTTATTTAGTGAATTAAATGAAAGTTCTGTGAGGGAAAAAGATACAACATACGTTATCAGGTTGTGTGTGTTTGTGCTCGCTGGCCACTTTGGTATCCGGCTTATTGATTTGCTGCAGAACACAGGTATGGTTATCGTTCGGTATTGAGTTTAAAACAGCTGTTTTACCTACCTTATTGAATGGAGCCCTTATAAAGCTCTGGGGAACCAGAAAACATGAGGAGAAGCTCAGGAAGAGGAGAAGAAAAGAATGTGACAGGTGGACTGCCAAGGTCAAACCAATAAAAGCTACTAGCCAGAGCAAGGTACCAAATGAGCAAGCAGGAAATCATAGTCAACAAGCAGTGATCAAGCCAGAAAATGAATAAACCAGAATGCAGGATCTGAAGAGTACAAACAAAGATCAGAAACTAGGACTCAAGCTGCAGTCAGATAGGGAGATAAATGAAAAGGAGAAGCTCAGTCTCTCAGGTAGCTCATAGATTAGGTGAACACCTAAGTGCTAGGTGAGCACAAAAAGGCCAGATAGCCAATAAGCAGTGAGGAGTGGTAGAGACTTGACTAGAGGTGTGATAGATGCTTTTGGTAGGTCACAGAGGTAGCTTGAGGCCATCTTAAAGAAGAGGCTGACTGGCCAAAATGCAAGACAGATGGAACTCCTTACACCTGAGTCCAGATCTTAGAGGATGGCAGAAGGCAATACCCCACCTCCCCAGCACACCACACTGGATGGCCTTCCACAAGGAAGTAGAGAGAGAGATCAGAAAAACTGGGTTAAGGAAAATGAATGGGCAGAGAAGAAATTAAGGAGGATGAAACTGGAATGAACGATAGAATGGGGAAAAATTAATGACATAGTTGGATGGTATTAAGTAGTACAATCCTTTTTCTCTGGTAACATGCAAAAATTTGAATGGCACCACTTGTAATGCATCTTTTTGATTGGTACAATGTTATGATTATGCCATTTTGATGCACACCAATTAGGTGGCCCCATTCTAATAGGATACCAAGTAGTGCAATGTGGTGTTTTTTTTTTTTTTTTGTTTTTTTTTTGGGGTAGTACAAGAGAGAGCAGAATGACAGCACCAGCTGTGGTCTAATCATAGATAGGCATACTACGGGTGTGGATGAAAAGTTATAATTCAGTATGCTGCACAGACCCATGTTATCATTCAGGCTCAAACTTGGCTCCTTATTCTACTTAGATGGCTCAAGAAACCAAAGTACATAATCACACTTTCCATGTCTCCCTTCTTATTTACTGTAAAGCCTCCAGGGAAAGGGTTTGCCTTTTCTCTCTGGGTCTTCCTCTTCACTTTGTGCTCCTACACAGTTTGGGCCTGCAATGAGCCTCCTTTAATAAGTACCTCACCCTGCTGGAACTTATATGATCTGTGTTGGTGGACATAACTACCCACCCCCAAGTATCAAAGATGTTCAGGAGTCAGTATGGGATAGTTAAATGCAATTTATTATAATATAAGAAAGTAGTACACAAGTAATACAACAGGAACAAGAAGAGGGTTACAAGCCAGCAAGCACTGCCTAGCTTGACAACACTGCTGGAGACTAAGCCTCAGCCACTGGTAGTTTCTGCAGGAACCAGCAACAGGAACTCAGGATCTTGACCGAATGTTGTGAGAATAGTGACTCATGCCTGCAGTCAGTATGGAGTGATTTCTGACTCACACCTGCAGTCAGTATAGAGAAATGGATACCTGACTAACGCCTGCAGTCCATATCAGAACTAGTCTGCAAGAGCCCCAGGTCCACACTAGATTGGGTGTCTGCTAGGTACAAGGGACAAACGTAAGAATAGTCAGACAGAGCCACAAGTCAGCACCAGAGATGGTAGTCAAACAAGCCAGGTCATACACAGTTCAGGTAGTCAGCCAGAGCCACAGGTATGCACCAGGTTTGGTGTCCACTATAGGGATAGACAAAAGAATAAACAGAGCCACAGATCAGCACCAGGTTAGATGGAAGACAAGCCAGGTCCTACACAGAGCCTAAGGTAATAGAACTGCTTTGAACAACAACTCAAGGACAACTGTGTCAGGACTCAAACTGCCCTTTAAACCCCTCCTCAGGAAGTCAGTAGGAGGAGTAGGCCCAGACGAAGGAAGTAGGTAGGAGGAGACTACAGGAAGCATGGCATAAAACAGAGGCCTGCTTCACTCTGAAGCCTCGCTCCTGCAGATGATGTGTGGAAAGACGCAGAGCGTCGCTGGAAATAAGGTAAGCTGTGACAATGATTTACAGGTGTTCCAAGCTCATGCTTTGCATGATCAGGAAATTTGAAACACACAGAATTAAAAAATATAAAAAACAAAGGACTGCTCTGTAATCCCCAACATGCATTAACACTTCATATGATTGCTTAATGGCCATCTAAAAGGTTATTTATTGGAAGTCAATAAAACAAGGACATGGTATAGAAATACTTCCTACCCTCTTATACCTTTCAAGTTCCATGAAGATGTGGGATCCCAATAAACCTGGAAGACATGAGAAACACCTCACACATAGGTGTTCACATCTGGCAGTAAAGGGCAAACATCTCTAGAAAAGGATAGAAAGACATTAAATCTGGACCTTAATGGTGTCAAGACTGTAGATATGCAGGCCTATCTAACATAGTAAATTAGGTTGAATAAAGACACAAGTCCATCAAGTTCAACCTTCTCCTCATACCCCAGTGACTAAGAATTTTATAGCTTTCCTGCTACAAATAAAGTTAGTCTTTATCAGACCTTCCTGATCTGCCTACTAAAAAACAGTATAACTCTGTATATTCTCTTTTGAAAGAAATGTATCTAATCTTATTTTAAATGTATCTGCCATAACCACCTCCTTGGGCAAGGAATTCCACAATTTAACACACCGTACTCTGCTGAAGTCTAAACCTCCTTTCCGCTAATCCCAAGGGGTGTCCCCTGGTCACCTGATCAGGCCTTGGAATAAATAGCTCACCGCAGAGATCCTTGTATTGACCTCTCATATACTTGTACAATGTGATAAGGTCTCCTCTTAGTCGTCTTTTCTCTAGAGTAAATAAACCGAGTTTGTTTAGTCGTTCCTCATATGTCAAGTCCTCCATTCCCTTAATTAATTTTGTTGCTCTTCGTTGTACCCTCTCTAGTTCTAGTATATCCTTTTTCAGAACTGGTGCCCTAAACAGCATTGCATACTAAAGGAGAGGTCTTAACAATGATTTGTATAATGGCAAAATAATGTTATCCACTCTTGCTTCGATACCTCTTTTTATGCAAGACAGAATTTTGTTTGCCTTTGCTACTGCTGTTTGACACTGGTCACTGTTTCCAAGTTTGTAGTTGACGAGGATACCCAGGTCTTTATCTAGCAATGAGTACCCTAAAATGAATCCATAAAGTTCCTAAGTAGCCTTGGAATTATTTCCTCCCAAATGCAAGACTTTATACTTCCCCACATTACATAGTAACATAGTAATTTAGGTTGAAAAAAGACTTGCGTCCATCTAGTTCAACCCTTTTCCTATTCCTGTTTACCATCGTTGATCCAAAAGAAGAGATTTCTCCCTGGATCAACAAGCCCTAACTAAATATTAATCCCAATACTAACGTACATAGCCCTCTATGTTATGCTCTTTTAAATAAGTATCCAGGCCCCTTTTAAAAGCATCTAATGTATTTCATAGCACCACCTCCTCAGGAAGTGAATTCCATACCTTTATTGTCCCTTCCGCTGTTGTAGATTAAATCTCCTTTCCTCAAGTCTAAGCGGGTGGCCCCTTGTCCTGTGTACTGTTCTGTTAATGAACAGGTCTTTGGAGAGCCCTTTATATGGGCCTTGAACATACTTATATAGTGTTATCATATCCCCTCTAAGACGCCGTTTCTTTAGTGTGTACAAGTTTAATTTTTCTAGCCTCTCTTCATAACTAAAACTTTCCATTCCCCTTACTAGTTTTGTAGCCCTCCTCTGTACTCTCTCTAGTTCCATAATGTCCTTTTTCAGAAAGGGCGCCCAGAATTGAACAACATATTCTAGGTGGGGTCTTACCATGGACCTGTAAAGAGGCATAATTATATCTTCCTCCCTTGAGTCAATACCCCTTGTAATACATGCCAATATCTTATTGGCCTTTGCAGCTTCCAGCTGGCACTGCACTCTACAGTTAAGTCTATTGTCTACCATTACTCCCAAATCCTTTTCATTAGTAGATTTCCCCAGAGAAACACCATTTAAACTATATGTTGCATTTTTATTATTATACCCAAAATGCATAACTTTACACTTGTCTATATTGAATCTCATTTGCCATTTGCCTGCCCAGTTACTCAATTTGTCCAAATCCTCTTGTAATGAAGACACATCCAGTTCAGACTTTATTACCTTACTTAATTTTGTGTCATCGGCAAACACTGATACATGGCTCCCTATGCCCTCTGGGAGGTCATTAATAAACTAATTAAAAAGAAGAGGACCCAGGACAGATCCCTGAGGTACTCCACTTACCACTTTTATCCAACTGGAGAACTTGCCATTTACTACCACTCTTTGCATTCTATCTTTCAGCCAATTTCCGATCCACACACAAACATTTTCCCCTAGGCCTATTTCATTCAATTTGTACAGTAACCTCTTGTGTGGTACCGTATCAAATGCCTTGGCAAAGTCTAAATAGATCACATCAACAGCTGCTCCCGCATCTATATTATTACTCACTTTTTCATAAAATGCGATCAAGTTCATTTGACAAGACCTGTCTTTCACAAAGTCATGTTGGCTATTGCTAATGATATTCCTGTTCCAGCAGAATTCTTGAATATATTCCCTTAGCAACCTTTCAAACAGCTTCCCTACCACAGATGTCAAGCTTACAGGTCTGTAATTTCCTGGCTGTGACTTTGATCCATTTTTAAATATGGGCACCACATCTGCTTTACGCCAATCCATGGGCACCATACCTAAAATAAAAGAATCCCTGAAAATCAAATATAACGGTCTGGCCAGGGTCTCGCTTAGCTCTTTAAGTTCCCGTGGGTGTATACCATCTGGCCACGGAGCTTTGTCTACCTTAACACTATTCAATTGTTTTAACACCTTTTCTTGTGTTAGCCAGTCCCATGCTTGCTGTGACTGTTCTGTAAAAGTAGCTTGCAGATTCTTGTCCATTGGGTCTTCTTTGGTAAAAACAGAAGAAAAGAAATTATTTAAAATATCTGCCTTCTCTCTGTCCCCTTTGACCATCTCACCCGTTTCAGATAACAAGGACCCAACATTATCAGACTTTAATTTTTTGCCATTAATGTATTTAAAGAATTTCTTTGGGTTGCTTTTGCTCTCCTTAGCAATATTTTTTTCATTCTCCAGTCTAGCTAATTTAATAGCCTTTTTACAGTTTTTGTTGACATTTTTGTATTCTGCAAATGCCTCTGCTGATCCATCAGCTTTGTAATGTTTAAATGCCGCTTTCTTGTTATTTATTTCATGAATTACTTTACTGGTTAGCCACATTGGTTTTAATTTGCTTCTTTTGTATTTGTTTCCAACAGGGATAAATTTATGTGTGTATTTTTGCAATGTTATTTTGAAGGCATTCCACTTACCTTCTGTGTTTTTTCCTGAAAATATTTTATCCCAGTCAACGAGACCAAGAGATGCATTAAATCTGCTAAAGTTGGCCTTTTTAAAATTCAGTGTTTTGGTGGAACCCATACCAAATTGCTTTTTTGAATTAATCTCAAACGATACCATGTTATGGTCAATAATTCCCCAAGTGCTCCCTAACTTGGATGTTAGCGATAAGTTCTTCATTGTCAGTTATTACCAAATCCAAACATGCATTCCCTCTGGTTGAGGTCTGCACTAGTTGTGACAAAAAATTGTCATTCAACAAGTTCAGAAACTTGCTGTTTTTAGCAGAATAAGCTGTTCCATTTTTCCAGTCTATTTCTGGATAATTAAAATCCCCCATAATTATAGTTCTCCCTAATTGAGAAGCCTTTTCTATTTGCATTAATAGCTTTGATTCTTCAAGGTCACCAATGTTTGGTGGTTTATAACAAATACCCACTAATATTTTCTGGGCAGTTTTACCCCCAGTGACTATTTCAACCCACAGGGATTCCACATGTTCACTACTGTCATCACATATATCTTCCCACAATTGAGGCAATAATGCTGGTTTGACATACAGACAGACCCCACCACCTCTTTTGTTTGACCTATCTTTTCTAAATAACATGTAGCCCTCCAAATTGATTGACCAATCATGTGTGTCATCCCACCATGTATCTGTTATGCCTATCAAGTCATAGTTTTCAATTTCAGCTACCAGCTCCAGTTCCCCTATTTTACCAGTTAAACTTCTGGCATTTGCAAGCATACAATTTATGCCACTGCTGTGTTCCATTTGTGATTTAGTTTTGATGTGTATATGCTTCTTCCTATCATCTGTACTAACCCCACCCCCAGATCCTCCCACCTGGTTATTAACTATATCGCCTTTCCCTTTCTATACTATCTATCCCAGTATTTATTGCCCCCCCCCTTCCTAGTTTAAAATCTCCTCCAACCGTCTAGTAATCCTCTCCCCAAGCACTTGATACCCTCTTGCATTCAGGTGCAATCCATCCCTGCTATAGAGATTGTATCCCAAAGCAAAATCAGCCCAGTGCTCTAAAAACCCAAAGCCCTCCTTCTTACACCAAGACTTCAGCCATGCATTGAGCTCCCTAATCTCCCACTGTCTCTCTGGCGTAGCGCATGGCACAGGTAGTATCTCTGAGAATACTACCTTGGAGGTCCAGTTCCTAATCTTACTGCCTAAATCCCTAAAATTACCTTTTAGGACTCTCCACCTTCCTCTAACTTTGTCATTGGTACCAATATGCACCAAGACAGCTGGATCCTCTTCAGCCCCTCCCAGTAATCTGTTCATCCTGTCCGCAACATGCCAAGCCCAGGCACCCAGGAGACAGCAAACCATTCGGTTGCCGCGATCAGAGCCACAGATTACCCTATCTGTTCTCCTAATAATGGAGTCCCCTACCACCACAACCTGCCTAGGCTTTACTTTCCTCTGGATCCCCTCTGTGCTAGAGGAGCTGTTCTCCCGGCTGTTAGGGAGAACAGTCTTCTCCAGCAATTCCACTTCTGGGTTTGCCTCCCCAACATCTTCACTTAAATTAGCAAATTTGTTTGGATGGAAAAACTCAGGACTGGCTGCCCTCTTCCTCTTCCCTCCCCCACTGTAACCACTTCTAACTGTCACCCAGCTATGTGCCTGGTTTCCTTCTAGCTGATCTCCTCCCTCTTTGCTAGGTGACCCAGCTAGACTCTGCTCAGTTAGCAAGAGACTCCTCTCAAGGTTGTCAATGTCTCTCAGTGTTGCAATATGACTCTCTAGAGCTCCAATCTGAGCTTCTAGAAGGGCCACTTGCTCACATTTGCAACAGCGGTATGGACCCTGGAAAACTTCATATTCCATTTGTTTGCCCAATCTGACATTGTATGTAAATCCCTCTGTAGAGAAAATATCCTGCTCTGAATTAATGACCTTGCATAATTTAGTGTCATCTGCAAATATTGATATTTTGCTTTCTATATCTATTTCCAGGTCATTTATAAAGATGTTAAAAAAGAGAGGACCTAATACTGAAACCTGAAGCACTCCACTCTCCACTTTAACCGTACTGGAGAATTTTCCATTTACAACCACACACTGTTCCCTATTTTTCAACCAGTTTTGTATCCAATTGCAAAGGTTATCTCCTAGCCCCAATTTCCTTATTTTATACACAAGCCTTCTGTGTGGCACTGTATCAAATGCCTTTGCAAAGTCTAGATATACTACATCTACTGCCTTTCCATTATCAAGGTTGCTGCTTACTTCCTCATAGAAGCTGAAAAGATTAGTTTGGCATGATCTATTCTTCATAAAACCATGTTGATTTGTGCTAATGATCTTATTTTTTGTGTTGTAATCCTGAATATAGTCCCTTATTATCTCTTCTAGCAGTTTTCCCACTACAGAGGTCAAACTCACAAGTCTATAATTCCCAGGTTCTGTTTTAGTTCCCTTCTTAAATAGAGGCACTATATTGGCTCCTCTCCAATCCTGTGGCACTGAGCCTGTGGTGATCTTTAAAGAGTAAATATAGGGGTTTTGCTAACACTGCACTGCACTAAGTTCCTGAAGATCACTTGGATGTATACCATCAGGGCCCAGTGCTTTGTCGATCTTAATTTTGTTCAGTCTTCCCATCAAGACATCTTCTTGAGTTAACCCAATATCTGATAATTGTATTGTTTTATTTGTTACTTGTGGAGGCTCTTGTACCATTACTTGCTCCTTGTATATACTGATGCAAAGAAAGCGTTTAGAATATCGGCCTTTTCCTTATCCTCATTATGAACTCACCCATCTCATTTTTGAATAGTCCAATGCACTCCCTCTTAAGTTTTTTGTTATTTATATATTTGAAAAACTTTTTTGGATTAGTCTTGCTTTCCCTTGCAATTTGAGTTTCATTATCTATTTTTGCTATCCTAATTGCCTTTTTTTTTTTTTTTTGTAACAAGATTTTTATTAGGAGATTTTTTTATTTTCATTAACATACAAAGTACAAAGAAAAAGAAAGAAACAAGGTGCATTAACAGGACGGAACATAGCAGTCTTATAGATTATTCCAGATAAAAGCAGAAATCCAACCACTGAGGACTCCGCTACACCCCGCTTCAACAATAGCATAGCTAAGAAAATTGCACCCCAAGGAGACACCTAGTATAAACAAAAAGAGAGACATAAAACATAGAGCAGAGCAGACACAGCATGAGAAGGAAAAAGAAAGAAAGAAAAGAATAAGAAAGGAAGACTTACGCCAAGAAACAACAGGGAAGGTAAAAGGGTAGGTTGGGGATAGGGAGGGGGGAAGAACGGACCACTGCAGGAAGTCAAGCTCCACTACTGCCATGCTCCCAGACTGAACAAATACGGTCATATTGGTCCATCTGAGAGACTGAAATATAATGGTGGTTGATCATCTGAAGGTTGTAGCTAATAAGCTGATATAATTCCTGAGAAGATGGAATCACCGTGGACTTCCACTTCCTAGCCAGAAGAGTCTTAGCAGCTATAAGAATCTGCCCCACCAGAATCTGCAAATGAATGGGCATTACAACAGGGAATATGTGAAAGAGAGCCAATTCTGGGGTTGAAGGCAACTGGATGAGAGTCATCTTCCTCATTAAATCAAAAACTAGGGTCCAAAACTTCTGCAGCATATGACACGACCACCATACATGTGCCATGGTCCCTGCTCCCGAACAATTCCTCCCCAACATAAACTGGAAACTGAAGGATATATGTGAGCACCTGCACCAAGTACCACCTATAAAGGATTTTCCTGGCCAACTCTATGTAGTTAGAGCAATGGGAGATTCGTGAGATACCAGAAAGAGCCCGTGGAGATGTGGAGAGCTGGCAGCCCAACTCACCCTCCCACTCAATCATGAAAGGAAACTTCAACGACAGTCCCCCCAGAATTAAGGTTGAGTAACAGATCGACAAAGAACCCTGGGAACTCTATGGATGCCTGCACGCCTTTGTGAGCACATGAGGAATAATAGCAAAGAGTTAGGAGGTATTCGTAATACATGCCGCACCTGTAAGTGTTTATAAAAATCACCTGTCGGCAGGTCAAAACGCTGCCACAAATCTGAAAAGGACAGCAAAGAACCGTCCTGGAAAAACTGATGCAAAAAGAGGAGGCCTGCCCGACACCATGAAGTAAAATTAGAATGAGGAATAATGTATTCCAAAGACAGCAGAGGAGTAGCTAGGGTCAGCTGAGCCAGCTCCGGAATGAGAGAAGCATATAGTCTCCACACCCCAATCGATAATCTCGTACTGGGCAAAAACAATGACATGGAGGGGAGCAGAGAAGGAGGAAGCCACAATATATCACATATCCTATGAGGAAACGTCTGATAATCTTCCATGTCCCCCAAGATTACCCTACCTGGGGGAACATGGTAGAGAATGTTCTGAGCCACCCTAATTGCCTTTTTGCAATCTTTGTTGCACTCCCTGTATTTTGAGAAAGATTGTTCAGTTCCTTCAGACTTAAATAATTTGAATGCTTTTTTTTTCCTTGCCATTTCTTTCTTTACATGTGCAGTTAACACATTGGCTGTGACTTACTTCTTTTGCATTTGTTCCCCATTGGTATATACTGTTGGATACACTTATGCAACCTGAATATGAATTCTGAACGTTTTTCCTCAGTATTTTTGCCTTTAAATAAAGTATCCAAGTCTATGTGTTGCATTGAAGCCCTTAACAATATGAAGTTCGCTTTTTTAAAATTAAGAGTTTTGGTTGAACCTATACAATTTTGCTTTGCCAGACTAATCTCAAATGTAACCATGTTGTGACCACTGTTTCCCAAATGTTCTCCTACCTTAATTTTGGATACCGTCTCTGCGTTATTAGTTATCACTAGGTCCAATACATTGTTATTTCTTGTCACTTGGCACTTCCACCATTTGTGACATGTAGATTTCCCGAAGCATGCTCACAAATCTGCTTCCCTTAGCACTCTGACAGGTCTCATTTTTCCAGCTGATATCTGGATAATTAAAATCTCCCATAATTATAGTATGCCCAAGCTCATTTGCAATAGCAGTTGGGCCTCAACATTGTCATCAATATTTGGTGGCTTGTAGCATATACCCACCAACACCCTTTTTTTTTTTTTTTTTTTTTTTTTTTTTTTTTTGTTAACCTTTTACACCACATTTAGTCTTGATTTCTACCCACAAGGACTCCACAATTTGACCAGTTTCCTCACTTATATCACCCCACAAAACTGGATTTAGCTCTTTTAAATATAATCACACACTTCCCCCTTTTCTATTAATCTTGTCTCTTCTAAACAGGGAATAGCCCTCTATATTTACAGCCCAGTCTTGTGCATCATTCCACCATGTTTCTGTTATACCAATTATGTCCAATTGCTCATTAACCACCAGCAATTCTAGTTCTCCTATTTCATGTACCATACTACTTGCATTTGCTAGCATAAAATTAATTTTGAAGTCTTTACATATATTGCTCCCTACATGCCTTTTTTCTAAATACTCATTTACTATGAGTTCCTCCCTATTGACTAAATTTATCCCCACCTTTACACCACCATCCTGATCATTTACTTGGACCTGGTTCCTATCTGCTCTATCTACCCCATTTTTGCTATCTCTAGCCCCCCCCTTTCCTATTTAAAAGCTCCTCCAAGCTTCTTAGCATTCTTGCTCCTAGCACAGAGGCTCCTCTACCATTTAGGTGGAATCCATCACTTCCATACCCAAGAGCATTCAGCCCAGTGTTCTAAAAACACAAAAACCTCCTTCCTACACCATTGCGTGAGCCATGCATTAAGCTCCCTGAGCTCCCTCTGCCTACCTGCACTGGCGCATGGCACAGAAATGATCCTGTAGAAAGACTAAGACAACCAGGAAACTAAAGGAGCACTGTCACAACCCCCAAGTCTTCAAATTCAAACAATTATAAAACAAAGACCAAAGTATGAGAGAGGCTCTGAGAGCAAGTATTCTGGATTACCCTTCTCTCTTAATGAAGATCCAACTCAAACAAAGACATGATGTGGGAAAGATGACACTGCTGAGTGCCCCAATTCATGAGAATATCCAGCTGCAGCTCCTGCATGTGGAATTCTGTAAATAGTACTGAGAGCCCAACCGTGTTGCTCCAGAATACAGCATTTAACAAAAAGTCATCCAAATAGGAAGTAAGAGAGATTCACAGAGAGTGTGTGAGAGCCATAAAGGCTGTCAAGATCTTTGTGAAAACCTGCAGAGCAGACATCAGACCAAAAAGAAGGACTATGAACTGAAAATCATGATGGGATTATAAAGATAAGAAGTCCTTGTCTAGGGGGGCTAAAAACTACCCCGGACACATAGTGTTAGTGACTGGGAGGAGCAAGGACTACATCTTGAACCAGTGAGTGAGAACAAAACAGTTGAAATGCTACAAGCCTAGAATAGGAAGACAACTATGAATGTATCTATCTACTAGATAGAGAACAACTTGAAGAAACACTGTGGAGGAAGGGACTTGTAGTCTATGTCAGGCCTTATAATTTTAAGTCCTTTGCTACTAGCCAGACCTGAAAAGTTACTCGCCACTGTAAGCCATAACATACCCACCAGAGCTGAATTTCTACTTGCCAGGGTTACATTTTCACTCGCCATTGGCTAATGGCGAGTGGAAATTTTGAGCCCTAGTCTATGTGATATCCTTCCAAAACCATCCACAAAACCCACTTGTCTACCATGGAGAGAGACACCACAGTGTATGAACAATAGAACAAGAAAAACAAAGCACTAGGGGAAGACTAAACTGGCATGAGAAGCAAAGTGTTAACATGGAGACCCCTGAAGCCCTGGTGGTTTATGACTTATCATGGTCTTCCTTGTGCTCAGACATAGGAGACACATAAAATGAATTATCTGCCTGAAGAAGAAACTGGCCCTGTGCATCGCACATTGCAGGCAATGAAGATGACAACAAACATAGAACCTTTCTACTTCCTGAGGCCTGAGTTGATGCTGTGGTTCTCTAGCCGCTGTGCATTAACACTATCCTGATCTGGCAGAAGCTGAATAAGCCCTGTTTCACCCACTGAATTCATCCAATGGAGAAGAGAACATAACAGTACTGTCTGTGTCCCAACCGATATGTTCTTAAAGGCACCATAGATGCATAACGAAGACTTATCAAACTGACATCACTTCAACTCACCTATGGAGAGGGTGATTAATGGGACAGACAGAAAAGAAGAGCAGAGTGCAGATTTAGAGATTGTATCATAGACCGACAATGTGGATTTGGCTGCATTGTCAAACTAAGAAGAGATGAGAGGAAAAAAGGCTGATAGAGTAAGTTATTCTCTAGCAGATCCAGTCATATAACAGTCTGCACCCTGGTTCAAACATACAATAGAGGCCAGAGATAGGAGGCTGCCTAATGGGGGATTATATGGTCCCAACATTCAGAAAACAAAACAAAAAAATAAGGCTACGTAAGAGAATAAGGTAACCCTTGCCCTTATGCATGTCCTTTGAGATCACTATTAAAGCTAAGCTAGACTGGTGGTATACTGGACCAGGGAGGGAGTCTCTGCCTCCAGAGAGCCTTTTAAAGGGATAGTATTACTTAAGTATTACTAATCCCTATAGTAAATGCTACTAAAAAAAAGGTATTGCCCCCCGTGTCATCTCTCAAACCTTTATGGTTTGAGAGATTATAGCTTCTAAAGTTGCCCTATCCCTCCCTCTTCCCCGTAGTCAACATTCTAGCTGACTGAAAGGAAATCCGGTCATAGATCATCAGGCGGCTCTGCAGCAGAGCCGTAATTGCGTTAATTAAAAAAAAAAAAACTTTTACTAAAATGGTCTTCTACGTGTACTTGCAAACCAAGCACACGTAGAAGACCATTTCAGTGAAAGTTTTTTTTTTTAGTAATGCGATCAGGCTGTGCTGGAGAGCCGCCTGAAAGTCGTACGACTTTCTTCCCTGCAGTCAGCTACAACGCTGACTACGGGGAAGGGGGAGGGAAAGGGCAACTTTAGAAGCGATCATCTCTCAAACCATAAAGGTTTGAGAGATGACACTGGGGGCAATACGTTTTTTTTTTTTTAGTAGTACTTTGCTATAGGGATTAGTAATAGTTAAGTATTACTATCCCTTTAATTGAAGTGTGCTTCCCTCCTGGCCAAATGATATTTTATACCATAGCTTCTGTGTTCCAAATTAAACACAAGAAA
Source organism: Rhinophrynus dorsalis (assembly GCA_037306005.1). Classification (NCBI taxonomy): domain Eukaryota; kingdom Metazoa; phylum Chordata; class Amphibia; order Anura; family Rhinophrynidae; genus Rhinophrynus; species Rhinophrynus dorsalis. The sequence continues at coordinate 189,369,736 of CM074720.1, read as the reverse complement.
GTGTTATTATATACTTGCAACATGTACATGGATTAGGTCAACAATTAAAATTATTGGAGATAAATAGGAGACTGGAAAACATAGCACAAGAAAAAAACCCAGGTTACTTTTTGTAAGGTTAAAACAATAGGAAATTATCTAACTAAAACTTTCCATTGATAGTAACATAGTAAATTAGGTTGAAAAAAGACATAAGTCCATCAAGTTCAACCTTCGCCTCATACCTCAGTAACTGAGAATTTTATAGCTTTCCTGCTACCAATTAAATTAGTCTTTATCAGACCTTCCTGATCAGCCTACTGATAAAAACAGTATAACTCTGTATGTTCCCTTTTGAAAGAAATGTATCTAATCTTCTCTTAAATGTATCCATTGTATCTGCCATAACTACCTCCCTGGGCAATGAATTCCACAATTTGACAGACCTTACTGTAAAAAAACCCTTCCTCTTCTGAAGTTTAAACCTCCTTTCCTCTAATCTCAAAGGGTGTCCCCTGGTCACCTGATCAGGCCTTGGAATAAATAGCTCACCGCAGAGATCCTTGTATTGACCTCTCATATACTTGTACAATGTGATAAGGTCTCCTCTTAGTCGTCTTTTCTCTAGAGTAAATAAACCAAGTTTGTTTAGTCGTTCCTCATATGTCAAGTCCTCCATTCCCTTAATTTTGTTGCTCTCCGCTGTACCCTCTCTAGTTCTAGTATATCCTTTTTCAGAACCGGTGCCCAAAATTGCACTGCATACTCAAGGTGAGGTCTTACCAATGATTTGTATAATGGCAAAATAATGTTATCCACTCTTGCTTCAATACCTCTTTTTATGCAAGACAGGACTTTGTTTGCCTTTGCTACTGCTGTTTGACACTGGTCACTGTTTCCAAGTTTGTAGTTGACAAGGATACCCAGGTCTTTTTCTAGCAACGAGTCACCTAAAATTATTCCAGTAAGTTTATAAGTAGCCTTGGGATTGTTTCCTCCCAAATGCATGACTTTACATTAAAGAATGGTGATTAACATGTTAAAGCTTCAAACAATGGCTAATGGTCACAGCTTACCTCAGGGAGCACTGTGATCCCATTAGAGAAGCTGTTACTGTCTGCTACAGGAACAGAACAAATAGTTTCAGCCATTTCCCGATGGCTCGGCACATTATCTTTATCAGTGTTCCCAGTGCTTCAAATGGCCAAAGATGGGGCACTTTTGTTTTGGGTGATGGTGCTGGGGACATCATTTTTAGGTTCCGTCATAACTTATACATACCTCTTTGTGTAGCTGAATAAATAATTTAGAGCAAGACCAAATAATTTTATTTACACAAGGTAATTTATAAACATATACTGAAGTCTAACCTAATTGCTATTAGATTTATTGCTGTTTTATTATATATAAACACCACACAGTCTGATCTAAAAAGAGCAGAAATCAAAGGAAAACTTATACAAAATGTTTATTCTTCACTTTTTTTATATTGTCAAACTAAATGATGGTTTATACCTATAAATATGGCATCAAAAGAAAGCCCTACTTGTCCTTAAAAAACTGTGTATAATCTGTGTGTATGTACTAAAGGAATTAAGAGGGAAAATACAATTGAACAAAAGCATACAAAAAGAGGCCAAAATTGCCCTTGTCCTCTATTAAAAAAAAAAGAAGCCATTTTTACCAGGAGGTTAATAGCCTGCTATTAATTTGTATTTTAATAATCTTAAAGTGGGAAATGAAAAGTGTCTCAATATTTGCTGATGCCACTAAACTATGTATGTTATCTAAACTACATTGTGCAGTGTCACCAGTATGGTTTTATATAAAAAAGGGGTACAGATACACAGGATAAGAATATAATTCTACTTTTTAGGAGTGTTTGGTAAGACCACATCTAGTATATGGAATATAGTTATGGGCATCTGTTCGTAAAAGACAAAACATGTTATTGAAATTATCTTGTACAGTCTGGCGTGTAAGTGGTACATAAGACCTTAATTGTTATATGGAACAAATGTTTTATTCCTTTTTTCAATGTAACCCAATAACCACAATAACTTTTCTTAATAAAATTCCACAATATTCTTGACATACAATACAATTTCTGATTCTTGTAAATATTGGATATTTTCAACCTCTCTCCTTGGTAAAGCATCCCACAATTATATTTGAAGGAACTGCTCCCAAAGAAAATAATACAATAATTGTGTAATTAGGAAATGGTATATATTTGAAATGCCAAATCTACTGACCAGATAAAGACTTCCAAATATATCCCCAAAATTTGTTCTTATACTCCAGTTAATACATGGAATATATCATGCATATAACAGGTAAAAATGCACAATACTAGATAAAACAGAATAAAAATATATCCTACTCTCTCTCCTTCCCACTAACCCTAACTAAAAAAGAGAAAAAAATTAAACAATCATAAAACAATGTATAATAAAAAAAATCAAAATATAAAAAGGAATGAGACAGAAAACTGTTAAATCCTACTGTTATAAGAGATCAAAAACAATTATTGTCCTCTTGTTCAAAAGGTATTTGAGCTCTATATTGTAGATATATCAATATCGAATGACTCTTATTAACCTCTTGTGTGCAATGAGTCTATATATGATCTTCCTCCAATGCAATCCTTCAATCTCCTCAACGTACCAGGTCCCAGATATTCATCCGAAAGATTTATAACAATATACGTTTCCTCAGAGACCACTGTTATTGTGTATATCATTGTCAGTGTCATTCGATACTTTCTAGCATATTGTCAATCTCGAATTTGCTCCAATAACACAAGATCTTGTAAAAATCTGTGTTTCTTCAAGACTTATAACAGTATCACAGAATACTTTAGACACTTAATTGATCTCAAATACAGTCTTTTATATTACGGGACACATATAATCTTTCAATCCGTATTCCATCAAGAGCTTTCCATATATATCCACCAATTAATGTTGCAGAAACCCTCTTTAATCTTTCACAGGTTTTATCATGGATGGCCAACATGCAAAGAGTGTGTTTTCAGTATATAACACAAATTTTATTATAAATGGCCAGCATACAAAGGGTGTGTTTCTGTATAAGATACAATGTGATGCAAAAAAATAGTCTCTAATCTACACAAAACTTCAGACTCAAACATATACAGGGCCTGTAACCCAGATATTGACTCGGTTGATTGATATACTCACGGTTACCACATCCAGGATTCCAAACCCTTGCTATTGTGTAACGGTTTGTTTGACACTCATACAGTAGGTTAGCTAAAACACAGATTTATTGAACAAATTCAGAAACAATAACCCTCACGGGTCCAGTAATATATAAAACAATATAGTACTGACACAGGGCAGGTTACAGCAAGATATATATACCCACACGGGTCCAGTATTTGTTAAATACAGCAACACAATATCCTGACACAGGTCAGGTAACTTTCGTGTGATACTCAAATGAGGCAGCACTGAATGGGTTACTATTATGCCAGGAGGACTGACAGGCCCTAATAGCGTGAGGCCCTTTAAGACTCTCACTCAGCAGAGAGTGCACAAATATCGAGTAATGCCACAATAATCAACGGAGGCCCAGAACAGTTTGTGAACTGCCGTACCAGTAATGGAGGACTGACTGTAAGTCCCGGAAAGGCAACCAAGGGAGACTGCACAGATAGGTAGCTGGTGGAATCTGCACCTTCCCCGAAGGAGTTAACAACGCTCAGCCCAATGTCGACTGCCCTGTCAATTGAACTGCCTGAGGAGCCAAGGGTAAGACCAACCTCAAGGTGTGACAGGAGAAGGGTCAAGCGTACTGTGGTGCACAGGTGGAAGGAACACACCAGCAATGTCGCCTGTGCAACACTGACAGATAACGGAGACTAGACTGCAAGCTTATAGTGAGGCCACAGGGACACTGTCTGGAGACAGAGAGGAGTCTGGGTTACAACCCCAACCGAGGATGGGATGGGGCCGTATGCAGGACAGATACACGGCCCAAGGAGCCCAACTGGGCCGGTGCACAGAGCAGGAACGTCAGCCAATCCGGGTCGATACACAGAGCAGAAACGTCAGCCGGGCCAGGTCGGTACACAGGGCAGGAATGTCAGCCAATACAAGTCGGTACACAGAGCAGGAACGAGATGCAGAATAGTCAGGCAGTCCGGGTCGGTACACAGAGCAGGAACGAGATGCAGAGTAGTCAGGCAGTCCGGGTTGGTACACTGTGATCACACGAAAACAGGAACAAGCGCTGGTAACGGAAACACCACGAAAGGGCACCGGAGAAGTGACAAGACCCAGTATTTATAGACAAATACTGGGCGGGACAAGTCACTTCAGCCAATAGGCATGAGCAGGAGTGGAAACTGACAGAATGTCACCAGCATAGCACGGGCACCGTGATATATTGTTCATCTGGCGTCTCTGGCCTCAAACTCCCGCCATCCTTCTTGTATCCCGACTTTTTGGTGGCAATATGTTTTATAAACGCTTAACTGTCAGATCTAATGTGTCTGTCTGCCTTCAGAGTCTTCTTTTCCGACGAATTTTGAAATCCACATTCTCTTCCTCAGGGAGTTAGAAAAATATATGGAGTAAACCTGTCTCACTTATAATAATACTTATAATAAAACTAAAACAAGATTTTTACATAAAATTTAAATAAAAAGTCATGAACTTAATATCAACAAACAATTTCTTCTCTCTCAAAAATATAACGCTATTCTTTAGATATGCTGCTCTTAAAGGTACTTTGAAAACGCTACTCTTAAAGGTATCTGGTATGAGTATCTTTTTGTTAGGGACAAGGAACCAGACAGAAACAAAAATGTAAAATGCAAAACACATTTATTAAAATAACCAAAGCAAAATCGCGATTCAGGAGCGTATACCAGAAGACAAGCCGTGGTCAGGAACCAAGGCAGGTACTCGGACAAGCCAGGGTCAGGAATAAGGGATCAGCGATGTCAGGAACAAGCCAGGAGCCAGAAGGGATGTCAGAGGAAGCCAGATCATGCACTGATAATCAGGAACTCAGGAGAACGCACTTACAGCCAGAAGCAAACACAAGGGCAAGGAGGAAGTGAGCCTAACTGTTTTAAATAGCCTGGAAGGGGTTGGCAGATAAGTCAGGTGAGTAACCATGGAAACAGATGTGTCAAGGCAGTTTGTTAATCATCAGCTGACCCAGCCTGACACAGGCAAGGAAAGGTAGCAGTAATCAACAGCAGAGTGTTAGACCAGATCAGCCAAACCATGGCAGTACCCCCCTCAAAGACCCCCCACACACACACACTGGGTAGGACCAGGTTTGATGGGAAAGTGTTCATGGAAAGCACGGAGGAGGGCAGGGGCATGCACGTCTGAGGCTGGAACCCACAAACGCTCCTCTGGACCGTACCCCTTCCAATGGACAGAGGGAGGTCGACTATGAATTCCATGGCAAGGAGTGACCATGGCTTCTCACCATTGGATATGGGTTGGAGAAGGCCCACTGGAAGGTGACGGGGTGATTTAGTCTGTGCACTCTGTTAAGTTCTGGGCACCAGAAGAGAAGGGAAACCGACCAGAGCAGCTGGCTTTTTCCGGGATGCCCTCCTGACTTAGTACTATGGTAGGTTGAAAGTACCTTGGTACAGAGGTTAACAGATACATAGTTACATAGTAATTTAGATTGAAAGAAGACTTGCTTCCATCAAGTTCAATGAAACAGAGCCCAGAGGGAGTCTTGGCAGGTGCATCTACTTGGGCAGCATGTATTCTCTCCCCTAGGGGAGATGTTATGCTGGTACGTATGGTGGCCAGTACTTGTTCCAGAGGAATAATAGGACTAGGAGGGCTCTCCTCTTTAGCACCCGAGAACTTTCTAGATAGGGCATCAGCCTGAATATCTTTGGTACACGGCAGGGACGAGACCACATAATTGAAACAAGATAAAAATAAGGCCCATTGGGCCTGCCTTGGAGTCAGGTCTTAGCCTCAGACAGGTATGTGAGGTTTTTATGATCCACGAGGATTAGGATCGGCACAGAGGTTCCCTTGAGCAAATGCCTCCATTCTTTTGAGAGCAAGTATTATCGCCAGCAACTCGCGGTCACCAATTTCATAGTTCCACTCCACAGAATTTATCTTGTAGAAATACCCACACGGGTAAAACTGGCTTTCAGGAGTAGGATGTTGAGACAGGAGGGTGCTTACTCCTGTCTCAGACACATCGCCCTCAAGTTTCGGGTGTTCCAAAATGGGTGCTGCGGCTTTTAAAGACTCAAATGCTTTGATGGCTTCCTGGGGCCAGTGAGTGGAGTTCCCGTCTTTTTTGGTCATGTCGGTAAGGGGTTTTACAATAGAGGAAAAATTGTGGATACATTTCTTGTAGTAATAGGTGAAAGCAAATAAACGTTGAAGAGAGAGGAGACCTATGGGTTGCGGCCACTTGAGAACAGCCGAGAATTTCTCAGGGTCCATAGCAAAACCGACCTCTGAAATTACATAACCCAAGAAGGTGACCTATTTGTGTTGGAACTCACACTTCTCTAATTTGCAAAATAGGTTATATTCTCTTAATCTTTGCAGAACTCGGACTACATCTGAGTGGTGGCTTAACATGGAGGTGGAATGGATCAGAATGTTGTATAAGTATACCACCACTCATTGTTGGAGCATGTCCCGGGGACATCAATTAGGAATTCCTGGAAAACCATGGGAACATTGCTGAGACCAAAGGGCATTACGAGGTAATGCTAGCTCCTGGTGTTAAACGCAGTTTTCCATTCTTGGCCCTCCTTTATCCTTACCAAATTATACGACCCCCCCCCAAGATTGAGCTTAGTAAACAATTTGGACCCTTTCAATTGATCGAATAGCTTGGTAATAAGTGGAATTGGGTAGGCGTTTTTAACAGTGATATGGTTGAGACCCCTGTAATCAATACAGGGTCTCAGTTCTCCACTCTTTTTCTTCACGAAGAAGAATCCGGCCCTGGTGGGAGAGGAGGATTTGTGGATGAACCCCCGGGACGGTGCATCCACAACATACTCCTCTATGGCCTTATTCTCCATGACAGAAAGAAGGTAGACTCGACCTCGAGGAGGTATGGCACCAGGTTGCAGTTCAATGGTGCAATCGTATGGGCAGTGAGGCTGGAGTTTCCCAGTCTTCCCTTATCAAATACATCTCGGAACTCTTGATATTCTTCAGGCAGCAAAGAGACCAGAGATGTGGTTAGCAACTTCACGACTTTCACTAGGCATGTCTTCGAACAGTTGGGCAACCATGCCTTGACTTTAGCCCTTACCCAATTGAATGTGGGATTGTGTTTGTGAAACCACGGATATCCCAGGACCACCAGATAGTGAGGAGAGTGGATCACCTGGAATTGTAAGATTTCATGATGGAGAGCTCCTACAGCCATAGACAAAGGAGAGGTTTCGTAGGTGACCTCAATGGCAAGTGGAGTGGTACAGAGCTGCAATGGGATGGAGTGCCTCTGGGCGAAAGGACTGTTGATAAAGAGGACCGCTGCCCCGGAGTCAGAGTGCCTCTGAAATAACAGAAATCTTGCCCCAAGAGAGTCCAACGGAGATTAGTGGTTTATCCTTATGGATAGCCGGGGACGCCGAGACACCACCTAAGGCCTGTCCTTATAGAACTTTAAGTGCAGGCGTTTCCCGGATGTGTGAGGCAAGTTTATATTAGGTGCCCTGCCTAACTGCATAAAGGCACAGACCCTACCTCCTCCTAAAGACCCTCTCCTCAACCGAAAGGTGAGTGAACCCAAGCTGCATAGGCTCCACGTTGCCTGAGGTCTCGAGACTAGGAGGCGGGTGGGGATAAAAAAACTTGGGGCTAAATGGATGGTAGGCCACTGCAGGTGCTCCCTGAAGGAAGGTCTCTCAAGGATTTGGGAGTCAATCAGGATGCAATATGAGGCCAGTTCCTCTAAATCACTGGGGAGGTCCTGGGCTGCAATCTCATCTTAAACCATATCAGAGAGCCCATTCGAGAAAGCAGCCACGAGAGCCTCATTATTCCAACCATCCTTGGCTGCCAGAGTACGAAACTCGATGGCATAATCTGAAACCGTCCTAGTACTCTGCCGGATGGATATTAGTTGCTTGGTAGCCAAAGTGGAGCTGGCCGGTACATCAAATACCCTTTTAAAGGATGCCACAAACTCAGGGTATTTGTATACTATTGGTTTCTGCGTCTCCCAAAGCGGATTAGCCCATGCCCTGTCAGGCAGTAAGGAAATCATGAGTTCCACCTTAATCCTATCAGACTGGAAAGCCTGTGGTACCATCTCCAGATATATACTGACCTGGTTCAGGAAACTTCTGCATTGGTAAGGGTCGCCCCAATAATGCTGGGGAAGAGGTGTGGACCCAATCATGCCTTTAGCAACAATGGAATCACCAGTGGTAGCTGGAATGGGAGTGGCAGCAGCTACTGGGGCAGTCTGCGCCGGGGGTGCTGAGGTGGTGGAGCCAGATGTTCAGTACAGAGCAACAAAGTCTGGAGGACTAACTGGTCCATGCGCTGGTCTACCTGGTCCAGCCATCTACACCTCTTTTTATACAGGCTATAGTACCCTATTTGCTCTTGCAGCAGCTGAGTGACTCTGCACACTGCTGTGAAGTCTATTGTCTATCAGCACTCTTTAATTCTTCTCTAATGAAGATTCCCCAAGTTGTTTCCCATTTAGAGTATATGTAGCAAGTTGGTTTCTACAGCCCAAATGCAGAACCTTACATTTATCTACATTAAATGTCATCTGCCACTTTTCTGCCCATTCACTCAGTTTATCTAAATCCTTCTGCAGAGAAAAAACATTCAGCTATGTACGTATTTCCTTACATAGCTTAGTGTCATCAGCAAAGATTGAAATGCTACTTTCAATTCCCACTTCTAGATCATTAACCGCTTAAGGACTGGGAAAATCTGATGTCGTTTTCACTTAAGGACCGGAGCAATTTTGACTTTTTGACTATGTCTTTGTTCAACTGTATTTTCTCTTTAATTCCTTTTGTACACCCACACAAATTATATGCTGTTTTTTTTAAGCACAAGTAGGGCTTTCTTTTGATACCACAATTATATGAATACCTCATTGTTAAAATAAAATAAACTTTACAGCACTACTGCATTGTGCCTTCATGGTATTGCTTGAAGCAGTCACCCATGCAGAGGCCAAGTTTGAAAGGGCAATCAGGACAGTAAGTGGGGGTTTCTCTCCGTATTCCCTTGCTGTAGCAAACCCTGCAGTGCTTTTGTGGGTTTTTCTTTTGGGGGGTTGGGGGGATTTTATAAATAAAATGTATTACCCCAGGTTTTGGTGGAATTATTTCTGTTGCCCTTTGAAACAAAAATTGGGAAATAAGATGGAGCTGATACTGCAGAAAACTTAGTTTTAGAGTGGGGTTTGCCAATTTGGAAATAAAAAAAGAATTGTATACTGCAGTCTGCATCAGGTAAATGGCAACCTTTTTGTACCATGTCCTATACTTTGGCATGGTGAGGTACGGCTGCATGAGTTGATCACACAGATCAACTCCCCCCATGTGCCTGTTGTAGTCTCTGATGCAGACTGGCTTTCTTAGTACCCCCCTTCTGCCACTAACAGAGACTGCCACAGTTTTGTCCTCATGCATGGTGGAAAGCATGAAAAGACATCTTTTCTGTCCTTGAACTTAACTGCCAGCAGCTCTTGTTGGCATAAAGCTGAGGATGTCCCTGTTTTTAGTTTTTTTTTTTTGCTATAAGTTCTTTGGGCATCTCCCTGCAATTGTGTCTGACAGTGCCACAGGCTTAAATAAAAGGGGGCTGGTGTAGTAGTTATTAAATAAAGAATATAGTTTATGTTGACAAGGGATAAATTAGATCCCAAACCATTTTCCCATTTGTTCCCAGAGATTCGAGGCAACCCGGAGGGTCAAGTTGGCTGTCCTTGCCATCGTAAATTCGAAAAGCCTGGGTATAGCCTGTGGCACTTTCGCACAATTTATAAAATTTAACACTGAATTTGCATCGCTTGGAGGGGATGTATTGTTTGAAACCTAACCTGCCTTTATATTTCATGAGGGATTAATCTATACTTGTGTTTTTGGGGGGTATATACTTGAGCAAACTTTTCCTGTAAATTATTTATTAGGGGGAAAATTTTGAACAGTCTGTCATACTGGGGGTATTCTTTTGGGATGCACAGGGTATTATCACTAAAGTGCATAAAGTGCAAAATCATTTTGTATCTAGTCCTGGTCATTGTTTTGGCGAATATAGGGGTATCATATATGGGGTTTTTACTCCAGTATGATTTAATACTTTTTTTTTTTTTTTTTTTTTTTTTTAACTATTCCCATTGTCATTGTAAGGGCCCAGAATTTCATAAATTCTAAAAGGTCTGTGGGTTGCCATATTTCTTGCTTGGAAATGAACGCTGATGGGTTGGCGGCAATATATTTGGCGTGTATAAATTTGTTTGAGACACGATTTCCCCAAAAAATAAATCAAAAAAATGAACATGGGTAAATACTGCTACATCCACTTGAATTCCTGGGTTGCCTGTGAATTCAGGAATTTGTGGGCATAAGTTGGCTGGTGATACCCATTCATCAGCAGGAGTGGCAGTACTTGTGGCAGGTCTTGGGGTATTTCTTAGGGCAGCTCTTTGAGAAGTTGCGGGGGCATTTGGCAAGGCAGCTCTAGGTGCAGTTGTTGGGGCAGCTCGTCTTTTTCTCACAGAAGGCCCAGCTTCATCACTACTAGAGCTGCTTTCACTCTCAGAAAACTGAGTGATATCAAAGTCTGACGCAGACTTCTATAACTAACTATACCTAACTCTCACCCCAAACGGTTACTATTCCTATGATAAATTGTTTTTTTATATTTTTTATTTTTTCCCCTATTCTACACCTAAACCTAAATATATCACTAAGCCTTACCCTAACACATGTATTCCCTAAACCTACCCAACCCAACTACATATCTAAACTAGCTTATAATATAGAATACATTTTTTAATAAAAGTTTTTTTTGGGGGGGGGATTTTTTTTTTTCAATATGCTACCCCTAAACCTAAATCTAACACTAAACCTTACCCTAACCCATGTATACCCTGAACCTACCTAATCCAAGTGAACTACCTATCTAAATTAGAATTATTATTTTTTTGGTGGTTTTTTTTTTGTTTTGTTGGTTTTTTATCCTCTTAACCTAAATCTAACCCTAAACCTTTCCCTAACAGACGTCTACACTATACCTACCCAACTACCTACCTAAACTATATTACATTTTTATTAAAAAAAAAAAAAATACAAGGGGAATGGGGGGTGTCCCACAGATCAGCAAATGCTGATCTGCAGCAAATTGATTACTCCAAGAGTGATTAGATGGGGGGAACTTATTGATCACTGCAAAACAGGATGTCTCTCTCCACCTCAGCAGTGTGCAAGATGGAGGGAGGCAGAGAGATATGACAGGGACAGTATTTACAAATACTGTCCCTGTCATTCAGCTTTTGCAACGTGATTCGCTCGTCAAGCAACAAAGTTTCTACTGGTTGTTACTAAGTGTCCCGATACCGGGGCACTTAGTATCAACCAGCCCGCGCTCTCCCATCGCTCCATGCGGCGGCGATGGGAGAGTTTAACCGTCATGGGTCCTTAAGGGTATAGCAACCCATGACGGTCCAGGACCGTCATGGGTCCTTAAGGGGTTAATAAATTTAAAAGTGTTGGGCCCAGGACTGAACCCTGAGTAACCAGACTTCTAAATTTAGACCAATTTGAAAAGGTTCCATTTATAACAACTCTCTGCCATCTATCATTTAACCAGTTCTCAATCTATGTACAAATAACACCGCCCAAACCGAAGCCTTTTAATTTGTGCATTAAATGTTGTGAGGCACAGTATCAAAGGCTTTTGCAAAATCCAAGTATACTACATCTACTGCAATTCCCCTGTCCAAATTGCTACTTACTCTTTCATAAAATGCAAGTAAATTAGTCTGACATGATCTATTCTTCATGAAACCATGCTGATTCCTACTAATAATATTGTTTGTCTTCACAAAGTTCTGACTAGTGTCAGTTAGTAACCCTTCTAGTATCTTACCCACTATGGAAATCAAGCTCACAGGTTTATAATTTCCTGGTTTTTGAACTTGCTCCCTTTTTACACAATGGAACTACATCAGCTTTCCTCCACTCACAGGGCACTATGCCTGATAAAAGTGAATCAATAAATATTAAGTATAATGGTCTTGCTATTACTGAAATAAGTTCCTTAAGTACCCTTGGGTGTATACCGTCAGCTCCAGGTGCTTTACCATAACCCTCTCCAGTCTCTTTTGGACCTTGTCCTCAGTCAGCCATGTAAATAATGGAGGAAATGCCATCGTTTTGTCTGCTTGCTCATAGCCTGTCATTGCCGCTTCCTCTGTATATACTGAAGCAAATAATGTATTTAGGGTGTCAGCCATAGCCTTATCATCACTAATCAATTCACCTGTCTAAGTCCTAAGAGGACCAATATCAACCTTAACTTTGAGCACTTTAAATACATTCCATGATTCTTGTTCATTTTTATCTTTGAAAATTACATCCCACTGGATAACCTTTAATACTTCTTTTAGCTTTGTAAAATTAGAACTGTGGATAAGGGTGGTGGAGCAGTAGTTTTATCTCAAGAACAATAATAGAGAGTAGGCTTTGAGAGTCCTTTCTCATCAAACTACATATAAAAATTAAAGAATGACCCCAGAGAAGAATTTGGTGACAAATTGAGGACAGTTCTCAAAGCAGATTTTGAACAAAATATTTTCTATCAGAAGGAATATGATTTAATTGTAAACACACATCCAAGACTTCCAGTCTTCTATTTTCTCACCAAGATTCACAAACGTTTAGTTAAACCACCTGCGAGGCAAATTATTTTGGGCATTGGTTCTATCACGGCTAGTTTAAGTAAGTATGTAGACACTTGACAGCATATGTAAAAAGTAACACTTGCATAATTAATATTTAAAAAAAATGTAAATGGGAAAAGCATTATATTTTGGTAACAGCAGATGTATCATCTCTTTATACAATAATTGATCTTGATAAAGGAATCCAGGCCACACGTCCCTTAACACACAAACACATTTTGTCACTTGCATAAATTGATTTTATTTGTAGATTGATTCTATTTTGACACATAATTATTTTTGGTTTAAGGGAGAGATATATTTGCAGTTACAGGGATCAGCGATGTGCACCAGGTTTGTGACCAGCTACACCAATTTGTACATGGGCTTTTGGGAAGACGCATATATTTGGCGTGAGGGTGGACTGGGTGCGAACCTGGTGTCATGGTATCGCTATATTGATGATGTGTTTATTATTTGGGGAGTGGGTGAAAAATCTTTGTGTAACTTTATCAGTTACATTAATGATAACAATTATAGTTTACAATTTACTACTTATAGTAGCAAAAAAGAAGTGAGTTCTTGGCTTTGGTGGTTTATATTGAAAATGATGAGATCAAAACAAAAACCTTTTTCAAACCAGTTGACTGTAATAGTTATATTGCCCTCAACAGTTGCCATTCTCCTCCTTGGCTGAATAATGTCCCTAAAGGAGAATTCACATGACTACAGATAATATTTTTTTACAACAATCTCAAAAAGTTAAAAGATAGATTTTTGGAAAAAAAATACTCAGAAAAGGCTTTGGATGACTGCATCTTGAAAACAAAAAAAACACTGAAAGGGTAAATTATTAAGGGAATCTAGATCACAAAAACAAGATAAAGATATGATTCCAATTATTGTACCGTTCAGCACAAGACATAGGGAATTTAGGAAAATCATAAATAAGCATTGGGATGTATTAAAAAGTGACAGAACTGTCAATGTTATACGCCACAAAAATCCTGTTATTTTATACACAAAGGCTCCTAATTAGGGATGGGTGAAAATTTTCACCTCAAACAGAAATCGGCGTGTAATGGCACTTTCCGCTTGGCAAATCATTTCCTGCGAAAAGTGCAGTTTTTCCACTTTTTCCCGCTTTTTTCTGCCCATTGAAATCAATGGGAAGAAAAGTTTTCTACAGCCATATAAAAGGCTGTCGGGCTCTCACAGCTTGCCATTTTGTGTTTGTGAGAGGAGAGCGTAGTACTTTTTTTTTGAGCTAGAGAAGACAGAGAGGGGAATTGAAGTTTGGTTTAAGGAATATTTTAGGTAGGACATTTGTTCTGTTAGGAGAGTCAGTAGGGCACTCTGGGGAGAAGAAGGGAAGAAGGAGGTTGACCCCAAATACTCCAAAATTCCATGCGACTGACTGGCAAAACACAGGCTGCTAGGGATTTATTTGCTTGCTGATCTTGCTGTTATTGTCTCTGTGCTGGATGGGGAAGTCTGGGGAAAGACTTTGTTGATTTTGGTTTTCAGTTAGAATTTTTTTTTGGACACACTGTGATAAGACAACAGGGTGGACAACTTAAAAAAAATAAAAATAAAGAAAAGAATAAAGAACTCAGTATATTAGGTGAGTGACACACAGCTAACTGGGCTTAGGCAAGGCATCATACAGCTCCATCAGTTTTGTTGTGTACAGTACAGTAAAAAAAACACAATGTCCAGCAAAAGCACGAGGGGGAGGGACGTGAGAGTAAAATAGTAGTTCAAAAACTGACTGCAGCAATGGTTGCTGAAGTGTGTGCAATCAGTGATGATGATGATCCCTCTACTTCAAGGGAGGATGCAGGTTGTCAAGGTTCCAGCAAAACTAGTTCCAGCACCACCAGTGCCAGTAAAAATAAAGAAGCATATAAGAAGAACACTGAAGATAACAAGTTGCATTTAAGTGTTGATGATGCTGGCAATAGCATAATAGAGGAAGGTGTATCAGCTGAAGCACCTGCTGCATCAGATAGTGAAACAAACAAGCACCAAAACACCCATCCTCAAAGTAGCAGGGAATTTTGTTACAGTAAAAGTAAAAAGAAATTGTTTGAGACCTCCAAAAGCTTATAGAAATATAAGGGTAGTAATGGGCAAGAAGTGGCAGGTGCTGCTGCTGCTGCTGCTGCTGATGCAGACCTAGAATATATCCCTCCAGCATCCTTGTCTTGTTCAGATGCAGATGAAGTTGAGAGTGAGGATGATGATAGGGCTATAAGGTTAGCAGAAAGTCAAAGTGTGAATCTTCCACCACTTTTAAGGAGCACTGTGCCTGTCTATAAACTGTTTGAGAAAGCCATTGGAAAGTCTGTCCCTGGACAAGCACAGATGTCAAAAGCACAGAGTCATCCTATCAGTCATCATCAGCACCAACGCCTCTTCAAAGTCCAAGTCACACTCAGCCGCACACACCTGTTTTGAGTACCCAGCAACAACAACACAGGTTAACATCCACAATGTTAGATATGACAAGTACCTCTGCTGCTGCAAGTGCTGCACCTTTGACAGTTAGTAGTAGTGGTAGTAGAATTGCATCAACATCTAGCCCCAGTAGTAGTAGTAGTAGTAGTAGCAGCAGCAGCACCACCAGCACCACCACCACCACCACCTCAGGAACACCTCATTCCATGAAGTCCACAGTATGGAGATACTTCACTCAGGATCCTCAAGCTAAGCATGTTGCGATCTGTTGTCTATGCAAAAAGCCCATGAGCAGGGGGAAAGCAGGCTCACACCTAGGCACCTCCTCTATGAGATCCCACCTGAAGCACAACCACAGTTCTAACTGGGAGACACATTATCAGCAGGCCAAAGGTGCCACAACTAGCAGCAGCAGAAGCACTTTAAAAAAGTTCCCAGGGCTCTAGGGCAGAAAAAAGAAGTAGTGAAGTGAATGTGTCAGGGAGTGTGCTACTGCCAGTGTCAACAGTTAGTTCAGTCCAAATAACACCTATGGCTCCTGTTGCAGAGCAGTATGATGACTCTGGCCTTGCTGTTTGAGATGGCAAGAGTCATAGACTGCCCACGCATGCTGCATCTACCGCCACCACCTCCTCTAGTAATGTTAAAGCAATAAAGTTTCAGGGTTCTTCTGCCATGTCCTGCCAACCCACATTGACTGAGTTCCTGGGAAGGAGTCAAAAACTTCACAAAAACAATCCCAAAGTACACCTTTGGAATGGCAAGGTTGCCAAGATGTTGGCAATGGACATGCTGCCTTGTTCTTTTGTAGAAAACCGAGGTTTCAGAAAATTGATGTCATGTGTAGCTCCACGCTGGAATATCCCAAGCCGCAGTTATTTTTCCAGGACAGCTGTGCCTGAGCAGGTGGTTAGTGTGGCGGGCAAAGGACTTAAAAGTGCATATGGCAAGAAAATCCACCTGACAACAGATATGTGGACAGGTGGGCAGAGCACAGACTATATGACTGTGACTGCTCACTTGGTTTCCCTCCCAGCTCCAACAGTGGACAACACTAGCTTAGAGCATCAGGTGAAAGCCAGTAATCATGCTTCTGGTTGTGGCACTGTGATTAAAAGGCAGCAGCAGCATGATAGCCCATACCATCGTCACGCCACCTTGTGCATGCAGAGTTTTGAGAGATAATCCCACAAAGCTTTAGATGTTCTGAGTAAGCTAGAGCAGGTGCTAGAGGAATGGCTTGTACCCCACACCTTAAAAGCTGGTTTTGTGTCTGCTAATAACAGCTCCAACATAATTGCCGCTTTGTGAATTGGTTGCATAGTGCATGTGCCCTGCTTTACCCATGTGCTAAATTTAGTCGTGACCGGTTTCCCGGCAGAATTCGAAACCCTCAAAGAGATGCTTACTATTGCCTGCAAAATCTGTGCCCATTTTAGTCACTCCTACAGTGCACGTAACGCTCTATATTCTATACAAGAGCGTACCAACCTGCCCCATCACCAGCTGAAAATGGAGGTCCCTACAAGGTGGAATTCCACCATGTACATGCTAGAGCGTTTGGCATTTGTACGAGCAGAATAAGGCCATTAGCGAGTACACCATGCAAAACTGGAAGGCTTTGGAGGGAGCCTCTTTGTCATCTGGCCAGTGGCAACTAATGTGCAATGTATGTGAGCTGCTAAAACCCTTTGAGGAGGCAACCATGCAGGTGAATCACATTGGTGCAGGATTTAGTGAAATTCTACCACTGAATTTTTTTTATTGCAGAAAAAAATGAGGAGCACGGCTGAGGATTCTTACCAGAATGACAACACAGACATGCACCAGCTGGTAAAGGACAGGTTAGAGTGCTTTGAACAAGCTCCTTGCATAGTGTCCATTAAAAGCAATGAGGAATACATTCTTTCCACTTTGCTGGACCCCCGCTTTATACACAAAATTTCAGAATAGATTCAATATCTGGGTTACATGACCTGTATATGTTTGAGTATATGAAGTTTTGTGGAGAATAAATAGAGACTCTATTTTTTCGCATCCCGTTGAGTCTTATACCGAAACACACCCTTTGCATGCTGGCCATTTATAATAAAATTTGTGTTATATACTGAAACACACCCTTTGCAGGCTCTGGCAATCCATGATAAAACCTGTGAAAGATTAAAGAGGGTTTCTACAACATTAATTAGTGGATATATATGAAAAGCTCTTGATGGATTGAAAGATTTTGGGCCATATGTTCAAAGGGATAACAACAAAAAAATGTATGATTGACAAAAATATGTAATTGTGTGTATGAACTATATATTTTCTATACAGTATACAACAAAAAAACTAGTAATGTTGTTGTGTACGACACAACTGCAGAATTGCCAGGCAAAGGGGCGGGGAAAGTGCGTGGCTAAACTATTCTCCAGTGTCGTATAGAGGAAAAGAAAATTTGTCGGAACTAACGAGAAGTATATGTCTTACAAAAGACAAAATTTGTATGTTAAGAAAAAAGTGGAGGGAATGTGAAGCTAAGACATTTTTTGTCGTTAAGTAAGGCATTTTTTGTCTTATCATACGACAATTTTAGTCAGGACAAACAACATATTTACGATCACAACCGACACGCTATTAAAATACTATAAATTATACCATTTTGTAAAGAAGACATCCTGCTGCATCTAATGAGGGGGTCACTTGCCTTCTTACCCCAAGCCTGGTGTGCACAAATGTTTCCACCCCTTCAAATGTACTGAAATATATGAAAACTATGGAATTTCCAACTGTATTCATTAGCTAGTGCTCTTAGGAGAAAAATGGCACCCCATTGGTATGACTTAATGTACTGTAGGGGGTGCTAGAAGTACAAAACTACACCGACTACAACCGCTGATTTTTCTATCATTTTCACAAACATGACTTGCCTTTATGAAAATGGTTATAACACCTACAGAAGTGAAGAAAAGGTAAACAAACCATACCATTTTGGAAAGAACACAACCTGCTACCTCTAATGAGGGGGGTCACTTGCCTTTTTACCCCAAACCTGATATGTGCAAATGTTTCCAGAAGGGGACGCTATAGGAAATAATTACCAATTTTTTACAAATGTACTGAAATCTGTGAAAACTATGGAATTTCCAACTGTATTCATTAGCTGGTGCTCCTAGGAGAAAAATGGCACCCCATTGGTAGGAATTTAAATACCGTAGGGGGTCCTAAAAGTACAAAACTACACCTACTACAATCTCCGCTGATTTTTCTAACATTTTTTGAAAACCTGACTTGCCTGTACGAAAATGGTTATAACACCTACAGAAGTGAAGAAAAGGTAAACAAACCATACAATTTTGGAAAGAAAAAACCTGCTGCATCTATTGAGGGTCACTTGCCTTCTTACCCCAAGCCTGGTGTGCACAAATGTTTCCAGAATGGGGTGATATAGGAACATTTTTGCACCTTCAAATGTACTGAAATATGTGAAAACTATGGCATTTCCAACTGTATTCATTACCTACTGCTCTTAGGAGAAAAATGGCACCCTACTGGTATGAGTTGGTAGGGGGTGCTAGATGTACAAAACTATACCTATCTGTTTTCTTCTTTTGAAATGGTTGCTTGCACTAAAATGTTCAGAAACTTGAAACAAGAAACTTGAAGGAAAGGTATAAAAGGTATACCTTTTTTTTGTAAATAGACATTCACCTGCATCAAATGAGGGGTCACTTGCCTTTCTGTATTCTAAAAAATATGGCACTATAGGAAAAATTCAATTTTTTTTTACATTTCCACCACTTCAAAGATACTAAAATCTTTGAAAACCATAAAATGTCCTACTGTATTCAGTACATGCTACCAACATGAGAAGAATGGTACCCTATTTGTGTGGGATAACATACAGTATGGTGGTTGTAGGAACACTTACCTAAACCTGACACTTTTGTTTTTGAAATGATCCCAGGGAAGTTTATAAAGGAGCAAGAGAAGGCAGCACTCAATTAGGCCACACAGAATAGGCCCATAAACAGGTGTCCTAACCAGTGCCTGTTTCATGATGTCAGCAATGCGGAGGTGGCCACAACTATGCCGGCCAACACACCACAGAGGAAGGAAGCACAGGATAACTAGGCCTCTAAGGTAGACTGTGATAGTACTCCCCCATTAACGACCTCTCCCCAGCGGAAGAGGACCAGCACTAGAGGCGGTGCGGGACTGCAACTCACGGAGAAGGGCTAGAGCATGTAGATCTTTATTAGCGACCCAGGAATGCTCCTCAGGTCCATACCCTTTCCAATGAACTAAATATTGTACCTGGCCTCTGACCCTCCTAGAGTCCAGGATACTCTGTACCTCGTACGCCTCATGGTCCCCTACTTGAACAGGTCTGGGACAGACTGGACTCGTAGTATAATGGTTACAAACCAGTGGCTTGAGGAGCGGCACAAGAAACACATTGGAAATGCACATGCTAGCGGGGAGCTCGAGGGCATATGTCACAGGGTTAATCTGGTGAAGAACCCGAAAGGGACCCACAAATCGGGGAGCCAGCTTTCTACAAGGCACCTGGAGATGGAGATTGAGAGAGGACAGCCATACTCTCTCCCCCACCGGGAATACTGGAGCTGGTAATTGTCTACAGTCTGCTTGTCTCTTATAGCGCATAGTAGAACTCTGTAGGGATCTCTGAACCCGTACCCATGTGGAGCGGAGCGCCCTTAAGTGCTCCTCCAGAGCAGGAATGTTCTGTGGTCTCAGGCAGGAGAGAAGGCTGAAACCCATAATTAATCAGAAAAGGAGAGTTTGTAGAGGTGGAATTAACTGCACTGTTTCTGGCCAGCTCCACACATGGTAACAAGTTCGCCCAGTTGTCATCATGGTCAGAAATGAAACAACAGAGAAACTGTTCCAGCGCCTGATTAGACCTTTCAGCAGCAACGTTCAATTGTTGGTGGTAAGCTGAGGAGAACGAGAGCTGGATCCCCATCTGACCGCAAAAAAGCTCTCCACAAACTGGCTCCCGCAATCCAAGACCACCACCTTGGTATACCATGGAGACAAACTACCTCCTTTGCAAAGATTTCGCCAAACTCCTTGGAGGAGGGGAGTCCCTTAAGCGACACAAAATGGGCTATCTTCAAAAATCCTAAGAATGACCATGTAACACTCAGAGCTCGTCAACTCAACCATCAAGTCAATTGACAAGTGAGACAATGGACTCTTCCCATTCGGGATAGGCTGCAGGAGGCCAACCGGCAGGTCTCTACCAACATGTCCTGCAGCCTTTGAGGAATGGTATGTCTCCAGAAGTCTGGTACGTAGGGATTCGGGCACAAAACATCTCCCATTAGGTCTCTCCGTTGGAGCGGCAGCTCGGACAGCCAAAATTTCCTCGTCCTGCGGAGATGTAATGCTGGTGCGTACCATAGCCAAGATGCAGTCGGGAGGAATAACAGGCACCGGACTGGACACAAATTTGGTACCAGGAAGGTAGAAAACCACAAAAATAAACCTCAAAAGGAAGAGGGCCTACCTGGCCTAACGTGAAGACAACCTTTTAGCCTCCGATAAATATGTGAGGTTTTTGTGATCCATCAGTATCAGAATTTTTTTTTTTTTTTTTTTTTTAGAGAAAAAGCCACATGGCAGAAATGGTTTACTAGGGCCCATGCGCTGGGATAGCAACGTGTCTACACCAGACTCAGAGGCATCCACCTCCAGTGTAAATGGCAGGGAGGGGTTTGGGTTTGACAATATTGGGGCCTTCGCAAAGGCGGACTTCAAGTCTTCAAAAGCATGAAGTGCTTCAAGTGCCCAGTCTGAAGGATTAGCGCCCTTCTGAGTCATGTCAGTTAGTGGATTCACGACTGAGGAAAAGTTTTGTATAAACTTCCTCTAATAATTAGTGAAGCCCAGGAACCTCCGTGTGGATCTTAGCCCCACGGGAAGCGGCCACTGTAAGACAGCAGACAATTTTTGATGATCCATGGCTAGACCCGTGGATGAAATCACGTATCCCAAGGTGGTCACCTGGGATTTGTGGAATTCACACTTCTCTTATTTGCAGAACAACTTATTCTCTCTTAGCAGTTGTAGAACCCGGGCTACATCTGTTCTATGTGTCTCCAAGGTAGGAGTCTCCAAGGTAGGAGAATGGATGAGTATATCATCCAAATAGACTACAACACAGCTCTGGAGTAGGTCTCTTAAAACGTCATTAATGAACTCCTGGAAGGCAGCGGGAGCGTTGCACAATCCAAAAGGCATAACCAAATACTCATAGTGCCCGCTCCGAGTGTTAAACACCGTCTTCCATTCATCACCCTCTCTTTTTCATACCAAGTTGTATGAAGCCCTCAAGTCAAGTTTCGTGAAAATTGTCGAGCCTTTGATACTATCAAATAGCTTCGTGATCAATGGTAGAAGTTAAGCATTCTTTACCATTAGCTTATTTAGGCCCCTGAAATAAATACATGGTCCGTGGTCCCCATCTTGTTTGTTAAAGAAAAAGAAACCTGTGCCCACAGGGGAGGAAGACTTCCGAATAATGCCCCTAGCTAGGGCATCCTCCACATAGTCCTGCATGGCCTTGTTCTCCACCACCGACAAGGGAGAAACTCTGCCCCTAGGAGGTCTGGCTCTGGTACCAGATCAACAGTACAATCGTAGGGCTAGTGTGGCGGGAATGTACTGGCCTCTACCTTATTAAATACCTCTTTGTAGGCCTGATACTCAGAAGGTAACAAGGTAGAGGTACACAAGATTCTCGTAGGCTGCTGGAGGCAAGACTTCGTGCATTGAGAAAACCACAACAGAATATCGCAAGTCTTTCAATCAATTCTTGGGTTGTGAGTCTGCAAACAGGGAAAACCCAGAATGATGGCATGACTGGGACAATGTATGACATGGAACTGTTGTGTCTTCACATGGGGTGCCCCTACCCTTAGAGACAAAGGATTAGTCTCATGTGTAACATGTACCGGCTGTAGGGGTCAGCTGTCAATGGCCTCAATTGCCAATGGAGCGGAGCGAGGCAGCAATGGGCTAGAGTACTTGGCCGCAAAGTCTGCATCCATAAAAAAAAGCCCGCTGCCCTGGAGTCCAGTAGTGCTGGAGCCACTACAGATAGTCATCTGTAGTGGCTCCAGCACTACTGGTCTCTGGGGCAGCGGGTTCAAGTATAGGTTTGTCCTGAAGTCTATCTGGGAACTGTGAAATTCCACCCATGGTCTGTCCCCTACATGACCCTAGGTGTGAGCGTTCTTCCGGCCGAACGAGAAAGCACGCAACACAACTCGGCTCTCTGCAGTACAAGCAAAGACCCCTCCTCCTGCACCGAGCCCTCTCCTCCACTGACAGACATGTGAAGCCTAGCTGCATTGGTTCCCCCCCCGGCGGGGTCAGAACTAGGAGGTATGGGAGGACAGGGTGGGTGTATGAAGCAAGGTGTCAACTGAGGCAACGATTTCTGTACATGCTCCTTGAATAAAGGCCTCTCACAAATTCTCATATCTAACAAGATGGTGACTGAGATTAGCTCCTCCAGATCACCAGGCAGGTCACGGCCTGCCATTTCATCGTTAATGGCGTCACACAAGCCCTGGGTGAATGCCGCTACAAGGGCTTCATTGTTCCATCCAACCTCTGCTGCCAGAGTACGAAAATCTATAACGTACGTGAGCCCTGCCGTATTGTCATGAGTCATTTGGCCTTGGAGGTTGCACGCCCAGTAACATCAAAGACTCTCTGAAATGAGGCCACAAATTTAGTAAAGTTATGAATTATGGGTTTTTCAGTCTCCCATAGTGGGTTGACCCAAGCCCAATGCCTTGCCAGACAAGAGGGAGATCAGGAATCCCACCTTACTTTGTCAGTAGGGAATGCCTGTGGTACCATCTCCAAAAACATTCCCTGCTGATTCAGGAACCCCCGGCGCAGAGTAGGTTCCCTATCAAATCTTTGGGGTAATGGAGCGGAGCCCGACAATCCTCTAGTCACGCCAGCTTCAGAGGTTGTGGCCACAACCGGCGCAGGTACTTGAGGCACCACCGGTTGTTGGGTAAAGCGATCGAGGTGAGCTGTGCGATTTAACAGTGTCTGTATAGCGAAAGACAACTGATCTATTCTCTGATCTTGAGACTCCATCCTGGATAGATGCTTAGATTTGGTGGACTGCCTGAACCTTCCGTAGAAATGGCCCTTACATACTGTCAATGTTTTCAGGACAGACATGAATATAATATATAAATCCACCTTTATTTAATAAGTACAGTAATAATATTATAGCCCACACAACCCCAGAACACAGGATGATAGGACCAAGGCTCCTACCTGGAGCTGCACACTGTGCTGCCCACTGCACTTCTTTGAGATACCAGAGACTAGGACCGCGGTGCGAGTGAAACACAAGAGGGAACGGTGACTGAGGCACAAGTCTCCACCCTGGGTCAAGCGACCAGAGGTAACTGGGAGCGAGAGCAGACCTAAACCATGAATCACTGAGACTAATGGTCAGGCAAGTTCAGAGAGTATAGCTCCAGTAGTCAGCCAGAGCCACAGGTCAGACAAACCAGGGACTACACGGAGCGAGTTAGTCAGCCAGAGCCACAGGTCAGAACAAATATGGGTAGTCAGACAAGCCGGGGTCATACACAGAGCGGATTCTCAGGAAAGCACAGGTCACAATGGAGCACAAGAAACAGTGTCAGAAACACCACGTAAAGGCAATGACTCCTAGGCCCAGGGAGGTTTATAAAGGAGCAGGAGAAGGCAGGACCCAATAAGGCCACACAGAACAGGCCCATAAACAGGTGTCCTAGCCAGTGCATGTTTTATGATGTCAGCAATGCGGAGGTAGCCACAACTATGCCCGCCGACACACCACGGAGGAAGGAAGCACAGGATAACTAGGATTCTAAGGTAGACTGTAATACTGCCTGCATGAGAAAGGTCATAGCCATTGTAGATATGCAGGAAAGGTAGAGAAACCATACCATTTTGCAAAGAAGATAACCTGCCACATTTAACCAGGGGTCACTTGCCTTCTTACCCCAAGTCTGGTGTGCACAAATGTTTCCATAAGGTGGCGCTAAAGGAATAAAAATGGCATTTTCTTACATTTCTGCACCTTCAAATGTACTGAAATCTGTGAAAACCATGGAATTTCCAACTCTGTTAGCTAGTGCTCCTAGGAGAAAAATGGCACCCCATTGGTATGAGCTTACATACCGTAGGGGGTGGTAGACGTACAAAATTACACCTACAACAACCCCTGACTTTTCTAACATTTTCTCAAAAATGACTTGTGTGTAGAAAAATTGTTATAACAGCTATAGAAGTGAAGAAAGGGTAGACAAACCATACCATTTTGGAAAGAAAGTAACCTGACACATCTAATGACAGGTCACTTACCTTTCTACCCCTAAGTTAGTGTGCACAACTATTTCCAGAATGTGGTGCTCCACATCACATCAGTCACTTCAAAGACACTAAAATGGTTCAACGCCATGGTATTTCCTAGGAGGACCTCCTGCCAGCCTAAGAAAAATGATACCCCACTTCTCTGGGTTGACATACATATTCATTGCCAGGAGCATGGCTATGAGGAACAAGGATAGGGAAGCAAACAGTGTATGTATGCTTTTATGGCTACCAGTTGAAACAAACCGGGGGGGGGGGGGGGGGTACTAGACTGCTAGTATAACTAAATGTCCCCCTCAAACACAGTTTAATTCCCAGCCTGAATCCAGTGCATACTGGTACGTTGAGTCTACCAGTAGGCAGTGGAAACGGGGTAATGGGACTGTCAGTGGGCTGTGGTACTAGGTAGGGGGTTAGGGTACATGGCGGGATTGGGGGCATTTTGTGTGCATGTCACAGGGGTGTACAATGCAGTGCAAAACAATGCATTGGAGCACCTGTTGTACACAAAGAGGTTTTCTTTTTTAGTTATTTTTTATTCATACGTTTTTTGGGGGGGCAATATTAGAACCACTCCTGGTGCCCCCCCCCCCAACAAAGTTTAAATAAAAAATAATGAAAAAACGTGTGTGTCTCACAGGAGGTCCAACGCAATTGCAAAGCACTGCTTTGGACCCCCTGTGGGACGTGCAAGTTTTTTGTTTTTTCCCCCATATTTTTGTGTAGACCGCTTTGGGGGGGCATCAGAACCCCTTCTGTTGCCCTCAATGAGGTCTGAATAAAAAATAAAAGGGAGGAAATAAAATAAATAATCATTTGTGTGCCGCAGGGGTGTCCAGTGCATTGCAAAGCAATGCTTTGGTTCTCTCTGGCACATAGAGGGTTAATTTTCTATTATTCATATGATGTTGGGGGCATCAGGACCACACCTAATACCCCCCAAACAAGGGCTGAATAAAAAAAAAATGTGTGCGCGCCATGGGATATCCAACAAATTGCAAAACACTGCATTGGACCCCCCAGGGTGCATGCAGGGGTTGTTTTTTGCAGGGGGTTAATCTTTTTTATATTTAGATCATATTGGGGGGCATCAGCATCCCTCCTGATGCCACCCCAATGAGGTCTAGATAAAATAATGATGAAAAAATATAATAATAATCCTTTGTCTGCCACAAAGGAGGGTTAACTTTTTTTTAGCATTATTTTGAATTCAGAGTAGTGAAAAAAGTCCCATGTGTGCCACGGCATTCAGGGGGGTCCAATGCAGACACAGTTAATTTTTTTTCTTAATTGTTTTATAGACCTTATTGGGGGGCATTAGGACCCTTCCTGATGTCCCCCAATGAGGTCTTAGTTAAAAAAAAAAAAAAAAAATACGGCCCAAAAGAATTTACACTGAGTGCCACAGGGGTCTCCAGCACATTGCAAAACAATTTTTTTTTCCAGTTCATGAGATACATGAGACGGCCACGGGAGCGATGAGAATCCAGGATGCCGTCGATCACATATTCCTCCTGACCATCCACTGTTACCGCCGCCAGAGGCCGAGGACCAGAATAGGGGGCTACAGACGGTAGGAAAGCCTTCAGGAGGGATACATGGAAGACTGGATGGATTCGTAAGCTGCGAGGCACAGCGAGACGGTACGATACCGGAGACAGTCGCCGAAGGATGCGGAAAGGACCCAGGTATTTGGGACCCAACTTCCCCGAAGGCTGAGCCAAGCAGATATGCTTCGTGGACAGCCATACCCGGTCCCCAATCTTGTACAAGGGTGCCGGGGTGCGCCGGCGATCGGCAGCAGTTTTATGGCGGATCTGTGCCCGTAACAGTGCTGCCTGTACAGCGCTCCAATGCTCCGTCATGGACCATACCTTGGCCTCAGCAGCTGGGACCAATGGGACACCAGGAGCCAGGACGAGTACACGTGGGTTGTACCCCAGGGCTGCAAAGAAGGGCGAACATCCTAACGAGGAATGACGGAATTGTAGGAGAACTCCGCCCAGGATAGGAGACTAACCCAATCGTCCTGTTGGTGGTTGCAGTAGGAACGCAAGTAGTGTTCCAAAGCCTGGTTTAAGCTTTCTGTCTGCCCGTTGGTTTGCGGGTGATAGGCGGTGGAGAAGTGCAAGGTGATTCCCAATTGGGCACAACAGGACCTCCAACACCTGGAGACGAATTGGAAACCGCGATCCGAGGTGATGTGAAGTGGTACCCCATGCAGCCATATAATGTGGGTGATAAAGACATCCACGAGTTCTGAGGCGCTGGGCAATTTGGGTAGAGGAAGTGTCCGTGTTTCGAGAAGCGGTCGATAACCACCAAGATTGTGGTCATCCCGGCAGAGACCGGCAAATCAACCACGAAATCCATGGCAACTGAGTCCAAGGCAGTGTAGGAACCGGAAGGGGTACCAGCAACCCCACTGGGCGGACACAGGGTGTTTTCATCCTAGCACATACCGGACAGGATTGAACCCAGAAGAAAACATCTAGATGGGAAGTAGTCCACCGGAAGTAGCGGGAGAGAAGCTCATGAGTTCACTCCACTCCTGGGTGCCCCGCGACACGGGATTGATGGGCCCAGGTCAAGACTGCTTTTCTACATTCCTCAGGAACCAACAGTAAAGGACTGGGTGAAGCATTGGGATCACCAGGTGGCTGAGGCTTTCTGATGTGCTCAAGGAGGAGGGTGGACAGAGACCCCAGGACACGTGCAGGAGGCACAATGGTTTCAGGAACCACTGGTACAGCGGAGTTTTCGTCGTGCAAGCGGGAAAGTGCGTCAGCCTTGAGATTCCTGGTTCCAGGGATATAATAGATCGTAAAATCGAATCTGGAGAAGAACAAGGACCACCTGGCCTGTCGCGGATTCAAGCGCCGGGCGGACGCCAAGTATGCCAGGTTGCGGTGGTCAGTCAGGATACTGATAGGGTGGGCTGCCCCCTCCAGTAGGTAGCGCCACTCCTCAAGGGCGAGCGTGATGGCGAGTAACTCCCTATTGCCGGTGTCGTAGTTGCTCTCAGCCGCGATGAAGCAGCGAGAGAAGTAGGATCAAGGGTCTCTGGATCGCTGGGACAGAACTGCCCCTGCAGCGAGCTCGGAAGCATCTACCTCCAGTGTGAAGGGTAAAGAGGGGTCAGGATAAGAGAGAAGGGGTGCGGAGGTGAAGACTTGCTTAAGCAGATGGAAAGCATCCAACGCGTCATGTGACCAAGAGGAGGGATCAGCTCCTTTGCAAGTCAGGCGAGTGATGGGCTGGATGACTCTAGAAAAATTCTTGATGAATCTCCTATAGTAGTTGGATGGCTTTCGTGGTCTGCGGGACCCTCCAGTTCAATACTGCACTGACCTTGCTCAGATCCATGGTCAGGCCTTCTGCGGAGATGACATACCCATGAAATGGCAACGAGGTCTTCTCAAAGCAGTACTTCTCCAATTTAGCGTACAGGTGATTGTCACGTAGAAGGGTCAACACGGTACGTACATGCCAGCGATTCTCAGCCAAAGTGAAGGAGTAGATGAGTATATCTTCTAGATATACAATTACACAAGTGAGGAGGAGATCTCGGAAAATATCATTGACCAACGCCTGAAACACTGCAGGAGCGTTGCATAAACCAAACGGCATGACACAGTACTCATAATGGCCAAAGCGCGTGTTAAAGGCGGTCTTCCACTCATCACCCTAGCGCATACGAACCAAATTATAGGCTCCCCTGATGTCCTATTTGGTGAAGACGGAAGACCCCCGGAGGCGTTACAGCAATTCCGGAATGAGGGGAAGCGGGTAGCTGTTCTTTTTAGTGATGGCAATAAGGCCTCGATAGTCAATACAAGGACGTAATGAACCATCCTTTTTCTTCACAAAGAAAAAACCCGCTCCAGCGGTGGACGTGGAAGGCCTGAGAAACCCCCTGGCGAGATTCTCCTGAATGTAGATCTCCAAGGCCGCCATCTCAGGCAATGAGAGAGGATAGGTCCGGCCTTTAGGCAGGACTGCCCCTGGAACGAGGTCGATAGTGCAATAGTACAAGGGCGGTGAGGTGGCAGGACCTCCGAACAGGCTTTAGAAAAAACATCAGAGAATGCCAAATAAGGCACAGGGATCTGGGTGGATCCGTCCTCCACCAACGGGGAGACAGAGGAGACCACTATGGGGGAAGAAGAACTTGATGGAAAGGACAGCGTCCTCTCCCTCCAGTTGATCAGAGGGTTATTCTTCTCCAACCAGGGGAAGCCCAAGATAATAGGAGTGTGAGGTGACTTAATAATGTCGAACTCCAGAACCTCAGTACATGAGGGATTCGTGTGTATGCAGAGAGGAATGGTCTGCAAAGTTATGCAACCATCACCAAGAGGAGAACCGTCGATTACCACCATGCTCACAGGTGGTGTTTTAGACAGGAGAGGAATCCTGTGTTGTTGAGCAAACAATTGGTCCACAAAGACACCCCCGGCTCCGTAGTAGATGGTTGTCCTGGCGCAGGACAGCTTTACTGGGATCCTTAAGCGTTGGGTGGAGATGGAGGGAACTTGAGGCTGACTTAGGGCGGATCCCTCGAGGTGCCCTAAGTCCGGTTGTTTCCCGGTTTGTTTGGGCACGTGCGAGCAAAATGTCCCACATGCCCACAGTAGAGACATAGGCCCGAGCTACGCCGTCTGGCCTTCTCGTCCTCCGAGAGCTGGGTCACCCAGCTGATCTCCATGGGTTCCACAGGGGTGTCAGAAAAGGAAAGGGGAGCTTGGAACTTTGGTGAGAGGCGAATGAGTGGGCGCACTACGGGGCGTCTGGAGCGATCCCAGTCTTTCTCCAGGCATCTCTCCTGAATGCGGGAGTGTAAGGAGGAGCAGAGGGCAATTAGACCCTCCAGCGTGTCAGGTATGGGCCAGGTGGTCAGGTCGTCCTTCAAATGGTCACACAGACCACGATGAAAAGCCACCTTCAGGGCGCTGCTGCCCCAATCATTGTCGTAGGCTAGGGTCCGGAAGGTAATCGTATACTGAGCAAAGGATTGTTGCCCTTGTTGCAAATCCAGCAGCGCGGCTTCTGCAGCAGCCTGTCGACCAGGAACGTCAAACACGGACTGGAAGGCGGCTACGAAGGCATTGCAGTAATCCAGAAGAGTGCACTGATGATCCATTAGAGGTGAGACCCAAGCTAGGGCTTGTCTCCGGAGCAGGGACACAATGAAGGTGACACGGGATCGATGCTCGGCGTAGACCTCCTACTGACTTTGAAAACGTAAACTGCACTGGTTGAGGAAACTGTGCAACAACTTGGGATCCCCTTCGTATTTGTCAGGCAAGGGTAGGCGTGGGGGCATGGAGACGTGAGTTATCCTGGGAACAGTAGCAGAAAGGGACGGCTTTGTGGGTGGGATCGCTGAGGGCCCAGGTCCCTCCAAACGCTGTTGCTTACGTGCAGGAGGGCAATGATGGAATCTAGTTTCTCGTCTAGGTGCTGGATTTGTGTGGTATGCTGCTCAAGGACAGCAGCCTGCTGGAGGACCGCCTGAGAGACCTCAGTGGGGTCTACTGCCATGGTTACGGTGTTGGCACTCTAATGTCAGAATAGTAACACCAGGAGGGTCGGAACCCGCAGGAGAGGGAGTGCTTGGGAGCGCAGAGTGACGTGCGATGCTCGTCGTGCGGTGGCTGACTGTACGAGTACCGTGCTGCGGCCTAGGCCGGGTAAAGGTGCCAGCCGCAAGGCTGGATGACAAACCCCAGAGGAGCTGGGAGTGAGCCCTGGATGGTACCCTACAGACAGCACCAACTCTCCTGCGGGGGGGAGTGAATGCTAGAGAGCGAGGAGTGGGGAGCAGAGATAGAGAGCGGGGGCCTGAGGGCTAAAACTCTCCTAGGAAGTATCAGCAGAGAGCAAGCACTTACTCTCCAAGGCTGGAGAGAACTGACCTGTCCAGAGGGAATGGCAGCAAAAGTCCTGGAACTGGAACAGCTGGAACTGGTGAAAGGTCAGAGGCAGGCCGGGTCATACACAGACAGGATCACAGGCTCCAAATCGGCAGGCTAAGAGAGTAGTCAGAGGCAGACGGGGTCATACACATACAGGACCACAGGCTCCAAATCGGCAGGCTATGAGAGTAGTCAGAGGCAGGCTCAGTCATACACAGACAGGATCACAGGCTCCAAATCGGCAGGCTAGAACCAAGACGTAGGTACACTATTAGAGTGCACCAGCGCCTGTCCGGAGCTACAAGAAATAGACGCCGCTAGATGACGTCATGGCGCACATGACGTGGTGTCGGGAGAACCCGGAAGAGGACCAGAACAGTGGTAAGCCCTGCAAAGCACAACAACAGCCGGAACGGGAGCGAGGGTGACGCTTTACTTGTTTTGTTCCAGGTTATATGCCCCACATAGATCTAATAATCGGACATGGTGGTGGATCTCGGGGGATGGAACAGCTCCGGAATTAAAGGAAGAGCATATCATTATTAATTTGTGATCTCATTGAGTTTCATGTAGTCAACAAGTCTGAGTGAACCATCTTTTTTTCTTCACAAAGAAGATCTCTACCAAAGTTAGAGATGTGGAAGACTGAATGAACCCCTTAGCCAGATTTTCTTGCAGATAGTCTTTAAGACATCATAAATCAGGTTCAGAGAAAGGAAAAAATGCAACCAAAAGGGATCTTAGCACCTGGGATTAAATGGATTGGACAAGTGTAAGGCTTCAGCCTGTATTTGTGGGAGGGGCTGCAAGCCCTTAAATACAGGCAACAGCCTTTCCCACTGGGGCTCAATTCATGTTGAGCTCTGTGCCTCTGTGACTTCTCACCAATCACATAACTCAGTCTTTTCAATCCCCAGCTGGCAAGTCACGCTCCTTACACTCAGATAACGGAACAAGTATCAGCCACCAGCTGGTCATACTTCATAATTTGCCAGCTACCGGCAGTCTCCTGTGAGCTTATTTCAATATTGTATGTTTCCCCCATTATTATTCTCTCACCCCATCTCCAGCATGTTGCCCGTTCCTCTCCGTCACTTTAGGCAGTCACCATGCAAGCAATCAATCCTCAGCTTAACGGCAGTCAATGGGCGGCCCGTTCCCATGGAAGAATTAAGCAAAAACAAAAAAAAAACACCCTTCGATATTTTACCTTGTATTAACATGTTGACGCTCTTTCAGGATGTAAGGCAGGGTGGTTGTTGCCCTCACATTCCAAGACAATGTCATAGTCCTGTTAATGGCCAATGCTGCTATAACTGAGTCAGCTGTTCACAGACAAAAATAGGCCAGGCACAGGTGCTGCTTTGAGCATACTGCCTTTCAAACCCACGCCTACATGCTATGAAAAAACACAAAACAAAAAAAACAAACCCATGTAGTTGTAACATGTTAAGTATTATATATCATATACTCTCACGTTCCATATCCAGTTTCCCTCTTTCCAAGCTCCATCCTTGATATCTATTCACACCATGTCATATCCCACAAAGCACACAGGAGGAAAGCAAGGAGGAGGAGGAGGATGTCCCGCCAGTGAATACCCCCTTGTGGAGCAGGATGAGGGACCTGCAGGTGGTGATCACCACCACCTCTGTCTGAAGCACAAGCTCCACCAGCACCACCGGCTCCACCTGCTACTGCAGCTCCAGACATCCATCAGTTACCCATTCCCTATGGTGAATGGATGCCTCCAGGGATGTGGATGCCCCCATCTACCTTGACACAATACTACATGGCCCCACCACCATCACCAGGGAGGCCCCTCAATAAAAGGCATATGGTCTTACAGCGAGGGCACTGTTACCCTCCTGGATGGCTCCCCAGCATGGGCCCAGATATGACTCCAGGGGGGATGGAAGCAGCTACCAATTGCCAAGGAATGACCTGAGGCCACTGGATTACGAACATCTGGGCCTGATTGGGAGTTCCAGCAACTTCACACCCCCACCACATGTCTAACAAGAGGGCCAGAGATCTGTGGCCAGTTCAGAATCCTTGGATGTGGTGGGGACACAGCCAAGGGATGAGGCATCCTCAGCACCACTACCAGCAGCCCCACCACCAGCCTCACTAGCAGCCTCACCACCAGTGGAACAGGATGAGGGACTTGGGGAGGAACAACTCCACACATATCAACATCCAGCATGGGGATGGAGAGGGAGTGCCAGGTGATACAGAGGAATCCCTGAGGACAAACCGGTACCTCAGGAGGCTGCAACAGGATTCCCTGAGTAACACAGCCACCCTCCATGCCCTGGAAGCCCAGCACACAGCCCTGACCAGTGAGCTGAGGCAATACAGAACAGGCATGATGGACATTATAAGGCAGCTGCTGGTGGAACACAACTGCAGGGAGAGAGAAAACATGACTAATGTTGTATACCAGAAACCACCAAATGGAAGGCATGTCCCAATATCCACTTAATTCTTTTGTAACCATATGAAATAAATAAATAATTTGGATAATTGCATAGTAATTCAAAAACTGACATTATACACCTTAATGTAATTCTGCTTTGGGCTCTACATTAGGAGCAAGAGGTATATGTCACCTCTGTGGGGAGGAGATACTAGGGGGTGTGGAGCTTTAGTGGGGAGGTAGGGTCAAGTAGGAGTGCCCGCAGCTTCCAAAAGGAGGTAAGATAAAGGTTAGAATAAATATACAAAGGTGTCGCCTGAAGTGTGCAAATAGCACTATAGAATGTTTTGTCCTTTCTTTCCACCGGCCCAGATAACAATCCTCCACTCTATAGATTGCCAAAAAATCCAAATACACAGAAAAAAACTCTTAGCGCTCAAAAAGAAAGAGATAAATCAACTCGTATTTTTAAAATATAAAATTTAATATTTTATTATATAAAAATAAATAGAGTAATCTTTAGCGATATTGAATACCAGATTCCATGGTCCAAATGGTGACTTCAACATCCCTATAGATAATCACAACACCCCCCCTGCCCTCAAACTCCTCTCCTTAACAACCTCCTTAGGCTTATCGCAGTGGACCAGCTCTCCCACACACAGTGATGGTCACTCCCTCGACTTGATCTTCACTAACCTCTGCTCGGTCTCCAACTTCTCTAATGTCCCCTTTCCCCTCTCTGACCACCACCTCCTCACCGGTAACCTCATCATACCACGCAAACCCATCACCCCCGCCACAATCAAGCGCATGCGGAGAAATCTGCATACTCTTGATAAGCAACAATTTTCCACCTCCCTGCAGCCTCTTCTCAACCCCATCCTCACACTTACTTGCCCAGACAAAACTACTGCTCTCTACAACAGCACTCTCACTTCAGCCCTTGACATCGCTGCACCTGCAACTCCACGCCACCCACGCACAACCCCACTACAACCCTGGCACACAAGACTAACGCGATACCTCCAAAGGTGCTCACGCACTGCTGAAAGGCACTGGAGGAAATCGCGCTGCACAGCTGACTTCACACACTACAAATTCATTCTCAGTTCGTATAGCTCTGCCCTCTCCCTGGCTAAACAGTCATTCTTCTCCTCTCTAATTTCTAATCTTTCCTCCAACCCCAAACGCCTTTTCTCAACCTTCACATCTCTTCTAAACCCACCAACACAAACACCTTCCACTAACTTCTCTGCCCAAGATCTTGCCAACCACTTCAAGAACAAGATTGAATCTATCAGACATGACATTTCATCACTACCACCCCCACCAAGCCAGCCCAGCCCTGTCGCCTCTCCCACATACACACTAAGCTCCTTCCCACCTGTCACTGAGGATGAAGTCTCCCTTCTCCTCACTCGCTCAAACCTAACCACATGCCCTCTCGACCCAATCCCATCTCAGCTCACCCAAGAACTCTCCCCTCTACTAACTCCAATCCTTACTCACTTATTCAACCTCTCTTTGTCAACCGGCACCTTCCCATCCTCTTTCAAACATGCACTAATCACTCCCATCCTAAAAAAACCCTCCTTGGACCCAAACTCACTGTCAAATTACCGGCCAATTTCCCTACTCCCGTTTGCCTCCAAGCTTCTCGAGCGCCTTGCATATAACCGGCTCACTAAATTCCTCTGCTCCCATTCCCTGCTAGATCCCTTGCAATCCGGATTCCGCCCTCATCACTCCACTGAGACTGCCCTCACTAAAGTGGCCAATGACTTGCTCTCAGCCAGGTCAAAAGGCCACTACTCCCTACTCATTCTTTTGGACCTGTCAGCCGCCTTTGACACAGTTGATCACCCACTCCTCCTCCAAGCCCTCCACTCCCTAGGTCTCTGCGACACTGCACTCTCCTGGTTTTCATCTTATCTCTGCAACCGCTCCTTCAGTGTTTCCTACTCCGGCTCCACTTCCCCACCCCTCCCACTGTCTGTTGGTGTGCCTCAAGGATCAGTACTGGGACCCTTGCTTTTCTCAATCTACACTGCTTCCCTTGGAAAACTAATAAACTCCTTTGGGTTTCACCATCATCTCTATGCTGATGACACCCAAATATATCTTTCCTCCCCAGACCTCTCCCCTTCCCTCCTGTCCCGAGTGTCTGACTGTCTTGTCTGCTGTGTCTTCCTGGATGTCCTCCCATCAACTCAAACTTAACCTTGGCAAAACTGAACTAATTCTCTTCCCTCCATCTACAACCAGCCTTATCCCAAATATTACTCTCACTGTTAACAACACTTCCATCACACCAACCCCTACAGCACGCTGCCTGGGGGTCACATTTGACTCTGCCCTATCCTTCATTCCTCACATCCAGTCAATCTCCAACTCATGCCGCCTCCACCTCCGCAACATCTCTAGAATCCGACCCTTTCTCACAGAAGACACTACCAAAATTCTAATCCAAACACTCATCATGTCCCGTCTTGACTACTGTAACTCTTTACTAATTGGCCTGCCTCTCAGCCGACTAACCCCGCTACAGTCCATAATGAACTCTGCTGCAAGACTAATCTACCTCACTCATCGCTTCTCTAACACCACACCCCTCTGTCAGTCCCTACACTGGCTCCCATTAGCATACAGAGTAAAATTCAAAACTCTGGTGCTAACTTATAGAGCCCTCACTAACACTGCACCCCCCTATATTTCATCTCTCATTTCCAAATATACTCCCGCCCGCCATCTTCGCTCTGCACATGACCTGCTCTCCACAGCTCTTATCACATCCTCCCACTCCCGCCTACAGGACTTTCCCATGCTGCACCTGAGCTGTGGAATTCCCTCCCCCGCCCCATCAGACTCTCCCCCAGCCTTCAAATCTTCAGACGCTCCCTGAAGACTCACCTCTTCAGGGAGGCCTATCAACTGCCTTCATAAACATCATCACCAAGATTCACCCCTTGCACAGACTACTGCACTCAACGGCACTTCTCACTCCCACCCACTGACTGGCAGTTCATGTGGCAGGAGGCACTTAAACGCAATAGCACTTACTCCTTCTGTATCAAACCTACCTTCCTCTAGACTGTAAGCTCTCACGAGCAGGGCCCTCTGATCCTCCTGTTCTCCACATCTGATTGTACTATTTAATACCTCTGTATGTCTATTCCCAATTGTACAGCACTGCGGAATTAGTTGGCGCTATATAAATAAAGAATAATAATAATAATAATAATAATAATATATCTCTGATCCTACAGAACATAAAATGTTAAGTGGATCTGACTGATACTATTGTGGATTTTATCACACAATGCCAGAACGCTCCTTGTTGTGCAATATACAGGACGCTACATCAATAGACACAATACTTGTTATAATCAGTAAAATACTGTAGATACTGTTAAATGTGATTATAAAAACATTCCTATTTCCACTCTATCAATATATTTAGACACAACAACAAAAAAAGAAAACCTCTTTGAGGTCAACACGATCCCACTTCACAATCAATCACAGCTATACTCCGACACTAAACTCCACACCAGTTAACAATCGGCGTCAAAGCACAACCGAGTGTTCCACTGCGGAAAGTGAAGAACACAACAATTCCAATATATAAAAGAAAAAGCTATCTTTAAAAACTGACCAATACACAATTATTAGAGAATACGATGAAGGGAATAACCGTCTCCCCCAACATTGCCTCCAAAAAAGATGATTACTACCTCCCAGTAAACCTAATTAACCCTTAACCTGCGGATCCTTCCCTAAATGAACCCTTTACTGACAGATCAAGATCCTGAAGGTTATAATGTATTAAGCCCTTTGACATACATTCTTATCACAGAAAGGAATGGCAACTTCTTTTTGTAGTGTATCAGGTCCTAAAGTCAGGTCATTAAGTCAACATAACAGTAATTATAGTTATCTCTTCATGCTGCCCTCTGTCTGTCTAAACTCACACCTCCAATGTCCTGTCTCTTGCTCTCTGATGTGCAAATCTGCCTGACTGGAATCAGCTGTGTTATATCCCAGGCTCTAGACCTCACTACATAAGGTTACTAGCTTGCAGTGTATCAGGTCCTAAAGTCAGGTCATTAAGTCAACATAACAGTGTGTTGGACAGAGGCTGGACTGAGAACAGACCACTATCAACTAAAGAACTACCCTTGCTGTATTCAGATTAAAGAAACCTCTATTTTCACCAAGCACTGACATTTGCATCTTCTATCAAAACTGCTGAACACCTGATGCAAAGAAACCAGGATTTCCAGGACTGAATTCACAAACTGCACAATTAACCACTTAACCGCTGATGGGAAAAAAAAAACCTGATCCTGATTTCTTTTCCCACTACCATTAACCATTACAACATCTACCGCTACTGATCAACAACGGATTGCTTCATTTAATCCTGAACTGATTCCTACCCTCACCAAATACTTTACAGTCCTGCAACAGAATCTCCAGACCCTGGACTGACCCTTGTTTGCCAAGTCATCCTGTACTCTCCTGGATTACAGACTGCTGAAAAATTCTGCTGCCCCATGCATTAATCCCACTCCATTTTCATTGCACCCTCACTTCTTCCCTCACCAATTCTCTGCTCCCATGAACTTTTCTCATTCCTCCAATTCCTATCACCGCCTTCTCCTTCTACCCCTGCAAAAAAGCCCCACTGCTTCAAATCTCACTCCCAACTTCAGACGCTCCCTGAAAACTCACCTCTTCAGGGAAGCCTATCAACTGCCTCCAAAAACATCACCAAGAATCACCCCTTGCCTGGACCACTGTACTCAACTCCCACCCACTAACTGGCAGTTCATGTGGCAGGAGGCACTTCCACCCAATAGCACTTACTCCTTCTGTGTCAAACCTACCTTCCTCTCATGAGTATGGCCCTCTGATCCTTCTGTTCTCCACATTTGATTGTACTATTTAATACCTCTGTATGTCTATTCCCTATTGTAAAGCGCTGCGGAATTTGTTGGCGCTATATAAATAAAGATTAATAATAATAATACAGCAAAAAACAAAAACAACTTAAACATTCATTGGAGCTCCAAAACCTCATACACACTATTTGTAAAAACCAAAAATATACAAAATACAATACTATATTATTCACCTGGTACCAGGACTTATTATATATATATATATAGTATATTGGATAGTTTTCAATTGTCCAATATATTAGAGACCTGATCATTCTTATCTGTATTCTTTCAAAACGTTGTGAGGTATGTCCAGATAATTATACACTTTTTACTTTATATCATCTATAAATCTTCCATTTCTCAACAGATATTTCCTATGCTTGTACAGTTCTCCAATATTTTTATGCAGCTGCTTCTAGTACTCGTGTTGTTATCTCATAACCTTTTTGATATTATATACAAAAATAAACGATCATAAGAAAATATACTTTATTCATAAACCACTGTCGGTTCTCTGGATCCACACCCAACGACCACCCACACTTAGGGTCGAATTATGATGCTCTGTACGTTCTTCACCCTGGGTTATACCAGGGACTTCAGGAATCATCAAACCTTCCGTGTGGCCAAGATGTCTTCCTGCTTAGTCCATTCGCAGGGCTTTGTTTGTAAGAGTCTTCAAATAAATTAGCAGCACTTATACATTTGATACAAGCATAACCTGTTACTTATATAGTGATATTTTTCAGATGGATTTAAACAGTCTCAGCAAGCTCTCCAAGGCATTCCGGAATAGCCTCTTATTCCTTCATCAGGTAAAAGTATTATATATATCTTCAACTGTTTCACACAATATATACCCACAGGAAGTTGTCATTCCTTTCCTACACATCTCCTTTAAATTAACACTATCAACCATATTGTTATAACACATATCTACAACAATACTATCGAATGAGAGGAAGGTCTTTGGGATTTTTTGGAGTTTCTTAGGGTTTGCCCTTTTTTTGGACCTTACAAAATTATTAATTCTTTCTTTGAGTGTTCTTGGGATATATTGAACAGTTTAGATTTGTCTACAAAGTGTGTAATGTACATTTTTTGCCACCATACACATTACTGGATATGGATGTGATTAAAGGGCTAGTAACCCCCCCCCCCGAACAACGTGACGCCAAAAGACAGCAATCGTACAAACATACTGAACTCCCTTATTCCCATCTCTCAAACCTTTATGGTTTGAGAGATATAAGGCAAGACAGACCTCCGGTCCCTCCCCCTTCTGCCTGACGAGCTGTAAAGCTGTCAGAGGCAGAATCCGGTCGGCCGACTTTCGGCGGTTCAGCAGGAGCGCTGTCATCTAGATATCTCCGTATAATTACTTCGTCAGAATGGTCTACAACGTGCTTGCAAGCCAGGCACACATTTTAGACCATACCCATAAAGTAATAATACGGAGATATCTAGATGACAGCTCTTCAGCAGAGCCGCCGTCTGGAGCTGGAAGCAGAATCTCATGACGTCCGCTATACAGCGGACGTATGAGAAGGGGGAGGGAGCGGAGGTCTGTCTTGCCTTACGTCTCTCAAACCATAAAGGTTTGAGAGATGGGACTAAGGGAGTTCAGTATGTTTGTACGATTGCTGTCTTTTGGCGTCACGTTGTTCGGGGGGGTTACTATCCCTTTAAGGTTAATATATACAGTTAGGGAAACATTTTTGACCCCCTGCTGATTTTGTTCATTTGCCCACTGACAAAGAAATGATCAGTCTAATTTTAATGGTAGGTTTATTTGAATAGTGAGAGACAGAATAACAACAACAAAAAATCCAGAAAAACGCATATCAAAAAAGTTATAAATTGATTTGCATTTTTCTGAGTGAAATAAGTATTTGACCCCCTATCAATCTGCAAGATTTCTGGCTCCCTGGTGTCTTTTATACAGGTAACAAGCCGAGATTAGGAGCACTCTCTTAAAGGGAGTGCTTCTAATCTTAGCTTTTTACCTGTCCACAGAAGCAATCAATCAGATTCCAAACTCTCCAACATGGCCAAGACCAAAGAGCTGTCCAAGGATGTCAGGGACAAGATTGTAGACCTGCACAAGGCTGGAATGGGTTACAAGACCATCGACAAGCAGCTTAGTGAGAAGGTGACAACAGCTGATGTGATTATTCACAAATGGAAGAAACACAAAATAACTGTCAGTCTCCCTTGGTCTGGGGCTCCATGCAAGATCTCACCTCGTGGAGTTTCAATGATCATGAGAATGATGAGGAATCAGCCCAGAACTACATAGGAGGATCTCAAGGCAGCTGGGACCATAGTCACCAAGAAAACAATTGGTAACACACTACACCGTGAAGGACTGAAATCCTGCAGTGCCTGCAAGGTCCACATGCTCAAGAAAGCACATGTACAAGCCAATCTATAGTTTGCCAATGAACAACTGAATGATTCAGAGGAGAACTGGGTGAAAGTGTTGTGGTAAGATGAGACCAAAATCGAGCTCTTTGGCATCAACTCAACTCGCCGTGTTTGGAGGAGGAATGCTGCCTATGACCCCAAGAACACCATCCCCACCGTCAAACATGGAGGTGGAAACATTACACTTTGCGGGTGTTTTTCTGCTAAAGGACAGGACAACTTCACCGCATCAAAGGGACGATAGACGGGGCCATGTACCGTCAAATCTTGGCTGAGAACATCCTTCCCTCAGCCAGGGCACTGAAAATGGGTCGTGGGTGGGTATTCCAGCATGACAATGACTCAAAACACATGGCCAAGGCAACAAAGAAGTGGCTAAAGAAGAAGCACATTAAGGTCCTGGAGTGGCCTAGCCAGTCTCCAGACATTAATCCCATAGAAAATCTGTGGAGGGAGCTGAAGGTTCGAGTTGCCAAACGTCAGCCTCGAAACCTTAATGACTTGGATAGGATATGCAGAGAGGAGTGGGACAAAATCCCTCCTGAGATGTGTGCAAACCTGGTGGCCAGCTACAAGAAATGTCTGACCTCTGTGATTGCCATCAAGGGTTTTGCCACCAAGTACTAAGCCATGTTTCACAAAGGGGTCAAATACTTATTTCACTCAGTAAAATGCAAATCAACGTATAACTCTTTTGAAATGCGTTTTTCTGGATTTTTTTGTTGTTATTCTGTCTCTCACTGTTCAAATAAACCTACCATTAAAATTATAGACTGATCATTTCTGTGTCAGTGGGCAAACATACAAAATCAGCAGGGGGTCAAATAATTTTTCCCTAACTGTATTTGCCGACCATCCATTATGGAATATCCAGGATCAATTTGGATCTAGAGTATGTGTGGTGAATTTCATATTTATACTGGGTTAGGATAAATAGGTTACTAGGATATTGGATTTATATGAGGCGCCTATGTGGTGTGATCACATTTTTGATATTTGGAACAAATAATCAAAGCCATCTGTTTGTATATAACAGCATATATGTTCTCTCGTTGTATGTATAAATTCCTTAATTGGGACATGTTGTCAAGACTTGGCTGAGTGGCTCTGCCTATCCATTCTGATGTCTGAGCTAATCTAGTGCTTTGCGCTCCATTGTTGCTGCCTTCTGAGTTCCTGGGTCTGGTTGAATTAGCTGAACTCTCTGATTACTCAACTGACCTTTATCAGCCAATCCTCCCAGGATATTTATAGCGCCTGGCTCACTTACCCTTTGTACTTTTGTTTGTTTGCTGACCTGTTGTTCCTGGCTGCTGTGGATTTCCCTGCATTCCTGTTTGCTGTGTTCCAGACTCTTGGCTTGTTTCAGACTACGCTGACTTCTGTGTTCCAGACCATTGGCTTGTTCCAGACTTTGTTGACTTCTGTGCTCCTGACTCCAGCTTGACTGAATACCTGACCCTGGCTTATCTATTGGTTTATGCTCCTGGATCACGATTCTGTTTGTTTATTTCTTTAATAAAGGTGTTTTGCATTTTACCTTTGTGTGTCCTATCTGATTCCTGGTCTATAACAGTACACAAGGACCATGAATTCAGAAGGCACAGGCAATCCACCAAATATTTTTTTCAGGCTGGACCAGGTAGACCAGTGCATGGACCAGTTTGTGTTAGCCCTCCAGACTTTGCTGCTCCGTACTGCGCATCTGGCTGCACTGCCTCAGCAGTCCCCAGCGCAGTCTGTTCCTATAGCTGCTGCTGCTCCTGCTCCGGCTGTCATTAATGATTCTAATGCTGTGAGAGGTATGACTAGGTCCCCCCCACTTCTCCGGCATTATGGGGGCAACCCAACCCAGTGCAGAGGTTTCCTGAAGCAGGTTGGTATCTATCTGGAGATGGTACCACTGGCTTTTGCGCCTGATAGGAGTAAGGCAAATCCCCTTTGGGAGACTCAGAAACGTATAGTGCACAATTACCTTGAGTTTGTGGCATCCTTTAAAAGGGTATTTGATGTACCAGGCCGTTCCACCTTGGCTGCCAAGCACCTAATGTCCATCCAACAGGGTACTAGGATGGTTGCGGATTATGCCATAGAGTTTCGTACCCTGGCAGTCGAGGTTGGTTGAAATAATGAGGCTCTTGTGGCTGCTTTCTCTAATGGGCTCTCGGATATGAGTAAAGATGAGATAGCAGCCTGGGACCTTCCCAGTGACTGAGGATTTGGTCTCATATTGCATCCTGATTTACTCCCATATCGTGAGAGATCCTTCCTTTAGGGAGCGCCTGCAGAGGCATCCCATCCGTTTATCCCCGAGCTTTTCGTCCCCACCCATGCCTCCCTCTCCTCCTAGTTTTGAATCCTCTGGCAATGTGGAGCCCATGCAGCTTGGGTTCACTCGCCTTTCAGTTGCGGAAAAGGCC
This sequence comes from Rhinophrynus dorsalis, assembly GCA_037306005.1. Taxonomy (NCBI): domain Eukaryota; kingdom Metazoa; phylum Chordata; class Amphibia; order Anura; family Rhinophrynidae; genus Rhinophrynus; species Rhinophrynus dorsalis. The sequence goes on along the minus strand of CM074720.1, from coordinate 189,326,853 downwards.
TTCAAGAGGAGGGAGGGCCTGTGCCTTTACTGCAGAAAGGCTGGGCATATGTTGCGTACCTGTACCATACGTCCGGGAAATGCTCGCACCTAAGGTTCTATAGGGGACTGACCTTAGGTGGTGTCTCAGCGTCCCCAGCTATCCAGAAGGATAAATGCTAGTCTCTGTTGGGCTCTTCTGGGGCGAGTTTTCCATTATTACAGAGGCACTTATTGATTCCGGTGCAGCGGGCCTCTTTATTGACAGTGCCTTCACCCAGAAGTACTCCATTCCATTGCAGCTCCATACCACTCCACTTGCCATTGAGGTGATTGATGGCAGACCTCTACAGCCAGCGCAGATCTCCCACAAAAGCACTCCTTCGTCTATGGCTGTAGGGGCTCTCCATCACAAAAGTTTACAGTTCCAGGTGATCCACGCTCCTCACTATCCTGTGATCCTGGGTTATCCATGGTTGTGCAAACACAATCCCACATTCGATTGGGCAAGGGCCGAAGTTATGGCATGGTCACCCAACTGTTCTAAGACATGCCTAGTGAAAGTGGTGAAGTTGCTAACCACATCCCCGGTATCTTTTTTGCCTGAAAAGTACCAAGAGTTCCAAGATAGATTCTAAGGGCCGAGCTGGTGAGCTCCAACCTCACCGCCTATTGAACTGCAACTAGGTGCCATACCACCTCAAGTTCGAGTCTACCCTCTGTTGCGGAGAATAAGGCCATGGAGGAGAATGTTGCGGATGCACTGTCCTGGGGATTCATCCGCAAGTCCTCGTCTCCCGCTGGGGCCGGATTCTTCTTTGTGAAGGAAAAGAGTGGTGAACTGAGACCCTGTATTGATTATAGGGGGCTCTCACGATTAAAAACATCTACCGTATTCCACTTATCACGGAGTTGTTCGATCGAGTAAAAGGGTCCAAGGTGTTCACTAAGCTCGACTTGAGAGGGGCAAACAATTTGGTAAAGATAAAGGAGGGCACGAATGGAAAACCGCGTTTAACACCAGGAGCGGATATTACGAATACCTCATAATGCCCTTCGGTCTCTGCAACGCTCTTATGGTTTTCTTAAATGAAGTCCTCCGGGACATGCTCCAACAATGCATGGTGGTGTACCTAGATGACATTCTGATCCATTCTGCCTCCATGGAAAGCCACCATGCAGATGTAGTGGTTAAGAGAGAATAACCTGTTTTGCAAATTGGAGAAGTGTGAGTTCCACCGCAAACAGGTCACATTCTTGGGATACGTAATCTCAGAGGCTGGTTTTGCTATGGACCCTGAGAAACTCTCTGCAGTTCTCAAGTGGCCACGACCCATAGGTCTCTGCTCCCTCCAACGTTTCCTTGGGTTCACTAACTACTATAGGAAATTTATCTTCAATTTTTCCTCTATGGTGAAACTCCTTACCGACATTATCAAAAAAAATGGTGACTCCACTAACTGGTCCCCGGAGGCCATCAGAGCATTTGAGTAATTGAAAGCCGCTTTGGCGAATTAATTATGACCAAGGGGTTAAAACAAGAGAACCAATCAGGTTGGATATCTTCACATAAATAGATAAATTACAATATTAAATAATTTTGAGAACTTTACACTATATTAGGTATTGACACGCTACTTCACAGTATTGATTGATTGAAATAATCCTGCATATTTGTGCAAAAATAAATAAATATATATATATATATATATATATATATATATATATATATATATATAAAAGTGTAAGCAACAATGAAATAAATGAGTGACCAGCAATTACAATAGATTTACAGTAACTCAAACCACAATTTTCACCATTAGGATTACCAGCAAATAAAGGGTTAACCACACATAGGTATATTCAGAGGTATTAGATAATAATAATTGCACTTAGCAGCATAGAAAAGGATAATTGAGCCTTACAATTAATAAAATACAGTTGGCAGCAACGTATATGAATACCTCTGCCCCAGAAACTTTATAAACTATGCTAATTATGGTTTAAGGTATGTTGTCATGTAAATTGGCTTTAATATTAAAGGGATAGTAATGTTTCATAATAAAAGCAACTCTAATTAATCACCATAGTATTTGGACTTTGGAGAGTGTTATTTCAATTCTGTCAGAGTTGTAGTTCAAGAGTAATTCAGTGACAAAGTATCCCCCTTCTGCCTCTTTTACTGATGTAACACTGCTCATCCAGAGCAGAAGGGAGATGCCCAGGTAGATTGCAGAGACTGACAACCTTCAATTAAGATAAGGGAAAAATCTGAAAAACTTGTCAAGGGGGCAAGGCTTTCATTGTTCTCATAGGAAGAAGATTGTCCCCTGCTGTTATCTGTCTGGTTTTATTACCAGATTCCACATCTGAGAAGAGATGGCTTACACTAGGTAAAAGGGGAGAGGGGAAAATTTGCTTGTGAAAGACTTATATCATTCTTCATGTTTTTTTAATGCCTACAAAATAAAATAACGATAAAACTAAGTATTACTATTCCTTTAAGCCAGGTCCTCTGACAATTCCTTTATACCAAATATAATAACCAAATTTAGAGACTAACTGGAATAGAATTCCAGATTTAAATCACTATAATTTAATTATCTACCAATTACAAGTTTTGCATACCTTCTGAATAAAACATATAAATTGCATTTAATATAGTCAATAATAGATAATACCAAGTATATACTTAGACTCAATCCAATAATATATGTCTAGACAGTAAATTAAATTTTGTGCAACATATATCACAAAAATGACTATAGCAATATTATGTAAAACCTATAGGCACTTCAAGGTTTAATCCACTTCCTACGATAGGGTGCCACACCCAAGCTAGCAACTTCTTTTTGTCTAGTGAAAGCTTAAAAGAAACACAAATAACAGTTAAAGCGTTAATAACCAAATTCAAAGAATTCTCCCAGATCAAATATTAGCTATTATAATCTTTCCAGAAACACAATATTCTAGAAATACATACATTATATTAACTAATATATACAAGAATAAATAGATCTCACTGCTATCACTATTCTATTATCTGTCTGTCAAAATATAACAATGAATTAATTAATTTTGCGTAATTGTAGAATTACTGTAACTAAATATAGCTCATTATAATATTTGCTACACACAACTGGCCAGGCTTATACCAATTTATATAATTATCTTTCCTCAAATATCAAGGAAATATATGATTCTGAAATTTTGCAGAATTAAAGTAAAAAAAAAAAATATATAGTTACCAGGTCAATAAGTGTGGGTTCCCAGATTATCTTTGGCAGCTCAGCAAACCAGGACAGGAAGTCAAGAGTAATTGAAGAGCCAGGAATCAAGAGAGACCTTTTTACCTTCAAAACCGTACTTTTTAAAGTAAAAGATTTTCTTTTCAGAACTCCGCCCAGCCTACTCTGATTGGATAAAGATCCATCTCATTATACAGTGAGGTCATCAGTATTATCTGACTGGATGTGATTAAACCCTAGTAATGATGCTATATAAATGCAGATGGCACCCTTACTCCACATTTTCCTCTAAAATGATACCTGTCTGGAATCTATCACAGAAGATACAGACAAATAACGAAGTTTAGAGGGGGCAGAAAAAGGGGTACAGAAAAGAAAAAGGGGGGTGGGGAGGTAGCGGTGAACATTGGGTACATAAGTAAAATAAAACAGCATAAAGGCATCAGCATATACATGACCCCACTCAAGAGCAGTGACAGCAATATGTAAATACAAAAGGGAAAGTTCCCCAACTCCACAGCCACCCGGAGAGTGCCAAATGAAATAGCTAGAATTAAAGTAATCCACCGAGGTCCGCAGCCGGCCAACAGTGCTGCACTAGGAGCCCATCCATCCCGTCCCCGCGGCCCTACCGTCCAGCAAGTCGCGAGGAGAGGAAGAGTACCCGCTCCTGCAGCACAAGGGCACAGCAACCCAGCAGCCACACGGGGATCCCAGGCCCCCTAATGGACCAACCGCGGAAACTCAGGGCCCTCCAAGAAAGTCAGCCAGGGAAGCCACATCTCCAAGAACCGGTCCACCTCCCTATGTGAAGACGAACCTATTTCCATCATCACTCTGATCTCCTCCACTTTTTCTACCCAGGCCTTAAGGCCAGGCGAGGCCCGGTTCCTCCAGTGAAGAGGGATCAGGCCATTGGCCGCCACCAACAGCTGCGATAGCAGGGAGTGTTTGTATTTGGAAGGGCTCAGAGCGGTGTGGTGTAACATCAGACATTCAGGCTTAAAATCCGGGGGGCTGTGGATTACATAATGAAGGATACCGTAAATCGATTCCCAGTAGGGCTTGATTTCTGAGCACTGCCACCATATATTAAGCAGAGATCCCGGAGCCTGTTTACAACGCCAGCATAGACCATTACTAGAAGGGTCAAACCTCTGTTGAGCTAGCGGAGTCAAATACCACCGGGAGAGCAACTTATATGCAGATTCCTGGAGTTTAGAGGACACTGATATATGATGGGTGAGGTACATAATTTTGTCCCACTGTTTCGGCGAGAGTGAGATCCCCAGATCTGTCTCCCAACGTCCCACAAAAGATGGGGTCTCAGCGCATCCACCGGTCAGCAGCCTCAAGTATAAACGAGACACACCATGTATAGGGGGAGTTTGTTGTATGCACTCCGTCTCAAAGGTCGACAGAGGACGAGACAGTTGGTGTTGCTGAGCGATGGATGCAATGTAGCGTTTTAACTGAAAATAGCGAAACTCATCCAAAAAAGTGGGGCGGGTGACATCTAAAACCTCTGACAACAATAGCAGTCGACCCTCTGACATGACCTGGAATAGATGAAATCGCGGCACTGGCGTTGGAGGAAATATGCGGCTGCCTCCTATCCCCGGAGAGAACCCAGGATTAAACCGCAGCGGCGTCATCGGTGAAGGAAAGGAAGTCAGAGAATGCTTAATAGCCGTCGAAGACCAGACCAGCATTGTAGCCCGAATGAAAGGACACCGACGCAGCACCGGATCACGCTGGTCGGGGTGCAACCAAAGCACTGCCTGCAACATCCCCCCAGTCCGGCACAGGTCAATGTCCACCCATTGCTTGTGCCCCGGCGCCACCATCCACTCTACTATCCGAAGCAAATGGCACGCCTGGTAGTATAGCTTAAAATCGGGCAGAGCCAAACCTCCCAGGGCAGGGCCCAGCGCCTCAAGTCCATCCGGACTTTAGTAAGCAGTGGCACAAAGTTAGCCGAATACAGCCCAGAAAGGTCCGTTGTGAGCCACACCTCCAGGTACTGCAGCCTACCCGTGCACCATCTATACTAAAAAGTATGTCTCAAACCCACACAAATGGCTTCTGGAACAGAGATGTTCAATATCTCAGATTTATCCATATAAATTTTCAGATTGGAAAGACGACCAAAATCATCAAACGCACGTTGTAAAGAGGGCAGTGAAGTAGCGGGGTCCGATATCAAGAAGAGCATATCATCCGCAAATGCTGCAACTTTGTATCGAACTCCACCCAAGGAGACCCCCGCAATCTCTGCATTGTCCCGGATCGCATTGAGAAACGGCTCCAGAGATAAGACAAAAAGCAGTGGTGACAGTGGGCATCCCTGTCGGGTGCCGTTGCCAATCTTGAAAGACGAGGAAAGTAGTCCATTAACCCGAACACAGGCAGACGGTGCCGAATACAGGGCAGTGATCCATGCCCGCATGTGGGGCCCCAGTCCCACATGTTCTAACGTAGCAAATAAGAAGGACCAGTCCACCCTGTCAAAAGCCTTTTCGGCGTCTGTTGACAAAAGGAGGAACCCGGGACCCGTGGACCGAAGCGTGCTCATCAAGCCGAGAATCTTGGCAGTGTTATCCCCTGGCTTCCCTGCCGGAGACAAATCCTGCTTGATCAGGGTGTATCAGTCCCGGCAGAAGGGGAGCTAATCGTCTCGCTCTCAATTTGGACAACAATTTCACATCAGTGTTAAGCAAAGAAATAGGGCGGTAACTGGAACAAAGTTCCCCATCTTTGCCTTCCTTGGGAAGCACGACCACGGTCGCTCTCAGCGTTTGGGGGTGCAAACTAGCACCCTGGATAAGGGAGTTAAACATGTGAGTCATGTGCGACCAGAGCTCTGCCGGAAAAGATTTGTAATACTGCAACGAGAACCCGTCTGGGCCCGGCGCCTTGCCTGACTGAGAATCCTTAATAGCTAGGGACAGCTCCTCTACTGTAAAGGGAGTCTCTAATGATGAAGCCACCGACGGGGACAACTTTCTATGAATGTGCTCCTGCAAGTACTGGTGGATGAGACGACCGCGTTCCGATGCCTCCAAGGCAGGAGAGTGGGTATCCAAGTTATACAATGCTGCATAAAAGTCCCGGAAGCCCGCAGCTATGGCAGACGGAGAGTAAGCCAAAGTGCCACCAGGGCAACGACTCTTAGGAACGTGGGCTAACTGAGATCTCTTCTGCAATACCCGCTCCAGCAATTTGCCACACTTGTTCCCATTTTCAAAGAAAAACTTCTTAGAGCGCTGGTGGATAAAACGATTCCTAGCACTCAGTAAATCCGATAACTGTCGTCTCTTAAGAAGCAGAGTTTGATAATCTGTGCCAGATAAGGAGTGCTTGTGTACCTGTTCCAGACGAAGAATCTCGTCCGTGAGATCTAGCAATCGCCTATTCCGTTCTCTCTTTTGTCTTGCACCTTGTGCCACAAAGTGGCCTCGAACCACGCACTTGTGTGCTTCCCAAACAGTCGGGAGAGGTATCTCTGAAGGAAGATTTTCAGCAAAAATATTCGTAAGAACTGCGGAGGTCTCCGACACAAGCAGCGGGTCAAGCAAGAGAGACTTGTTCAGACGCCAGGATGCCCCGGTCGGACGCGTCACAAGGGAGGTCAACTGAATGCGTATTGGAGAGTGGTCTGACCAAGTCATAGGATCTATAGAGGCCAACGTCAGGGAATCCAAGTCCCTATGAGACAGGAAGAAGTAATCTAGTCTTGAGTATGTCCCATGGGGTGGGGAGTAGTACGTATAGTCACGAGCGGTCGGGAAGAGGGTTCTCCAGCAATCAATTAGCTGATGGCCAGCCAAAGAGGCTCTCATTTTCCTCAAGAGGTTACGAGGGAAGGAGGAGGCAGCCGCGGACGTGTCCAACGAGGGCTCCAGGGCCACATTGAAGTCTCCCCCCAGTACCAGGACCCCCTCCTGGAATTTCCGCAACTTGGAAAGGACAGAGGTGAGGAAGGTCGACTGCCGCACGTTAGGGAAATATACATTGGCAAAAGTGTAGGGTTTCCCCAAGATTTTCCCCTTTACAAACAAGAAGCGGCCCTCTTCCCCAACTAGGGACTCAACTTCCACGAACGGGACATTGCGAGAAATCAGTATAGCTACACCCTTTGATTTAGAGATGGTGTTGTTGCCATAATAAGCCAGGGGAAAGAATTTGCTAGTTAAAGATGGGTGTTTATGTGTTACAAAGTGAGTCTCCTGGAAAAAGCAATGGATACATGACGGGAGCGTAAGTCCCGCAATAAATTGGTCCGCTTCTCTGGGACGTTCAAGCCCCGGGCATTAACCGAGTATAGGGTAAGAGGCACCTGAGAAGGGATCATGTCTGCTCTGGGAGTAGTGAGAGAGGGTCAAACAGGAGAGGTAAGAACAAGGAGAGAAAAAAAAAAAAAAGGGGGGGGGAAACCACAGAATAGAACAAAGAGTAAGACTAAAATAAGTAAAAAGAACAGGAAGAAAGAACAACCAGGAAATCCCGGTGAAACTGCACGGAAGTGCCGCTGTGGAGTGCTGCGCCAGCCACGGATATCCAAGCCAAATAGGCGAGGAGCGCCGTGCGAAAGAAGTGGCGCGATTACCCCGCGGGGGCACCTGACAAGCTAGTCAACAAGAGGCACACTAATAACGGCAACCCCAAAACAGGTTGAGTAAAACAAGAAACAAACAGTAACAATATAAAGATTGAGTCCCAGCCGGTGACCCGGCCCAGACTCAAAGGTTAAGGCACATCGGCTTGAGTTGTAAACAGTCACAGACATAGTAAACGGTATAAAAACTTATAGAAAGCCCAAAGGTAGTCCCGGTGCGCTGTGAGTCACCATCTACACATCCATGGACTCTGCTCACCTCGCAGGGGGACCCCGCGCCCAGACTATCCCAAGGCCCAGCTAGCTCTTGTCATCACCCACCTTACACATTGCCCCCTCCCAGCCCCCCCCCCCAAGGAGCAACTACCACTACAACCGGGGAAAGCGAGCCCGGGTCTCCAACGATCCCACCCCCAGCCCGGGATTCAATCCCCCAGCCGGGGTCAGGGAGGCCACCACTAAACAGTGTGCCCCAGATCAATAAAAAGACACAGGTCAGCCTCCAACCCGTAAATACACAGGGGAGGAGCGGGATCACACGAGACCCAGGCTCAAGGTCGGCGGCACACCCCACACCCACTACGGCCCCTAGCCCGAGCCCAGCGCGAAGAAGCGGCAACCCCGGCCCCCGCAGCCCGCCCCCGACACGCATTCTGCGCACCGGTGAACGGACCACTGCCACGGGACCCAAGCCCCCGCCACCCCACGCACCAACCCCGCACAGGACCGCCGCAGGCGCGGCGCCCGCCCCACCACCCCACGGTGCAGGGACATGGGCCCCATACAAGTCCAAGCAAGTCCGGCCGACCACCGGCGGGGCCCGCACAAGGTGCCCACCCCGCTCTGCCGTCACCCACCCGCCGGCACAGCAGGCACCCACGTCCCCCCACATCCCCCGGGCAATCCCCATCCCGCACTAAAACAGGCTCCCCATCTCCAATACTCCGGGAACCCTCGAGACTCAGAGCATCCCCGGGTATACTGGTAAGTAGCCACCCAGGATATATCCCCGGGGGCAGCACACAAGCTACCGTTGGAGACCACTTTCAAATAACCAGCAAGTCCAGCAAGGGAGTCCGGATGGCAGGCCGGGACGGGCCAAGGTGGAGGCAACCAACAGTGACATCCAAGGCGTAGGTATCTGTCCATCTCAGGCTGCAGTAGTAACAGTCCACAGCGGGCCAGCCACCCAACTCAGGAGGGAAACAGTTCAGGGGCCCGGGCAAAATTGGAGGATGAATGCGGGACCCTCACTCCTCAGCAGGCCACCCGCGACTCGGAAATCCAGGATCCCGCTTCGCTCCCCCTCCACGGTGACCAGTGCGGCGTGCCTGAGCAGGGAACTCCAGGGCATCCCAGTCCGGTACTGTGATATCAGGAAGGTCAGCAGCTCGGATCAAGTCCGGAACATCAGACATACATCGAACAACAAATGTGTCGCTCCCCACACGGGCCATTAAACTGAAGGGGAAACCCCATCTATAAGGTACATCTCTGGCAGATAGAGCCCGTGTCAAGGGCTGCAGGGCCCTCCGTTTTTGTAGAGTGATCCAGGCGAGGTCCTGATAAAGCGTTACCTCCGAACCCCGGTAGGGCCAGCTCCCTCTGCTCCTAGCCGCCCGCATGATATCTTCCTTGAGGCGGAAGCTAGAGAGGCAGCATATAACATCCCGTGGAGGGCCTTCAGGTGGACCCCTCTGCCTAAGTGCCCGGTGCACTTGCTCAAAACCAATCGGTTCTTGTTCCGCTCTTCCCAAGATGGTATTGAAGAGAGACTGGAGAGCCCCCATTAGATCCCCAGGAGGCACATCCTCCGAGAGGCCCCGCACTCAAAGGTTATTCCGTCGTCCCCTATTTTCAATGTCTTCCACCATCCGGCGAAGCTCTGCGATCTGCGGGGACACCTGAGAGACTGAAGCAGGTAGGTCTCATAACTCTCTCTCTACCCTCATGGCACGGGCCTCCAGGGACGTCACACGTGAGTCCAGGGCTTCCATGCCAGATCTTAGGCCCGCTATGTCCTCACGTACCCCCTGCATGCCAGACCTGATCTCAGATGTCAGCGATCTAAAGTCCTCTTTAGAAGGAAGGGCCCTCATAACGTCTAGAAAGTCCTGTGGTAAGACTGTTGTCCGGTCTAGCTCAGATGACGGGGACACAGAAACTGAAGATTCACTCGAGGCACGTGAAGGCGCAGGTAAGTCCGCCATGTCAGGGCCCAGCGTGCTCGCCATGGATCCCGTTGGTGCAGTAAAATAACCCCTCAGCGAGGAATTTCTCGTCGGTGTACCAGCCCCAGGTGTCTGTGAACCCCTTTGCTGCCGCTTATTCCTCACCATTCTGGGTAAATGTGCCAAAAAAAGCTAATAATACGGGCCACCGGCCGGGAGCTAGGCTCTCAAGCAGCCATCTTGTCTCGTCGCTAGCCACACACCCCAAAATCGGAATTTAAACCTTGACTCTACCTCACATAAATATGTAATCTTCTCAGACATTCTCATAGGGGAGTATCACTCTGTTTTATACTTTGATATTTTCTCATAAGATGATAACACTGCTTGAGACTGTGTTTGTCTGGCACCTATCAATCACCATAAAACTCACTTAGGTATTGTACCCCTCCCTTGAGGAAGAGAGGCCCATTGTCTCTGTTACATGAGGTAATTTCAACTCATTTTAAAACACAGATTTTTAGAGAACTAGGTTTAAAAGAAAAATTAACCATTTCCTCCCCATCATGTCTCTGACAGCTTTTGCAGCAGCACCCATTTTGGCACACCCAAAACCCGAGCTTCCATTTGTACTTGAAGTCGATGCATCTGAGACAGGAGTAGATGCCCTCCTGTCTCAATGTCCTACTCCTGAAAGCCAGTTACATCCATGTGGTTATTTCTCCAAAAAGCTGAATGCAACTATGAAATTGGTGATAGTGAGTTGCAGGCGATAATACTTGCTCTCAACAAATGGAGGCATTTGCTCAAGGGAACTTCCATGCCAGTCCTAATCCTCACGGAACATAAAAACCTCACCTACCTGTCCGAAGCCAAGTGCTTGTCTCCAAGGCAGGCCAGATGGGCCTTATTCTTGTCTCGTTTTAATTATGTGATCTCGTACCTGGCTGGTACCAAAAATGTCCGGGACTGATGCCCTATCTAAACAGTTCTCGGGAGCTAAAGAGGAGAGTCCTCCTAGTCCTATTATTCCTCAGGACAAAGTACTGGCTACCATACGTACCAGCATAACATCTCCCCTTGGGGAGAAAATACAGGCCACCCAAGTAGATGCACCTGCTGAGACTCCCTCTGGGCTCTGTTTTGAACCTATTAACCTCCATACTAAGGTACTTTCTACCTACCATAATACTAAGTCAGCAGGTCATCCCGGAAAGAACCAGCTTCTTTAGTCAGTTTCCCGTCTCTTCTGGTGGCCAGAACTTAGCAAAGATATTGCTGCCTTTGTCGCTGCCTGTCCAGTCTGTGCGCAGACTAAATCACCCCGTCACATTTCAGTGGGCCTTCTCCAACCTATACCCAGTGGGGAGAAGCCATGGTCACACGTTGTCATGGACTTCATTGTCGACCTTCCTTTATCTAATGGTAACACTGTCGTCCTCATGGACGATTTTCTAAGATGATTCATTGCATAATATTCAAAAAACTTCCATCCGCTAAAGAGTTGGCTACGGTCTTTATCAAGGAGGTCTATCGGCTACACGGGGTTCCCAAAGTCATAGTTTCCGACCGGGGTAGCCAGTTTGTTTCGAGATCCTGGAGGGCATTCTGTGTGCAACTCTCCTTCTCCTCAGCCTATCACCCGCAGTCGAATGGAGCAGTGGAAAGGGAGGATCAGGCCTTGGAGCAATCCCTGCGGTTTTACATCTCAGACCATCAGAACAATTGGTCGGACCTGCTACCTTGGGCGGAGTTTGCTCATAACAGCGCTGTCTCGGCTTCTACCCGGCTCTCCCCATTCTTGGTGAATTATAGGTATCAACCCTCCATGATTCCAGACTTATTTGCTCCCCAGGGGATCCCGGCATTGGAGGATCATCTCCAGCAGATCCGTTTCAAGAGTCGTTGAGACGCTCACAACAATCCCAGGAGCTCCATGCCAATCGTAAACGCCTGCCTGCACCCTCCTACCAGGTCGGGGAGAGGGTCTGGTTGTCCTCCAGAAATCTCCAGCTCCGAGTGCCCTCTCAGAAACTGGCTCCCTGTTTTGTGGGGCCTTTCCTTATCCTCAGACATGTGAACCCTGTGGCCTATGCCCTAGATCTTCCTCCCAATATACAGATACACAATGTGTTCCATGTCTCATTGCTGAAACCTCTGGTATGCAATAGTTTCAATATGGTCACTCCTCTACCTCATTTTGTGCCTGTTAATGGCGATGAGGAGTACGAGGTCCAAACCATAGTTGACTCTCGTAGGTTCTGAGGGAGCCTTCAATATTTGGTCCATTGTAACGGTTACGGTCCAGAAGAGCGCTCATGGGTTCCAGCCGCAGACGTGCCTGCCCCCTACCTCCTCCATGCACGCTTTCCCCATAAACCTGGTCCTGCCCCGCGGGGGAGGGGTCATTGTGGGGTGTACTGTCAAGGTTTGGCTGAGTGGCTCTGCCTATCCATTCTGATGTCTGAGCTAATCGAGTGCTCTGCACTCCATTGTTGCTGCCTTCTGTGTTCGTGGGTCTGGTTGAATCAGCTGAACTCTCTGATTACTCACCTGACCATTATCAGCCAATCCTCCCAGGATATTTATAGCATCCTGGCTCGCTTCCTTTTGTCCTTGTGTTTGTTTGCTGACCTGTTGTTACTGGCTGCTGTGAATTTTCCTGCATTTCTGTTTGCTGCGTTCCAGACCCTTGGCTTGTTTCAGACTATGTTGACTTTTGTGTTCCAGACCCTCGGCTTGTTCCAGACTTCGCTGACTTCTGTGCTCCTGATTCCGGCTTGGCGGAATACATGTTCTGGTTCCTGACACTGGCTTGCCTATTGGTTTATGCTCCAGGATCACGATTCTCTTTGTTTAATTCTTTAATAAAGGTGTTTTCCATGTTACCTTTTGTGTCCCCTTTAATAAAATTCTCTATGATCATATATTATAAGAGAAAATATATATAGGGGAGGCAAATGATATATGCCCAAGGGAGTGTATCATGTTATACGGGTTGTGATAGAATATCAAGTTCGATAATGGAAATATTAACCCTGATTAATAAGAGCAGTAGTAAGACTAAAAGGGGATGTTTTATGGACCTCTATATAGGCACCCAGTCAATATTTTCTTTTATCCTGGTAAGAGCTATTATTATTTAAGTGAATTAGGAGGTAGAGTATTTAATAGAATATAAATAATGTATTATTCCATTCGATAGTATTGATGTAGATATTTGTTTTAACAAAAAGGTGGATAGTTAATTTAAAGGAGATGTGTAGGAAAGGAATGATAACTTTCTTTCTGTATATATTGTGTGAAACAGTTGAAGATATATGTAATACTTTTCCCTGATGAAGGAATGAGACTATTCCGAAACGAATTGGGACTCGATTCTATTACCCAAGCTAAAACCGGCGTTACAAGAAAAACAAGTAGTGTGAATTTTGCAAACGTGTTACGTTGGTATTCTATTGCTGAACCACGGTAAAACAAAACTGGAGTAGACAGCACTTTTCAGAGTAGTAACAAAACTGACGCTGTCTGCTTTTTTCCGACTACTGCCTACGAAAAACGTGCAAAATGTCAAAGTCCAAGGAAATAGGAGTACATTTGAAGACAGAAAGTTCAAGTGCAGTGTTAGATGTGTTCTCCACGTAACAAAATCCGACAGAGTGCCCCCCTCGACATATTAACCCCCCTTCTAAAAGTTGCCTTACAGTGCTTTCTTCCACCACATTAATCCAACAAATATTGTTCATAGTTGACAATTAACTCTTCCCAAGTCGACATACAGTGCTTTCTTTCACCATATTAATTTGACGAATATTGTACATCCAACATTTTAACCCCCTACCCCCTTGAAAAGTCTACTATAGCGCTCCCATGATTTTCTTTCACCATTTTCATCCTACATTTTTCCTCTCCTATTATACTCGACATGCCCTCGTATTTTGTATTGCAATATTAACCCTATGAGTACTAGAGAGGTATTGTAATGTGTTTGCTACCCCTCTGTTACTCAGAGTTAATAGGCAACCTGTATATGTATAAAAAAGGTGTTTGTTTTTATTACAGATGTAATTTGTGTGAAAATGTAATTAAATATTTTATTTATGTTTAACAATGATTTTCTTTTACTAAATTATATATGTAATTTTTATTACAAAAGTACTTCAGACCTCAAGAGGGGTATCATGACCCCTCATGACACCCCCTAGCATGGGGGCGACAATTGCCTCCTTTATTAATTAAAGCGCATATAACCTATGTGAATGAGTACAGAAAGCATTGCTTTGCAATGTGTTGCGTACCCCTCTGTCACTCAAAGGGTTAATGTTGTCGGTTTTTGTTTTTTTCTCATATATCTTTCAAAAACTTTCAGTATGTATTTTTATAACTATTCCCTTAATTTTATTCAATTTCGTAAGTAGTTTCTTCTTGTTTAACTATATGCCACAATTTATACTATTGTTTTAGGTAATTTGTTATATCTAAATTATATTTAGATAGGTTATATGCTTTTTAACCCTTTGAGTACCAGAGGGGTACAGAACGCATTGCTTTGCAATGCCTTGCGTACCCCTCTGGAACTCAAAGGGTTAATAGTGGAGAGACATTGGAGGTAGCAGGTGTAGGGGAGAGAGGCATTGGAGAAAGCGGCTGGAGGTGAGCAAATCATTGGAGGAAGCGGGTGGAGGGGAGAGAGGCATTGGAGGAAGCGGGGTGGTAAGCTTGTATTTGCCGCCCGTTTCCTCTCTCCCCTCCTCACTCGTCGTCATTGAGTCGCACACTGAATGTCTTCATCCCACCTCCAGCCGATTCCTCCAATGCCTCTCTCCCCTCCACACGCTTCCTCCAATGTCTCCACTACTAACCCTTTACGTTCTGTACCCCTCTGGCACACAAAGGGTTAAATAGCATATAACCTACCTAAATTTAGATATAACAAATTACATAAAACAATAGTATAAATTGTGGCATATAGTTAAAAAAGAAGAAACTACTTACAAAATTGAATGAAATTAAGGGAATAGTTATAAAAATACATACTGAAAGTTTTTAAAAGATATATGGAAAAAAAACATTAAAGGGATAGTAACACTTCGTTTTAACTTTATTTTATTTTGTAGGCATTAAAAAAACATGAAGAATGATATAAGTCTTATCTCTCAAACCTTTATGGTTTATGAGATATTCACAAGCAAAGTTCCCCTCCCCGCCCCTTTTACCTAGTGTAAGCCATCTCTTCTCAGATGTGAGTCTGGTTGTATGACAGTACAGATAACAGAAGGGGACAATTTTCTTTGTATGAAAACAATGAAAGCCCTTCCCCCCTTGACAAGTTTTTCAGCTTTTTCCATTATCTTAATTGAAGATTGTCCCTCTCTGCAGTCTACCTGGGCATCTCCCTTCTGATCTGGTTGAACAGGGGGGGGATACTTTGTTTGTGAATATCTCTTAAACCATAAAGGTTTCAGAGATAAGACTTATATCATTCTTCATGTTTTTTTAATGCCTACAAAATAAAATAAAGTTAAAATGAAGTATTACTATCCCTTTAAAGAGCATATAACCTATGTTTCAATTGTCACCCCCATGCTAGGGGAGTGTCATGAGGGGTCATGATACCTCTCTTGAGGTCTGAAGTACTTTTGTAACAAAAAGTTGCATATATAATTTAGTAACAGAAAATCATTGTTAAACATAAATAAATATTTAATTACATTTTCACACGAATTACATCTATAATAAAAACAAACACCTTTTTTTTATACAGATACAGGTTGCCTATTAACCCTATGAGTACCAGTGGGGTAGCAAACATATTACAATACCTCTGGTACTCATAGGGTTAATACTGCAATACAAAATACGAGGGCATGTCGAGTATAATAGGAGAAGAAAAATGTTGGATGAAAATGGTGAAAGAAAATCATGGGATCACTTTAGTCGACTTTTCAAGGGGGGGTTAAAATGTCAGATGTACAATATTCGTCAAATTAATATGGTGAAAGAAAGCACTGTAAGTTGACTTTGGAAGGGGAAGGGTTAATTGTCGACTATGAACAATAATTGTCGGATTAACGTGGTGGAAGAAAGCACTGTAAGTTGACTTTTAGAAGGGGGGTTAATATGTCGAGGGGGGGCACTTTGTGTCGGATTTCTATGCTGTATACTGTATTATACACTGTTTTTGTTCTAACAATGATGGTTTTGAAACTGTTGTTATGGCTTCTACGCCTCAACATCTGAGGCGCAAAATTTCTGACTTAAATGTAACCACAAAACAGGAGGTAATACTGAGCGTGGGTAATAGGATACTAATTGCACGTTGTTTTTAGTTGTTTCCTATGGGCTTTTTTTTAGACTGGCAGCAAGTATAATTACCGTTGATTTTGCTTTCATAAGTGGGGTAATAGGATAGCAAAAACTGACTTAAAAAAAAAACAACGCCGGTTTTATTTTTAGCGCTGGTAATAGAATCAAGCCCCTTGGAGAGCTTGCTGAGATTGTTTAAATCCATCTGAAAAATATTGCTATATAAGTAACAGGTTATGATTGTATAGAATATATAAGTGCTGCTAATTTATGCAAAGACGCTTACAAACAAAGCCCCATGACTGGACTAAGCCAGGAGACATCTTGGCCACACTGAACGTTTGATGATTCCTGAAGTCCCTCTGGTATAACCCAGGGTGAAGAACGTATGGAGCATCATAATTCAACCCTAAGTGTGGGTGGTCGTTGGGTGTGGATCCAGAGAATCGACAGTGGTTCACGAGTTAAGTGTATTTTCTTATGACTGTGTATTTTTATGAGAAAGGTTATGAGATAACAACACAAGTACTAGAAGCAGCTACATAAAAGTATTGGATAACTGTAAAAGCATAGGAAATATCTGTTGCGAAATGGAAGATTTGTAGAAGATATAAAGTAAAAAGTGTATATCTATTTGCACTCATTATTGGGGTTATTATCTGGACATACCTCACAACGTTTTGAAAGAATACGGATAAGAACGAACAGGTCTTTAATATATTGGACAATTGAAAACTAGCATCCAATATACTATACATATATATATATATATATATATATATATATATATATATATAAGTAGTCCTGGTACCAGGTGAATAATATAGTATTGTGTTTAGTATATTTTTTTTATTTTTGGTTTTTAAAAATAGTGTGTATGAGGTTTTGGAGCTCCAATGAATGTTTAAGTTTTTTTGTTTTTTGCTGTAGAGAAGTTGCCATTCCTTGCTCTAATGAGACTATATGTCGAAGGGCCTGATGCATTACAACATTCGGAATATTGATCTGTCAGTAAAGGGTTAATTTAGGGAAGGATCCGCAGGTTAAAGGTTAATTAGGTTTACTGGGAGGTAGTGATCATCTTTTTCGGAGGCATTTTTGGGGGAGACTGTTATTCCCTTCATGATATTCTCTAATAATTGTGTATTGGTCACTTTTTAAAGATAGCTTTTACTTTTATATATTGGGGTCGGTGTGTTCTTCACGTTCCGCAGTAGGACGCTCGGTTGTGCTCTGACGCTGATTGTTAACTGGTGTGGAGTTTAGTGTCAGAGTATAGTGTGATTGTCTGACTGTGAAGTGGGATCGCATGGACCTCAAAGAGGTTTTCTTTTTTTGTTGTTGTGTCTAAATATATTGATAGAGTGGGAATAGGAATGTTTATATAATCACATTTAACAGTATGTACAATATTTTACTGATAACAAGTATTGTGTCTACTGATGTAGCGTCCTGTATATTACATAACAAGGAGTGCTCCAGCATTGTGTGATAAAATCTGCAATAGTATCAGTCATATCCACTTAACACTTTATGTTCTGTAGGATCAGAGATATACAAATTATTATTGTTGTGTTTTTTGTTGTATTTTGATCATGGACTCTAGTGTTCGATATCTCTAAAGATTACTGTATTTATTTTTGTATAAAAAAATATTTTTTTATTTTAAAAATACGAGTTGATTTATCTCTTTCTTTTTGAGTGCTAAGATTTTTTCTGTATATTAAAATAAAGGTTACCTTTGAGCTCTGCTAGGAGATAAGGCGAGTGTTACCTTCGGCCTCCGCGAGAAGGTAAGGCTAGGGGTACCTTTGGACCCCGCAAGGAGGTAAGGCTAGGGGAACCTTCGGCCTCCTTGAAGGAGTGTAAGGCTAGGGGAACCTGCCCACTTTGAAGGAGGTGGAGCTAGGGAATCTCTGGCCTCTGCGAAGGAGGTAGGGCAAGGGCTACCTTCGGCCTTAAGAATGGGTAAGGCTTGGGTACCTTGGCCTCTGTGAGGAGGTACGGCATAGACAAGAGAGTTTCATTGATCTCCGTGGTGGAATAAGAAGTACCTTGCCTTCTGTGAGTAAATAAGGCCTCCGTGAGGATGTAAGGTCAGGAGACCTTCATCCTCCAGAAGGAGATAAGGCATGGGAAATAGTACGAGGAATGTTTTGGCGAGACCAATATGTGGCAGAAGGTTTCCCTGCAACATAATTAACTTCATGCCTGGAATCCTTTATACAAATAAATGGCAGTTATGTAAATTCTTATAAATATATTAAAATTTCTACAAACATGGTTCTATGTGACTAATTGCTGATTGTGGCTTTATCTTCAGTGATGAGACAAGCAACATACCTTAGTTTTGGCTGATCTGACATCTGAAAGTATAATCATTGAATAACTTAAAATGTTAAAACTTCCCCCCCCCCTTTTTTTCCTTCTATTACCTAAGTTAATTTAGCAACTTCTGACTTGACGGAGAGAGGCATAATGACACCGCCGGACACTAAAACAGATAGGTAATTGTTTATAAACCAGATGTAACCTTAACGAGATATGATAAACTACTGCCAATAATTAGTGTTGGCAGCCAAACTTATCTGACTTAGCCCATTACCTCAATAGATTTGGTATTTAGATATGTTAGCAGTGCAGCAAGTCTTAAATTAACTTGAGCAGACAACAAAAAGACTACTCAGCTAATCCATGTGGTTCCTCGTCTTATAGACTGAGCCCTTAGAACGCTGAAAAGAAAACTAGTTCTGCACCATGAGCCCTCACTATGCAATTGATCAGATACTGATTCAGTACCTCATATTCTGTTCTGTTTACTCCTTTTCACCCTATATAAACCCTATTTTTGTGGACAAGGCATCCACTTTTAATTTTGACTAGTAAGTTTTCCACTGAAAGGAAACTTACCTGGTTGGTTACCATTTTAAATATATGATCCAATAAAAGTTATTTTTTATTGCTGACTTCATACTAGTGAGGGCTCATGGTGCAGAACTAGTCTTCTTTTCAGCATTCTAAGAGTTCAGCCTACAAGACAAGGAACCACATAGATTAGCTGAGTAGTCTTTTTGTTGTTAGCCTATTACATGTAAGCTTGTATTCTGTTAATCGTAGATAGTTATGTTCTACCTTGATGCTTGACCTGTAAAACAGACATGATCAACCTATACTTAAGTTCTAACTAATCTTTATGATACCAAAATATTGGGAATTAATATGGCTTTCATTTGACCCTAATACATCTTCTATTAATTACCATCTATAATGCATTTCTTCTTCCTGGTTATTAACATGCTACCTAAGTTCCCTGAAATATTTGAAAATAAATACCTGGCCGCTGACTGAAATCACTTGAAGCTTATCGAATTTGCCCAGAGATGCTGAAAAGACATAACATTGGAATATTAATTCAATCACATGACCCACACAAGGATTGATAGGATATGAATTTCCCTTGAGTCCTTGATCCTACTTGTACAAGTAAGCAGTAGATGGCTGTAGTACTCTGTATGCTATTCTAAGATTGACACTAAATAATGCTAAAACTAGACTACCAGTAATACTGACTCCTCAACCTTGCTATAATTATGCAATCTTCCTTAAAATGAGAACCTTATACTCTTCAACTTTAAATTAGAAGACTGCGTAGCAGTTGATGGCTGCTGCGGTTGTGGCAAACAATATTAACCCTTTGGGAGTTAGTGGATATATGGGTTCCATTTCTCTGAAGAAACACTTGCCGAATGTGTTGCATTTCAACACACATACTAAAATGGTCTTGAATTTATAAAACAATCTGGTTTCTTGTATGCAGATACATTTTAACATGTTTAACTACAGTGGTATTAGGGGCTGATGCCCTTGGTCGCATGTAGTGACCGCATGCTCTAAGGTACAGACCGGAAGATGAAATTGAATTAAGAGGCCTATGAACCAACGACAGTATGTTTAATAATGAAGATGCCCTCCAAAATTAGTTAGAAGACTTATGTTGGCATTTAGATAAACCACATTTATAAAGAGCTTATTCCATAGCCTTGTATAAAACACTTATTTTGTAGCCGCGTATAATAAAATAAAATCCTAACTTTCTTTGCCTTCTCACAGCATGAGATCCTTATGGACAGCACAAGCTGATGATGCTATGTGGCTATGCATTCCTTGATGATGATGTGACATAGTGTAGCATAACTTATTGTACTATAGGTACTAAGCACACACAGCACATACACTGTGGCAGAGATGTTTCCAATGCATTGCAAAGCAATGCAGTGAACACAATTCCTGCAAATATAACTTGCTTGTAAGGTACTGACTATAGGTAAGCACACACAGCGCATGAATTGTGACAGAGATGTCTCCAATGCATTGCAGAGCAGTAAACACAACTCCTGCTCATATAACTTGTTTGTAAGGTATTGGACTATCGGTAAGCACACAGCACATACACTGTTGTACAATTCCAACTCACCTAGTGAATCAAAAAACATGACTGTGTTGTTGGGCCATGATGTGATTTGGACTTGAACAATGGATGCCCCCCCCCTTAGCATAATAGGCACAGGACTGTCCCTAGTCACTCCCATACATTGGTGTGTTTTCGCAAGTGTTATCCAAACAGGTAATTGGGATTGATGTGTAACATGACAGAAGATAGATAATTTCCACAGACATGCTGTGCTTCAAATTCTGCAAAGAAATCGAACACCTAACACTGATAGTTTGCTCCTTGGGATCATTGTGGTTTGGGGATAACAGACATGAGCATGGGTAAGCCACTATCCTGGCAATCTGACTACACCAAGCAAGGACAACATGGGTGGTTAGCAAGTGGGTAGTGCTAATAAGGTGATAAGGTGGAGGAGATTTCTCTAGTGTAATAACATTTCTGTTCTCTATGTTATTTCTATGGCGCACATGCACAAACAATGTCAGAGCATAGGCTCCATGATGTGGATGTGATATGCCTGTAGATTTCATTTCCACTGTACCACATCATTACAAAATCCTCAAAACACCTTAGTGAGTCCCTGCAATCATCACCTTCTATGTCCACTCATGTTTCATCAGTGGAATTCTATGCTGATAAGCCTCAACAAATATGAACTATACCTGAACCTAACTTTTGGCCCATCTGATTATATTAAAGCCAACATCAATGTGAACAAAAACATGTTGTATGGGGATGGCATATGTTAATATTTCAAGCAATAACTTACATAGATATCTTTGCATGTTACTACAATGTATATCAGACATTACACGCAGTGTAATTATTACTTCATATATTTCGACTTGAGTAACACATTTGTTCTTCTCATGTGTTTCAACATATGTATTGTCACTCTGAGGATGAGCATTCTTAATTTACAGAAGACTTTGAAATATTGACAATCCATCCATGGTGGAGCAGAATCGGAGCATAGTCCTGGACATGTTGGTCCAAAATTTCCCTAGATGGAGCCTTCAGCAGGTCATCCATTTAATGAGTCACCTGTATCCCCTGGGTATGAACGAAGGCAATCAGGGCCCCCAGAGCTCTGGCTAACACCTAAGGAGTGGAGGTAAGCCCAAAGGGCAGAGCGGTAAACTGGTAGTGCGCCGATTCCACAATCAAAACGGAGGTAATTCCGACTGTCCAGGTGAATAAGAATGTGTAAGCATCCTGCAAATCCAGAGATGCAAGGAATTCTCCTGGGCACAAAGCTGTGATGACAGAGCACAAGGACTTCATCTTGACGCGAGCAGTCTCCACAAAAGAAGAGGTCCTTGAGGCCCAGAACACCATACACAAGTATGAATAAAAACCTGAACTTCACTCTTGTGGTGGAACTGGAACAAGAACTCCCTTGTCCAGAAAAGACTAAACTGCCTCGTTGAGAAGTCATGTCTTTTCCTGACCCAGGGGAACCCTGGACTGGAAGAACTGTAAAAGGAGGAAGGGACTTCAACCCTATTCTGTACCTGTCCAAAACCACCTGCAAAACCCAGTGGTCTGCACAGTACACTGCTCATACATTGTAAAAATGGAGCAAACACCCACCCACAGGCATCTGCAGATAAGGATTCTGCAAGTCATGCTGATGAAGGCTTGCCAAACTTGGGTTTGGCAGCAGGGGTCTTGGCAGGGTGGCCTAGACACACTCTGATTTGGCCTTTGTGCCTCTGTTTGGTAGAGATGAAAGAGACGCTGCTTCCTTACAATGTTAGGGCAATTGAAGGCCTGAGGTAACAGGGTGGTCTTAAGCCAGAAGCTTGAGCTCAGGCCCTGAAAGAGACTTGGACTGAAAAGGGAGGGAGACAACTGACTTCTTGGATTAAAGGTCCGCAGACCAGATCTTGAGCCAGATCTGTAAAAACCAACATTCAATCGGAAGGAAGCCCGGGAAATGGGCATTCTGGGAGTTGTAGCCTTTCCAATTTGCTGTATCCTAGCAATGCCTGAACTTTAATTTGCGGGGCCCCTGAGATATTGGGATGTGAACTGGATCATAGGACATGAGGAGACTAGAAGAATTAACCCTCTTTCAACTCTGTATGACAAACGGATGCAGAGATATGTCCCAAACCAGTTTGTCCCATAGAAGTCAATGGAGCAAGTGCAGCCATGCGGGAAGCATGCCTTAAAGGTGCCATGCAGTAAATATTAAAATGTTTCAAGTGTTACCAAAAACACCCAAATACCCAAGGGGACATGTGGTGGGTAATAAAAATGCATAAACCTGAAGAGAATACCCAGGAAAAAGCCCCCAAACCCAGTTAAACCAGCAGGGAAGGGGTTAACTGCCCAAAATGCGGCCATCCAAGCTCAAGAAAACTCAGGGACAAATCAAAATAAAATACTGACATGAGTGCAGGAGTTCTGGACTCCAAGATAACCACTGTATAGAGGGGAGCAAAAGGGACAAGTGGACCATGGATCTCAAACTGTTACTCACCACATCTTCTGACTTCGGGTTACCATTATGAAGAACCAGAGCCACAGAGAGGCCCAGTGAGGTGAGAGAAACTTAGGCTGCAAGATTCTATCCACAGGGCTGCAAGAGTCCACAACAGCACCTGAAAGCTGGACAATCCTCCAGGGGAAGCCAGGAATGGTAACCCACCTAATGGGGGAATTGTGACCCCCCATATCTAAGAATAAAATAAAAAAGTAAACTAAAAACTAAGCAGAGATGTTCCTAGCCTGTTCACTCTGGTGGAACATGTCAAACTGGAAAGGGTGGGGTAGCCTGATAAGGAGAAGGAAGGCTCCACCTCCAAGAAATGTTCCAGCCTACTAGGAAGGATGTCTCCTCCACACAGTACCTGTATGTCATAGAGAGACGATATTCTAGAACTGGAGAAAGTATAGCGAAGAGAAACAAAATAAAAAAAATGGAGGACTTTGCATTTGAGGAACATCTAGACAAACTTGGTTTATTTACTAGACAGATGTTGGTGGTAGGGGATTCTGTTATTAGGAAGACAGACAGGGTAATCTGTCACCAGGATTGCTATAATTGTATAGTTTGCTGTCTCCCGGGAGCTCGGGTTTGACATGTGGCTGATCGGGTTGATAGATTGTTGGGAGGGGCTGTGCATGAACTGGCTGTCATGGTACATGTTGGTACTAATGACAAAGTCAGTGGAAAATGGAGGTCCGTTAAGAAGGATTTCGGGGACTTAGGATATAAGCTTAAGCAGATGACCTCTAAGGTAATATTTTCTGAAATACTACCTGTGCTTGTGCTACATTAGAAAGGCAACGGGAAATTAGTGAGTTAAATGCGTGGCTGAAGACTTGGTGTAAGCAGGAGGGGTTTGGGTTCCTAGAACACTGGGGAGCCTTTTCCCTTGAGGGCAATCTTTATAGTCCTGTTGGATTGCACCTTAGCGGAAGGGGGGGTCACAGTGCTGGGTGTTAGGATGGTTATAGGGCTGGAGGAGACTTTAAACTAGAAAGAGGGGAGGGTGCTGCAACACAGGATGGGGAAGGTAGTGTAATTGAGGAAATGGGATTAGAGAAGGGGCATGGGGGTGGAGAGTGGGAATGGGCTAGATCATCTAATAGGGAGTTGCCACTGTTGCAGCCTGATAAAAGGCAGATACATTTGACAAAGAAAGAAATCTTTCAGAATGGTAAAATGTATGTATGCAAATGCTCGTAGTCTTGCTGGTAAGATGGAGGAACTAGAAATGATTGCAACACATTAACAGTATGATCTGATTGGTGTGTCTGAAACGTGGTTAGATGATAAATATGACTTAGCAGTCAATCTAGAGGGTTATTCACTTTTTAGGAGGCATAGGGTTAATAAAAGGGGAGGAGGGGCATGTCTATATGTAAAGCATGCCTTAAAACCTAGTTTAAGGGAAGATATATATGAAGGGTCCAGTGAAAAAGGAAGAGGCCTTGTGGGTTGAAATACACACTGGGGCACACACATAATCAACAAATGTTAGTGGGGATTAGCAAGCCACCTAATATTGGGGAGTTGGAGGAAGCCCAACTTTTACTGCAAATGGAAAAGGTTTCTAGGTCAGCAAATGTAATTGTGAAGGTAATCTTGTGATTTTATATGACTTTCATACTTTTTCTACTTTTATACATGTGTGTTATATGAGAACCTATTTCTCCATTTTTGTATTATGAGAGTAATCATAGTTTATGCAAGGCCTACAAGGAACGTGCATGCTTATCAGTAATTATGTTTTTTTGTTTTTATTCAAGGTTTCATCGAAACTATATTTAAGCTGATAGCAGAAACTACTTTCTATTTCCTAGAAATCCCAGGACATTTCTGCAGAAACGAAACTTATGTACAGACAGTCTGCGCATGTACTGGAATATTGTATCAGCCGCTGACGTGGAGTCCAGACTAACTCCCCTCAAGCAGAGACAATGTTTAAGATTGGACAATAAATGTTGTAATATAGATGTGTTTCCATGTGATTGGTTATGCTAATATTGGTTATATTTTATATGAGTGCCTAATACAGATACTCACACAGTCAAGTGACTACGTGTCCTGAGGAAACTGATAATTGACTCCTGTGTCATTATTGGGATCCAGGGTGCACCCAGGACACTCTATTGATTAGGAGCCCACAACCACACACAAATACCCCCTCTGGTTGGGAAGACCTCAACAGTTTTGGTGCCGTGACTCGGATTTTCTGGAAGGGAAGTCCCGGAGCAACTGGAAGGTGTCTCACGCGTCCGGACGGACGTCATCCGGGAAGACTGACGCTCGAGGCCTGATCACCCTCACAAGGACCAGGTAAGATATATGTTCATACATATGTCTTATTCTTTGTGTCCTGTCAGTCTGTCTGGATAGACGCTTATGGCGTTGACACCCAAACAGTTGTTAAAAGTATCAGAGACCATACGGTCCGGTGATTCCCGCCAGATAATTATATAGTGTTTAAGTCTCAAAAGTGTTGGTTGTGTGGTCTACTGTTCAAAATCATTTACCGGGTTACAGAGTCTAACAAAACAAAATAGTGAATGTCTAAATGTCTATGTGTGTATTTTTCTAATATTCTGGTGTCTATGCCAAAGGGGGACGGTCACAGTGTCTAGTGACAGATACCAGGAGGATCGTCCGTACAGGTGACGGTCCGGAGTTAGTGTGCGCACGCTCCGTCTGGCTCATTTCACTTGTGACCACTTTCAAGTCCCAAGGTTAAGTTAAGTAACAGAGTTGTACAACTACTAATTGTTTATAGTATCTAGTGAAGGATAATCGAAGGTTAACCCGTATAGGTGGTTGCCGGGGCTAGGTTTGCGAACTCCCCGTCCTGGTCATTGTACTATTCAAACAAAACAATCTTTTCTGTGTCACTGTGTCGATATACTTGCAAAAATGTTTTCAAAGATTAAGAAGTCTGGTAATGGGGATCTACCAGTGGGCTATAAAGACTCTGTGACCCTTGTAAGTGAAAGGGAAGGCAAACAGTATGTTAAGAAATGCAAGTTGTCATTCAAAATCTTGGGTCTGCCTCCTAAGGGACGTCTGCAACCCAACCTGTTGAAAGACAATATATTGCAGAGCAAAGGGAAACTGAAAGATGCTGATTTGTGGGAAGTTGCTGGAAAGTTTTAACTGTTGCTGTTGAACTACAGAAAGAAGGGTTAAAGAAATTGAATGTGGGAATGATGATAAGAAGGTCTATTGTTATGTGAATGTAGAGGAATCTAAGAGTGATGCCTTGGAAATGGCAATAAGAGTGATGAGTGTGATGGGTTGTTTTAAGAAAGATACAGAGAATGTGGAAATATACTTTCAGTGTGAGGCAGAAGGAAATGCAGAGGTAGATAGAATTAGGATGCTAGAGAACCAGAAATAGGCTTCCAGTGATATTGATATGCTTTATTCACATGATGATGGCAGAGAAGAGGTTAAGGACGCCATACTTGTAAAATTATAGTTCTATGAGAAGTTAGTTTTTCTGTCCCCGCAGCTGCTACCCCTCCCTCTCACTCCTTTCCTTATCTCTTTGTTCATAGTGTACCAGTTTCAAGGTTACGCAGCTGCTTAATGTTTATTGTTTTATGAACTGAGTAACTGGATGAGAGATGACTGGATGTGGTTGAGGGATATGTAGATAGACACAGATGCCAAGGGGTGTAAATGTAGTAAAGTTGTTTTGTTCTCGGACTACAAATGAATCATGTTTATAGTTTTTAGATTGTGTCACAGACTGTAATTTTTATAATTGTGGTGGTTTCAAGCCCTCTCCCCCTCCAGATATTGAAGCCAACGGGACGGTTATGTGCCCGCTCATCCCCCTCTGGCCAGTACTATAATCCCCAGGCACGGCCACTCGTCCCCACAAAAAATCTATCCCAGTTTATTCAGTGATGATTTCATCCATTTTGAAGGAGGTATCCCTCCAGATGCAGACATCTCTTCCACAATCCAGTCACGTCACCTACCCCAACCATCACCCCCTTCTGAACCCTTCGTCCTCTCCTCAGTACCCCCAAAAGACCCTGAGGTGTTGTTTAACCAAGTTTTCACTGGCGTGGATCGTCAGGTTTATGTCAAAGTTTTTCTAGCAGATATAACAGATTTATCAGTAGGGGCTATTGTGAATCCTGCAAACAGTATGTTACAATATGGTGGGGGTTTAGCAAAGACAATATGTGAGAAAGGGGGAGGAGGTGTTATACAGCGTGATTCCACTGTTTATGTTTTGTTTCATGGTGAAGTGCCTTTAGGTGGGGTTGCGGCTACTATTTCTGGTCAATTGTTTTGTAATGTGATTATACATGCTGTAGGGCCAGTATATAGAGACTATACCCCCGAAAAAAGTTAAGCAGATACTCCAATCCGAAAAAAGTTAAGCAGATACTCCAATCAGCTGTTCGCTCTGCCCTGAATTATGCCTCCAGTTTGAACCATGCTACCATGCCCAAACGCAGTATAGCAATATCCCCAATATTGAGTGGTATTTTTGGATATCCTATATAAGATTGTGCTTCTCATATAGTTTAGGCTGTGATATCTGTAATTCAGGGATCCCCACTTGATCCTGATAGTGTTTTACTAGTGGTTAATGACCCGTCCACAGCTAGGATTTTTCAAGCTGCGTGTCTCTCCCCAAGCCAGACGCAGCTTCCCTCAGCCCCCTCCTTCCCTGTAGTTAAGGCAGAATTCCATGATTCACTGCCCACTCCACGGCCCTGGAATGAGGAGATTCCGGAAGAAGCAGTCCGGTACATCAAGTTCACGCCCCAGCAATGCTCCACCCTCTGATCATTCAAGCTCCACATGACATTCATGCCATATTAAATCTCTCCAGACCAAAATGTGTGGCTATGCAGCACCTACTCAGGCTGCAATCTACTTTCCTGATCCCTGAGACCGTTACTTTGAAAAAGTGCACAGTCCTTAACCCTGTTACCCTGATTTCAGTGGGAGAAGAGGGCACACTGAAGGAAAAAGATTATGATTGTGTAAAGGAATTGCTCCGTCAAGGCACCCCCTCACGGGCCTTGCAAACTCCATTGGAGACTTCTGATTTTGTTTTTTTTTCACTGATGGATCCAGATTTGCTGATGAACATGGTAACTTCCACACTGGATATGCTGTTGTTACCTTTGATCAAGTAATTCAGACAGAAGCTCTACCAAGTCATATATCTGTTCAAGAGGCTGAACTCATTGCAGTTGAAAGAGCCTGTAATCTGGCAGCCGGACGAAGAGTCAACATCTACACTGACAGTGCATATGTTTTTGGAGTTGCCCATGATTTTGAAGCAATCTGGGCCAACAGAGGATTTGTGACTGTTAATGGGTCGCCTGTGAGACATGCTGAGACCATCAAGAAGCTGTTGCAAGCACTCCAGTTGTCTACTGAAGTGGCTGTGATTAAGATCAAAGCACATGGAAAGGTAACCACCCCGGAAGCCCAAGGTAATTATTTGGCAGATCAAGCAGCCAAACAAGCAGCCTTACAAGAAGTCATCCATGTAGCAGCTGTTGTTACCAGGAGTGGGAAAGGTAAATCTGAGGAAGAACCTACAGTCCCTTTGCAGGCTCAGATGGCTAATGAACAGGACATGACTAGCGACAAAGAAAAATCAAATTGGAAGTTGGCAGGAGCTACCAAGGACCCTACTACTGGCCTGTGGAAAATAAATGGTCTACTATGTCTGCCCAAACACCTATTCTACGCTGTAGCCACATGGGCTCATGGACCCACCCATAGGGGACACAACCAAGCATTGGCAGTTATCAACAAGATATATTACGCCCCTGCAATCAGGAAACTACTGATAGACTTGAACAAAACTTGTGGAGTTTGTCAGACCTGCAACCCAGGAAGAACTGAAACTACATCAGCTAAGCACTTGGCCAAACCAGAGTATCCATTTCAAAGACTCCAGATCGATCACATTCAGATGCCCAAGTCAGGAAGATATGAATATGTCCTTGTTGCAGTGGATATGTTCTCAGGATGGCCTGAAGCCTACCCAGTGCCCAACATGACTGCAATCACCACAGCCAAGAAGTTGATCACCGAGCTTTGCTGCAGATTCGGCTTTCCAGAAGTGATAGAAAGTGACCAAGGACCAGCCTTCACTGCTGAGGTCTTCAGAAACATCCTAGAAGCTCTAGGAATGAAACAAGCCCTACACACCCCATACCACCCCCAAAGTAGTGGGAAAGTAGAAAGAATGAACCAGACCCTCAAAACAGCTCTGTTAAAAATGACCCAAGAGAATAAACTCCCCTGGCCAGAACTCCTACCCATTGCCCTATTCCATGTTAGAACCACCCCACATACCAAGTCAGGCCTGTCCCCTTTTGAGATACTGTTTGGTAGCCTAGCTAAAACTAGAGAGGAAATGTGTACTGACCACTTGAGTGAATTACATGATAAACAAATGCATTATGTCATACAGTTATATAAAGAATTGTCTAACCTCCATGCTGCAGTGTTATTGTCTTTTCCAGATTCTGACTCAGATGACACCATCCATGATATAGTTCCAGGAAATTGGGTATATGTAAAGAAACACGTGAGAAAGAACGCTTTGGACCCAAGATACACAGGTCCACATCTTGTGATTCTAGTCACCCCTACTTCAGTCAAAATTCAGGGCAAATCAACGTGGATTCACGCTTCTCATTGTACAAAGGCACCGCCTCCACTCCCATCTGAGTAATGTATGGTCTAATATTAATTTTCACTGTTCCTCTATGTTCTGTCTACACACAAAGAGTTGCAATCACCAAACATGAAGGAATTACTACCTTTTGGTTCAATTCCTCTAACACCCAAGTAGCTACATACCTGTTTGATGTTTGTGAAATGTGGGATTGTGGAAGTATATTTGATATGCCTACTCAAACATTAAAAGAAAATTATCAGGAGGTGACCAAATTAGAGAAAACCAGACCCCTAATTTAGAATGTTTGTTTTTCAGGGATTCCTTATGTGTCTACTTAGGTCTTCGAGTTTAGAGAGCCAGTAGTTGTCGGGGCTGAGATTAGCTCAGGAACAGCTGACCAACACCCTCAGGTAGAGATCCCAGTTAGCCATCGTAGAGTTAGGGACAGAACATTCCCTACATCTTTCCCTTAGATCCCGGGAACAAAAATGTTTTCATAGGTTCTAGGGGGAATTGTGAAGGTAATCTTGTGATTTTATATGACTTTCATACTTTTTCTACTTTTATACATGTGTGTTATATGAGAACCTATTTCTCCATTTTTGTATTATGAGAGTAATCATAGTTTATGCAAGGCCTACAAGGAACGTGCATGCTTATCAGTAATTATGTTTTTTTGTTTTTATTCAAGGTTTCATCGAAACTATATTTAAGCTGATAGCAGAAACTACTTTCTATTTCCTAGAAATCCCAGGACATTTCTGCAGAAACGAAACTTATGTACAGACAGTCTGCGCATGTACTGGAATATTGTATCAGCCGCTGACGTGGAGTCCAGACTAACTCCCCTCAAGCAGAGACAATGTTTAAGATTGGACAATAAATGTTGTAATATAGATGTGTTTCCATGTGATTGGTTATGCTAATATTGGTTATATTTTATATGAGTGCCTAATACAGATACTCACACAGTCAAGTGACTACGTGTCCTGAGGAAACTGATAATTGACTCCTGTGTCATTATTGGGATCCAGGGTGCACCCAGGACACTCTATTGATTAGGAGCCCACAACCACACACAAATACCCCCTCTGGTTGGGAAGACCTCAACATAATTATAATGGGAGAGTTCAACTATCCTGAAATTGACTGGAGTAATATGACTTCCGGCACAACAAAGGGAAATCATTTTTTAAGTATGATAAATGATAACTTTATGTCCCAACTAGTAGAGGAGCCAACTAGAGAAGAGGCCTTGCTTGACCTAGTGCTCTCAAACAGTTCCTACAAGATAAACGATGTGCAAGTAAGGGAACATTTGGGTAGCAGTGACCACAATATGGTATCTTTTGAAATTTGTTATGAGAAACCCAATAGCAAGGGTTTAACTAAAACATTCAATTTTAAAAAGGCTAATTTTACAAAGCTAAAAGAAGTATTAAAGGCAGTGTGCAGAGTAACTCAGCTGCTGCAAGGGGCAAATAGGGTACTAGCCTGCATAAAAAGAGGTGTAGATGCAAGGGATGCTAATATTATCCTACCTCTGTATAAATCCTTCGTTAGGCCTCATCAAGAATATGGAGTACAGTTTTGGGAGCCAGTTCTTAAAAAAGACATTGTTGAACTAGAAGAGGTGCAGAGATGTGCAACAAAACCGATAAAGGGATTGGAGGATCTGAGTTACAAAGAGAGACTAGCCAAACTGGGTTTGTTTACATTAGAGAAGAGACATCTAAGGGGTGATATGATTACCATTTACAAATACATTCATGGTTAATACAAAGAACTAGCCAATTAATTATTTCGCAAAGAGCTGAGCTAAGAACAAGAAGTCATCCATTAATACTAGAGGAAAGGCACATTCGACTAAAACAAAGGCAGGGATTATTTATGGCAAGGGAGGTAAAGCTATGGAATTCTTTTCCTCAGCATGCTGTACTTGCAGATAATGCAACTGCTTTCAAAAAAGCAATGTATGCCTATCTAGCACAGAACAATATTGAAAATTACGACAGATCGCTTCAAGGCAGATAGGATGTTGATCCAGGGATTTATCTGACTGCCATTTGGAGTCACGAAGGAATTTTTTTTTTACCCACTTGGGACTAAATTAGAAACTGTTCCAGGGTTTGTTTGTTTTTTTGCCTTCCTCTGGATCAACAGGGGTGTTTTTGGCATGGGCTGGACACATGTCTTTGTTCAGCCTCATCAACTATGTTCTATGTTACTTTAGAGAAAAGACTAATAAGAGGAGATATGATAGGTCAATACAATGATCTCTTTGGTGAGCTTTTCATTCCAAGGCCTAATCAAATAACCAGGTGAGATTAGCGCAAAGGAGGTTTTTTTCTTTATTTTTCAGTAAGTTCTGTAAAATTGTGGAATTCCTTGCCCAAGGATGTGGTAATGACAGATGCAATAGATACATTTAAGAAGGATTAGATGCATTTATTTCAAGAGGGAACATACAGGGTTATATTATGTATTATTAGTCAAAACAGGAAGTTCAGATAAAGACTATACTGTGTTAGTATGAAGTATTGCAGTAATAAGAAACTCATTGGAGTAGACACATTGTGAACCTCTGCTTGCTGTTCATTGATATTACTGGTACCCGCTGTCTGTCATAGGAACCCCTTAATCGAACAGATTGGAAACCAAGAGAAATTACTGACTCATTCAACAGACAAAATAGGGGTAGTGGGGAGAACAGAGCAAAAATAGGCCTCGAAGTGTAGTAAAAGTTTATTTTGACTGAAAAACAAACAAATGTATGTTCACGGTACACATATCAAAGTATATATATAGATAGATAGATAGATAGATCTTACACATAGAAACACATGCAATCCAAAAAATAAATATTCTTTTAACAAGAAAGAATAAATGGTGTTTTGATGGCAATAACATACTTTAACGCTATATTGAGAATATATATTGTGTAACATCACATATATACAGTAGTAGAGCTGTCCTCTTGAATAAGGTATAAGATATGTGGTGAAGAGAAGGGCACAAGATTATATGTATATAGTTGTAACGGTTTTTAGGACACTCAGACCAGTTGGTAAAATAAAACACAATTTTATTTTAATAGCAAATAATGCAAACGTACGCCCTCTAGAGGCAGCAGGAATAAACACACAGTGATGACTGACATAACACAGAGAGTCAATGCACAGTATTATTGACATACAATATCTCTTCACAGAGAATGGTGTTCAGTACCCTAAGGGTTAAGAGCATAAATCAGTCAGTCTCAGATGTGGTGGTTTGGCATGCCCTAGGTGTTAAAAGGAGGCGCTGATAGAGACAGTTCACAGTGTTCTGGAAATGTAAATGCCTAGCCGAAGTGACCAAATAGTTTAAGCAGAACAGAAATCCGAATAGACCCCGCGGGCGTACCAACTGGAAGACTGCTTCTGCAAGTGTGAGTGTGGAAAGCCCCTGCGGGCGTAACGGAAACCGGCCTGCAATGCAGGAGCTGGCAATAGCCTCCACAGGCATTACCCGGAGACCAGCAATATCAATGATAGAGCCAATAGCCCCCACGGGCGTATACAATGGGAACCTGCCAGAGCTTGAGCCTTCCCTTGCTGCCACACGAGCCCAGAGGCCACAGTAGATATCGCCCAGTAACAAACGTAGCAGTGAGAGCCAATGACGCCCTACCGGACCAACAAGACGTAACTACTCTGCAGTAGGATAGAGTCGCCGTCGGTAAGCGGCCAACTCAGCAGACGTAGCACAGCGAGTGAGGCTCTATACTGGGAATCAAGGTAGTGAGAGTAGGCAGCACTGCAAGGGTTAATATGCACATTTAAACACAAGGCTCTGTAAGGTATAGAAGCTCTGCAAGTGTAGAGAGGCTCACGGAGGAACGCACAGCTCTGCATGACAACGGAACACTGCATTGATCGAAGGCAACACAAGGCTAGAATGATCACACGGCAGCTGGCAACAGCAGGTGTAAAATGTTGCGGCGGCGACAACGGGAACGGAGGTCACTGGAGCAGGCTGGAAGTCGATCTCGGAACAGGAAGTCAGCCGGGCCGGGTCGTAGCACGCAGGAGGTAGTCATACAAGCCGGGTCATACACGAGCAGGAACGTCAGCCAAGCCGGGTCAGGAAACGGAAGTGATTCGCAGACAAGCCGGGTCAAACACGATCAGGAACACTGGAGCGTAGTCAGGACAAGCCAAGTCGGTACATGAGAATCCGGAACACAGGAACACAGCAACAGCACTACTGGCTCAGAAACACCACGAAAGGGCATCTGACAGATGTCTGGGCCAGGCATAAGAAGGTCACCAGGGGCGGACCAAACTGGCTCAGCAAATCAGAGCGAACCACCAGTAAGAGTGACAGAGAATCACAGGCACTATGATAATAGTATTATAAATATAGAATTGGAGCCTGATGGATGCAGAGAAAGAAATGTGAGAGACTGAATGACCAACGTACAGTGTAGACAACTCTATGTTCTTACAAAAGTAAAATTGCTTCAAGCTCTGAAAGAGATACGTTATGGGGCTGTATTGTCTGCCTCTCCTGTACATATTGCTCTTACTTGAAACAGGCTTGTGAGATAGCCTGTAATAGTGTCTATTTCAGTCTATTGGTGTCAAGGTTTGGCTGAGCTGCTCTACTCCTCTGCTCCATTCGGCTGTCTGAGCTAATCCAGTGCTCTACTATCCATTACTGCTGCCTTCCCTTTGCTGGATCAGGCTGAATCAGCTGACCTTTCTGTGTTTGCTCACCTGACTGCTATCAGCCAACCTTCCCAGGGTATTTAAAGTAGCTTGACCCACTACCTGATTGCCCATGTGTTTGCTTCTGGCTGCAAGAGTGTTCTACTGCGTTGCTGACTACCTGTGTATGACCTGGCTTCCGCTGATGTCCCTCCTGGCTCCTGGATTGTTCCTGACTTCGCTGATCTCCATATTCCTGACCCTGGCTAGGCTGAGTACCTGTCTTGGTTCCTGACCCCGGCTTGTCTTTTGGTTTACGCCTCTGGATCAAGATTTTGCTTCGTTTGCTTTTGTTATTTTAATAAAGGTGTTTTGCACTTTATATTTTTGTATCTGTTTGGTTCCTGGTCACTAACAGTAAACAAGGACCATGAATTCAGAAGGTGCAGGCAATCCACCGAATGTTTCTTAAGGCTGGATCAGGTAGACCAGAGAATGGACCAGTTTGCATTATCCCTCCAGACTTTGTTGTTCCTTACTGCGCATCTGCCTCCCCTGGCACAAACTGCCCCTATAGCTGCTGCCTCTCCCGCTCCAACTGTCAATAGTGATTCCAATGTTGCTAGAGGCATGACTGGGTCCACCCCGCTTCCCCAGCATTATAGGGACGATCCTAACCAGTGCAGAGGTTTCCTGAACCAGGTCGGTATCTATCTGGAGATGGTACCACAGTCCTTTCCATCTAATAGGAGTAAGGTGGGCCTTGTGATTTTCTTACTCTCTGACAGGGCCTTGGCATGGGCTAATCCCCTTTGGGAGACGTAGAAACCTATTTCGTACAATTACCTTGAGTTTGTAGCATCCTTTAAAAGGGTATTTGATGTACCGGGCCGCTCCACATTGGCTGCCAAGCAACTAATGTCCATCCAGCAGGATACCAGGACGGTTTCAGATTATGCCGTAGAGTTTAGACACCCTGGCAGCTGAGGTTGGTTGGAATAATGAGGCTCTCATGGCTGCTTTCTCTAATGGGCTTTTAGATACAGTTAAAGATGAGATTGCAGCTCGGGACCTCCCCAGAGATTTAGAGGAATTGGTCTCATATTGCATATTGATTGACTCCCGTATCCATGAGAGACCTTCCCATCCGTTTAGCCCCAAGCTTTTCTTCCCCACCCGTGCCTCCCTCTCCCCTCCCATGCCTCCTAGTCTCGAGATTTCAGGAGATGTGGAGCCCATGCGGCTTGGGTTCACTCGCCTTTCGGCTGCTGAAATGGCCTTTAGGAGGAGGGAGGATCTGTGCCTTTACTGCGGTAAGGCAGGGCATATGCTGCAAACTTGCCCCACACATCCGGGAAAAGCCCGCACCTAAGGTCCTATAGGCGACAGACCTTCGGTGGTGTCTCAGCGTCCCCGACTATCCAGAAGGACAAACTGATAGTCTCCATTGGGCTCTCCTGGGGTGAGTTTTCCATTACTACAGAAGCACTTATTGACTCCGGTGCAGCGGGACTCTTTATTGACAGTGCCTTCACCCAGAAGCACTCCATTTGCCATTGAGGCAATTGATTTTAGACCCCTACAGCCGCCGCAGGTCACCCACGAAACCGCTCCTTTGTCTATGGCTGTCGGGGTTCTCCATCACGAAAGTTTACAATTCCAGGGGATCCACTCACCTCACTATCCGGTGATCCTGGGTTATCCATGGTTGCAAAAACACAATCCCACGTTCGATTGGGCAAGGGCTGAAGTCATGGCATGGTCACCCAGCCTAGACATGCTTAGTGAAAACGGTGAAGGTGCTAACTACGTCCCTGGTACCTTTGTTGCCTGAAGAGTACCAAGAGTTCCGAGACGTATTCGATAAGGGCTGGGCTGGTCAGCTCCCACCTCACCACCCATATGATTGTATCATTGAATTGCAACCTGGGGCCATACCCCCTCAAGGTCAAGTCTACCCTCTTTCTGTCACGGAGAATAAGGCCATGGAGGAGTATGAGCTGTCCCTGGGGTTCACCAGCACAGTCCTCCTCTCCTGCTGGGTCCACATTCTTGTTTGTGAAGAAAGAGTGGAGAACTGAGACCCTGTATCGATTACAGGAGGCTCAACCGTATCACGGTCAAAAACGCCTATCCAATTCCACTTACTACCTAGCTATTTGATTAATTAAAAGGGTCCATGGTGTTCACCAAGCTCGATCTGCAGGGTGGGGGGGTAACAATTTGGTACGGATGAAGGAGGGCCACGAATGGAAAACCGCGTTTAACACAAGGAGCGGGCATTATGAATACCTCGAAATGACCTTTGGTCTCTGCAATGCTCACTCTGTTTTCCAGGAATTCTTAAATGACGTCCTCCGGGATATGCTTCAACAATACGTAGTGGTATATTTAGATGACATCCTGATCCATTCCGCCTCCATGGAAAGCCTCCACGCAGATGTAGCCCGAGTTCTTCAAAAATTAAGAAAATTTGAGTTCCACTGCAAACAGGTCACCTTCTTGGGTTACGGTTTCACTATGGACCCTGAGAAACTCTCAGCTGTTCTCAAATGGCTGTGACCCATAGGTCTTTGCTCCCTGCAACATTTCCTTGGGTTCGCTAATTACTACAGGAAATGTATCCACAATTTTTTTCATCAATTGTAAAACCCCTTACCAACATGTCCAAAAAAAGACGGTAACTCCACACACTGGTCTCTGGAGGCCATCAAAGCATTTGAAGCATTAAAAGTTACCTTTGCCGCAGCACCCATTTTGGCACATCCAAAACCTGAGCTTCCGTTCATCCTTGAGGTTGATGCTTCTGAGACAGGAGTAGGTGTCCTCCTGTCTCAAAGTCCTACTCCTGAGGATCAGTTGCACCCATGTAGGTATTTCTCAAAGAAGCTAAGTCTTGTAGAGTGCAACTATGAAATTGGTGACCACGAGTTGCTGGCTATAATACTCGCTCTCAAAGATTGAAGGCATTTGCTCAAATGAACCTCAGTGCCAATCCTAATCCTCACTGATCATAAACACCTCACACTCCTGTCTGAAGCTAAGCTCTTGACTCAAAGACAGGAACGATGGATCTTATTTCTGTCTCGTTTTAATTATGTGGTCTCCTCCGGCCAGAGTACTTGCCACCATATGTACAAGCATTACATCTCCCCTCGGGGAGAGAATACAGGCCGCCCAATTAGATGCACCTGCTGAGACAGGTGCTGTTTCGTACCTAGTAACCTCCGTACCAAGGTACTTTCCACATATCATAATATGAAGTCAGCAGTGCATTCCGGTAAGAACCAGCTTCTCTGGTCAGTTTCCCGTCTTTTCTGGTGGTCAGAAGTTAAAGATGTTGCTGCCTTTGTCTCTTCCTGTCCAGTCTGTGCGCAGACTAAATTACCCCGTAACCTTCCACTGAGCCTTCTCCAACCTATACCTAATGGGGAGAAGCCATGGTCACACCTTGCCATGGACTTCATAGTTAACCTCCCTTTGTCTGTAACACAGTCATCCTCATGGTCGTTGACCGATTTTCTTAAATGATTCACTGTATACCTTTTGAATAACTCATCCACTAAAGAGTTGGCTACAGTCTTTGTCAAGGAGGTCTATTGGCTACACGGGGTTCCCAAAGTAGTTTCCGACTGGGGTAGCCAGTTTGTATCGAGATTCTGGAGGGCCTTCTGTGCTCAACTAGGTATCCAACTCTCCTTCTCCTCAGCCTATTACCCGCAATCGAATGGGGCCGCGGAAAGGGCTAATCAGGCCTTGGAGCAATTCCTGCTGTGCTACATCTCAGACCATTAGAATTGATCGGACCTGCTACCTTGGGCAGAGTTTGCTCATAACAGTGCTGTCTTGGCTTCTACCCGGCTCTCCCCCTTCATGGTGAATTATGGGTATCAACCCTCCATGATTACAGATTCATTCTCTCCTCAGGGGATTCCAGCACTGGGGGATCATCTCCAGCTAAACCATTCCACATGGATGCAGGTTCAAGAGTCACTACAACAATCCCAGGAGCTCCAGGCTAATCGTAAACACCTACCCGCACCCTCCTACCAGGTCGGGGAGAGGATCTGGTTGTTCTCCAGAAATCTCCACCTCCAAGTGCCCTCTCAGAAACTGGCTCCCCGGTTTGTGAGGCCTTTCTATAGCCTATGACAGGTAATCCCTGTGGCCTATGCCCTAGACCTCCCTCCAAATATGCAGATACACAATGTGTTCCATGTCTCACTGCTGAAACCCCTGCTATGCAATCATTTCACTACTTTCACTCCTCGACCCCATTCGGTACCCGTGGACGGCCATGAGGAAGTCCTCTCCATAGTAGACTCTCATAGGTTCAATGTTTGGTCCATTGGAAGGGGTACGGTCCTGAAGAGCGCTCAGGGGTTCCAGCCGCAGACGTGCATGCCCCCGCCCTGCTCTGTGCTTTCCATGC
Source organism: Rhinophrynus dorsalis (assembly GCA_037306005.1). Lineage (NCBI taxonomy): Eukaryota > Metazoa > Chordata > Amphibia > Anura > Rhinophrynidae > Rhinophrynus > Rhinophrynus dorsalis. The sequence goes on along the minus strand of CM074720.1, from coordinate 189,287,798 downwards.
ACGCTTTCCACATAAACCTGGTCCTGTCCCGCAGGGGGTGGGAGTCATTGAAGTGGGGGTACTGTCAAGGTTTGGCTGAGGTGCTCTACTCCACTGCTCGATTCTGCTGTCTGAGCTAATACAGTGCTCTACTATCCATTACTGCTGTCTTCCTTTTGCTGGATCAGGCTGAATCAGCTGACCTCTCTGTGTTTGCTCACCTAACTGCTATCAGCCAACATCCAACCTTCCCAGGGTATTTAAAGCAACTTGGTTCACTACCTGATTGCCCTTGTGTTTGCTTCTGGCTGCAGGAGTGTTCTACTGCGATGCTGACTACCTGTGTATGACCTGGCTTCCTCTGAAGTCCCTTCTGGCTCTTGGATTGTTCCTGACTTCGCTGATCTCTGTATGGCCGAGTACCTGTCTTGGTTCCTGACTCCGGCTTGTCTTTTGGTTTACACTTCTGGATCACAATTTTGCTTTGTTGGCTTTTGTTATTTTAATAAAGGTGTTTTGCACTTTATTTTTGTGTCTGTCTGGTTCCTGGTCAGTAACAATTGGTACTCTATGTTCCATACTCTGTTTTTCTGCTTTCTGTTTTCTTCTCCTTCACGCCCGTTCCAAGCTGGTATTCTCAGTTGGTGCCCAGTCTCCTCTCTCACCCTCTGTAGCGTTGCTTGTTCTGCGAGGCGTTTCGGCACCCAAAACTAGCGCTTTTCTTAAGCAGTCAAAGGGCGGCTGTCTTCCAGTGTCCCTGCTATATTCCTATCCAGACCAATCACATTTTAGTGTGTGTGGTCTTAGTTTTTAGATTGACATATTCAAAGTATTATGCATGATGACTGTAAACTGTGCAAGATTGAAGCAATATTGGTTATTATCAAGGAAGGGGAAAAAAGACAACAAAAATTGATGTATTAAATGCAAAATAAATAAAAACTGAATGGACTGTAAAAAGTACATGTAAAAAATAAATGATACAGAGAAAGATTGATTTTGTATATTATTTATTCAGTGTGTAGGGACATGTGCTTGTAACTGTGATTCGTGTGTGTTTAAAACCTGGGAATAGATGAAATCTATATTTATCATTTTATTTGTATTTGTCTATTTATTTATGCAATAAGGAATTGTTAGGTTAGTTAATTGATATTAATGGGGTTAAACCTATATACATTAGAAAAGTTAAGGGAGATTAGGGAATTAAATGCGTGGCTAAAGACTTGGTGTAAGCAGGAGGGGTTTGGGTGCCTAGAACACTGGGCAGCCTTTTCCCTTGGGGGCAATCTTTATAGTTGTGATGGATTGCACCTTAGCTGAAGGGGGACCACGGTGCTGGGATTTAGGATTGTTAGAGGGCTGGAGGAGACTTTAAACTAGAAAGGGGGAGGGTGCTGCAACACAGGATGGGGAAGGTAGTATAATTGAGGAAATGGATTAGAGAAGGGGCATGGGGATGGAGAGGGGTATGTCTATATGTAAAGCATGCCTTAAAACCTAGTTTAAGGGAACATATAAATGAAGAGTCCAATGGAAAAGTAGAGGCCTTGTGGGCTGAAATACACACTGGGGTCACACTATCACGGTCCCCGTGATCTCTCCCTGTCACTCTCGCTTGTGCTGCTCCCCTATTGGTTGAGCTTGTTTGGCCCGCCCCTGGTGACCTTTTTATAACTGTCCATTGGTACCTGTCAGGTGCCCTTTCGTGGTGTTCCAGAGCCAGTGTTGCTGTTGCTGTGTTCCTGCGTTACTGATTTCCTGTGTACCGAATTGGCCTGTTCTGACTACGCTCCTGTGTTCCTGCTCCGTGATCTGACCCGGCCTGGCTGACGTTCCTGCTCGTTGCTGATCTGGCTTGTCTGAGTAACTCCTCCGTGATCTGACCCGGCCTGGCTGACTTCCTGCTCCGTGACCTGCACTGACTGGCTACTGTTCCTGTTTACAGTTGCTGTTGTCACCCCGGCGACATTCTGATCGCTGCCGCGTGGGTGTCTGTGTATCACGGTGCCCGTGATTGCTGCAATTCAGTATCTATCACCTGTAGGGGGCTCCCATTGGCTGTCTGCCTTCAGCCCGCCTCACATTGCCTTTTTAAACTCAGTCTGGGCACCCTCTGGTTGCCCTTTCGTGGTGTCTTTGACAGCATCCACTTCCTCCTTACTACAGTAGCTGATTGGGCCTGTTGCTGAGTTCCTGAGTCAACCTGTTCCTGAGTTCCTGCCTGCTTTGTCAGTTCCAGTCCGGTTCTTCTCATCAGTAGCTGATGCTCCTGTTGCCAGTCTGCTTGGCTGCTCGTGATCCGGTTGATCTTCTCTGATGGTTCCTGTTGTTTCCTGCTTCCAGTTCCTACATCTGTGGCGACATTGTTCTTCATTCGCTTCGGCAACATTTCCTCCTATTGGTTTCCAGCGTGCGGACGCTTATTTGCTTCACTAAGTCTTGCGGCTCACATTCAGCCTGTTGGTTCCAGCGTGCGGACGCTGGTTTGCTCCATTAGCCTTGCGGCTCACATTACAGTCTGTTGTTCCCAGCATGCGGACACTGGTTTGCTCCATTAGCCTTGCGGCTCTCATTACAGTCTGTTGGTCCCAGCGTGTGGACGCTGGTTTGCTCCATTAGCCTTGCGACTCCCATTACAGTCTGTGGGTTCCAGCGTGCGGACGCTGGTTTGCTCCATTAGCCTTGCGGCTCTCATTACAGTCTGTTGGTCCCAGCGTGTGGACGCTGGTTTGCTCCATTTGCCTTGCGGCTCCTATTACAGTCTGTGGGTTCCAGCGTGCGGACGCTGGTTTGCTCCACTAGCCTTGCAGCTCTCATTACAGTCTGTTGGTCCCAGCGTGTGGACGCTGGTTTGCTCCATTAGCCTTGCGGCTCCCATTACAGTCTGTGGGTTCCAGCGTGCGGACGCTGGTTTGCTCCATTAGCCTTGCGGCTCTCATTACAGTCTGTTGGTCCCAGCGTGCGGACGCTGGTTTGCTCCATTAGCCTTGCGGCTCTCATTACAGTCTGTTGGTCCCAGCGTGTGGACGCTGGTTTGCTCCATTAGCCTTGCGGCTCCCATTACAGTCTGTGGGTTCCAGCGTGCGGACGCTGGTTTGCTCCATTAGCCTTGCGGCTCCCATTACAGTCTGTTGGTCCCAGCGTGTGGACGCTGGTTTGCTCCATTAGCCTTGCGGCTCCTATTACAGTCTGTGGGTTCCAGCATGCGGACGCTGGTTTGCTCCACTAGCCTTACGGCTCTCATTACAGTCTGTTGGTCCCAGCGTGCGGACGCTGGTTTGCTCCATTAGCCTTGCGGCTCACATTACAGTCTGCTTGGTCCCAGCGTGCGGACGCTGGTTTGCTCCATTAGCCTTGCGGCTCTCATAACAGTCTGTTGGTCCCAGCGTGTGGACGCTGGTTTGCTCCATTAGCCTTGCGGCTCCCATTACAGTCTATTGGTTACAGCGTGCATACGCTGGTTTGCTCCATTAGCCTTGCGGCTCACATTACAGTCTGCTTGGTCCCAGCGTGCGGACGCTGGTTTGCTCCATTAGCCTTGCTGCTCACATTCAGTCTGTTGGTCCCAGCGTGCGGACACTGGTTTGCTCCACTAAGCCTTGCAGCTCTCATTCTGCCTGTATGTTCCTAACGTAGGGTGCTGGTTTACTCCCTGACTTGCAGTCAGGTTCTTGATGGTTCCGAGTGCGCTGTCCAGTCCTAACAGCATTGATTCCTACAAGTATATGGGCACAAGAGTTCTGATTACTGTGAAACATCTTGACCTGGTAACTTCTATATGCCATCTTACTGTCATTATCATCTGACAGTCATTAGATTACTGTGGTTGTCACCTTCCTTTGGGCTGCCTTGCCCGGTATATTGGTAAGGCCGGTAGAACCTTTCACCTTGCCACCTTTAGGTTGCCTTACCCGGTATTGGCAAGGCCGGTAGAGCCTACTTATTGGTATTCCATCAGGCTGCCTTGCCCGGTATATTGGTAAGGCCGGTAGAACCGCACACTATTCCATCTTAAGGTTGCCTTACCCGGTATTGGCAAGGCCGGTAGAGCCTACTACTCTGGTATCCCGTTAGGCTGCCCAGCCCGGTATATTGGCTGGGCCGGTAGAGCCTCTTGTTCCAGACTCGCCTGGGTTGCTTTGCCCGGTATATTGGCAAGGCCGGTAGAACCTATTTGCTATTGTCATTATCTGCTATGTATTGTTTGTATGTGTATGAAAACCCTATGGGATTGCCTTTAACTTTTCAATAAAGTTATGTTTTTACCTAAACCTTACGTCTGAGAGTCTTAACAAACCGTGACAGTGTGCTGATCGAGACTGCTACCATTAACTCCTGCTGAGCCGTGTCTCCTGAGCAGAGTCTCCCTTTACACTTGCAGAGCTGTACCACCTTAAGCTGAGTCTCCTTGGCACTTGCAGAGCAATTCCTTTACTCACTGAGCCTCCGATTGTACTTGCAGAGCTACATCTTCTACCACTGCTGCTGCTGTTAACTCTTGCAGAGCCATTGCAGTTATCCGCTGCTCCTGCTGAGTCGGCCGCGTTGTGGGCCTTGGTTAGACGGCGGCTCATATTGTCAACTAAGCAGAGTAGTCTGTCTCCGTTAATGCGCCCGTGGGAGGCGCTATTGGCTCTAGCTCCTTCAGAGTTCTCTCCCATACAACCCGGTGGGGCAATTGGTTCAAGCACTTGCAGCAACAGGTGGTTTCCGTTAATACGCCCGTGGGGGCTATCGACTAGCTCTTGCAGTACTCAGTGTCCGATGTTACGCTTGGAGGGCTCCTGGCTCACGTTCTAGCAGTGCAGGTTGTCTCCTTATACACCTGTGGGGGTTATTGGCTCAAGCTAACACTGTACAGTTGGTCTCCGTTATACGCCCGTGGAGGCTATTGGCTCACACTCTTGCAGTACAGTATTCTCCGTTGTACGCCCGTGGGGGCTATTGGCTCAAGCTATCACGATACAGTTGGTCTCCGTTAGCCCCCATGGGAGTATATCTTCCAACTACCCTGCAGCGTTCTGCCTCAGTCTCTGCACTACCCAAGCAGCTCTCTACATTTAAGGACTTAAGGTGTTGTGTAATTTAGCACCTCTAGCTGCCTCTTATTCACCTTGGACGTGCCAAACACCACTAACGAGACTGACGATTCCTTGTATTTAACTATTACTTGCCATTCGCTATTCTTAGCCTGTCCTGTGACAGTATATGTATTATCCTTGCTTCTGTATACTGGTCCTGTGAAGGCATATGTAGCCTATATACTGCTATTTACTGTGTTGCCTATAGAGGGCGATCTTGTTCTTATTTTTTCTTTAATAAAACTGTGTTTTATTCTAATCCACTGTCTGAGTGTCTGAAAAAACCGTTACACACACATAATAAAAAAATGTTAGTGGGGATTTATTACAAGCCACCTAATATTGGGGAGTTGGACGAAGCCCAACTTTTACTGCAAATGGAAAAGGCTTCTAGGTCAGCAAATGTAATTATAATGGGAGAGTTCAACTATCCTGAAATTGACTGGAGCAATATGACTTCCAGCACAACAAAGGGAAATCATTTTTTAAGTATGATAAATTATGATTTTATGTCCCAACTAGTAGAGAAGCCAACTAGAAAGGAGGTCTTGCTTGACCTAATGCTCTCAAACAATTCCGACATGATAAACAATTTACAAGTAAGGGAACATTTGGGTAGCAGTGTTCACAGTATGATATCTTTTGAAATTTGTTATGAGAAACCCAACAGCAAGGGTTTAACTAAAACATTCAATTCTAAAAAAGCTAATTTTACAAAGCTAAAAGAAGTATTAAAGGATATTCAGTGGGATGTAATTTTCAAAGATAAAAATGCACAAGAATAATGGAATGTATTTAAAATGCTCTTAGACAAATATACATGTCAATATATACCACTGGGAATAAACACAAGAGGAGTAAAGGGAAACCAGTGTGGCTTAATAATGAGGATGGCAGGGAAATCAGAAATAAAAAACAGGCTTTTAAAGTGTTTAAGTCAAACAGGTCAGATGCATCATTTAAAAATATAAAGAATGTAATAAAATCTACAAACAAGCAATTAAGCTAGCTAAAATTGAAAATGAGAGAAATATTGCTAATGAGAGCAAGAAAAAACCTAAACAATTCTACAAGCAGGGCTCAAAATTTCCACTCAGCCCTGGCGAGTAGAAATTCAGTCCTAGTGAGTATGTTTTGGCTTGCAGTGGCGAGTAACTTTTCAGGTCTGGCTAGTAACAAAGGACTTAAAATTATAAGCCTTGCTACAAGTATATTAATAACAACAAAGTTAAGTTTGATATTGGTCATCTTAGAACAGAGACAGGTGAATTGATTAGTCAGGATAAGGCTATGGCTGACACCCTAAATATATTCTTTGCTTCAGTATATACAAAGAAAGCAGCAATGACGGGCTATGGGCAAGCAGACAAAACAATGGAACTTCCTCCATTATTTACATGGCTTACTGAGGACAAGGTCCAAAAGAGACTGGAGTGGGTTATGGTGAATAAAGCACCTGGACCTGAAGGTATATAACCAAGGGTACTTAAGGAACTTAGTTCAGTAATAGCAAGACCATTATACTTAAAGGGATAGTAATACTTCGTTTTATCTTTATTTTATTTTGTAGGCATTAAAAAACATGAAGAACGATATAAGAGAAAAAGCTGAAAAACTTGTCAAGGGGGGAAGGGTTTCATTGTTTTCACTGTAAGAAGAATGTCCCCTTCTGTTATCTGTCTGGTCTTACAACCAGATTCACATCTGAGAAGAGATGGCTTACACTAGGTAAAGGGGCGGGAGGGGAAATTTTGCTTGTGAATCTCTTAAACCATAAAGGTTTGAGAGAAAAGACTTATATCGTTCTTCATGTTTTTTTAATGCGTACAAAATAAAATAAAGTTAAAACTAAGTATTACTATCCCTTTAATATTTATTGATTTACTTTCATAAGACATAGTGCCCTGTGTAGTTCCATTGTTTAAAAAGGGAGCAAGAGCCAAACCAGTAAATTATAGACCTGTGAACTTGACTTCCATAGTGGGTAAGATACCAGAAGGGTTACTAACTGACATTATTCAGAACTATGTGAAGACAAACAATATTATTAGTAGGAATCAGCATGGTTTCATGAAAAATAGATCATGTCAGACTAATTTATTTGCATTTTTTGAAAGAGTAAGTAGTAATTTGGACAGGGGAATTGCTGTAGATGTAGTATACTTGGATTTTGCAAAAGCCTTTGCTACAGTGCTTCACAACAACAGGTTATTGCATAAATTAAAAGGCTTCGGTTTGGGCAGTGTTATCTGTACATGGATTGAGTACTAGTTAAATTGTAGATGGCAGAGAGTTGTTATAAATGGAACCTTTTCAAATTGGTCTAAAGTTATAAGTCGGGTTCCTCAGGGTTCAGTCCTGGGCTTTTAAATTTGTTTATTAATGATCTAGAAGTGGGAATTGAAAGTAGCATTTCAATCTTTGCTGATGACACTGAGCTATGTAAGGAAATACGTACAGAGCTGCATGTTTTTTCTCTGCAGAAGGATTTAGATAAACTGAGTGAATGGGCAGAAAAGTGGCAGATGACATTTATTGTAGATAAATGTAAGGTTATGCATTTGGGCTTTAGAAAAACTTGCTACATATACTCTAAATGGGAAACAACTTGGGGAATCCTCATTAGAGAAAGATTTAGGAGTGCTGATAGACGATAGACTTCACAGCAGTGTTCAGAATCGTACAGCTGCTGCAAGAGCAAATAGGGTACTAGTCTGCATAAAAAGAGGTGTAGATGCAAGGGATGCTATTATCATCCTACCTCTGTATAAATCCGTGGGTAGGCCTCATCTAGAATATGCAGTACAATTTTTGGCGCCAGTTCTTAAAAAAGGCGTTGAACTGGAAGAGGTGCAGAGACGTGCAACAAAACTGATAAAGGGATTGGAGGATCTGAGTTATAAAGAGAGACTAGCCAAACTGGATTTGTTTACATTAGAGAAGAGATGTCTAAGGGGTGATATGATTACCATTTACAAATACATTCAAGGTCAATACAAAGAACTAGCCAATGAATTATTTATGCAAAGAGCTGAGCTAAGAACAAGGTCATCCATTAAGACTAGAGGAAACAACTAAACAAAGGCATGGATTCTTTACAGTAAGGTCTCCTCCACTCATTTATCGGGGGACGCGATCAATTATTAGAAGGCTTAGATGTTTTGGATCTCCATTGTTGCGTACTTCAAAATGTCTGGATAAGCTGTGTTTGGGATTTCTCTTCATGATGTTTCTCCTATCATCTAGGAAGTGTTCTTTTACTGGTCTTATGGTCCTGCCTACATATTATAGGTTACAGGGGTATTGTAAAAGATACATCACATAGTCCATGGTACAGTTATAGATGTTCTTTATTTCAAAACTTTCTTTGGTAGAATGGCTTGTGAAGGATGTTTGTTTACGTAGAATGTAATTGCAGGTGATACATTACTGATGTCCACATTTGAAATTTCCTTTAATTTCAGAAAATAATTTTGGGTCTTTTTCTTCCGGTTTGTGTTTTCTTTCTGTATTGCTAGGTGCCAATTTCTTTTTTAGGTCTTTTGATTTTCTGTATATGATTTCAGGCTTCTGCGGCAAGAGTGGTCTTAAGTATGTATCTCCTAATAAAATTGGCCAGCGCTTGTTCAAAATGGTTTCAATTTGTTTTCCCTCTGAGTTTAATCTAGTTATAAATGGTAAAATCGGTGCTTTCTTCTTTTTTCGTTTGTTATTTTGTAATACATTTTTTCTTTGTCTATTCCTCTTTTTTAGTGCTATTTGTAATTTTGTTTCATCATATCCCTTTGTTTGGAATTTCTGTTTGATCTCCATTGCTTGGTTTTGAAAAACGTGGGACATTGTTTGAGTGATATGCACTGGAAGCTGTGATATAGCTATTCGCAAAAAGGACTATATCATGGAAGCCTCTAGGATCTTGAATGATGCAACATTCTCTAAATTTCTACCAGAGAACCCTTCCCTTAGATTCCAAAATGAATACAAAGATCTCATTCATTGGGCCCACAAAAACCAAATCCTCACAAAACAGGAATTCCAATTTTTGAACATACAACACCCCGAAACTGCCATTTATTACCACATGCCAAAAATATATAAAGACAAAATCAATCCTCCAGGATGTCCAATAACCCATGGAATAGACTCTTTGACAGTTAATCTGTCACAATATTTAGACTGTTACATACAAAAAAAATACATCATTGACCTGAAATCATACACAAAAGATACAACACACGTCCTACAAAAATTAGAATCCATCAAATGGCCACAACACTACATATGGGTCACCTGTGATGTATGTTAGCTATACTCCAACAACCTTTGGGCCTGCGGACAATCAGATATTACCTTGACAGAGACACCAAGATGCCAGAAATTCAGAACCAAGGCTTGTGAAGAAGTGGCTACAGTGCCATGAAACTTGTGAAGCCAGTGTCATATCATTATTGATTTTGATAGCCCATTGTAGGGCATACTCTTAAAGTGTGATTTATTTATTTTATTTTTTTGTGCTCTGTTTTTTAATAAATTTTTGTAGACTAGTTATCTAGTCTGATTTTATCTAACCTGGTGTCACTTTGAACTCCCTGGTTCGGCTTATGGCTCTAATCCTGTAACAACAGATTAACTAGGTTTTGTCAACTTTAGTGCTGGGTTTGGATATACCTAGGGCTTGTTGACGCTCCCACATTTGTTTGGAACGGAAGGAAGATCTGAGCCGCTTTGAGAGCGCCATACTGAGGTGTGAGCCAGTACAGGCGATATCTCCTGGAGGCTGGTATAAGCCTCTGAAGAAAGCGAGTAGATTTCCAGATACTTATGTGGTGTTGGTGATGGACTGTGATTTTTAAATACTACACTTAGAAGAATCTTCTGCTCCGTTTGTCCGTTTTTGTGTTTAACATTACATAGGTGTATCCAGAGGTATTATGGTTAAAACTTATAAACTGCATTATTGTCACGAATATATTTAAACCAAGAATATACTTAGAAATAAATAAAAAAATATATGTCTAGAAAGCACCATAAAAACAATTACCTTCATGCAAAATATACTATAAAAATGACAATAGCAATCCTATTAGTTGCACCTCCAGCACCCCTAAGATTAATACATAGATATCAGTATATGGATGCCCCACCCAATATGGTGTCTTATTTTGTCTAGTGAAAGGTTTAAATAAACTTCCCACTGTACAAAAGTTAGGCCCAAACACACATGCAACAAAGAAATTCCTTGAAACACACACCAAAATAGACAAATAGCAGATTAAAGGTTAATAAAAGAATTCAAATAATTCCACATATAAAATATAAGCTCAATATCCTTTCCAGAAACACAAATATAGGATTCTAGAGATATCAATAATTAGATTAATATATAAACAAGGCTATATTGCTCTAACTGCTATCAACTATTTTACAATTATCTGGATACAATTACAATTTAATTAATTCTGCATAGTTCCAGAATTAGTACAGCCAATATGGCTTATTATAATAATCCTAAAAATGGTTGGCCAGTCCACTTAAAAAAAATTATAAGAAATTATTTTTCCTCAAATGTAAAGGAATTATATTCTTCTTGGAACTCTACACATAATTAAAATAAAGAAAAATATAGTTACCAGACAATAAGTGTAGGTTTTCTTAGTGTTTCTTTGGGCCTAGCAGGAACACTTCAGGAAACAGAACCAGGAAACCAAGAGACCAATCTATAGGAAAACCTTAACTTATAAAGTAAAGATCCCTTATCAGAAAGCACAGGCCACCCTTTTCTTGATTGGTTGATTAGTCGTATCATTATAATATGATGCCAACATTATTATCTGATTGGCTACTCAGTCATCTAATTTCAATAGGACGTCATGAATTATTCTAGTAATAATCCTATGAACCCAGAAGATGGCGCAATAACACTATATTAAAATTTGCACATCTAATGACATGATGTGTATTCTCTCACCAGTGAGATGGTCATCATACAAACATGTCACCCTATAATCCTATGTCTGAAAATCTTTACGTAGGCTTATAAGCAATTCTCTAGACATGGTCTCTACAACTGGCTATAAATAACCATAAAACTATTGTCATGGTTTCACCAATAACGTTCAGGAGTCAGTACGGTATAGTTAAATGCAAAATGTATTAAAGGGATAGTAATACTTCGTTTTAACTTTATTTTATTTTGTAGGCATTAAAAAAACATGAAGAATTATATAAGTCTTATCTCTCAAACCTTTATGGTTTAAGAGATATTCACAAGCAAAGTGTCCCCCTCCCGCCCCTTTTACTGATGTAACACTTTTCAGACAGGGCAGAAGGGAGCTGCCCAGGTAGACTGCAGACAGGGACAATCTTCAATTAAGATAAGCGAAAAACCTGAAAAGCTTGTCAAGGGGGGCAGGGATTTCATTGTTTTCATAGGAATAAGAGTGTCCCCTTCTGTTATCTGTCCAGTCTATGGACTGTATTCCACATCTGAGAAGAGATTGTTTACAGTAGGTAAAAGGGGCGGGAGGGGGAAACTTTGCTTGTGAATATCTCATAAACCATAAAGGTTTGAGAGATAAAAAATAAAGTTAAAACGAAGTATTACTATCCCTTTAATAATAGAAAAGTAGAGCACATTATATACACAAGTAGCAAGCAGAGGGTTACAAGCCAGCGGGCACTGCTATCAGGAATAGTAGGCTGCCAAGCTTGACCACTCTGCAGGAAACTAGGCCTCAGCCACTGGTAGTCTCTGCAGGAACAGGAACACAGGATCTTGATCCGACAAAGCGAGAGTACTGACTCACGCCTGCAGTCAGTAGGGAGAGATATCTGACTCACGCCTGCAGTCAGTACAAGAAAATGGATAACTGACTCACGCCTGCAGTCAGTATAAGGAAATTGATAACTGACTCTCGCCTGCAGTACCAGAGCCCCAGGTCTGCACTAGATTAGGTGTCTGCTAGGTACAAGGAACAAATGTAAGAATAGTCACACAGAGCCACAGGTCAGCACCAGAGGGGGTAGTCAGACAAGCCAGGTTATACACAGTTCAGGTAGTCAGCCAGAGCCACAGGTCTGCCCCAGGTTGGGTGTCCACTATAGGGATAGACAAAAGGATAGTCAGAGCCACAGGTCAGCACCAGGTTGGATGGAAGACTAGCCAGGTCATACACAGATCCCAAGGTAATAGAACTGCTATGAATAACAACGCAAGGGCAACTGAGTCAGGACTCAGACTGCCCTTTAAACCCCTCCTCAGGAAGGAGGTAGGAGGAGCAGCAGCTCAGAGGAAGGATGTAGGTAGGAGGGGACTACAGGAAGCATGGCACATAAAACAGAGGCCTGCTGCATGCTTGAAGCCTCGCGCCCGCAGATGACGCTGAAAACAAGGTAAGCTGTAACAACTATTCTTAAAATATTTCCACTCCCTACATTGAAGCAAAGTGCCATTGTCTCTAAGAATGAGGTAATTTACACACATTTTAAAACAGACTTTCAGACACTTCTGTTTTTAAAATTAACCCTCTACTCTCCGGTCATGACTGAGTCTCTGACAGATTATAAAGAGAGACACTTTGATAGGGATATTTTTATAGGGACAGCTATTTTCCAATCTGTTCCTTGCTTTAACCATTATCTATATGTGCTCATGTTACATCTTGGAACAAACATAATTATTGACATCCCAAAGGCCAGAGAACTCCCATACTTCTTAGAGAGCGCTGTTCTTACCACTTTTTCTTCCCCCATCATTCATCAGACAGCAGAGGACAAGAGACAGGAAAGGTAACTCGGTCACACTCAACATAATCAATATAAAGACATCACCCATGTAAAGACGGGAAAGGTTGTGTGTACTTATATTTGTCTCACACAGAAGTTTGAGGACTATTTCCTTGTTACAGCTCATTTCCATTTTACAGCTCACTTCTATTATTTATTGCAGCATACAGCTCCAATTATTTATTTTAGCCATAGTTTCAAGTTTATATTTCACATATTTCTCCACACATACGGCTTAAGTATTATAACAGACAATACTTCAAGGAATAGTCTTAAAAATAGGATTTTTGTCTTACCTTGTTAAATATTTCTCTTAGTCCATATGGAATAATGGAATACAGGTACCATGGGAGATGATCTTCCTTTTGTTAGGCAGGGACATATCAGAAGACAAGGTCTTGAGGGTGGGGCTTTCCCTCCTCCTCTACAGGCTGACCCCACCCCGCTTGCAGATTTGATACGAAACAAGCTCACTAGACAGGAGAGCAAGTGAAGAAGAGGTAAACGCCTGTACCCAAGAGGGACTCCCAAGTCCAGACTGGCAAAACCAAGAGAGGTCCCCTTCTCTGGGTGGGAGACCTGTATTCCATATGGATTAAGAGAAAAGGAGTTAACAAGGTAAGACTAAAATTCTATTTTCTCTTTTCTACAATATGGAATACAGGTACCATGGGATATGAATGAATGAATATGTTTATTTATATAGCGCCACAAGTGTACGCAGCGCTTTACAATTTAAGGGTTTAAACAATAGTGTTACAGGTGCCTTGTAGAGTGAAACATTGGGTGCGAGGTCCCTGCCCGAAAGGTACCAACAGTAGGCTCCCAGAGGTGGGAAGTAATAGAAAGTACTTAGTGCTGGTCCCCATGAAACTGGAGTTCCCTAGGACTATCCAGAACTAGGAACAACCCACCCCTAAGTGTCAAAGGACACTGAAAATTAAGCACAGCACAGAAAAACAAGAGCGATTCGGGTGCAAACAGTTGAACAACAGTAAGGTACAGGAAAACGTAGGTCCTTAAACAGGCAAAACTACCCGAAGGACCTACCTGCCAAAGCTGGCTTCAGCCAAAACCAGAACATCCACATGATAGTGTTTCGCAAAGGTGTTCATGGAGGCCCAAGTCACAGTGTTGCACAGTTGTTTAGCGGAGACCTGATTCTTGTAGGCCCTAGGACCCTCAGGAATAACAAACATTGCATCAGTCTTATAAAAAGACTCTCAATGCACATACAGCACACCATATACAACAGTTGGAGATCCCTCTCCTTGTCAGACTTTGGGTCAGGACAAAATGAAGGCACAACAATCTCTTGATTGATGTGGAACTCAGAAACCGCCTTATTACGGAATTCCTGGGAGGTTCGAAGAACAGCCTTGTCCTTGTGAAAAACCAGGAAAGGTGGCTTGCAGGACAAAGCCTGCAACTCAGCATCCTAGAGGACAGAGACCACAGCCAGAAGGGAGGCCTCTACAAAACCCCCTAAACCAAATTAAGGTCCCATGGAGGTGTGGGAGCCCTATAGGCTGGGAAAGCATGGACAACTCCTTGAAAGAACACCTTGACATCTGGCAGAATAGCAATAAGTCTCTGGAAAAATACAGCTAGAGCAGAAGTCTGAACCTTCAAGGAACACAGAGTGAATCATTTGTTCACACCATCCTGAAGAAAGGACAGAACCATAGGGAAAGACAGATCTCTGTCCACACACAAAGAATAAAAGATGGACCAAACTCTGTGGCGGGCCATAGAAGAGGCAGGCTTCTCATAGTGAAGAGGACTTCTGGAGAGAGGCCCTTTCTCCTCAGGATGGTGTCTTCAACAGCCATGCTGTCAAACCCAGAATTCGAAAAGAGATAATGGGGTGTATTACCTGCGCACAACCCCTCTATTCAAGTGTTCAAAAGATGTGTGAGGGGAGGAAGTCGGGTGGATAAGGCATATACAGGAAGCACCCTGTCTGAAACAAGAGAAATACTCTAAACTTAATTTGCTGCTGCTAGTCCTCAATGCTCAGATCCGTTGATGAGTCAGTTAGAGAAGTGGAGGATGAAGTGTGGTTCAGCGCAACCAAAAAAAGAAGAAGAGAAAGAATTGCGTACTAAGTGTAGTATGTATTGGAATGTAACAATATCATCATACAAATAAAACACAAATCACTAGTCCACTATGTACTATACGAATATAAATAGTATAAGGTATAGATAGATACTATAATAGCCAACTAATAAAAAATACAATGGCATACATAAGTAGAAAGTAGAAAAATAGTGGATAATATCAATGATATGGTACAATACATGTATCAAGAACAGAGAAATAATATAGATGTGCCCTTACAGGGAAAAAGTGCAAGTCACATAAAATTCAGCAGTATACTAAGCACATAGTAAGGTGAACCCAGAATTCATCCTGATCTTCCTGAGAACCCTGGGAATGAGGGGAATTGGATGGAAGATATAAGTGAAAGCACTATGGAATCGCCATAATGTACATGGCAAAGGCCAGAGGCCATCAGGCCTATCTATGGTAGACCTCACTTCTGCATATTCAGGATGGAGTTCCCACTCTCCCAGATCTAAGTCTTGGCAAAGTCCACAATAGAGTCTGCCCACACGCTTTGGAATTGGCAAAGATGTCTGCTAACAGGGGCCAGCGGACCTGGATTCCACGTGTCATGCTGAAACTGGCTGGCCAGACTTAGGCATTGCAGCAGCTCACTTGGACTGCCACTGTTGTTTGGGCTTGGCGGGGGTCGCTGGGTAAAGGCCTACGAGGCTTGCACCTTTGTGCCTCTATTTGGTGGGGACGACAAAGACGCAGTTTCCTTGCCATAGTAGGACATCTGAGGTAACAGGGTGCTCTTTCCCCCAGTAGCATCACAGACGATCTGCTTTAACTCAGAACCAACAGAGATTTGGACTGAAAGGGCAGGGAAACCAGTGACTTCTTAGAAGATTGGTCAGCAGACCAAATCTTAAGCCACAAGAATGCACTGCACAGTAACAGAGAAGGCTGAGGCCTTGGGCAACAATCTGACTGCTTCAAACACGTTGTTAGAAACATATGTATCTGACAAAAGATCATCCTTGGGGGCACCTGCACGGACAGTGTCCATAAGTTGTTCACCCCAGACTGCAAAAACTCTGACCCAAGCAGAGGCAAAAATATGCCTCAAAGAGGCCCCAATGGCAACAAAGTTGGATCGGAGGATAGAATCAAGCTTCTTATCCGCCACATATTTAAGACTCACTGCATCCGTCAATGACAGAGAAGTAGACTTCGTTCGGCTGGAAATAGGGGGATCCACAGAAGGAGGAGAACCCCACTGCTGCAAAGCTGCCTGAGAAAAGGTGTACAGCTTTGAGAATCTCTTAGAGATAGTCAACCACTTATCAGGTGTCTTCCACTCATCCGAAAGAATCTGATCGAAAGTGGCATTAGGGGGAAAGACAGTAGAGGATTTCATACACCTCCAAAAGACATGCGTAGAGGAAGGACCCTCATCAGGGGTGTCAGTAAAACAGCCCTGATGAGCCCCTCAGCAGAGGGAAGAGGGTCAGCATCATACGAGTCACCATAGGAGTAGGAAGAATCCAGATCTTCATAATCCCCTTCCTATTTGTCATCTTCAGAAGAGTCCTCCTCAGAGGAGTTTATGAATGCAGGCAAACTTGGGGCCCTAGGGGTCACAACTCTGTAGGTGGTAGGGGCTTTCAAGACTGAAGAACCCTTGTATGCTAAAAGGAAATTGTGCCATAGTGGACAAATTATTTATTCAAACTGGCTCTTGTTCAAGGCTGGAGGGCCACGGTGGGGTATTAGGGGCCACAGAGATCCAGAATACTGTCTAGGGAGCCCTGTTTGGCATGAGGAACATTAAGCAAGGGGGGTCAGAAATGACCCTAAGTCCTTTGCCTTAGGTCTAGCCCCATGTCCCTTTGGATCTGACATCCTGACAGAAGTAGTGTCTAAAACAGTATAAAATATCAGTAACTGTTCCCCAGAGTAATAATTCACCCTAGAAAAGCCCAAAAGGTAGAGGCAGCCTCTGTGTAGGAGAAGCAAGAGAGAAGTAAAATGGTAACTCCAAACCAGGCAGCCAATCAGAAGAAAGCCTGCAAAACGGGCATTCTGCGTAATGGATTCTTCTTTATTACTGTTGCCTAGCAATGCCTACAGCTCCGATCACAGGCCTCACAAGACATTCAGGATGTTGATCAGCTGAAAGGGCATGAGGAGGCAAGAACAATGAGCCCACTCTGAACACTGTATAACAAGGTTGCAAAGATCTGTCCCAGAGAAGTTCTCCCATAGAGGTCAATGGAGAAAAGATGGCTGGGGCGCAGAAAGCATGTCTTAAAGGCACCTTGCACCCAGAAAACTGAACATTTCAAAAGTGACCCAAAACACCCCAAGGGACATGAGAGTGGTAATAAAAAGACTGCCATAAAGGGAAAAGCTCAGGTAAATCCCCCAACCCAGAAAACCAGCAGGGAATGGGTTAACAAGTACTAAAGCAGCCATTCCTACTCCACAACCCAGTGAAAGAACAGAAATAGAATACCTAACATGAATGCAAGAGCCCAAGAGCTCAAGAACAACCCCTGTATGGAGGGGCACAAGTGGGGACACAGTGGATCAAAGCACTCAAAGGGCTACTCACCAACTCTTCACATCTTCTGTCTTCAGGTTACCATTGTGAAGAAGAAGAGTCTCAGAAAGGCCCTGCTGGAAGTGAAAACTTGAGTTGCAAGATTCTCTCCACAAGGCTGCAAGGGTCCACAACAGCACCTGTATGCTGGGCCACCCTCCAGAGGTAGCCAGAAATGGTATCTAAAGTAATAAAAAAAAAAAACAAAAAAAACAGCTAAAATTAAGCAGCAATGTCCCATGCCATGTCCTGTTCAGTCAGGAACATAGCAAAACTGGAAGGGGGGGGGGGGGTCAGCCTGTAGAGGGAGAGGGGAGAGGTAAGGCTCCACCCTTAAGACCTTGTCTTCGGATATGTTTCCAACTTCCAAAAAGAAGATCATCTCCCATGGTGCCTGTATTCCATAATGGAAAGAAATACACATTTACATGTTTATCAATGTCTACTCTGTCTGTTACAAAAGACATCTAACATTTCTTCAGAGGAAAAAAAAAAAGGTGTACCTTTTGATAGGTATGTTGGTGAGCACTGACCTCAGAAGAAGTGAGAAATGGATTATATGATAATCAGACCTCCTGTTATTTGTTTGACATAGGTACTTTTAATTTCTAAAATCTCTGCTGGTTTAAAGGGATAGTAATACTTATAAAAATATGTAAAAACAATATATATTGAAGGATTTATCCTCCTTATTAAAACAAGGGTACTTCCACTGCTAAGAGGTGTGTTATTTCAAAGTTACTGCAGCCTCAAATTGGATTTTAAGATGCAGTATCTCAATGGCCTGAATAATTATAGTGGCTGTCAAAGGGTCCTCCTTGGACAGGATAGCAAATGGTTAACATAGTCTAGAAAACCCTGCTTGTCTCCTGAAATTCTCTCTTAAACCTGTGTGTGTTAAAAGAGACCATGGTCTCATTGTTTGAGTTGGGGGTGGTGGTGGAAATACTTAAAGGGATAGTAATACTTCATTTTTACTATTCCCTATGTTGTAGCCCTTAAAAATTGGAATTAAAAAAGACCAGCTGCATCTCTGAAACCTTTATGGTTCGAGAGATATCCGCATTCAAAGTTCCCTCTCCTTCTTTCTCCCCTGAAGTCAGCATTATAGCTGATAGCAGGGGATTCCGGTCCCGGGACCAGCGCAGCTCTACAGCATTGGCGAGATTGAATTATAGAAACAGAAATCCTTCACTGAAATGGTCTTCTGTGTGTGCTTGGTTTGCAAGCACACGTAAAAGACCATTTCAGTGAAGGATTTCTGTTTCTATAATGTGATCTCAGCACTGCTGCAGAGCCGCGGCTTGCTCACGGACCAGATTCCCCTTTCGGCTATAATGCTGACGTTAAAGGAGAGAGGAGGAGATGGAACTTTGAATGCGGATATTACTCAAACCATAAAGGTTTGAGAGATGCTGCTTGTCTTGTTTAATTCCAATTTTTAAGGGCTACAAGAAGGGGGATAGTAAAAATGAAGTATTACAATCCCTTTAAGTGAATTTATTGGCAACAAAAGGCCTGCTGAGGTCTGAATTTCTCTCACTTCCAGACATTACCAATGTCCATTATCTTTGGTTGGAGGTATTCGCTTTATGTTCTCCATTATGTGAAAATCTGGGAAAGGGATTGACAGTTTTGGCATTGTTTATTGGCTATAACCTCAGCCATATCTTGACATAACACATCTTGTTACGGTTCAGTACACGCAGACACGGTAGATGTTGGTAAAAACACAATTTTATTAAGGCACACAAGGAATGAGGGTCCAGTAACAACAGTAGAAACTGACACAGGACAGGTTACAAGCAAATTAACCCACACGGGTCCAGTATGTAATATACACACAATACTGACACAGGTCAGGTAAACGAGTTTGATACAGTGTATGAATGTCCAATGTAACCAGTGAAACCACTGGCAATTATGAGTAACGAAGGCTCGTACTACCTTAAAGGGTTAATGTGCAATAGTATAAATGGATGGCAACCGGAAGCATACAGCGGAACCAAATGGAGACTAAATCGCACACTGTAACGGAGCCCAACAAGACCCAGAATGGTAGTAATGGAACGAGGCCCTTCCCCCGAAGGGGTTAATAGTGCTATGGTCTGGATAACGGCAACCACCGGAGGCGCTCAACTGAACCACAAAGACCAAGCGAATGCAACACTGCGTGGAGGCACAATGAGACTCTTGACCACTGGCAAAGTATACTGGCAACTAGAATAACAGAATACAAGGAGGCCCAGTAAAACTGTAACGGTGCCAGGCAGGCAGCACAGGAACAGTCCGGAGGAGCCCAACCGGGCACAGCAGAAGCAGGAACCACCGCCAAGTCAATTCGGTACACAGCTCAGGAACGTCAGCCAAACCGGGTCGGTACACGGAGCAGGAACCTCAGACGCGCTGGGTCGGTACACAGAGCAGGATCGTCGGTCTCGCCGGCTCAGTACACGGAGCAGGAACGTCAGCCAGGACGGGTCAGAACAGGAAGCAGGAACATCAGCCAATCCAAATCGGTACACAGAGTCAGGAACAAGACAATGGCGTGGTCAGGCAGTCCGGGGTCATACACCGGATCAAAACAGCAAAACTAGCTCCAGACATCAGGTACACCACAAAAGGGCACTAGCAGAGTGACAGCCCAGGGTATAAAAAGGCTGTCACTATGAGGAGCAGTGAAGAGCAGCCAATAGGAGAGCAGTAACAGCGAGATGGACAGAATGTCGCCCAGATCATGGGTGCCGTGATAGTACCCTCCTCTCAAAGACCCCCCTCCGAGAAGAAGGACCAGGCTTCCGGGGGAACTTGGCATGGAAATTGCGCTGTAATCTGGGAGCATGAAGGTCCTTGGAATCCACCCATGAACGCTCCTCTGGGCCATAACCCATTTGCCTCTGAATCTGCGTGAGTCAATAATATTTTGCACCTCATACTCTTCCTGGCCTTGGATCTGAATAGGCCCTGGTGCCATGGGGGTGGTAGTATAACGATTACAGACCAGAGATTTCAGCAGTGATACGTGGAACACATTATGAATACGCATGGATGCTGGGAGGTCCAGAGCATATGACACAGGATTAATTTTGCGAATAACTTTGAATGGACCAATGAACCGGGGAGCCAACTTATTGCAAGAGGTCTGAAGGTTGAGATTCTTAGAGGAGAGCCAGACCCTGTCCCCAACCTGGAATGAGACCACTGGCAGCCATCTGCGATTAGCTTGGCACTGATACCGTTGGAACGAGGTATTAAGGGTCCTCTGCACCTGTGCCCAAGTGGAACGGAGTTGCTCCATATGCTCATCCAGAACTGGAATCTGCTGTGTCTGAAATGAGTCCGGAAGCAGACAAGGTTGAAACCCGTAATTGATGAGAAACAGGGAGCTTCCAGATGATGAATTAACCGCACAATTCCTGGCAAACTCCGCCCAAGGCAACAGGTCGGCCCAATTATCATGACGGTCAGACACAAAACAGCGCAGAAATTGCTCCAAGCCCCGATTGGCACGCTCAGCGGCTCCGTTGGTCTGGGGATGATAAGCAGACGAAAACGATAATTGTATGCCCATCTGAGCACAGAACACCTTCCAGAAACTTGACACAAATTGGCTCCCACGGTCTGATACCAATACTCTGGGTACCCAGTGCAATCGGAACACCTCCCTGGCAAATACCCTTGCCAACTCCTGGGCAGAGGGAAGACCGGGCAAAGGCACGAAGTGTGCCATTTTCGAAAATCTATCAACAATCATCAGTATAAAAGAATATCCCCTAGACACCGGTAAATCCCCCAAGAAGTCGATAGAAACATGAGACCACGGACGTTCTCCATTGGGTTCTGGTTGTAGCAACCCCACTGGAAGGTGTCTAGGGGACTTAGCACGGGCACAGGTAGAACAAGCTGCAGCAAATGCTGTGCAATCAGCACACAAGGAAGGCCACCAAAACAACTGCGAGAGTGACCAGATTAATTGATTCCTGCCGACATGCCCAGCGGCCTTAGAAGTATGATATGTCTCAAGGAGACGGGTACGGAGAGGCTCGGCTACGAAACATTTACCCGGGGTCTCAGGAGGAGCATCAGACTGATTAGCGAGAATCTCAGCCCCCAGGGGAGAAGTAATACTGATATGCAGTGTGGCCAGGATGCGATCCGGCTGGTTAATCGGTACCAGAACATCCTCTTTCTCGGTATCAGGGTTGAACTGCCTGGACAGAGCATCTGCCCTGACATTCTTGGACCCAGGCAGATAGGAAACAATAAAGTTAAATTGTGACAAGAATAAGGCCCATCTAGCCTGACGTGAGGACAATCTCCTAGCCTCAAAAAGGTACGTTAGGTTCTTGTGATCAGTCAGGATTAGCACTGGAGTTCGGGTACCCTCTAGCAGATGCCGCCATTCCTTGAGGGCCAAAATGATTGCCTGTGACCAATCTCGTAGTGACTTTGTGCGCTAGTCAATTTTTTCGAAAAAAAACCACAGGGCCTTAGCACACTCCCAGGGTCCAGGAGCTGCGATAGTACAGCCCCAACCCCAGATTCTGAGGCATCGACCTCCAAAGTAAACGGCAGGGAGGGATTAGGGTGGGACAGCACAGGAGCAGATGCGAATGCAGACTGAAGAGACAAAGGCTTGTTCAGCTTCCTGGGACCACTGAGAAGGATCAGCACCCTTGTGAGTTAAGTCAGTAGAAAAATCTTTTATAAACTTCCTATAATAATTGGCAAAACCGAGAAAGCCAAAACAAAACAACTCTGCGCTCCTCCATATAAACTATCCAAATGAGAACCCTGTGTAAAGCATATATCATACCACTTTAATAAATCTTGGGGTCTTCGTTGCATAGATTGGCCAAAGTATATCTAAGCCCGCCTGCCAACGTCAAGGCTCCCCAATATCAGGCGAGTACCTAACCTTTCATGCCTAATCTTTCATACAATCATTCCTATCTAAGTTAAAATACTTCTGATGATTCTTGTAAATAACGTGTCAGGTGCATTTAAGAAGATTTAACACATTTAAAAACAGTTTCAAACATATTCATGTTAGGACTCACCTTTAGTGGCCTGCAGGGTGTGGGCATTTGACTAGAGGGCTGGAGCTCTCAGTCCCCTTTATATTGCTTCTCCACCCACCCCCACAGGTCACATGGGGTTTGCACAAAGCCTAGACTGCATTAAGCATAGGTCAGACAGCCCAGAACACCAGGCAAAAACCTTGCCTTTAAAAACCCAATGCAAGTGGTAGCAAATGTGCAGATACATATTTAGATATAATATTTTTTATTTTGAAATTAAAGTAATAGTGACAAAGCAACTAGAATGAGAAAAAAGAGAAAAAGTGCAAAAGCAAAGGAAACATAAAACTCACAGTGCTAACTCACATTAACCCTTACATTAATTTTACAAATAAAAATTAAGAACCCAAGTGAATAAATATGAATAGCAGCAAGAAGTGTGGGAGTTCTCCAAGCTCCCCAACATTAGGCCAAGGCCTAAACAAAAAACCCAAAAGAAAACAACTCTGCGCTCCTCCATATAAACTATCCAAATGAGAACCCTGTGTAAAGCATATATCATACCACTTTAATACATTTTGGGGTCTTCGTTGCATAGATTGGCCAAAGTATGTCTAAGCCCGCCTGCCAACGTCAAGGCTCCCCAATATTAGGAGAGTACCTAACCTTTCACGCCTAATCTTTCTGTCACGGATTTGAAGACTCTCAGACTTAAGGTTTGGTAAAAACTTAACTTTATTAAAAGTTAAAGGCAGTCCCCGTAGGGTAAACATACATAACAATACAGCAGTAATAGCAGATATAATAGGTTCTACCGGCCTTGCCTAAATACCGGGAAGGGCAACCCAAGTGACAGTAATGATGACAGGCTCTACCGACCTTGCCTATACCGGGTAAGGCAACCGTGAGATGACATATACCGGTTCTACTGGCCTTACCAATACCGGGCAAGGCAGCCCAAGGAATGCGGAATGGAGGCTCTACCGGCCCTGCCAATACCGGGTAAGGCAACCTTAAAGATGGTGAAATACAAGGTTCTACCGGCCTTACCAATACCGGGCAAGGCAGCTCAAAGGAGTACTGTAGTAGGCTCTACCGGCCCTGCCAATACCGGGTAAGGCAACCTTAAGGATGGTAACGTACAAGGTTCTACCGGCCTTACCAATACCGGGCAGAGCAGCCTGAGCAAGTAGACCAGCTGTCAGATGGCTAAGACAGCAGAGAGAAATAGGAATTATGGTCTTACTCCGCAGAAGTCTATAGCCAGGGATAATCAGACGACTGCATAGGAGTGGACAGCGACCTGGTCAAAGTACTGGATCATGCAGGAGCAAACCAACGTCCGCACGTTGGGACCAACAGTAAATAACGCCACCAGGTTAATGGAGTAAACCAGCGTCCGCACGCTGGGACCAATAATAGATGTCGCCACCAGGTTAATGGAGTAAACCAGCGTCCGCACGCTGGGACCAACAGTAAATGTCGCCACCAAGTTTAATGGAGTAAACCAGCGTCCGCACGCTGGAACCAACAATGTATATCGCAACCAAGTTTAGGGGAGAAAACCAGCGTCCGCACACTGGAACCAACAATGTAATCGCAACCAGGTTTAGTGGAGTAAACCAGCGTCCGCACGCTGGAACCAACAATGTATATCGCAACCAGGTTTAGTGGAGTAAACCAGCGTCCGCACGCTGGAACCAACAATGTATATCGCAACCAGGTTTAGTGGAGTAAACCAGCGTCCGCACGCTGGAACCAACAATGTATATCGCAACCAGGTTTAGTGGAGTAAACCAGCGTCCGCACGCTAGAACCAACAATGGATATCGCAACCAGGTTTAGTGGAGTAAACCAGCGTCCGCACGCTGGAACCAACAATGTAATCGCAACCAGGTTTAGTGGAGTAAACCAGCGTCCGCACGCTGGAGCCAACAATGTATGATCAGCAGCGAGAAGAACAATGTCGACGGAGCGACGGCTGGAGCAGGAGATTAAGGAACTCAGTAAGATTAACCCGCGAGGTGCTGGAACACAGGAACACTAGAATACAGGCACCCAGGAACACTGGAACACTGAAACACCGGAACACTAGCATACAGGAACATTGGAACACTGGAGCACTGGAACACAGGATCAGCAAGTACAGCAGGAACAGGCCCAGAAGCCTGACCAGCAGGTCAGGCAGAGTGAAGTCAGAAACACCACGAAAGGGCAACCTGGAAGTGCTCAGCCTGGGTTTAAAAAGGCTGTGTGAGGAGGGCTAATCACAGACAGCCAATCATGATTACTCAGCAAGTGACAGACACTGAACAGCACGAATCATGGGCATCGTGGTAGGCTAATCACAGACAGCCAATCATGATTACTCAGCAAGTGACAGACTCTGAACAGCACGAATCACGGGCACAGTGATAGTACCCCCCTTTCAAAGACCCCCTCTCCTAGAGTAGAGTCTAGGCTTCTGAGGGTATTTGGCATGAAATATTTGTAGTAACTTGGGTGCATGAAGGTCCTTACTGGCTACCCAGGAACGATCCTCAGGACCATAACCTTTCCAATGCACCAGATACTGTACCCCTCCTCTACGTCTACGGGAATCAATAATATTTTGTACTTCATACTCCTCCTGCCCCTCGACTTCAAGAGGACCTGGCCTCACAGGTGTGGTAGTATAACGGTTATAAACCAGAGGTTTAAGGAGAGACACATGGAATACATTATGAATGCGCATAGATGCAGGTAATTCCAAGGCTTAAGAAACAGGGTTAATTTTGCGAATGATCTTGTACGGACCAATGAACCGAGGTGCCAGCTTATTAGATGGGACCTTGAGCTTTAGATTCTTGGAGGACAGCCATACTCTATCCCCAACTTGAAAGGAAACCGCTGGAAGCCTTCTGCGATTGGCATGACGCTGATGTCGCTGAAAAGACTGGCCCAATGCCCTCTGAACTTGTGCCCACGTGGAACGGAGTTGCTCTATATGCTCATCCAGAGCTGGAATCTGCTGTGCCTGAAAGGAATCCGGGAGCAGACAGGGTTGGAACCCATAATTGATCAGAAATGGAGAGCTCCCGGAGGAAGAATTAACTGCGCAGTTCCTGGCGAACTCTGCCCAAGGCAACAAGTCGGCCCAATTATCATGATGGTCAGCCACAAAACATCGCAGAAACTGTTCCAATCCTTGATTGGCCCTCTCAGCTGCCCCGTTAGTCTGGGGATGATATGCAGAGGAAAATGATAGCTGTATGCCCATCTGTTCGCAAAATGCCCTCCAGAATCTGGACACAAACTGTCTCCCCCTGTCAGACACCAGTACCCTGGGTACTCCATGTAACCGAAACACTTCTCGAGCGAATACCATTGCTAGTTCTTTGGCCGAAGGAAGGCCACGGAGGGGTACGAAGTGTGCCTTTTTAAAAAAAACCTGTCTACCACCATCAATATGAAGGAGTACCCTCTAGACCTGGGTAATTCTTCCATAAAGTCGATAGAGACGTGAGACCAAGGGCGTTCACCATTAGGCACCGGCTGAAGCAAGCCCACAGGGAGATGTCTAGGGGTTTTGGCACGGGCACAGGTGACACAGGCATTCTTAAAATTGGCACAATCTGCTCTCATAGAAGGCCACCAAAATAGCTGAGAGAGAGACCAGAACAACTGATCTCTACCAATATGTCCCGCAGCCTTCGAGGAGTGGTAGGTTTCAAGTAATCAAGTACGGAATGGCTCAGAGACAAAACATTTGCCCACTGGAGTCTCATGAGGAGCAGAGGCTTGGGATGCCAAAATCTCCTCCCCTAGTGGTGAAGTAATACTAGTACGTATGGTAGCCAATATTCGATCAGGTTGAATGATAGGTGCTGGTACCTCTTCTCTGTCAACCTCCGCTTCAAATTGTCTAGACAGAGCATCAGCCCTAACATTCTTTGATCCCGGCAAGTATGATACAACGAAATTGAATCAGGATAGAAACAGTGCCCATCTGGCCTGGCAAGAAGACAGTCTCTTGGCCTCAGAAAGATACGTCAGATTCTTGTGATCAGTTAGAATCAAAACGGGTTTTTTTGTGCCTTCAAGTAAATTACGCCATTCTTTGAGAGCGAGGATAATGGCCAGTAATTCTCGATCACCAATCTCGTAATGACTGAGCACTAGTCAGTTTTTTTGAGAAGAATCCACAGGGTCTGAGTGTACCGCCTTTAACCTGTCGATGAGAAAGCACCGCCCCGACCCCAATATCTGAGGCATCAACCTCTAAGGTAAAGGGAAGTAGTGGATTAGGGTGGGACAACACAGGCGCTTCAGCAAAGGCTACCTTCAACTTCTCAAAGGCCTCTTCAGCAGCCACCGGCCAGAGGGATGGGTTAGCGCCCTTATGCGTGAGGTCAGACAGAGGTTTTACGATAGAGGAGAAGTTTTTAATAAACTTCCTGTAATCATTGGCGAAGCCCAGAAACCGTTGGATGGCTTTGAGGCTCTTGGGTTTAGGCCATTGTAAGACTGCCGTCAATTTCTCTTTATCCATGGCAATGCCGTCTTTGCCAATTATAAACCCCAGAAACGGTACACTGGTTTTGTGGAACTCGGATTTCTCCAGTTTACAGAATAATTTATTTTTTCGTAAGCGCAGCAAGACTTCAGACACATCCTTGATGTGTTGTGACAGGTCTTTGGAGTGGATAAGTATGTCGTCAAGATAGACTACAACACAAGATTGTAACATATCTCTAAGAACGTCATTGATCAGTACTTGAAATACTGCAGGAGCATTACATAGACCAAATGGCATGACTAGGTATTCATAATGCCCAGATCTCGTATTGAAGGCAGTTTTCCACTCATCACCGGCTCTGATACGTATCAAATTGTAGGCTGCCCATAGGTCCAATTTGGTGAAAATCGAGGACCCCTTAAGTCTATCAAACAGCTCGGTGATGAGTGGTATTGGGTAGGCATTCTTTGCCATCAGCTTATTCAGCCCACGATAGTCTATGCATGGTCGCAGTTCGCCACTTTTTTTCTTAACAAAAAAGAACCCGGCGCCGGCCGGAGAAGTAGATTTCCTTATGATCCCTCTACTGAGGGCATCTGCTATGTATTCCTCCATAGCTTGGTTCTCCTCACAAGACAATGGATACGTGCATCCCCTCGGTGGCACTGCTCCAGGACTCACTTCTATGCGACAATCGTATGGTCTGTGCTGAGGCAGGGCTTCAGCCTCTCCCTTACTGAAAACGTCGCTAAACTGCCGGTAAACATCCGGTAGTGAAGGGGAGGTGCACAAGAGCTTAACAGGGTGGGTAACGCAATTATTCATACAGAACTGAGACCAAGCAGCAATCTCACATTTCTGCCAATCAAATTGTGGGTTGTGCAACTGTAACTAAGTAAAGCCCAAAATCACGGCATGGTGAGGAGAATTAATCAATTGGAACTGCTGCTCTTCCTTGTGAAGAGCTCCAATAGTCATGGACAAGGGCATTGTTTCAAAAGTAACTTGGGCGGGTTCCAAAGGTCTGCCATCAACTGCTTCAAAAGCAAGAGGGGTTTCTCTCTGAATCCGTGGTACCCCATGCAATTAGGCAAAGGTATTGTTCATAAAATACCCAGCTGCACTAGAATCAACCAAGGCCAAAACCTCAACTGAGCGTTGTGCCCATGACAATACCACCTGTATGGTGGGTTTAAGTGTGCCCAACAATGGGGATGATTGGACACCACCTAGGGCCTGTCACCCAAGGTACCCTAGGTGTGTTCGTTTCCCGGACGTACCGGACAAGATCTTAACAGGTGACCATTTTTACCGCAATACAGACATAATCCTTGTGTCTTGCGATACCTTCTCTACTCCTTAGTTAACCTAGTGAAACCCACCTGCATAGGTTCACTTGGTTCCTGTATGGGTTCACTAGGTTTGGATGCAGAGGGAGGGTTGGGTGGGCAAAATATGCTACTGGACCCATTATCTTTTAACCGTACTCGTCGCTCTCTGGCGGTTAATCTTTCACGTATTCTGGAGTCAATTAGAATCACGTATTCGATATAATTATCTAGGTCAGTAGGTAAATCTTTTGCTGCGATCTCATCTTTAATCTGGTCACTCAATCCTTGAGCAAAGGCTGCCAACAGGGCCTCGTTATTCCATCCTACCTCTGCTGCCAAGGTGCGGAATTCAATGGCATAATCGCCAACCGTGCGCCTGCCCTGTTGTATCTCCATGAGACGTTTAGCAGCAGAGGTGGTTCTACCAGGAGGCTCAAATACTCTTCGAAAGGATTGCACAAAATCAAAGAAATTCTTTGTGCAAGGTTTAGCGTTTTCCCAA
Source organism: Rhinophrynus dorsalis (assembly GCA_037306005.1). Lineage (NCBI taxonomy): Eukaryota > Metazoa > Chordata > Amphibia > Anura > Rhinophrynidae > Rhinophrynus > Rhinophrynus dorsalis. The sequence goes on along the minus strand of CM074720.1, from coordinate 189,258,941 downwards.
AGTGGGTTAGCCCAAGCCAATGCTCTGCCAGTCAGCAGGGATATGAACCCAACCTTGCTGCGATCACTAGGAAATGCGTGTGCCGTCAATTCCATAAATATTTCAAGTTGATTGATAAACCCTCTGCATAGTTGAGGGTCACCATCATATCTTAGCGATAAGGGTGCAGAAGCCGTTAACCCTTTGACTGCAGTCCCTGGGGACCTAGACTCATCCTCCAGTGTCTGAATCGGCGAGACCACCGGGCTAGAACCGGACTTATCAGCAAGTACCGTACTGCATTCAAGAATAGTTTGGATAGCAACCGCTAGCTGATCCAGACGTTGCTCGAGCGTATCCATCCTCCAATGGATATTCTGTGCGTTACCGTCACTCTTACTGTCTGAGGTCATGGCCCTTTCGTACTGTCACGGATTTGAAGACTCTCTGACTTAAAGTTTGGTAAAAACTTAACTTTATTAAAAGTTAAAGGCAGTCCCCGTAGGGTAAACATACATAACAATACAGCAGTAATAGCAGATATAATAGGTTCTACCGGCCTTGCCTAAATACCGGGAAGGGCAACCCAAGTGACAGTAATAATGACAGGCTCTACCGACCTTGCCTATACCGGGTAAGGCAACCGTGAGATGACATATACCGGTTCTACCGGCCTTACCAATACCGGGCAAGGCAGCCCAAGGAATGCGGAATGGAGGCTCTACCGGCCCTGCCAATACCGGGTAAGGCAACCTTAAAGATGGTGAAATACAAGGTTCTACCGGCCTTACCAATACCGGGCAGGGCAGCCCAAAGGAATGCGGAATGGAGGCTCTACCGGCCCTGCCAATACCGGGTAAGGCAACCTTCAAGATGGTGATGTACAAGGTTCTACCGGCCTTACCCATACCGGGCAAGGCAGCTCAAAGGAGTACTGTAGTAGGCTCTACCGGCCCTGCCAACACTATGTAAGGCAACCTTAAGGATGGTAACGTACAAGGTTCTACCGGCCTTACCAATACCGGGCAGAGCAGCCTGAGCGAGTAGACCAGCTGTCAGATGGCTAAGACAGCAGAGAGAAATAGGAATTATGGTCTTACTCCGCAGAAGTCTATAGCCATGGATAATCAGACGACTGCATAGGAGTGGACAGCGACCTGGCCAAAGTACTGGATCATTCAGGAGCAAACCAACGTCCGCATGTTGGGACCAACAGTAAATAACGCCACCAGGTTAATGGAGTAAACCAGCGTCCGCACGCTGGGACCAATAATAGATGTCGCCACCAGGTTAATGGAGTAAACCAGCGTCCGCACGCTGGGACGAACAGTAAATGTCGCCACCAAGTTTAATGGAGTAAAATAGCGTCCGCACGCTGGAACCAACAGTGTATCTCGCAACCAGGTTTAATGGAGTAAACCAGCGTCCGCACGCTGGAACCAACAATGTATATTGCAACCAAGTTTAGGGGAGAAAACCAGCGTCCGCACGCTGGAACCAACAATGTAATCGCAACCAAGTTTAGGGGAGAAAACCAGCGTCCGCACGCTGGAACCAACAATGTAATCGCAACCAGGTTTAGTGGAGTAAACCAGCGTCCGCACGCTGGAACCAACAATGTAATCGCAACCAGGTTTAGTGGAGTAAACCAGTGTCCGCACGCTGGAGCCAACAATGTATGATCAGCAGCGAGAAGAACAATGTAGCCGGAGCGACGGCTGGAGCAGAAGATTAAGGAACTCAGTAAGATTAACCCGCGAGGTGCTGGAACACAGGAACACTAGAATACAGGCACCCAGGAACACTGGAACACTGAAACACCGGAACACTAGCATACAGGAACACTGGAACACTGAAGCACTGGAACACAGGATCAGCAAGTACAGCAGGAACAGCAGGAACAGGCCCAGAAGCCTGACCAGCAGGTCAGGCAGAGTGAAGTCCGAAACACCACGAAAGGGCAACCTGGAAGTGCTCAGCCTGGGTTTAAAAAGGCTGTGTGAGGAGGGCTAATCACAGACAGCCAATCATGATTACACTGCAAGTGACAGACACTGAACAGCACGAATCACGGGCACCGTGATAGACTAATTACAGACAGCCAATCATGATTACTCAGCAAGTGACAGTCACTGAACAGCACGAATCACGGGCACCGTGATAGTTTCATACAATACTTCTTGCTGCTATTCATATTTATTCACTTGGGTTCTTAATTTTTATTTGTAAAATTAATGTAAGGGTTAATGTGAGTTAGCGCTGTGAGTTTTCTGTTTCCTTTCCTTTAAAACCGAGAAAGCGTTGGATAGCCTTAAGCCATTTGGGACGTGGCCACAGGAGGACTGCTGCCAACTTGTCCCTGTCCATGGCGATGCCATCCTTAGAGATAACAAAACCCAGGAAAGGTACCATGGGTTTGTGGAACTCGCATTTCTTGATTTTGCAGAAGAGTTTATTCTCACTGAGTTTACACAACACAGCTGTGACATCTTTAATGTGTTGTGACAGACTGGCAGAATCAATAAGAAAGTCGTCAAGTTAAACAACCACACAAGACTAACATGTCACGTAAGATGTCATTGATAAACTCTTGGAATACTGCAGGTGTGTTACATAGCCCAAATGGCATTACCAGATATTCATAGTGACCGGACCTGGTATTGAATGCCGTTTTCCACTCATCACCGGCTCTTATCCTTACCAAATTATAGGCAGCACGTAGGTCAAGTTTAGTAAAGATGGAGGAGCTCGGTGATGAGTGGTATGGGGTATGCATTTTTAGGCATAAATTTATTCAAGCCCCTATAATCAATACAGGGGTGTAGCTGCCCACTTTTCTTTTTTACGAAAACGAATCCTGCCCCAGCGGGCGAGGATGACTTCCTGATAATGCCCCTTTGCAGGGCATCTGCAATGTAATCCTCCATAGCCTGATTCTCCTCGCAAGACAACAGGTAAGCACAACCCCGAGGAGGAACGGTACCAGGAGGCAGATCAATAACACAATCGCAAGCCCTATGAGGTGGCAAGGCACTTGCCTCCCCCTTACTGAATACGTCACTGAATTGGCTATATTCGGCTGGCACTGAGGGAGAGGTACACATTATCCTCGTAGGGTGGGAGATACAGTGCTATTCAGAAAACTCAGACCAGGCCGTAATGTCACAAATTTGCCAGTTAAACCTGGGGTTGTACATATGCAACCACGGAAACCCCAAAATGAGAGCATGATGCGGGGAACGGATGATCTGAAAACGTTGAACCTCAGAATGCAAAGCCCCAATATGCAAACTCAAGGGGATTGTCTCCATGGTAATCTATGCAGGTACCAAAGGCCTCCCATCAATGGCCTCAATAGTTAATGGAGACTCTTTCACCACCAGTGGAACGAATCATCCATAAAATATCCGGCCACACCGGAATCGACAAGTGCCACGGTCTCCACAGCTAGGTCTGCACAGGAAACTACCACCTGTATTGGTTGGCTTTTGACTAGTTGGGGACTACTGAACACCACCTAGGGCTTGTCCCCCAAGGTACCCTAGGTGCATTCGTTTCCCGGCCGGGTCAGGCAAGAACGCAACAGATGGCCAGCCTGGCCACAATACAAACAGAGACCTTGTCTGAGACGATGCGCCCTCTCCTCCTTAGATAGTCTAGTGAATTCCAGTTGCATAGGTTCACTACTTTCGCCAGCTGGTGTCAGAGGTAAGGGAGGTATGGGTGGGAAACTTGACCTTACAGAACCCATTTCTCTGGCCCTCTGCTTCCGATCTTTGGCTGCCATACGCACCCTAATATCCATCAAAATTGAAAAGTCAATAAATTCATTGAGATCCGTTGGCAGTTCCCGTGCTGCCATCTCATCCTTCAATCGTTCACAGAGGCCCTGTGCAAATGCTGCCACCACCGCTTCATTGTTCCAGCCCACCTCTGCTGCTAGGGTGCGGAATTCTATCACATAATCAGCAACTGTGCAAGACCCTTGTTGAATTTCCATCAATTTTTTTGCAGCAGAGGCGGCTCTCCCAGGAACCTCAAATACTCTACGAAACGCCCTTACAAACTCAGAGAAATTCTGAGTACATTGTTTAGCGGCCTCCAATAGGAGATTTGCCCATGTCAGAGCTCGGCCCGTAAGCAGAGAAATCATGAACCCCACTTTATTGCGATCACTGGGAAAAGCATGAGGGGTTAATTCAAGGAAGATTTCCAACTGGTTAATGAACCTCTACACAGGGTAGGTTCGCCAACGTACCTAAGAGGTAATGGAGCGGTAGCAGTCAGCCCTCTGTTAACATTAGTTCGCGTACCTGACTGTGCTCCCGGTGTCAGAACGGGGGGGGACCACCGGAGCCGGTACTGGTTTATCCAAGTGTGCTGTGCGCTCAAGAATCGTTTGGACAGCCAAAGCCAACTGGTCTAACTGTTGTTCCTGGAGATCCATCCTCCAATGGATACTCTGTACATTACCGTCACCGTTACTGTCCGAGGTCATGGCCCTTTCGTACTGTTATGGTTCAGTACACTCAGACACAGTAGATGTTGGTAAAAACACAATTTTATTAAGACACACAAGGAATGAGGTAACCCTCACGGGTCCAGTAACAACAGTAGAAACTGATACAGGACAGGTTACAAGCAACTTAACCCAAACGGGTCCAGTATGTAATATACACACAATACTGACACAGGTCAGGTAAACGAGTTTGATACAGTGTATGAATGTCCAATGTAACCAGTGAAACCACTGGCAATTATGAGTAACGAAGCCCCAATGTCGCCTATAGGCAAGGCGAGGTGACAATGACAGGACTGCAACAGGCACTGGACACCTGTAAGAGGAGGCAATGGTGGACGCCCACCAACGATACACAGGACTGGTCACAGCTCGTGCCTAAACGGAGGCCCTACCGGAGCAGCCCACCACCGTGTGCTCGTACTACCTTAAAGGGTTAATGTGCGATAGTATAAATGGATGGCAACCGGAAGCGCACAGCGGAACCAAATGGAGACTAAATCGCACACTGTAACGGAGCCCAACAAGACCCAGAATGGTAGTAATGGAACGAGGCCCTTCCCCCGAAGGGGTTAATAGCGATATGGTCTGGATAACTGCAACCACCGGAGGCGCTCAATTGAACCACAAAAACCAAGCGAATGCAACACAGTGTGGAGGCACAATGAGACTCTTGACCACTGGCAGAGTATACTGGCAACCGGAATAACAGAATACAAGGAGGCCCAGTAAAACTGTAATGGTGCCAGGCAGGAAGCACAGGAACAGTCCGGAGGAGCTCAACCGGGCACAGCAGAAGCAGGAACCACCGCCAAGTCGATTCGGTACACAGCGCAGGAACGTCAGCCAAGCCGGGTCGGTACACGGAGCAGGAACCTCTGACGCGCCGGGTCGGTACACAGAGCAGGATCGTCGGTCTCGCCGGGTCGGTACACGGAGCAGGAATGTCAGCCAGGCCGGGTCAGAACAGGAAGCAGGAACGTCAGCCAATCCGAATCGGTACACAGTATCAGGAACAAGACAATGGCGGGTCATACACTGGATCAAAACAGCAAAACTAGCACCAGGCTTCAGGTACACCACGAAAGGTCACTAGCAGAGTGACAGCCCAGGGTATAAAAAGGCTGTCACTAGGAGGAGCAGTGCAGAGAAGCCAATAGGAGAGCAGTAACAGCGAGATGGACAGAATGTCGCCCAGATCACGGGCACCGTAATACATCTGGTGTGTCACCATATATGCCGTTTTTATTATGACATTGGAGACCCATGCCATGAACAAAGAAATATTTCTATTTGGGTTTCAACTTTCAAATAATTATATATTTGATTGTCCAGTCTGACATCATATTCTAATGATCTGACAACTCATACAATCAGAGAAGGATGGGTTGTGACTTTCTGATAAAGAATGTTGTTAGTATAAATATAGTGAGTTGAATCCAAGAAGCTCTCTCTTTGTTCTGACTTCCCTGAAGTAATCAACTAAACCATCGCCAGAGAATCCTAAGAAAAGCATACCTTAATTTGTCTGGTAATTATGCATTTTCTTTACAATTAATTCTGTATAGCCCTAAGAATTACTATTCATCCCTATATTTGGGGAAAATAATTTTAAAATAATTCTGGACTTGGCTAATCCATATAAAGAAAATTATTATTTTACACTGTATGGCTTTAGTTTACTCTGGGAACTAAACAGGATTAATTACCAAATAAAATCCAGATAATTGTGAGATAGTTTGATAGCAATTTAGATCAAATAGCGTTATGAATTAGTGCCAAATCTAATTATTAACACCTATAGAACATTATCTTTGTGCTTCTGAAAAGGTCATTAGGCTTATATTTGAGCTGGTGAATTTCAATTTTAACCCTTATTTTGCTATCTGGAAAGTTTTTTCCATTTGTTCTATCTTGGTCTGTGTTTCATACAATATTTTGTGGTTATGTGTTGTTGTATCGCATGATATTGTGGGCATAAGTTTTGTTCTGTTGAAAGAATCATGTGTTTGTTTTAACAGAACAAATGAAAGGCTACCATCCTAGGTGGGTCAACAGTATAATCCATAATCTCTGGTTAACCCTTGCAGTGCTATATGGTGTAGCAAACAGAATACTGCCATCGTCATTTTATAGTATATGTTTCATGCAAAGTATTAATATGATCTTTTGCTTTTTAACATATATTTGATATTTCATTTCTGATTATATTATTACTAGTTGAACAGCCCGTTACACGGGCCACAGTGTCACAGCCACCCGGTCGCAGGGCAGTCACGCGCAGCAGAGACTGCCCGCGCCGCAGCTGATACAGACCTGGGCGCTCTGCATCAGCCGCGTCGCGGACAGTCTCTACTGCTCATGACTGCAGCACGTGCAGCAGTATCTACTGCTCCTGTCATGGTGTTACACACGATTTAGCAAATTATTATATAGGATAACCTATTATTGGCAATAAGGGATACCATCCAAAAGACATGTAATATTGAAAAAAGTAGCTAAATAGTTAAATTCTATTTATCTGATCTGGGATATTTTGTCTTCCATATAAGTTTGTAAATCTTGAAATGTTGTGTAAATTGTAAAAGAAATTGTTATGAGATCTGTGGCTTAATTCATGCCCAACTCACATAACAAAATTCCTTCTACCTTAATTAGCATAGTTTATACAGGTTTTGGGGCATGTATTCATATATACTGCAGCCAACTGTATTATCATTAATTGTAAGGAACAATTAACCCTTGCTATGCAGCTGTGTTCATATTGCTATATTATACATCTGGATACACCTATGTACAGTTTAATCATGTTTCTGTTAGGTAATGTTACTCTGATATTGGTTATTAATTTACTGTATATCAATTTCTTTAGATATATCTTAGCATATGATCTATTTGAAGATTTATATATTTTAATCATTTTGTGTTCACCTATATTCCGGTCATACTGATTACCATTATATAGTATATATACAATATACAATATATATATATTTATTTGCACTTAAATATATATATTTTTTCACAAATATGAGTATTTGATTATTTTAATCAATTCTGTATTGTGAAGTAACGTGTCAATACCTAGTTTCTTTAAAGAATTTATGTAACTACCCATTTTTATTTATGTGATGTATACAAAAATAATTGGGTATCCTGTTCCTTGCGTATGTCTGACAAATTTGGAGGCACTGCTGAGATCTAAACCAGGATTGACACATTTTGTCTATAATAAGTATTTATTGTTTACAAAATATATTAAACAGTAACATATTTGTGCATAACATGTCTCAGTCAGGTTCTTCTGAGGCTGATCAAGTGGATCAGATCACAGAAAACGACATAATGTTGGTTTTAGAAGCCATATACACAGAACCAGAAAAATGTCTAGCACCAGCAAATGTATAATCTCACTAATAGTTGGGTGCACTCAGAGATACAAACACTTATATTAAAAACACAAGGGACAAAACAGAAAAGTCCCCCAAAAAATCCCTTCAAATGAGGCACACCACCCAGGATTGTAACAAATTAAAATTCTTTTATTGGGTACAAAAACAATAATGACATCACAAGAATAATTACAAATAATCAAATTCACCGGGGGACTCAAGGTGCAAAAACTTATTATAAATACATAATGGTTAATATAGTACATACCAATGTTTTAATATGGATATATTATATGCATCAAAAAAGCCATGATGTTAAGTAATTAGGTACCACCATTTAAAGTGCAATGATCAGTACAAACACATAAAACAAACAATAATTCCAATTAGTATCAAAATCTAAAGAAAAATACTAAACCCAATATGTGATATGGTGATTTGAAAATCACCAAAAATATCATACCAATGGGCAAATAAAAGAATTCTGATTTGTTACAATCCTGGGTGGTGTGCCTCATTTGAAGGGATTCCTTTTTGGCACTTTTCTGTTTTGTCCTTTGTGTATTTGGTTTTAGAAGCCAGGCGGATCAGTGAAATCCATTCTTGCTTGAAACTTAAACGTGACAGGCAATAATGGTATGATGACATCGCGTTTAGGGTAAACACCCAATTTGAAGAAAATTTGCAACCCCATAGCTTTTATTATACAGCTCTAATTGTGTAGAAAAACACCTCTCCAAAGGAGTTTAACACAAAGGTGTTGCTGTTACTGCCAGAATTATTGCACATCCTAGCCTGCTGTAAGAACAGTCTGGATGATGAAAGAAATTGAACCATTAAAACATGCACTTCAAGTTAAAGCAGAAAAGGTCTGAGTTTGAAAAAGATATGTGTGAATATCACAGAATGTTAAGATTAAATGCTGAGGAAATTACGTCTCTCCAGTACCAGGAGCTAGAGAGCAGGTGTGAAATTGCACTGAAGGAGCTGTGGTCTGCAAAAGAAGTTTATGCTCTAAACCCATATAGAAAAGTAGGCTGATGAAAATAAACAGCTACAGAAGCAAGTGTTTGAGTACCAATCTGGCTGTAGTGCCTCTACAGAGGACATAGTTGGTCAGTGAATGTTTGATATTCTGTCCAAGCAGATGCAGGAATTGACAGAGAATACCAGATCATAGTAAGTCTTAGTACTTACCAATGATTTCTCCAGATTTTTCTGGGCAAACAAACAGGCATGTAAATGCTTGCTTAGATTGTCTATGTATTGATGTGTTGTTGCAGAATTAACTAGATTTTGATGAGATGTGCAATACAGCAAGTGTTGGTAGACCCATCTTTCTACCTGTCATCAATTCTTAAAGCCTTCCTTACACACACAATCTTAAACAGAGATTACATAGTTTAGGAGATCTATATATTTATAGAAGAGACCTATGATAGGATCCCCCTTCTGAATTGTAATCAAGTCCTCACTAGGTGATGAGTCTTGAATCCACTGTGCTAGTGGGGTGTCTGCTTTGTTACATGGTTGTTGCCTGGTAACAGCATCTACATGGTTAGGACCCAGTGGGAGTGTAATGTGTAAGGCTTCCCCTTTAAGGGCCCCTTCTTTAGCTTCTTTAGATCAGCTAGGTCATTTCCCTGTTTCTCAGGGCATAGGACTTTGGAATGATCCTTGGTCTTTTTCCAATAAATAGCAAGGTAATTTGAGGTCACTTGATCATCAATCTTGCAAAACAACTTACCATGTTTCACTGGTTTATTATTGGACTAGCTGAAGAGCCATGTACACGGGCCACAGTGCCACCCAGCAAAGGCCACGGTGCAGACATGCATAGTAGAGACTTCCCTCGCCGCGTCTGAATTCGGAGCAGGCAGCTCCGAATTCAGACTGTAGTTGGTGCGCAGAGAGGACTACGGTCTGAATTTGGAGCGGCCCGCTCCGTTATCAGCTGCGGCGCGAGCAGTCTCTACTGCGCATGACTGCAGCATGAGCAGCCAACTGTAATGTGCACGACAGCTTCTGACAAACATACATTTAGTGAATTATTATATATAGGATTGGAGCATATGGCTACTTTTCCAACCTGGGAGGTATTCTACAAAGCTATGGTGAACATAATTGGAATCCATTATAATAAATCATTTTATGTTCATTAGCTAATTGGACTGTCTTATAGACTGCACAGAGTTCTGCCACTTGGTTACTCTGAGGACCTAAGCTATATCCTTTAGATACAATAGGCCACTCACCTATCCATGCAATCCCTATACCTGCCACCAGTTTACTTTGGAACCAGTAATAACATGATATGAACAACCGTCAATGTATGTGGTTAGACAATAATTCTCATTAAATGCCTTATAAGGGGAAAGAAGTTGCTCTTCAAAGTAGTCGTCTCCATAGGAGGTGCTGAATAGTCATTGAGCTTGGCTAATCCTTGAGCTACAGCATTCTCCTGTTTTGCTTATATCTAATCTCTTCAGTGGCCATTCCTGTAGGGATGAGGTCCACATGTTGATCGTACTTTTGGGAAGGAGTCCTTCCTTTATCCTATCACTTTGCAAATATTGCGATGATGGTTTTCTCATCCTGAATGAAACTACGAAAGTTCTACAATGCCAAACATTAGTCAACAAAGCTTTCTCACAGTGGTTTGACTTTTTTCCATGGAAAACAGGGATTTGATGGCATAAACAATAACCTTATTCAGGTTGTCTTGCTTCTGATACAAAACTCCACTGAGATTAACATTAGTGAATCCCTTTTCAAGGTAGAATGGCTTACCTCTTTCTGGATAAGCCAATCAAGGAGCCTGGGTGAGCTTCCTCTTGAGCTTGGATACAGCTTGTTCTTGAGCGTCATCTCAGATCCATGGTCGATCCTTCTTCAATAACAAAAAAAATGTTTTTGTTATTTCAGAATAGTTATCAATGAACCTCCAGGAATAATTATCATTCCTAGGAAGGATCTCAATTCATTGAGATTAGTAGGTGTTTTAGATTTGACTATCACCTCAACCCTCTTTCTTAGCGGTTTTAACTCTTCAGTGGTCACTTCATGACCAAGAAAGTTAACTTTAGTGCAGCACATCTGACCATTTAACACATGCTTCCTTTAATGGAGTAAACACATGTTTAATCTCTGTGATATTCTTTTGAAAGGTAGTACTTTTAATCAGGACATCATCCACATAGCAGAGTGTCCCCCTATCCATAGCATCAGGCATTGCTATATGCATGAAAACTGTAAATTCATGACCTGATTTAATATAATCAGAATGCATTCTAACCCAGGTATATTGTACTCCTCCAATGGTGAAAGCTAGTTTGTTTTTGTCTTCTTCACTTACTTTAAAGCGGAACTAACACCACTAAGAAACTTTGTTTGTAATAATTCCCTATCTGGCGACTAGCTGCTTAGTAGCGCTAATCGCCAGAATTATTACCTCTATATGGAGAAATATGCAGTCATCCTCCGCGTGCCTGCGCTGTCAGTCCCAGATGGCTGTAAGAGGCGCACGGAAGGAACCGACAGCGCAGGTGCGTGGACGTCACTAGGGCAAGATGTCCGTGCTCCATCCTGCCTGTTAGCCGAGGATGACTGCATATTTCTCCATAAAGAGGTAATAATTATGGCGACTAGTGCTACTAAGCAGCTAGTCGCCAGATAGGGAATTATTACAAACAAAGTTTCTTAGCGGTGTTAGTTCCGCTTTAATGGTCCAATACCATTGGGCACAATCAATCGCAGTAAAGTTCTTTGACACTTGCATCTGATCCAAACATTGATCTTTATAGGGTACAGGCCAGCAGGACATATATACACATTTGTTGAGCTGCCGTAAGTCAGCACACAGACACTATTGACCACTGGGCTTAAGGACTACTAAAATGGGGTTATTATACAAGCTGTGCACTGCCCCTCTTTGAGGTTCCTTATGATCTCTGCCAATGAGTCATAGGATGCAAGTGGAAGACTGTACTGTTTGACATACACAGGAGGTAACTTAGGGTCAGTTTGTATGCAGGCAACATGTATGTTTGTTAACCCACAATCGTATGCATCCTTAGCAAACAGATCTTTCATCAGAGCACTCATCTGCTAGAGCAATTTTCTCCTCTACTAGTTCATTGAACCCTGGAAAGACTTCAGGCCTACCCATTTCATAGGTTTCCTCAAGTTGTGTGGATAAATTGTGTGTCTGAACATACCTTATCTACAGCCTCCTGATAGTCTTTGGACTTATTTAGCTGATGTTCAAATACCAAAGAAGATTCTTCAGCCCTGCATGTACCTGTCTTAGGACTATACAGATACACAGATTGTATGGAAAACAGTCCCTCTGGTAGGGAGTAAAACATTTGCTCAACCAGTTTTCTTCAGACAGATTATCAGGCAGTAGACCAATTACTTGATTCTTAAACCCAAGTGTATAGTATTCTGAATCCATTGCATAACCTATAACAGTTCCCTTCTCTAAGATAATACTGTGTGAGGTTATAATATTTAACACAATGTAGACTGGTGCTTTACGAATACTCTCACCATAGGTGTATGAAACACAGATATGTCTAATTGCTGAATCCTGTTTGAGAGGAATATTAATGCATCAGGTTTCTTGAGGTTCTGACCACTATGAACCTGCAATAATATGGGGAATTGACTTGCCACTACAGGTATAGTTACATAATTAGCCATCTGTAACTTCACCGCATATGGCAACAGCTGGCATGACTTCAGGGCTTTTAAGTCATCCTGAAATCCACTGGGATTCCCTTCTAACTTAGTCCTCAGTTTATTATTCACCAGATCAATCTGGGCAGCAAAACAATGTATTAAATCATTAACTACATAGATCTGATGTTGGAGTTCCTCCATTACAAGAAAAGTGTGTTTTGGAAACCTGTTACCTATATATATAACATACATCTAGCAACAACATTGTAACTTGTGGTATCGTCATATAGGTCATGTACCCAATTATCATGTGGGGCAAGATACTTAATATGCATGGGATCTCTTACCTCCATTAGTAGTCTGTTACTGGTGTAACTGTGATCCAGTTTCAAATTCAGTTTAGCCTGTTTGATTCTCCCCAAGTCCTTAACCTGTAAGGGAACAAAAAACTATCCACCTTGTCAGTCAATTGGCATCAGAAATTGAGAATGATTCTCTGGGTCTGTTGGCTCAGAGGGTGATCTGTGAAGAGAGATTGTTAGGACACCTCCTGAGGGCTGCATGCTTCTGGTAGAGCTTTGAGGACCTTCACAAGGCATTTTGAACCTGTGCCCATGTGGAGCGGAGCCGCTTAATATGCTCGTTCAGAGCTGGAATATCCTGAGCCTGAAAGGAGTCCAGGAGCAAAGATGGCTGGAACCCATAGTTAATCAGGAAGGGATACGATGTTTGCTGTTTTGCTGCGAGGTATTCCGTTTAGCGAATTCACCATCAATATAATAGCATGCAGCTCCCGAATCGATCAGGGCTGGTGTTGCCACCGAGGAGGCTGCCCAAGATATTGCCACCTGTAAGATGGGCTTGCTTTGTTCTGGGTCTGGGACTGGTTTACTCCACCTAGGACCTGTCCCCTCAGGGATCCTAGCTGTGTGCGTTTCCCGGACAGGCCCATAGCATATGTCCAGCCTTACCGCAGTATAGGCATAGACCTTCTTTATGACGGAATGACCGCTTCTCCCTGGACAGTCGTGTGAAACTAACTTGCATAGGCTCAGTATCACGGAGACCATGATCCTAGCGGCAGGGCGACATTGTTACTTCCGGGTTTCTCCTTGCATGGTTCTTATTGGTTATTGGGCTCTGGCTCCACCCAGGGCTAGCCTTTTTAGACTCTCTCCTGTCATCTTTTCAGCGCCCTTTCGTGGTGTACCTGTACCGAGCGTTTGAGTTGCTGCTTGTTCCTGCTTCATGTATGACCTGGCTTGCCTGACTTCACTCCTGTCACTCCTGTGTTATTGCTTTCCATTGCTGACTAGGACTGGCTGACTACCTCAGTGTGTACCGATCTGGCTTTGGTTGAGAACCCACTCCGTTGTGGACTAGGACTGGCTGACTACCTCTGTGTGTACAGATCTGGCTTTGGTTGAGAACCCGCTCCGTTGCGGACTAGGACTGGCTGACTACCTCTGTGTGTACCGATCTGGCTTTGGCTGAGAACCCGCTCCTTTGCTGACTAGGACTGGCTGACTACCTCCGAGTGTACCGACCTGGCTTTGGCTGAGTACCTAATTCCGTTGCTGACTAGGACTGGCTACTACCTCTGTGTGTAATGATCTGGCCTCCTGGCTTCTGACCCATCAGGGTGTGTACCCTGTGCTCCATTACTCTTATTCTCGCTACGCAGTGACTACAGCTACAGCGCCTGCTTGGCCTGTCACTCCCTAGGTCACCTGGAAGACTGTGTTGCAAGTAGCTCCGGTCGCTTGCCAGTATCCTTCAGTGCTGCCTCTGCTATCCCTAGTGTTCTAGGTACTCAGTCACTTGCCATTGTCCTATCTGTGTTGCCTCCGCTATCCCTAGCATTCTAGGGACTCGGTCACTTGCCAGTGTCCTATCTGGGTTGCCTCCGCTATCCCTAGCGTTCTAGGGACTCGGTCACTTGCCAGTGTCCTATCTATGTTGCCTCTGCTATCCCTATCGTTCTAGGGACTCTGTCACTTTCCAGTGACCATTCTGTGTTGCCTCCGCTACCCTAGTCTTCTAGGGATTTGCCCTGCAGTTACCTACCGCTATAGAAGGGCCTTTTCGCGGTTTGGTACTGCTGTGGTTTACTCCAGTTACCAGTCAACGGATCAAGCCTGCTTAGTTCTACTGTATATTTTGCTTGCCAGTCTTTTCAGTTCATCCTGACCTGTGTCAGATTTGGGAAGTACCACAGTACTGTCCTTTTCTGGACCTGAGTAGGGTGATTCTTACTTGTTGATTTATTAGTTTCAAAAAATCTGATCTTAACCTTACCTAATTGCCTCAGTGTTCTTACAAATTGTGACAGTACGAAAGGGCCATGACCTCAGACAATACAGGTGAAGGTAGCTCTCAAAATATCCATTGGAGAATGGATTCACATGAGCAACGCTTGGATTGTCACTGGCCATGCAGACTATTCTGGAGCGTACCGCACACCTTGACAAACCTGTGACAAACTTGTCCGTAGTGTATTTGAGGTTCCTGGCCACGCCATCTCTGCAGCAAAGGATTAATGAGAATCCAACAGGGCACACGTACGGTTGCAGACTATGCGATTGAATTTCGTACGCTTGCAGCAGAGGTTAGTTGGAACGATGAGGCACTTGTGGCAGCCTTCGTGAAAGGTCTCGATGATAAAATAAAAGATGAAATCACAGCTCGTGAATTGCCGGAGGAGCTGGACAAATTCATGGATTTTGCTACCCTGATTGACAGCTGTATAAGGGAAAGGAACCTTTATAAAGACCATAAGCAGAGGCTTTCAACTGGGTCGTTGATCAGTCCTAGTTTCCCTCCCGTGCCTCCTGATGCCACAAGCAGTAGTATTGAGCCTAAGCAGCTGGGTTTTACACGATTGTAAACAAGGCTTGTGTCTGTACTGTGGGAAAGCTGGACACTTGTTGCGGACATGTCCTGTGCGGCCGGGAAATGAACGCACCTAGGGTCCAGTGGGGGACAGGTCCTAGGTGGCATATATCAGTCACCAGAGGGCACACAACGTAAACCCGTGGTGGAAGTCGTGGCATCCTGGGCAGGTTGAATGAATGAATGAATATGTTTATATATATAGCGCCACAAGTGTATGCAGCTCTTTACAATTTAAGGGTTTAGACAATACAGGGTTATAAGTGCTGTGCAAAGTGAAACACTGAAAGTGAGGTCCCTGCCCAAAAGCTTACAATCTAAAGTGGTAATGGGAGACATACAGAGTACATGAGGGTCAAGTGCTGTATACAGTGCCAGAGTTCCAATTAGGATAGGGGACATAAATTAAGTAATATACAAAGTGAGTGCCATGTAACATGTAAGTTTTGTTAAGAAAGTGTAGTTTCAATGGTGATTTGAAGACCATCAGAGAGGTGCAGTGGCGCAGAGTGGGAGGTAGAGCATTCCATAGATAAGGAGCAATGAGAGAAAAAGGTTTGATACGTGAGAGGGCTGTAGACACAAAAGGAACTGAGAGAAGATTGTTATTGGCTGATCGTATAGCGGGACATTAGAGTGGAAATGTAGGAAGGGGTAGAGGTGAGAAGAGTTTTGAATGAGAGAAGCAGAATTTTGTAAGAGATTTGAATTTTTATAGGCAGCCACTGGAGAGATTTGAGGAGGAGTGGGGCAGGAAAAAACCTAGGTGACAATAGGATAATTCGTGCTGCAGCAATCTGTATGGATTGAAAAGGATGGAGATGGGATGCAGGAAGGCCAGAGAGAAGAAGGTTACAGTAGTCCATGCGGGAAATGATGAGTGCTTGTGTGAGAATTTTGGCTGTGGAGGAGCAAAGGAAAGGATGGATTTTACCAATGTTATGCAAGTGAAAGCAGCAAGATTTAGCAATGGCGTTAATATGAGAAGAGAATGAGAGTCACCATGCTTCTGATACCGGATTTATGGTAGTGTCATTCACAGTCACCTGGAAGGGCACAAGTGAGCCACACCTGGGTGGGACACGTAATAGCTCTGTTTAAGCCATATTGAGCTTGAGGTGTCTATGAGCCATCCAGTCTGAGATGGCCGAGAGGAAATCTGTGACTTTAGATTGAATATCAGAAGTCAGTTGAGGTGCAGATCAATAAAGCTGGGTGTCATCTGCATAAAGGTGATATTTGAGACCAAAGAGGTTACTACTAGAGGTGATATTTGAGACCAAAGGGGTTCCACCTTTATTGCTCCTGCCTTGATTGATTCCGGCATGGCCGGCTATTTTATGGATAAGGAGTTTGCTGTCCTGCATAATATTCCATTGGTCGAGATGGAATCCCCACTGGGCATTGAGGCCATTGACGGAAGACATTTGGTGCCTCCCCAGGTTACTCAGGAGACATGTCCATTGTTGATCCGTATTGGAGCGCTTTACACAGAGACTTTAAGGTTCCAGATCATTCTGTCTCCTCACTATGCGGTCATTCTGCTATTTCCATGGCTGCATACACATAATTCCAGAGTGGACTGGAGGTCCTGTGAAATCCTGGCTTGGTCTGATTTCTGTATAGAACATTGCTTATGGCAACCTACCAAGATTTTGTGTACCTCTCCCTCATTACCGCTTGAATACCAGTCATTCAGCGATGTGTTCAGTAAGGGAGAAAGCTAGCAATTTGCCACAACATCGGCCATATGATTGTGCTATTAATATTGTGCCTGGCACCATGCCTCCTATGGGCAGAACCTATACATTGTCTTGTGAGGAGAATCAAGCAATGGAGGAGTACATCTCTGATGCTGTGGCTCGTGGTATAATTCACAAGTTTTCCTCGCCCGCGGGGGCTGGATTCTTTTTTCTCAAAAAGAAAAATGGGGAACTCAGACCTTGTTTCAACTATAGGGGTCTGAATAAGATAATGATCAAGAACGCTTACCCCATCCCACTCATTACCAAGTTGTTTGATTGACTGAAGGGCGCTTCCATTTTCACCAAATTGGATTTAAGGGCAGCATATAACATAATAAGAATCAAAGAGGGTGATGAGTGGAAATCCGCTTTCAATACTCAGACGGGTCACTACGAGTATTTAGTGCTGCCCTTTGGGCTATGCAATGCTCTAGCAGTATTTCAGGAGTTTATAAACGATGTTCTTAGGGACATGTTACAGTCCTGCGTAGTGGTCTACTTGGACGGCATTTTGATTTATTCTCCTGATTTGGAGACGCACCGTAAGCATGTCACCGCGGTGTTGCAGAGGCTGAGATAGAATAAATTATTCTGCAAACTGGAGAAGTGCGAATTTCATAAGCCCAGGGTGCCATTCCTGGGCTATGTAATTTCCAATGAAGGTATTGCGATGGACAAAGACAAACTCTCTGCAGTGTTACAATGGCCGCGTCCCATTGGTCTCACACCCTTACAGCGGTTCTTGGGCTTTGCAAATTATTATAGGAAATGTATTTGTGACTAGTCCATGATTGTTAAACTGTTAACAGCCATGACTCATAAAGGGGCTAATGCCTCTGTGTGGTCTCCAGAGGCAGAGAGAGCATTTGAATCCTTAAAATCCGCATTTTTCTCTGCACCAGTACTGTCTCATCCTATACCAGGGTTTGCCATTTACCTTGGAGGTTGATGCTTTGGAGACAGGTGTAGGGGCAGTACTGTCACAAACGGCCTGGGCCCGGGAAGACAGTAATGCCATGCGGATTTTTCTCAAAAGAGATGACTAAGGCCCAAAGTGTCTATGACATTGGAGATCACAAACTACTGGCGATCATTTTGGCACTACGTGAGTGGCGCCATTTGCTGGAGGGTACCAAGGAGCCAATCTTGATTCTGACTGACCATAAGAATCTTACCTACCTCTCTGAGGCAAATAGGTTATCTCCCTATCACGGTGCCCGTGATTGCTGCTTTGCTATGTCTATCACCTATGGGGGCTCCCATTGGCTGCTTGCCTTTGGCCGTCTCATATTGCCTATTTAAACCTAGCTTGGGCATCCTTTAGTGGCCCTTTTGTGGTGTCTCTGAGTATTTCATTTCCACCATGCTACAGAAGCTTTATTGGCCATTCTGCTGTTCCTGAGTACCTGCGTTCCAGAGTTCCTGAGTTCGTGCTGTTCCAGTACCACTGTCTGCTGTGTTGTTTCCAGTCCTGTTCCTGTTGAGTTTCCTGTAGTTGCTGTTTCCTGCTACTGATCTCCGTTACCGTTCCAGATCCGGTTGGATGTCCTCGCTGGTTCCTGTTTCTTCCTGAGCCTGGTTCCTACAGCAGTGGCGACATTATTCTGCGGTCGCTTGGCGACATTCCAGTCAGTTGGTTCCCAGCGCGCGGGCGCCGGTTGTCTCCACTGTCTCACAACACTATTCATTGAGAGTTGGGTGCTCCCAGCGTGCGGACGCTGGTTCACTCCAAAGCCTTGCGGCTATACTATACAAAACTCTGTTGGTTCCCAGCATGCGGACGCTGGTTCGCTCCAAAGCCGTGTGGCTATATTATACAAACTCTGTTGGTTCCCAGCGTGCGGACGCTGGTTCACTCCAAAGCCTTGCAGCTATATTTTACAAAACTCTGTTGGTTCCCAGCGTGTGGACGCTAGTTCGCTCCAAAGCCTTGCGGCTATATCACACAAAACTCTGTTGGTTCCCAGCGTGCGGACGCTAGTTCGCTCCAAAGCCTTGCGGCTATATCACACAAAACTCTGTTGGTTCCCAGCGTGCGGACACTGGTTCGCTCCTAAGCCTTGTGGCTATATATTACAATACTCTGTTGGTTCCCAGCATGCGGACTCTGGTTCGCTCCAAAGCCTTGTGGCTATATATTACAAAACTCTGTTGGTTCCCAGCGTGCGGACGCTGGTTCGCTCCAAAGCCTTGTGGATATATATTACAAAACTCTGTTGGTTCCCAGCGTGTGGACGCTGGTTCGCTCCAAAGCCTGGCGGCTACATTATACAAAACTCTGTTGGTTCCCAGCGTGCGGACGCTGGTTCGCTCCTAAGCCTTGTGGCTATATATTACAATACTCTGTTGGTTCCCAGCGTGCAGACGCTGGTTCGCTCCAAAGCCTTGCGGCTATTTCACACAAAACTCTGTTGGTTCCCAGTGTGCTGACGCTGGCTCGCTCCAAAGCCTTGTGGCTATATATTACAAAACTCTGTTTGTTCCCAGCGTGCTGACGCTGGTTCGCTCCAAAGCCTTGTGGCTATATATTACAAAACTCTGTTTGTTCCCAGCGTGCTGACGCTGGTTCGCTCCAAAGCCTGGCGGCTACATTATACAAAACTCCGTTGGTTCCCAGCGTGCGGACGCTGGTTCGCTCCAAAGCCTGGCGGCTATATTATACAAATACTGTGTTGGTTCCCAGCGTGCGGATGCTGGTTCGCTCCTTGCCCTCGTGGCTCACTACTCAGTTATTGTTGGTACTTAGTGTGCAGTCCATCTACACCCTGATAAGGGTCACATATTATCCATATTATTGGGCTACGCATTTATTACATCATAGACTGTCATTTCCCTCTGACAGTAATTGGGGCCACTCTGGTTGACACCTTGCTCATTGGGTTGCTCTGCCAGGTATATTGATAAGGCCGGTAGAACATATTCATTCCATCTTATGGTTGCCTTACCCGGTATTGGCAGGGCCGGTAGAACCCAGCCTTTCTGTGTTCCTTCAGGCTGCCTTGCCCGGTATATTGGCAGGACCGGTAGAGTCTGTTTAGCTGGTTATCCGTTAGGCTGCCTTGCTCGGTATTTTGGCAGGGCCAGTAGAGCCTGTATTATCCTGACTATCTTTGGGCTGCCTTGCCTGGTATATTGGCAGGGCCGGTAGAGCCTGTACCATTCTGACTATTGTCTGGCTGCCTTGCCCGGTATATTGGCAGGGCCGGTAAAGCCACCTTTACAGTGTCTGCCCAGGCTGCCCGGCCCGGTATATTGGCAGGGCCTGTAGAGTCTGATTCCATATTACCATTCTACTTACCACTTTATGTATTGTATGTACGTGTATGAAATCCTATGGGGATTATTTTAAATTTTCTCAATAAAGTTGTGTTTTTACCTAAACTTACGTCTGAGAGTTGTAACCAACCGTGACACTCCCAGACAAGCCAGATGGGCTTTATTCCTTTCGTGTTTCAATTTCATTGTTTCCAACTTACCTGGTACCAAGAATGTGAGGGCTGATGCCCTGTCCAGACAATTTGGTCCTGATCCGGATTCCAAAACTGTACCTGTACCTCTTATACCTCCGGATCGTATCCTAGCCACAGTACGTACTAGTATCACATCCCCATTGGGCGAGGAGATCTTGGCATCCCAGGCCAACGCGCCTCCGGAGAAACCCATGGGAAAGTGTTTTGTGGCTGAACCATTTTGTACCAGGTTAATGGAGACTTATCATACCTCTCGTGCGGTCGGTCACGTGGGCAAAAATCAATTGATCTGGTCCTTGTCCCGAATGTTCTGGTGGCCTACATTGAGGGCCAACTGTGCCGCATTTACTGCAGCCTGTGCTACTTGTGCTCGCTCCAAGTTCCAAGTCCCCAAGGCACCTTCCAGTCGGCTTTTACAAGCTGTTCCCAATGGTGACCGCCCATGGTCACATGTATCTATTGATTTCATGGGAGAACTGCCAGTATCTACACAGTTATACTTATGGTGGTTGATAGATTTTCAAAAATGGCCTACTTTGTGCCGCTCCCTGGCTTGCCATCAGCTAAGGCATTGGCCATGGTGTTCACGAAGGAGGTGTTCCGACTCTATGGAGTCCCCAAGGTTCTGGTTTCCAATCGCAGGAGCCAATTCGTGTCCAGATTCTGGAGGGCGTTCTGTGATCAAATGGGTATTCAATTGTTGTTCTCGTCTGCGTACCATCTTCAGACCAACGGGGCTGCTGAACGCTCCAATCAGGGATTGGAGCAATTTCTACATTGTTTCATTTCCAATCATGACAACTGGGCTGACTTGTTGCCGTGGGCAGAGTTTGCCAGGAACTGCGCTGTTAACACTTCTTCCGGGAGCTCACCCTTTTTATCAACTATGGGTTCCAACCATGATTGCTCCCGGATACTTTCCAAGCACAGCAGATTCCGGTTCTGGATGAGCACATTAGGCAACTTCGCTCCACTTGGGCACAAGTTCAGAATTCCCTACATGCCTCCTTTCAACTATATCAGCGGCATGCCAATAATAGAAGGTTGTCTGCTCCTGTATTCCAGGTGGGGGACAGGGTATGGTTATCCCCAAGGAACCTTAAGTTACAAATTCCATGCAATAAATTGGCTCCCCGATTTGTGGGTCCTTTCCGGGTACTCCGTAGAGTCAACCCTGTTTCCTATGCCTTAGAGTTGCTTGCATCTATGCATATACACAACATGTTCCACGTATCTCTACTCAAACCTTTGGTATGTAATCGATACACAACTACTCCTGCAGTCCCTGGTCCGGTTCGTATTCAAGACCACGATAAATATGAGGTGCAGAGTATTCTGGATTCATGTAGATTCCCTGGGCAGATCCAATACTTGGTGCACTGGAAGGGATATGGTCCAGAGGAACACACATGGGTGAGCCACTCTGACATCCATGCTCTGCTCCTGTTGCGCAGATTCCATGCTAAGTTTCCATTGAAGCCTGGTCCTCCTCCGCGGGGAGGGGGTCCTTGAGAGGGGGTTACTATCACGGTGGCCGTGATCCTAGCGGCAGGGCGACACTGCTACTTCCGGGTTTCTCCTTGCACGGTTCTTATAGGTTATTGGGCTCTAGCTCCGCCCAGGGCTAGCCTTTTTAGACTCTCTCCTGTCATCTTTTCAGCGCCCTTTCGTGGTGTACCTTTACCTAGCGTTTGAGTTGCTGCTTGTTCCTGCTCCGTGTATGACCTGGCTCGCCCAACTTCGCTCCTGTTGCTCCTGTGTTATTGCTTTCCGTTGCTGACTAGGACTGGCTGACTACCTCCGTGTGTACCGATCTGGCTTTGGCTGAGAACCCACTCCGTTGCTGACTAGGACTGGCTGAATACCTCCATGTGTACCGACCTGCCTTTGGCTGTGTACCCAGTTCCGTTGCTGACTAGGACTGGCTACTACCTCTGTGTACCGATCTGGCCTTCTGGCTTCTGACCCGTCAGGGTGTGTACCCTGTGCTCCCTTACTCTTGCGACGCAGTGACTACAGCTACAGAGCTTGCTTGGCCTGTCACTCCCTAGGTCACCTGGCAGACTGTGTTGCAAGTAGCTCCAGTCGCTGCCAGTATCCTTCAGTGCTGCCTCTGCTATCCCTAGCATCTAGGGACTTGGTCACTTGGCCAGTGTCCTAGCTGTGTTGCCTCCGCTATTCCTAGTGTTCTAGGGACTCGGTCAGTTGCCAGTGTCCTATCTGGGTTGCCTCCGCTATCCCTAGCGTGCTAGGGACTCGGTCACTTGCCAGTGTCCTTTCTGTGTTGCCTCCGCTATCCCTAGTGTGCTAGGGACATTGTCATTTTCTAGTGACCATTTTGTGTTGCCTCCACTACCCTAGTCTTCTAGGGATTTTCCCTGCAGTTACCTACCGCTATAGAAAGGCCTTTCCGCGGTTTGGTACTGCTGTGGTTTACTCTGTTCCAGTTACCAGTCGACGGATCAAGCCTGCTTAGTTCTACTGTATATTTTGCTTGCCAGTCTTTTCTGTTCATCCTGACCTGTGTCAGATTTGGGAAATACCAAGGTACTGTCCTTATCTGGATCTGAGTAGGGTGATTCTTACTTGTTGATTCATTAGTTTCAATAAAGCTGATCTTAACCTTACCTAATTGCCTGAGTGTTCTTACAAACCGTGACAGTCAGCCCTACTGACCTCTGCACTAGGCGGCTTGGGAGGTGTGGGAGGCATGGGTGGGAATTCCCAGTTAGTCACCAGTCGAGACTCAAGCCTTGGCTTGTGGTTCTTGAATGAAGATCTCTCTATAATGTCGGTATCAATCAGTATAGCAAAGGATATGAACTGATCTAAATCATCTGGCAGCTCACGGGCTGCCGTCTCATCTTTAATGACATCATTAAGCCCTTGAGAGAAGGCCACAGCCACAGCCTCGTTGTTTCAGCCTACCTCTGCCGCTAGTGTACGAAATTCAATAGCGTATTCTGCTACTGTATGGGCGCCTTAGCGAATGGTCAATACTTTTTTTGTGGCAGAGGTTGCACGGCCTGGATCATGAAATATTTTACGGAAGGCATCCACAAATTCAGCAAAGTTCAACGTTATGGGTTTAGCTGTCTCCCATAATGGGTTAGCCGATGCCAAAGCTCTACCGGTCAACAGGGAAATCATAAAGCCCACTTTGTCTCTTTCACTCTGGAAAGCATTAGGCACTAGTTCCAAAAAAATTCTGAGCTGATTTATGAATCCATGGCATAATGTGTGTTCCCCATCATATCTCTGAGGGAGTGGAGCAGCTCCAGACAACCCTCTATAACTTGTGTTTTCCACCTGGTTACTACCAATGCCGAAACAGAGGCCACCGGTAGTTGCGCAGGTTTGTTGAGATGCGCTGTACCGTTCAGGAGCATTTGCATCGCCATAGACAACTGGTCAATACGTTGTTCCTGAATATCCATTCTGGAAAGGATATTAGGCAACGGTCGGCTACCAGTATCTGTACTTTCAGAGTTCATGGCCCTTTTGTACTGTCACGGAGTGACTGTGGAATAACAACACTGACAAGTACCGATATGGTAAAACAATGATCTTTATTAATAAATAGATCATAAAATAAATAGCACTTCTCCAACCCTCACAGGGCCAGGTGTAAGGACAGTGACTGGACACTTCCTCAACCCTCACAGGGCAGGTTATGTTAAGGACAGGATCACCCAACTGAAAGGAGGCAGAATACCACCCTGACAATGTATTTAATAGTAGCAAGGATGGTAGTAGCTACTAGTACAAGAGCAGCTGTAAAGCCCCTGGAAACAGAAGGAATTTCCCCTAGTACGCTAGGGTTATTCAGTGCAGAGACAGATCTCCCTAGAACGCTAGGGTATACCAGCAGGTAACGGAGCCTAAGAATACCTAGAACGCTAGGGTAACCAAATAGGCAATGGTAACTTGACAATCCCTAGAATGCTAGTGTAACTGGACAGGTAGTGGTAACTGACAGTCCCTAGAACACTAGCGATACTGGACAGACAACAGTGACTTACAGTCCCTAGAATGCTAGGGTAACTGGACAGAGAACAGTGACTTACAGTCCCTAGAATGCTAGGGTAACTGGACAGGCAGCAGTGACTTAGATTCCCTAGAACGCTAGGGTAACCAATGGCACAGAACGGTATGGTAGGCAACGGAAAGGCCAGTAGCATGGACTGACGTAAACTGAGCACCGCTTGGAAGGAGGAATCACCAGAGCACCGAGAGCGCGAGCAGAGACAGTAGGTCAATGGTATCAAGGAACGATAGTCAGCCGTAGCCAGTAGAGAATGGAGCAGGCAGTCAGTCGAAGCCAGGAGTCAGACCGGAGCGGAGGATCAAACGGAGCCGAAGTCAAACATAACCAGGAGTCATACACAGGAGTCAAGCATCAGAATCGCAAGAGCTATAGCGCATAGGTACAACACGAAAGGGCAAAGTAGTAATGGCAGGCTGAGGCCTTTAAGGCCTAGCATGTAGGCGGAGACTCACTCTGGCAACAAGCAGTAGCCTGTTATGTGTCTCAGCACGACAACCAGGAAGTAAATAATGTCACCTGCAAGCACACTCACTGGAGGCAATCACGGGCACTGTAATAACATCGCCTTCTAGCTACACATTCTGTATTTGCTCTGGCAACACCTTAATGGAAAGATCACCTTCCACATTTTCAGCATTAGCATCATGCATCTGTAAAACAGGGATGTTAAGGTACTGGCTATTGACAAAATGAATTTTAGTAATATCACTATGTATGTTAGTATTGGGATTAATATTTAGTTAGTACTTGTGATCCAAGGAGAAATGCGATTGCCATTTGGAATCAAGAAGTAATGTTTTTCCCCCCATTCAAGGCATAATTTGAAATTGCTGTACGGAGGGTTTTTTTTTGCCTTCTTTTGGATCATCGTTGGTAAAAAGGAATAGAAAAAGGGTTGAACTAGATGGACGCAAGTCTTTTTTCAACCAAAATTACTATGTTACCACATGGTCATTCCTATGGGGGTGTTGCAGTGCCCACTTATATCCGATTGGGGTTTTAACCTGTAAGCAGATGACATTAGGCACACAGTCTGTAACGGCACTTAATCGCTGTAGCAGATTAGCACCTATAATTATTAACCTGTTAGGGGACTTCAACTACTATGACTTTGTGTGAATAATTTGTTACCAATCTTAAAGGAGCAATAAACTTTTTTTTATGAAAAAATATATATTGTAGGGATTTTCCTATTGAGTAAAATAAGGGTACTTCCCACTGCCAAGAGATTTATATTTCCAGAGTTATTACAGTTTAAACCCATGTTTTTTTACATTAGCAATGCCCTCTAGTGGTCAAATTCTAATTAGATTTCCTGTTAGATTCTAATGGAGAGGAAAGTCAGAAAAGTGAGAGACATACAGTTCTCCATAGAATGTGATAGAAACTGCCTGTCACTTCCTGTCAGTTAGAACTATCAGGAAGTAAACACACAGTAAATTCACTTCCTGATTATTTAAACTACTATAATTTCTAAAACATCTGACAGCGATGGGAGTGACCTTGTTTTATTTACCAGGAAATTCTCTGTAAAATATGTGTTTTCATAAAAAAAAGTTTACTGCTCCTTTAAAGGGATAGTAATACTTCAAAATTACTATCCTTTATATTGAAGCCCTTGTAAAACTGAATTAAATGCCACCAGCGGCATCTCTCAAACCTTTATGGTGTGCGAGATAGCCGCTTTTAAACTTTGCTCCCCCCGCCTCTCCTCTGACGTCAGCATTCTTGCTGCAGAAGGGAAATCCCTTTTTTGAATCAAGCAGAGGCTCTTCAGCACAGCCAGATCTCGTTATAGAAGAAAGATCATTCACTAAAACGGTCTTCTACGTGCGCTTGGTAACCAAGCGCACATAGAAAACCGTTTTAGTGAAGGATCTTGTCTTCCATAACTAGATCTCGGCTGTGCTAAAGAGCCTTCCTGGGTCCCGGGACCGGATTCCCCTGCTGCAGCAAAAACGCTGCTGTCAGCAGAGAGGCAGAGAGGAGCGAAGTTTAAAAGCGGTTATCTCGCAAACCATAAAGGTTTGATAGATGCCGCTGATGGCATTTAATTCAGTTTTACAAGGGCTTCAATATAAGGGATAGTAATTTTGAAGTATTACTATCCCTTTAAATTTTAACCATGCAGTTCCCAATATATTTAAGGGGCTACCTCTTATGCTTATTAGGGATCTATCAAATGTTTGCAACACCGACTTTATTTTAGCACTCTCCATAATTGTATAATAATGGAAGCTAGACAATAACATGGGATCCTGTATCTAAGAGGGACTTAATATTTATATCATCAGGCTCCTGCAGGGTAACGCCCATAAAATATCTTCCTTCATATTCATGCATTTGACAATTTCACATAAATAATTATGATATAAAATCTTTTAGAATCCCTCCATTGCGTGCAAGGGTTAACTCCTGAATCTGCAGGAGAGGTCTTGCAGACCACTCAGTCAGGTTGGACAGCTACAGCACCCCCCTTCACCACTCTTCCTTCTCCAGCCTGTTCTGAAGAAATGCAGGGAACAGTATATATATATAATGTGTGTGTGTGTGTGTGTGTGTGTGTGCAAGGGGAGAGAGTGTCATGGCAGCGGATGCGACCTTTCACTACCGGATGTGAGAATCTCGTACTGTCTAGTGGTGCGAGATTCTCATGTCGCCATTTTTATTACGGTGATATGGTTAATATGTTATGTGGTCACATGCTCTTTTGCGTGCAACCTTTTAAAAGTAAACCCATGATCTCAGGAGTAGTAAAAGGGAGTATGAGATAAATGATCATGTTTATCTGTACAATTTTGCTAGAAACCAAGTAAAAGAAGAAATGCTTACCCTCATGAAGAGCATCATATATCATAACCGATAAACTATCTCCAGTTCCCTAGAAGGTTTCTATCCATACAAATGGTGAGACTTTAGAAAAGTGGGTTCATATTAATCAACTGCGTGCTTGTCACCCTAAATCTCAGTTACAGGTCACAGAAGGAGGAGCTGAAGAAGAATAAGGTACTCATTCAAGCACTGGATACATAAG
The DNA here is from genome assembly GCA_037306005.1 of Rhinophrynus dorsalis. Lineage (NCBI taxonomy): Eukaryota > Metazoa > Chordata > Amphibia > Anura > Rhinophrynidae > Rhinophrynus > Rhinophrynus dorsalis. Next base: position 189,231,179 of record CM074720.1, on the reverse strand, counting down.
AATTTCACTGATTCATCCATTGTTCCAGTATGCAATTGACCCGGGTTCCCAAGTCAAGCAAGGACGGCGAACCTCTGGCGCTCCCTGGTGTGAGCCATGGAGTATGGAACAGACTCCATGGTGGACACCATGTGACCCATCAGAGATGAAAACTTGCACCCCGGAGCTGAGGTCCACTCCAGGGCCTGGGACGACAGATGCTTGACCTGTTGGATAGAATCCTCAGTCAAGAAAAACAGTCCCTGGCAGGTGTTGAACCAGAGACAGAGGAAAACCAGGTCCTGAGAGGGAACTGGAGCAGATTCATTCATGTTCAGAATCCACACATGACACAGGAGAATCCGAACACATTACTGGACCTGGTGGTCCAGAAGGAGCCTTCAGGAGAAGGTCATACATAAAAGGAGTCACCTGAATCCCCCAGGTTTGCAGGTAGGCAATCAACACCCCTAAGACTCGTGTGAACACCATGGAGCAGTGGTAAGCCCAAAAGGCAGGGAGGCGAACTGAAAGTGCCCCAATGCGCATGCAAACCTACGGTACTTCTGACTGTCTGGAAGAATCGGAATGTGCAGGTAAGCATCCTGCAGATCCAGAGATGCCAGAAATTCTTCCGGACACATTGCTGCAATAACAGAGTGAGAAGAGAGACTAGACCACAAAAGAGTTGAAATCCTTGAGGTCCAAGATGGGGAGACTGCAGCCGTGTCTCTTGTGGACCACAAAGAGGTTTGAATAAAAACCTAACCTAACTTGAGGTGGAACCGAAGCCAGGACTCCCTTGTTCAAGAGAGCCTGCACCACTCTGTTGGAAAGACACAGCTTTTCTTGGCCTAGAGGAGCCCTTGAATTGAAGAAGCTGAAGGGATATGAAGGGAATATAGTAGCCTCTTGAGGTTTGAATAAAAACCTAACCTAACTTGAGGTGGAACCGAAGCCAGGACTCCCTTGTTCAAGAGAGCCTGCACCACTCTGTTGGAAAGACACAGCTTTTCTTGGCCTAGAGGAGCCCTTGAATTGAAGAAGCTGAAGGGATATGAAGGGAATATAGTAGCCTCTTGAAACCACCAGCAATATCCACCAATACGCAACAGAGCCTGCACAGATGAATGAAATGTCACAGGCGCCCACCAACGGGGAGATGCGGTCCAGGATACTTCGAGTCATGCAGAAGGAGAACTCTTCTAATCCAAAACTGCACTCAAGGACTCCCAATTTTCCACATGTCTATCATGAAAAGGAGAAAAGAAATGATCAATACGGTTATTGGATAAACAATTAAAATAACACACACAAATGCACACTCACAATGATACAAAATAGAAAATGGATCTCGGGGTCCTAGGCCCCCTTACTGGTCATGATGCCTCCATCCCTGGTAGTTGTCACTCGTGTCCTTATTCCATGCCAAAATCTTGCAGATTGGTCCACTTCACTCGCACCTTGAGAGTCCAGTATATGACTAAATTGACACACTAAGTCGATAGATCTTAAAAGGTACTCACTAGGTGACTAACTGAGAGGGACGCAAGGGAAGCACTGACTGGAAAAAGACTATGGGAATCTACTAGGGGGAGACCAGGGCTGGGACTGGCACTTTATGTGTGCACAGTGAATAGAACGGGCCAAACGCGTTTTTGTCTACCGTCTGTCAACTTCTTCAAAGGTTCTAGAAAACAAGAGAGCTGGCATTTCCTTCCTGTATTTCATGATTCTAATTGTAGATGATTGGATAATTGGTTTTCCCTAATTCTCCTCACTATTCGCTACACTTATTTCCATCCAATAATCACTTTCCTTGAAACCAAATGCTAACGCTATTGTTCACTTCAACATGTATATAGCGAAAGAAAAAAGGAACGGAATCCCTCGTTCTCCAATCTCCACAACTAGTATTAAGCTTAAAAGTAGATGTAACTGCAAGTAACTTACTGGAATAATAAGCAATATAATATCCTAAAAATAAAATAAGATTAGAACAACTATCAATGCTAAAACAAAAATATAAATAAAATTTTCCCAAAGTAATTGCAGGTACATTCTTTATACTAACATAATAAAAATTAAGAACATATACAGATAAGATCCATAATGATTAATCTTTAACACTATAAAAAATTAACATATAATATCCAATAATGTCATAAAGATAACAAATAATCCTAAAATTATAAAATTTCATAAAAAAACTGAAGGCAAATATTAATGAATTCTCAAAACCTAATCCATCATAATTACAAATCTAACTCTGACTACCAACCTAAAGCGAAGAAATACACTTGAATTCTAAGATGTACTAGATAAAAGCCACTAAGTCAATATCTAAATTAAGGCCGTTGGGAGCGAACGTCTTGAGTTCATAAATCCAAAATGTTTCTTGCTGCCTCAATTGTAACAGATTATCCCTACCTCTAGGATTATTGGCAATTCTTTCTATTGCCTGGATTTTTAATCCTACAGTTTCTTTATTATGACATGTAGCTACATGTTGGGACAAACTATGAGTCATAAGACCTATTCTTATATTCCTAAAATGTTCTGTGACTCTTGTTTTTAATTCCCTTTTAGTCCTACCTACGTACTGTCTTGCATAAAAAGAGGTATTGAAGCAAGAGTGGATAACATTATTTTTCCATTGTATAAATCATTGGTAAGACCTCACCTTGAGTATGCAGTGCAGTTTTGGGCACCAGTTCTGAAAAAGGATATACTAGAACTAGAGAGGGTACAGCAAAGATCAACAAAATTAATTAAGGGAATGGAGGACTTGACAAATGAGGAACGACTAAACAAACTTGGTTTATTTACTCTAGAGAAAAGATGACTAAGAGGACACCTTATCACATTGTACAAGTAAATGAGAGGTCAATACAAGGATCTCTGCGGTGAGCTATTTATTTCAAGGCCTGATCAGGTGACCAGGGGACACCCCTTGGGATTAGAGGAAAGGAGGTTTAGTCTTCAGCAGAGGAAGGGGTTTTTTACAGTAAGGTCTGTTAAATTGTGGAATTCGTTGCCCAAGGAGGTGGTTGTGGCAGATACAATGGATACATTTAAGAGAAGATTGTATGTTCCCTTTTGAAAGAAATGTATATAGAGTTAAACTGTTTTTTTTAGTAGTCAGATCAGAAAAGTCTTATAAAGACTAACTTAACTGGTAGCAGGGAAGCTATAAAATTATCAGTCACTGGGGTATAAGGAGAAGGTTGAACTTGATGGACTTGTGTCTTTATTCATCCTAATTTACTATTTTACTATGTTACTGCATCTTACAACAGCACGTGACAAGATACACGATGTAGGTTCTATCACAATTAGCAAAACCTTTTATCTTATATTCTTTCTTCATTTTTGTACTACTAAAACAATCTTTTTTTACACTGGGTAAAAGAGGACATGTCGTGCAACCTATTGTATTACATTTAAAGGTACCAGACAGTTGTGACAACCAGTTAGCTCCAACACTTGTTTTATTCTCAAGGGAAATATGTCATGGGTACAAGCAAAACAGGAGTCAGGCTGTATAGTAATACCTTTTATTAGAAGTATAATAACAAATATCACAGCACATGTGAGGAAGGAGCAGAGGGTAATCAAAGAAGCGCAGCCTCTATCAGAAATAGGAGGCCGTCCCTAGGTTACCAAACTGCAGAGACTAGGCCGAAGCCAGTTGTTCTCTCAAATGCAAGATATGCCACAACGTGACCCACAGGATCTCCCCAAGGATGGAGTCAAGGATGAAACTGACTCACGCCTGCAATCAGTACTAGCAAAGCAATATCCCGCAACTGAAGGCAACAGGGAAGACTACTGACTCACGCATGCAGTCAGTGATGGAAAGACCTTCTCCCGCAAAGGAAGGCAAAAGGGAGACTACTGACTCACGCCTGCTAAAGTCTACCAGAGCCCCAGGTCCGCACCAGATAGGACATCTGACTCCACGGAAGGCAACATGGAGGGGTAGTCAAACAGGGCCACAGGTCAGCACCAGATAGGATGGTTAGACAAGCCAAGGGTCAAGGTACGCAACGGGTAGTCAGCCAGAGCCACAGGTCTGCATCAGATTGGGTATCGGACTAAGCCAGGATCATACACGGTACGGATAGTCAGACAGAGCCACAGGTCAGCACCAGAATGGCTAGTCAGACAAACCAGATCATACACTGAGCACACAACAAACAAAAGAACTGCACTGGACACTAACCAAAGAGTGACTGATTTCATCAGTGCCCTGTGCCCTGAAAGACTGAAATTGGATACTTGCTGGAATAATAGCATTAGAATATTGTGTGGTGTGGTAAGGAAGAGGTTAAAAACAAATCTCTCTGAGTTTTGTTTTCCCTCTTTGCTGTGATAAATAATTGAAGTCTGGTGTGGTGGGAGTGACTAATTGCTGTGTTTGTAATTGGTGGATTCCTGGCTTATATAGCAAGGAGTGAGAGAGCTCTGTAAGTTCATCAGTGCCCTGTAAGACTGAGATTGGATACTTGCTGGAATAATAGCATAAGAATATTGTGTGGTGTGGTAAGGAAGAGGTTAAAAACAAATCTCTCTGAGTTTTGTTTTCCCTCTTTGCTGTGATAAATAATTGAAGTCTGGTGTGGTGGGAGTGACTAATTGCTGTGTTTGTAATTGGTGGATTCCTGGCTTATATAGCAAGGAGTGAGAGAGCTCTGTAAGTTCATCAGTGCCCTGTAAGACTGAGATTGGATACTTGCTGGAATAATAGCATTAGAATATTGTGTGGTGTGGTAAGGAAGAGGTTAAAAACAAATCTGAGTTTTGTTTTCCCTCTTTGCTGTGATAAATAATTGAAGTCTGGTGTGGTGGGAGTGACTAATTGCTGTGTTTGTAATTGGTGGATTCCTGGCTTATATAGCAAGGAGTGAGAGAGCTCTGTAAGTTCATCAGTGCCCTGTGCCCTGAAAGACTGAGATTAGATACTTGCTGGAATAATAGCATAAGAATATTGTGTGGTGTGGTAAGGAAGAGGTTAAAATCAAATCTCTCTGAGTTTTGTTTTCCCTCTTTGCTGTGATAAATAATTGAAGTCTGGTGTGGTGGGAGTGACTAATTGCTGTGTTTGTAATTGGTGGATTCCTGGCTTATATAGCAAGGAGTGAGAGAGCTCTGTAAGTTCATCAGTGCCCTGTGCCCTGAAAGACTGAGATTAGATACTTGCTGGAATAATAGCATAAGAATATTGTGTGGTGTGGTAAGGAAGAGGTTAAAATCAAATCTCTCTGAGTTTTGTTTTCCCTCTTTGCTGTGATAAATAATTGAAGTCTGGTGTGGTGGGAGTGACTAATTGCTGTGTTTGTAATTGGTGGATTCCTGGCTTAAATAGCAGATACATAGTGAATACTTGAACGTGTGAATCTTGCCTAAGTGTGTAAGTGCAGAAGGGTGGTAAGTGTGGGAATTTAAAACAGGGGAATTCAAGTGCAGAAGGGTGGTAAGTGTGGGAATTTAAAACAGGGGAATTCAAGTGCAAAAGGGTGGTAAGTGTGGGAATTTAAAACAGGGGAATTCAAGTGCAGAAGGGTGGTAAGTGTGGGAATTTAAAACAGGGGAATTCAAGTGCAGAAGAGTGGTAAGTGTAGGAATTTAAAACAGGGGGAATTCAAAGACAGGGGATTACACAGGGGAACACATTTATCAATCTTATTGTGCAGCTATTTTTGCCTGCCTTTTTATCTGGTGGTAACTGGCACATATGAGTGGTAGCATGATTGTCCATTTAACTCAGTGCACAAACTGCCATATGTTTGCACACCTGGAACAACCGTTCCAGGGTGCATACCTCTGTGGCAGATGTGAGCAAGTGGTCTCTCTGGAAGCTCGTATTAGAGATCTGGAGGGGCAGGTTGCAACATTGAGAAAGACGGACAATCTTGAGAGGGTTCTGCTGACTGAGCAGCAGGAAGTGGTGGTAGGTAGTTCTGGGGGTGGAGACTGCACAAAGAAAGAGCAGGTAGCCAGATGGGTTACAGTTAGACATAGCAAGGGGGGTGGACAGAGAAATAGGGAGGACACTCCTGTGTTTACTAATCCTAACATATTTGCTACATTAAGTAATGATGTTGGGGATGCTGACACAGGAATGTCTTTGCTGGAGAGGACTGTTCTCTCTAACAGCCGAGTGAACAGCCCCTCTAGCACGGATGGGATCCAGGACTCAGGCAGACCTAGACAGATGGTGGTGGTAGGGGATTCTATTATTAGGAAGACAGACAGGGTAATCTGTTGCCAAGATCGCCACAATCGTACAGTTTGCTGTCTCCCGGGAGCTCGGGTTCGACATGTGGCTGATGGGGTTGATAGATTGTTGGGAGGGGCTGGGCATGACCCGGCTGTCATGGTACATGTTGGTACTAATGACAAAGTCAGTGGAAAATGGAGGTCCGTTAAGAAGGATTTCAGGGACCTAGGATATAAGCTTAAGCAGAGGACCTCTAAGGTAGTATTTTCTGAAATTCTACCTGTGCCACGCGCTACATTAGAAAGGCAATGGGAGATTAGGGAGTTAAATGCGTGGATAAAGACTTGGTGTAAGCAGGAGGGGTTTGGGTTCCTAGAGCACTGGTCAGTCTTTTCCCTTGGGCGCAATCTTTATAGTAGTGATGGATTGCACCTTAGTGGAAGGGGGGCCACGGTGCTGGGTGATAGGATGGTTAGAAGGCTGGAGGAGACTTTAAACTAGAAAGGGGGGGGGAGGGAGCTGCAACACAGGCTGGGGAAGATAGTATAATTGAGGGAATGGGATTAGAGAAGGGTCATGGGGATGGAGAGGGGGAATGGGCTTGTTCATCTAATAGGGAGTTGCCATTGTTACAGCCTGATAAAAGACAAATACATCTGAAAAAGAAAGAAATCTTTAAGAATGGCAAAAAGATAAAATGTATGCATGCAAATGCTCGCAGTCTGGCTGGTAAGATGGGGGAACTAGAAATGATTGCAGTACATGAGCAGTATGATCTGATTGGAGTGTCTGAAACCTGGTTAGATGATACGTATGACTTGGCAGTCAATCTAGAGGGTTATTCACTTTTTAGGAGGGACAGGGTTAATAAAAGGGGAGGAGGGGTATGCCTATATGTAAAGCAGGCCTTAAAACCTAGTTTAAGGGAAGATATAAATGAAGGGTCCAATGAAAAGGTAGAGGCCTTGTGGGTTGAAATACACACTGGGGGCACACATAATAAAAAGATATTGGTGGGGGTTTGCTACAAGCCACCTAATGTTGGGGAGTTGGAGGAAGCCCAACTTTTACTGCAAATGGAAAAGGCTGCTAGGTCAGCAAAGGTAATTATAATGGGAGATTTCAACTACCCTGAAATTGACTGGAGCAATATGACTTCAGGCACAACAAAGGGAAATATTTTTCTAAGTATGATAAATGATAATTTTATGTCCCAACTAGTAGAGGAGCCAACTAGAAAAGAGGCCTTGCTTGACCTAGTGCTCTCAAACGATTCTGACATTGTAAACAATGTATGTATGTATGTATGTATGTATGTATCTTTATTTATATGGCGCCACACAGTGTACGCAGCGCCTTACAATAGACATATGTTACAATAAATAAGAGGGGATGAAATAAGTGCGACATTCATAGAAACAATGGGAGAGAGTTCCCTGCCCCAAGGAGCTTACAGTCTAAATGTGCAGGTAAGGGAACATTTGGGCAGCAGTGACCACAATATTGTATCCTTTGAAGTTTGTTATGAGAAACCCAATAGCAAGAGTTTAACCAAAACATTCAATTTCAAAAAGGCTAATTTTACAAAGTTAAAAGAAGCTTTAAAGGATATCCAGTGGGATGTAATTTTCAAAGATAAAAATGCACAAGAGTCATGGAATGTATTTAAAATGCTCTTGGGCAAATATACCCATCAATATATACCATTGGGGAATAAGCACACAGGAAGTAAAGCAAAACCAATGTGGATTAATAATGTGGTTAGCAGGGAAATGAGAAATAAAAAGCAGGCTTTTAAGGTGTTTAAGTCAAATGGGTCAGATGCATCATTTAAAAAATATAAAGAATGTAATAAAATCTGCAAACAAGCAATTAAGCTAGCTAAAATAGAAAATGAGCGAAACATTGCAAATGAGAGCAAGAAAAACCCTAAACAATTCTACAAGTATATTAACAACAAAAAAGTTAAGGTTGATATTGGTCCTCTTAAGACTGAAACAGGTGAATTGATTAGTGAGGATAAAGCTATGGCTGACACCCTAAATACGTTCTTTGCTTCAGTATATACAAAGGAAGCAGAAATGACAAGCTGTGGGCAAACAGACAAAACCATGGAATTTCCTCCAACATCTACATGGCTTACTGAGGACAAGGTCCAAAAGAGACTGGAAAGGGTTATAGTGAATAAAGCGCCTGGACCGGACGGTATACACCCAAGGGTACTTAAGGAACTTAGTTCAGTAATATCAAAACCATTATACTTAATATTTATTGATTCGCTTTCATCAGGCATAGTGCCCTGTGATTGGAGGAAAGCTGATGTAGTTCCATTGTTTAAAAAGGGAGCAAGATCCAAACCAGGAAATTATAGACCTGTGAGCTTGACTTCCATAGTGGGTAAGATACTAGAAGGGTTATTAACTGACAGTATTCAGAACTATGGGAAGACAAACAATATCATTAGTAGGAATCAGCATGGTTTCATGAAGAACAGATCATGTCAGACTAATTTACTTGCATTTTATGAAAGAGTGAGTAGTAATTTGGACAGGGGAATTGCTGTTGATGTAGTATACTTGGATTTTGCAAAAGCCTTTGACACAGTGCCTCACAACAGGTTACTGCATTAAAAGGCTTCGGTTTGGGTGGTGTTATCTGTACATGGATTGAGAACTGGTTAAATGATAGATGGCAGAGAGTTGTTGTAAATGGAACTTTTTCAAATTGGTCTAGGGTTATAAGTGGGGTGCCGCAGGGTTCAGTCCTGGGCCCAATGCTTTTTAATTTGTTTATTAATGATCTAGAAGTGGGAATTGAAAGTAGCATCTCAATCTTTGCTGATGACACTAAGCTGTGTAAGGAAATACATACAGAGCTCGATGTTTTTTCCCTACAGAAGGATTTAGATAAACTAAGTGAATGGGCAGCAAAGTGGCAGATGTCATTTAATGTAGATAAATGTAAGGTTATGCATTTGGGTTGTAGAATCAAACTTGCTACATATACTCTAAATGGGAAACAACTTGGGAAATCCTCATTAGAGAAAGATTTAGGTGTACTGATAGACAATAGTCTTCACAGCAGTGTGCAGAGTCACTCAGCTGCTGCAAGAGCAAATAGAGTACTAGCCTGCATAAAAAGAGGTGTAGAAGCAAGGGATGCTAATATTATCCTACCTCTGTATAAATCCTTGGTTAGGCCTGATCTAGAATATGGAGTACAATTTTGGGTGCCTGTTCTAAAAAAAAAGACATTGCTGAACTGGAAAAGGTGCAGAGACGTGCAACAAAACTGATAAAGGGATTGGAGGATCTGAGTTACAAAGAGAGACTAGCCAAACTGGGTTTGTTTACATTAGAAAAGAGACATCTAAGGGGTGATATGATTACCATTTACAAATACATTCAAGGTCAATACAAAGAACTATCCAATGAATTATTTATGCAAAGAGCTGAGCTAAGAACAAGAGGTCATCCATTAAGACTTGAGGAAAGGCGCTTTCGACTAAAACACAGGCAGGGATTCTTTACAGTAAGGGCGGTAAGGCTATGGAATTCTTTGCCTCGGGATGTTGTGCTTGCAGATAATGTAACTGCATTCAAAAAAGCAATGGATGCCTATCTAGCACAGAACAATATTGACAGTTATGACAGATGGCTTCAAAGCAAATAGGATATTGAGCCGGGGAACTATTTGACACAGACACACACACACACACACACCTACACTGGAAATTGCTCCAGAAGGCTTTTTTGTTGCCTTCCTCTGGATCAACAGGAGTGTTATTGGCATGGGCTGGACTTGATGGACGCATGTCTTTTTTCAGCCTTATCTACTATGTTATCTACTATGATTTCAGTGTCCAGGCAGTTTAAGAGGACCTGCCCCACAGGAAGGAGGAGCACCAAATTGGTGGGACTCCTTTAAATGGTGCGCACGTCCATGCCCTTGGACGTCCGCCCACAATGACGTCACCCGCTGCTGCCGAATGGACCCGTACCCAGAAGCGGCTGGAGGCACGAGGAAGCTAGAACATGGCTTGAGCTTCGATGGGGAGAGGCTGCGGCTGAGCCGCCCGAGCAGAACACTACCGATAGAGGTAAGGATGCGGCCGGCTTGAGCAGCCGCCACATGGACACGGTGACAAAATATCACTAGGGGCTAAAATGTTTAATACTTCTATTTCTTCTAAAAACCATCTTAGCTTTTTGGTCCCAAAATTTTTTTCAGATGTGGATCCTGCAACAAAATTTCCAAGTGCTTGTTAAGAACTTCACAAATTTCTACAGCTGATTCGTTGTAAGTGGTAACAATCACCGGGGTTTGTCACTGGTAGAACTTCTATCAATCTTTTTAACTTTCTCATAAGCCTCCCCTACTTTAATCTCATTATACCCCTTCTCCAAAAATTGTTTAGTAAGTATTTCAGCTTCCTTATTAAAATCAATATCAATAGAGCAGTTCCTTTTCATTCTTTGGAACTGGCCAAGTGGGATGTTGTTTATCCAGCTCTTAAGGTGACCGCTATCAGCATGGAGGTACCCATTTGAATGCACTTCTTTCCTATAATTTTGTATAACAACCTTTGTCCCGTCTGTGGATAAACTTAAATCTAGATATTCAATCGAAATCTTACTATACTTACTGGTGAATCTTAGTCCCAATGTCGTTTTCATTGAGCTGTTGAACAAAATTTGCAAAACTTAATTGATCACCTTTCCAAATGAAGATCAGATCAACCTTTTGTACAATATGATATTATTTGAAAATGGGCTTATTACCAGTAAATACAAGGGACTCCCACATCCCCATGTAAAGGTTTGCAAATGACGGGACATAAGATGAACTCATAGCTACTCTGGTTTTTTGCAAATAATATTGGCCTTCAAATAAACAATAGTTCTGCGATAGAACATACCTTATACAATCTAACAAAAACTTTTCTAGGCAGTATCCCCGAGTTGGCCAGTGCCTTCTGTATCACTTCCACTTCTAGCTGATATGGAATACATGTATATAATGCCTGTCCATCACAAGTTGCCCACCTGTATTCCTTTTTCCATTTGATTTAATCTACGAGGGCCAATAATTGAATAGTATCTTTTAGATACAAAGGGAGTTGGGTCACTAGCGGTTGTAGAAATTCATCTACATATTCCGATACACTACTCGACAAAGATTCCATCCCAGAAATGATCGGTCAACCCGGGGGATTATTCAAATCCTTATGAATCATTGGCAAGTGGTAATCGATCGGAATGCCCTCTTCCACACCCCTCTCGATCAATTGGGCCAATATTAAAATATATGTTTTAGATGGGGAACCAAAATATATGTATCAAGCCTTTCCCCAGCTAAATAAGACTTGGAGGCCATAGCTCCACGAGAGGAATGGGCTCCAAATTTAGTATCAATAACTGCCGTAAGCATAATACAAGGAACCCATCTAGCTAAAGTAGTTGAAGATACTGGTAAGAAAGGTTTAACAAAAGAGATTAACAATTGATGGATACTAATGGGTCTAAGTGGAGAAGTGATAGCTTCATAAGCTTTCAAACAGAGGACAACACATAACTGGGGTTTTTGTGGAAAGTTTGGGTAGAAGGTTTAGTTCTCCTACAGATTCAGAATCATACTCCATTGGGTTTATAGGACCTATTGGTTATAGCTAAAACATGAACGTTGGAAACTCTCCGAAATGAAATGAGACATAGGAGCATCATAAGCTTGGCTGAGAGTTAAGTGATAGTTCCTCATTAGGTGGCGAGGATTCTAATGAGAGGACCTGATTAACGTCCCAAATGTTGGAATATTTGGAGGACGGGGGTCTAGTTAGTCGTATCCCTTTCATCATTTTGCAAACTAATGGGTGTTGACCCGAAGGAAGACCGTCAATGAATACATGAGATGCAGAGATAGAAGACCTATAACAATTTATAGTTCTGTAGGCCTTACCCTGTTGGAAACAGAACAATAAAAAAATTTAATATAGAACCTCGACCTGAAGAAAAGGGATCCAAATCACGTTCCAAGCACCAACATACCCAGACATTCAAGCAAGGTCCGTAACATGCCTTAGTGCCCGGGTGTAACGGACCCTAGGCCGTTACTTGGGTCCTTGACTGGACCTCAAACACTGGATTGCAGAGACTAGGGGCCTGTGGCCTTATTTGAACTTTAATAGGGATTTCCCTATCGTTATGTTAAAAGGTTTTATGTCGAACGTGGTACGTTTTGTATATTGTCGAAGATCGTATGTTTAATGTATGGGATGATGTACTGTACGAGGGATACACGAACATCGTAGCCGGTGGTTCCCCGGTTCCTTTGTTCGAGGCATCAACGGCGTCTCGAACGCAGGAAACCGGAGGCAGTGAGTCGACGCCGGATTGGCCGACGTACGACTCACTGCGCACGCTAATTGGCCAGGGTTGAAGCCGCATATTCAAACCAGTGTGTACGTGCTTCAACCCCTGGCCCAGTTCTCAGATGTGTATTCCCTCTACTCAACCTATTGTCTTTGTCCAGACATTGTTTAATCATGTTAATTCCATCATTGTCAATGTTGTGTTCAGTAGCCCAGCTCCCATTGGTCCCCTTTGCTCCCTCTCCCATTGGTCCATTGTCCACTGTCACCATTGGGCTGTTGTGTAGGCCCATTGTGTTGGATTGGTCCCTGGGCCAAGCCGCATTAGAATGCTTGGCCCTTCCCCTCCCTATTGTACTGTATAAAAGATGTGTGGTGTGTTCAATAAAGTGTTCAAGTTTGGGAGTAAACTGTCTGAGTTTACTTTCTGACTGGGATGGTCTAGAGAGTCCTCTTTGACTCCCATCCCTCCCTTGCAATTGAGCCATTCACTATCCGAAGATCGAAGGCGTCGACGTCGAACGAATCCGACGTCCTGGGAGTACTACCGGACCGGGACATCCGACGCAGCTCAGCCGACCTCGAAGGCGAGATTTCGGGAACGACGGCCCAGCCCATACCGGTGGCTAGGGTTACCATTACACTGGTGGCAGCGGTGGGATCGATTCGAACTGAAACCAGCATCCAGGGGGAGATACAGCCGCTGGCTTGACCCCGGTTTCAGCAACGGTGATCGAACTGAAACCAGCATCCAGGGGGAGATACAGCCGCTGGCTTGACCCCGGTTTCAGCAACGAACGAATCTCGCCAAAAGAGGTCCCAGAGCAGCAGGAAGTGTCCGCGTTCCCAACATATGGCGGATTTGTATAAATATGCTCCGCTGGCGGCCCTACAAAAGCTGGTGGAACAACGAGGCCGCAACGCAGCTAACCTACGAAAACAGGACTTGATCCAAATACTACTGGAAACGGATACGGAGGCAGCGGACTTGGCTAGGCGAACGGAGTTACCGTCTGAGGACAATTTCGCAGCGTTCACCGGCCTATCCGAACCGGCCGGTTCGACACAGCGGGTGCTCGATCCGATGGCAGACCGATTGCAAGGGGGAAGTGTCGGAGCACATAGATGGATCGACGGAGAAGATCCAGTCACCAGCATAGTACCTCAGAGGTTGGCCTTGTATGGTCCGAACCCGTCAACCGAAGTCATCGATAGGTTGATGGCGGAAGCCAGGGTGGACTGGGCGAAGACTCTACCGGGGGTCTCTCGAGCTGCTACAACCCCAGAGACCGGCTCCGACTCAGGAAAGGTGACTTTGCCTATTAGTTTCCAAGCTTTCCCTACCTTTGATGATCAGAAAGGGGATATTGACGGATTTTTGCTCGACTTCGAGAGGATGTGCCAGTTGTGCTGCCTCCGTAAGGGTAGAGGGTTCGCGGTCCCGGACCCAATCCCTAATGTGATCCGGTATGTTTAAATAAAATTGTTCCAGTATCAGCTGCTGACAGCAGTCCTCAAAAGACTGGGCCCCGCATCCGTGCAGCCAGTTGCGAGCAGCCCTTTCCAACCCATAAGCCCACTGCGTGTGGGACTCCTGGCTTTTCTTTAGGGTCTCCCTGAACTGCCGGCGGTACGTGTCTGGGGTAATGGCGTACCGGGCCAGGAGCCTCTTCTTGACCTCCTCATACTTGGGTCCTTGACTGGACCTCAAACACTGGATTGCAGAGACTAGGGGCCTGTGGCCTTATTTGAACTTTAATAGGGATTTCCCTATCGTTATGTTAAAAGGTTTTATGTCGAACGTGGTACTTTTGTATATTGTCGAAGATCGTATGTTTAATGTATGGGATGATGTACTGTACGAGGGATACACGAACATCGTAGCCGGTGGTTCCCCGGTTCCTTTGTTCGAGGCATCAACGGCGTCTCGAACGCGGGAAACCGGAGGCAGTGAGTCGACGCCGGATTGGCCGACGTACGACTCACTGCGCACGCTGATTGGCCAGGGTTGAAGCCGCATATTCAAACCAGTGTGTACGTGCTTCAACCCCTGGCCCAGTTCTCAGATGTGTATTCCCTCTACTCAACCTATTGTCTTTGTCCAGACGTTGTTTAATCATGTTAATTCCATCATTGTCAATGTTGTGTTCAGTAGCCCAGCTCCCATTGGTCCCCTTTGCTCCCTCTCCCATTGGTCCATTGTCCACTGTCACCATTGGGCTGTTGTGTAGGCCCATTGTGTTGGATTGGTCCCTGGGCCAAGCCGCATTAGAATGCTTGGCCCTTCCCCTCCCTATTGTACTGTATAAAAGATGTGTGGTGTGTTCAATAAAGTGTTCAAGTTTGGGAGTAAACTGTCTGAGTTTACTTTCTGACTGGGATGGTCTAGAGAGTCCTCTTTGACTCCCATCCCTCCCTTGCAATTGAGCCATTCACTATCCGAAGATCGAAGGCGTCGACGTCGAACGAATCCGACCTCCTGGGAGTACTACCGGACCGGGACATCCGACGCAGCTCAGCCGACCTCGAAGGCGAGATTTCGGGAACGACGGCCCAGCCCATACCGGTGGCTAGGGTTACCGTTACACCGGGGCCCAAGTCTCAGAAATGAGGAATCAAGCCGATTCTGAAAGACTGCCAATAATCCATCGATGTAACTGGTTGTGAAGTAGAAGGTTGTGTGAGTTGCCTACTGAATCCAATAGAAGCTGGGGATACAGTGTTAAGTATCGAGGGAAATCTGTGGACATTTCCAGAAGAAAGGGAAACCCCGGTTGTGTTGGCCAAAATGGGGTGATTAGGCCCAGAGTGATATTATGGGTATCAAGGCAAAGGGCGGGAAAGCGTAACTCTCCCGAGTGGACCAAGTCTGGACCCAGAGGCCACTAGCCTTGGACGCCTTTCTCCAGTCTCCAGCTGAAGAAGTTGGGTAGATGGGTATTCAATCTGGAAGCGAATAGGTCTAATTCCAAGGGGCCCCAAATCGAGTCTAAGATTGCAAAAGTTGCACCGTGAAGTGTCCAATCGCTGGAGTCTGTTAGGTACCTGGAGTTCCAAGCCGTGATCATGTTGGATAACCCCAGTATATATTCCGCTTGTACAGAGATTTTCCTGTCCAGGCAAATGTGCCATAGTTCTTTCACTAGTGAAGCTAATGTTTTGGATTTCTTCCACCTAGATGATTGCTATAACGTACCGCTGATACGTTGTCCATCCTTAGTAAGATGCAGCAATTTGCTGTATCCTTTGTGAAGATTTTGATTGCAAAATATCCTGCTAATAATTCTAAGCAGTTGATGTGCATGTCCCTCTCCGTGAAAGACCACTTCCCTCCGGTGGTGAGGTCTCCGCATCACACTCCCCAACCTAAAGTACTTGATGACTATCTCCAGGGGACATTCAGAAGATCACTCTCACATTCCATGCTTCCATGTGGTTTAGCCGAGCATCAGAAGATAGAAGTATCAGGTCTGAGTAACTGAGGCCCCTGGGAGATGAAGAGTTTTTAATCGTTTAGGGCATGGTGATGGAGAGGTGCTGGGAAGATGGCTTGAACTGATGCGGATAAAAATCCCACTATTCTCGCTACCGTCCGCAAGGATATATTGTGTTTCTTTAAAAGGATGGTAATGTCCCACAAAAAATTATGGTTTTTTGCTCTGGTCAAATTTTTAAGGATTACAATTTGTGAAATATTTTTTGTGGGACATTACTGTCCCTTTAAGGTAGATTCGATTTCCCTGCGGATAGTCTTCATTTTGTTCGGAGGAAGACGTAGGGTTGAGTCTGAGGAATTTACTACGAAACCTAGAAATTCAAGAGCTTGAGTTGGTTGTAAAACAGATTTCTTCCAGTTTGAATCTGTAGATGGAGGTGTTCTACGAGGGTATGCATATTCTGAGACACGATCAGCATATCGTCTAGATTAATTATCATGCGAACCCCTCTGCTCCTTAAAAAGGAAATTATGGGCTTCGTGATTTTTGTGAAACACCATTGGGGATGAAGATAGGCTGAAAGGGAGGCAGGTGAAATTCCATGTAACCCCTTTCCAAACGAACTGAAGAAGTTTCTGCTGGTGTTGTGCAATAGGAATCGTGAGATAGGTGTCTTTTAGGTCTAATCTGACTATCTAAAGGCATCAAGAGATCTCTGGGACAATGGACACCCTCCATTTTGAAGTGTCGGTATAGGACAAAGGAGTTTAGATTTCTCAAATTTATGACCGAACGAACCCCTGAGTCTTTTTTGTGTACCAGGAAGAGATGCTGATAAAACCCGGTTCTGTTAAAGGAGCTTGGGTAATCACTCCTTTTTTCTGTAGTTCTGATATTTCTAAATCCACTAGAGAGAAATCTTCATTTGAAAAATGGATAGAATTTGGAATCTTTAGTTGATAGGGTGTGGAATAGAGTTCTATGTGGTAACCTCTGACTGTCTGAAGTACCCATTGGTCTGAAGTGAATTGAGACCAGGAGCAGAAAAAATGGGTGAGTCTGCCACCCACTCTTTCCTTGTGATGTGGGGAAGGAATACTTACCTGTGAAAGGTCTGGAACGTGAAAATCCTCTGGTGTTCTTGGCTCTATAGACTCTACCATGTGGTGGATAGAAGGTCGGGGGGAATCTGGTGTCTTGAGAATACCCTCCTCTCGTAGGATGATTGGGGTCTTGTGTATTCCTGTATTGTGTCCTGTAGGAACCTGAGGTTCGGCCGTGAAGGGTAGAAGTCCACCTCTACCCTTCACGGCCCTGACAAAAACCCATGTATTTAAGACTTTCTTCACGGACGTTTGGGCTTTGTCGAGGGCCGTGAAGGAACTTACAAACTTCCCTAGATTCTTAATAAAAGAATCACCAAATAGGAGCCCATTAGCAACAGGACCAGCTTCGGTAGCTGACATTTCAGATAGCTTTGGGTCTATTCATAATAGAATGACCCTTCTCTTTTCTGTGGATAGAGCAGCGTTGGCGTTGCCCAAAAGGCATATTGCCCTTTGGACCCAACCTCTTAGAGCATTAAGGTCCACCTGAGAGGTATCAGATATAGCTTCCTCAGTCATATTGAAAATCTTGGCTAAGGGCCCAACAATATCCAAAAGTTTGTCCTGGCATTGTTTGAGCGAATGCTCAACACCTTTTTGTGGGTCTCTGCCCAACTTGGACATATACTGTGTCATCTGGGGGTCTAAAGTGGGTGTATGACAGGTCTTACCAATAGAGGGCCTGGGAGATTCAGAGCTTAATTTATTTCTAGCATTAGTGTCTAAGACTTTTCAAATCCAAAGGTCAATGTAGTTTGAGACATGGTTCTTAGGGATCCATTCTCCAGATCTAGGGTGTCAGATGGGACCCGGGTTGAAAAGGGGTAGACCTTGTTCATCCAAAATCACATTATCACCTAATTCATTGTCCTCTGAATTTAAATGCAATTCCTTATTTATGATAGGGTTATAGTCAGAATCTGAAGAGTGATCCGTTGAATCCTTGCTGGACTCATCAGAAGATGAATCCAGGATAACGAATCAGGCTTGGATCTTATCTTGTTTCGTTTACTCGGATGTCTATCCTCCCGAGAAGAGGTTCAGGTTTGTGGATGTGAACCACAAGTCTGTGTGCCAGATTTACTGGGCAAGTCAAGGGGAGAACATGAAAGTTCTCTTTCAATAGGACAATGTTTAATTTTCCTTTTACATTTTCCTCCTTTATTAATTTGAAATTCTCTTTCAATGGAGGACTTTTTGGTTGATTTTGATGGAAAACTTCAGCCAGGGATTTTGCTAATGACTCAATCATTTGAGACATGCAGGAAGAAATGGCGGAAATGGTTTTATTCACTGACACGTGTTTTATTCACTGACAGAATATGTTGTAAATTTTCCTCATTGGGTTTAGAAACCAATGTTATATCTTCCTGAGATACCAAATTAACTGAAATATTATCTTCGCTCAAAAAATTAAGTGGAATTTTGTTGCCCTGTGAAGGGGTGCAGGGGGAGATAATTTTCTTATGTGACATAGTATGCAATATGAACAATAGAAATATGAAAGATAATGGAGTAATATGAGGAAAAAATGTATCTAAATTTAGGTATAATGTAATATGGTAGTAAAGGGAATGTAAGAATATCAAAAGGTTTTGTGAATATATGCAAAATTCACCACATAAAGTGCGTCTATCTGTGTTGCAGTATCACGGTGCCCGTGCTCTGGGCGGAGACATTATGACTATTTTGCATTACTGCATGCTGATTAGCTAGGCACCTTTGTCACCAGCCAGGGATGGCCTTTAAAGCGGAACTACCATGGAAAGTGAACATTAATTGTGAAGCATCATACCCCTTTTGTGACCTTAAATGTGTATAGCAAACATTCCTTATTATTTTCCACACTTCATAAAATTACCCGTTTAGCAGGCTCCCATATCGCTTAAGCCGCGGCCATCTTGACTTGCTCATTACACTGCTCATGCGCGAGTTCTTAACAGCAGTGTCAGTCAAGCGATAAGTGCCTGCCCACAGCCTTCTTTTTTTCTTTGCCATGCACGCTCGCGCGGCTCGGCGGCGTGCATGTTAATGAGAATTAGTGAATTCACTTTGCCATCCATGCACGAGCGCTGGCATTGCTGCCTGCGCTCGTGGATCGGATGGTAAGTTATTCTCTAAAGTGAAATCTTCATGCACTGCCTAGTACTGTACTGTACTAGTGTATTAAAGTGAAACCAACTATTATTAATGATGGAAAGTCTAAGCTTATTTAAAGTAACTTACTTTTTAAAAAAAATTGTTCATGAAATTTGCTTATATATAAAAAGTGCATCTTTTAACCCTTTGACTGCCTTAAACCCATTGAGTGCCACAGGGATACGCAACGCTTTGGTTTGCAATGCGTTGCGTACCCCTCTGGCACTCAAAGGGTTAAAAATGTGTCATTTTGATAATATATTTGTGAGAAACTATGCATATAGTGGTACATAACTAAAAATAAAAATACATAACACATGACCTCTATGCTTTAGAACTGTAATATATTGGCAATGTACATTTTATATGTAAAAAAATACTGTTACAATCCATTGTAAGCTTTATAATAACTTTACACTGTAAATAATTTTTTAACCCTTTGAGTGGCATAGTGTTAAGTAGCGCATTGCAAATTAATGCGTTGCCTACTCCACTAGCACTGAACAGTTTTTTAAAAAATAGTTTGTAAGGTATCAGTTAATATATACCTCCCAAGTGTCCCTCTTTAGGAGGGATAGTCCCTCTTTTAGACCCAAATCCCTCTGTCCCTCTTTTCTACCCTATTGTCCCTCTTTTTAGGAGATCAGACTGTGTGATGTGTATATAAATATATCACATTGCTCTACATAAATAAAACTCATATTAATATTTGTTTAAACGTCAGTATAGGTGTTTATAAATTAGTCTGTGTAAATAAAACACTTTGGTCTTGTTTTAAGTCAATTTTTAGGTTACACAAGGAGGTGTCAATAGGTTATGAAGTAGCCTAAAAATGTTTAATAATTGGCCACCCACCAGCCGTACCCCATCAACACCTCCTCAAACACAATTGTCCCTCTTTGGCAATTTGAAATGTTGGGAGGTATGTTAATATAATTTTGTAGACCCTTTGAGTGTTTGTTGATTGAGCAACATATAGGAAATACAATGTTTGGTGATCCACTTTCACACAAATATTAGGTGTCCATTGCTAATAAATCTTTGGACTAATGTTTAAAAACTCTTTTTAAATAATAATTAACATGTTTATTCACACACAATATATTGTTTTTTACTTTTCCAGCATTAGCCGTTCCATACATCCATTAATCCTTATTTGTAATTTTTTTTATATCATTCGCCTTCTTACACCAGTGTGTGTGAACCTTTTTCTACATAGCCTTGATCATCATCCTTTGAAAAAACAATATATTTAAATACCTACAAACATATAACTTAACGCTTTATCTTCTTCCTAAAGTAAGTATTAATGAGTTTTGTAATACTCTACAAAGATATACTCAATTTTCTTTTTATTTTTTTTTTTAAAGGTTAAAACTGTGATCGCCAGATGTATACCTAACAAATTTATGTGCAATGCTTCGCCTACCCCTCTTGCACTCAAAGGGTTAATCTAATTTGTTTCACAGTTATTGTGTGTGTGTATATATATATATATATATATATATATATATATATATATATATATATATATATATATACACACAAAAAGCACACATACACACACACACACACACACATAAATATATTTATAAAGGCATTGTTTTAATAATATAAACATATCATATTTTTTTACTATTTTTAAAATAACCATGAATAATTTAAAATAAAATATTGTCATTATAAGATAAACACCTGAAAAAATATTTTACCGTCAATCTTTATCCATACATTGTGTTAACTTCCCCTTTAAATAAATTTGAGAGTAGAATAATACAATAAATTAATGCTGTTCCTATTTTACATCCCAGACCGATTGTATCCTAGTGTAACTTCATCGTTTTCATAAGAAAAAGTATGGCAAGTTGTTCATCTTCACCAAGTGCCACTTCACATTCTCCAACATCATCAGAGGATGAAAGTGTTACCGCTCCAGCTGATGACATGGTAAGTGTAAATTTTTTTCTATAATTAAAAAAATAATCTCATATTTTTAAATGAATTCACAGTTGATGTACATAATATGATTTAAGCTATATCCTGTTACTTTAAGTAAAATGTACCAAACTGCTTACATGGTTCTATGGAAGAGACAACTCGCAATAAGGTAGAAACAGCTTTGATGTATCCTAGGGAACAGCCTTTTGTTCTTTTGGGAATTTTTTTTTTTATATTTTTTCTAATGCTTATGGAATATTGGACCTCTATGTATTTTATCCTGACAGTGGTTCTGCTGTGGTGTGCATTATTACTTCAGTATAAATGGCTGAACCTTTATCATTCTTGAACCAAAATTCAGAGAACATTGAAATAACCCATTACCAAAGGCACAAATACTATTATGATTACTTGCACCTAAGTAACCAATAAAGATTAGTATACCTTTAAAGTAAAATAAAAAGTAGGTTATAACATAGTTTGTTTGTGTTACTGTTTTAAAATTTGACATTACATATTTTTTGTAATGATTTAATATTTTTAATGTACAGTACATGGCATATTGTGACACATCTAAATCTATTTGTTTGTATTATTTATGTAGACTCGTCTCATTGGAGCAGTCGGGAGACCTTTTGAAGAAGAAGAAGAAGAAGAAGAAGGCGGATCAACATATGAGGAAGAGGAATGTTTTCCTAATGACCCTCAAGGAAATGGGAGTGATACCTCAGAAGAACCTCAGTCACCTATTGAGGATAGTAGAGTAGGTAATACAGATTGGTGCAGATGTGGCAACTGTGAAACTATGCCCACAGAAGAAGAATGCATATGCTGCTGTGAAATTCCAGCTGCTCAACAGCATGTAGCGGAAGAAAACACATGTATAATGACAAATGTTTTTTGCCGCGATATTTGTTTGAATGAGGATCGTGTTTTCCTGTCCTATAGGATGATAGGGACGATCACTACTAGACCACCAGAGGCCATCTACAATAGGTAAATGAATTATGAAATAATGCATTTCCTTTGCTAAATATCATGGCATGGTATTAACTCCATCTCTCTATCTTCATCTCTGTCTCTCACTTTATGTCTCTTCATCTGTTTCTGTTTATTTATTTCTCAAAATTTATCTTTCACTGTCTCTCTTAATGTATCTTGCCTTCTTTCTCTCGGTCTGTCTTCCATTATCTATATCTCTTTAATTACCTTTCCCTATCAATGTCCCTCTATCTATCTTTTTTTTCATGTTTGTTTTCAACTATATATCTTTATCTTTCATTCTCTTTGACTCTCATTCTCCTTCTATTTTTCTCCTTCCCTTTATCTATCTCTCCATCAATCTCTCTAGTTTCATCTCACACTCTACCCTTCTCTCTCTCTCCCTCCTTGTATCCCTCTATATTTGACTCCTCATCTCTCTGTCCATCGTTTAATCTATCTCTACATTTTTCCCCACTATTCTCCTCCCCTCCATCTTTCTCTATCTTTATATCTCTCAAAATCCCTCCCTCTCTTCCTCTCTCTCTCACTTTGTTTGTATATATATATATATATATATATATATATATATATATATATATATATATAGTACAAAATTAAACTAATTTTGTTTTATTATTTTTTTTTAATATAACATCCTGTATGTTTTTTTACCAACAGACAGCTTAGAAAGGTGGCGTATAGAGCATTCACCTGTTGGATCCATGGTTATCTTGGTCCAAGGAACCGAAGACCCATTCCATCCTGTGTCGTTACAAGTATTAGGCAACAATTTCCGGACCCTGACAACGTATACATGGGTTACATACCTGTTCATGACTATGCAGCCATGGATATGGCATTCTTGTTGTAATTCTTAAACAATTTAAAAAATCCTAAGTTATGCTCTATTGTAGTTTACATAATTTTAATATATTTAAAGTTACATTAAACTATGTTTACAAATGTTAATTTATTATTTTTCTTGTTATTTATTAAAAAAATACTTTACTGTTGTATTTATTAAAAAATAATGTACTATTTCCTTTTGAGCTTTAATAAAATTATATATTGTTCAAAAAAAGTGGTGTTTTTTTATATTAGGTACAGTTTACATATCTTCTTTGTCTGTCTATCTTTCTCTCTCTGTTTTTAGATAGAGTGATAGAAAGTAGAGGGAGGGAGGGGGGTAAAGAGATAGGAAAATAGAGAGATACAGAGATTTCTCTCTCTCTCTCTCTCTCTATATATATATATATATATATATATATATATATATATATATATATATATATATATATAGAGAGAGAGAGAAAGATATTATATTATATATAATGTACTATTTCCTTTTGAGCTTTAATAAAATTATATATTGTTCAAAAAAAGTGGTGTTTTTTTATATTAGGTACAGTTTACATATCTTCTTCTTTGTCTGTCTATCTTTCTCTCTCTGTTTTTAGATAGAGTGATAGAAAGTAGAGGGAGGGAGGGGGGTAAAGAGATAGGAAAATAGAGAGATACAGAGATTTCTCTCTCTCTCTCTCTCTCTTATATATATATATATATATATATATAGATAGAGAGAGAGAGAGAGAGAGAGAAAGATATTATATTATATATACATATATATATATATCATAACAGAAAAAAGGAGCCGGCACTCTCAGGACTTTTTTAAATAATCGTGATTTACTTAGTGTCAATGTTTCGATGTGGATTACCACATCTTCATCAGGACAAAGAAAGTGACCCCATTCCCTCCTATATATACATAATTAAAATTGAAAAACCCGCCAAGTCCTTCAACCATACGTCACCAATGACGTCATCACGTGTACTGCATCATTCACCTAAGTGATATTACGTCCATACTGTGATGTGGGTTCATCAAAAGACCATATAGTGAATTTCAAATGTGCCAAATATATACATATACACACAGTTACACATTCGGGAAAGGGAACTGCAATGCTGAGTCAGGGCATGTTATGCATATTACCCGATCATGATAAAGTAAACCTTCATTGGGGATATATCCCCTTACTTAAGGCATTCCAATCTGTCGGAGTCTTGCACAAAACATATCCATACCTCATTATGATGCCCTTTCACTGGGTATCGCATCTGTCCATCAACTTGAGCGGTAATGCGGGACACCATCATATTGCAGCGCATATCGCTGTATCTTTCTATCGAAGGATGACTACTAATTGGTGCGTAATGTGCTAAAATCATGTGGAACAAAAACCACAATTATTATAATATCAAAAGAGACATCAACTGTGGTTGCTATCAATCAAAAAACGACAAATATCCATATATTTGGATACAGTACTACAACCGATAGTTTGTACCATGCCCTTATATGTTAAGGACACCACTGACTTGTTGAGAGCATTGAAGGATGTCAGATGTACCTATGGTAAAACGATATTAGTAACCATGGATGTTAACAGTCTGTATACTATAATCCCTCATGATGAAGGTATACAGGCTGTAAAGGAGGCACTTGTGGAGTCACGGTATGGTGGTGTTGCTCAGATTGAATTCATTTGCGACCTACTACGTATCACACTGACCCATAACTATTTCCGGTATGAAAATAAATTTTACCTACAACTGACAGGCTCTGCAATGGGCTCAAATGTTGCACCTACATATGCGAATTTATTTATGTACGCATATGAACGTAAATATTTACAAAATGAGAATATCACATTTTACAAGCACTATATTGACGATTTACTTCTCTTATGGGAAGCTAGTGAGGAAGATCTCATTGCATGGCATAGCCAGTTAAACAACCTTGTGGGTCCAGTGAGATTTAAATTGAAT
The DNA here is from genome assembly GCA_037306005.1 of Rhinophrynus dorsalis. NCBI lineage: Eukaryota > Metazoa > Chordata > Amphibia > Anura > Rhinophrynidae > Rhinophrynus > Rhinophrynus dorsalis. The sequence continues at coordinate 189,206,174 of CM074720.1, read as the reverse complement.
TATAGTGTGGACAACATTGAATTCTTGGATTTAAAACTATATATGCGTGACTCCCAAGTGTACTCCACACTATACAACAAACCAACAGACAGGAATTCATTATTGTTGGCCAGTAGTGATCATCCTCCCTCTCAAATTAGAGGTATTCCATACTCTCAATTCCTCAGGGTAGTACGTAACAACTCAGAAAAAGAGAATACTACTATACAACTTGAGGAGATGGGGAATAAGTTTATGGAAAGAGGATACCCTGTGGAGGTGGTTAATCATCAACTTGCGAAATGTAAAGGATTAACCCAAGAGAAACTATTGGACAAAACATGTGAAAACACAAAGGAGGATCGTTTGGTGTTCATTTGTGATCACTCCCCTTGTGGTTTTAAGGTTGGCAAAACGATCAAGAAATATTGGCGTATACTATCTACGGACAGTACCTTACCGTTTCTAAATAAAAAACCCCCGTATGTAGCCTTTAGAAGGGGTAAAAGATTAAGAGAAACTCTGATGAGAACCAATAGAGAGATTATGGCAAATATCCCTATAAACAAAGAAAGTAAGAGCAGATGGTTACAGAAATCGACAACAGGATGTTACAAATGTTTGAACTGTATTACATGTAACACTATGTTAGCGGGTGACACATTCAGACATCCACATAACAATAAGAAGATTAGAATCAAACATAGATTGACATGTACATCAAATTTTGTGGTTTATATACTGATGTGTCCCTGCGGATTGTATTATGTTGGAAAGACTAGCACCACATTTAGAGAAAGGATGGCGAACCACAGAACTACCATCCGACAAGCGTTAGAGAAAAAATCTTCGGATAAACCAGTTGCTCGCCACTGGCTAGATAAAGGACATCAACTAACCACGCTAAAAACTATGTTAATAGACCATGTACCACCCCTGGATAGTTCATTTAATCCATATGGAGAGACTGTATTTAGGTGATAAATCCAATAGGATTCCCTTTGAAGCAGGAGCTTCAAAGGGAATCCTATTGGATTTATCACCTAAATACAGTCTCTCCATATGGATTAAATGAACTTATACCATACTCCTGTTTCTATTGAAATGATAAATCAGATTCTGAGTTTATACACAAATTTTTGATACTGGGATTGTAACTAATTCCTATATACTATGAACGGACGAGGAATTCACTCAATTTGCGGTGCTTGTTGTAGATAACTTGAGAAGGAATGACAGCTAGTGGTCGATATGTGCAATTACAGACAGTATCCCTTAAGATACAATGATTATTTCCTCATGTGTGGTTTTTGCTACATTGTAAGCGACATAGCCTGTAAAGAGCGCACTTAACAGTACCCTTATACCGATGGACCATCAGTGGATGTCCGACTTTACATTCCTGTTGAGGATTTTGATGGGAAATCTAGTACGGACACACATACTCGCTGAAGATGCGGGTGGTCACACGGACAGAATTAGGTCCCGACTCTGTGGATGATACAAAGATTGTATCTCGGAGTGATTGTGACAAGGGTGATTTAAGGTGAAATATCGCCCACTATTATGTTCACATCCGTAGGAGTATGGTTGCACCTAAATTGAGGGTACTAGTGCTGTCTAACTCTTTAGGTACATAGATACCGGGCTAAGGTGATCAACGTCATTTTTTGATTGATAGCAACCACAGTTGATGTCTCTTTTGATATTATAATAATTGTGGGTTTTGTTCCACATGATTTTAGCACATTACGCACCAATTAGTAGTCATCCTTCGATAGAAAGATACAGCGATATGCGCTGCAATATGATGGTGTCCCGCATTACCGCTCAAGTTGATGGACAGATGCGATACCCAGTGAAAGGGCATCATAATGAGGTATGGATATGTTTTGTGCAAGACCCCGACAGATTGGAATGCCTTAAGTAAGGGGATATATCCCCAATGAAGGTTTACTTTATCATGATCGGGTAATATGCATAACATGCCCTGACTCAGCATTGCAGTTCCCTTTCCCGAATGTGTAACTGTGTGTATATGTATATATTTGGCACATTTGAAATTCACTATATGGTCTTTTGATGAACCCACATCACAGTATGGACGTAATATCACTTAGGTGAATGATGCAGTACACGTGATGACGTCATTGGTGACGTATGGTTGAAGGACTTGGCGGGTTTTTCAATTTTAATTATGTATATATAGGAGGGAATGGGGTCACTTTCTTTGTCCTGATGAAGATGTGGTAATCCACGTCGAAACGTTGACACTAAGTAAATCACGATTATTTAAAAAAAGTCCTGAGAGTGCCGGCTCCTTTTTTCTGTTATGATTTGTATGGACTCCCATGTGAATCTGGCACCCGGGCGTTGTTGTTACTACAGTGAGAGTGCTTCCTACCTGGATATATATATATATATATATATATATATATATATAATATACATACACATATCTCTCTCTCTCTATATATATATATATATATATATATATATATATATAATATACATACACATATATCTCTCTCTATATATATATATATATATAAAATAACAAAACCAAATAAGTGTCTTGTAATACCTTTTTTATTGGACTAACAGATTTTTGGATTGACAAGCTTTTGGGAGAACCTCCTTTTCTCAACACTTGAGAAAGGGAGGTTCTCCCGAAAGCTTGTCAATCCAAAAATCTGTTAGTCAAATAAAAAAGGTATTACAAGACACTTATTTGATTTTGTTATTTTACATCTGCATCACTGGACTAATACGGCTACAATCTCCACTCTACTATATTTATATATATATATATATATGTAGATATATATATATATATATATATATTTATATATATAGTTCAACTTTAATCAATTAGAAGGTGATTTTAACAGTTTTAAATAAATTAAAAAAATAATCAATTACTATATTAAAAGTTAATCCCAAAATGGTTTTATTAACAATTACATAACAGTACATGATACTGTAAATAACTTGTGTTTAACATTTATGAAGAAAAATACAACATTGTAAAACATAATTTAACAGTAGAAGAAAACATTTTTTAAAATTGATCTAACACCGGTAACAAAGTTTGTCTTTCATAATTGCTAATCTGGCGACTGGCTGCTTAGTAGCTTGAGTCGCCTGAATTATTACCTCTTCATGGAGACATTTGAAGTCATCCTCGGCTGACAGGCAGGACGGAGAGCGGACATTTTGCTCTAGTGACGTTGGCACGCCTGCGCTGTCAATCACAGACGGCTGTAGGAGAGTTGCTAGGAGCCATTCGGCTCTGGAAGGCACTGACAGCGCAGGCGCGCCGACGTCACTAGAGCAAAATGACCGCTCTCTGTCCTGCCTGTCAGCCGAGGATGACTTCAAATGTCTCCATGAAGAGGTAATAATTCAGGCGACTCAAGCTACTAAGCAGCCAGTCGCCAGATTAGCAATTATGAAAGACAAACTTTGTTACCGGTGTTAGTTCCAGTTTAGTATTTAGATAATAACAAACTATTAATGAGGTATACACAAATATAACAAAGTTGTAATTGCAATGATGATTTGTCTTCGTTGCTGTCTTGAAGATGAAAACATCTGTAAAGGAAAAAAAAGAAATCATGTTAACATTAATGCAACATTTACATAATATAAATCAATACATAAAAAGAAAAAAATTGTTAACCCAAATAACACACACACACACATATATGTAATAATGTTTAAAAAGGAGATATAATGTATACATATAAATGTTTTAATTTATTCTTTAAAAAATATATATATTTATTTGAAATATAAAAATTTATTTTTTTAAATAGTTATATCTGTGTGTGGGTGTGTGTATATATATATATATATATATATATATATATATATATATATATATATATATATATATATATATATATATATAGAGAGAGAGAGAGAGAGAGAGAGAGAGAGAGAGAGAGAGAGAGAGAGAGAGAGAGAGAGAGAGAGAAACATAGGGGTGATGGCAGCACTCACTGTTTAGATGACTTCCTTGTAGTCCGGGTGCTGCTCCAATATAGAAGATCTATACAAAACTAAATAACGAAGAAGCACTCTCGGAACTCCATACAGCTAAGAAATCACATAATGTTTATTGAAATCGACGTTTCGGCCAACCACAGTGGCCTTTATCAAGATTACACAAACACAGACGAAACCAACCCTTAAATACCCGATGTGCAAATAGCGCCAAAAATTAGCGCCATTTGTTACCACCATTAAACCAATCAGCAAACAACATGTACAAAAACATAAAAAGTGAAATAAAAGGACAAAACATGTGACACCATCATGTGTGTATATCATATACGACCAAATATTCACATAGTAAGATTTGAAAATAATATATGTACATATTGATCCGTGAGAGACCCACACGGGTCAGAGGTGTCTCACTGCCAATTGGATCAAGCAAGCTGAATGTAAACAAACAATAGGAAAGGATCAATGTTGCATGTCAAGGGATTGCAGAATTATAAAGACACATTCTTAACATCATAACCGATCATTAAAGAAATAGAATTATTATAAAAAATCTAGGACAATACAAGACAGAGTGTCTAAACGCTACAATGCAGCGTACATCACCATGAATTGTATTGAACGAAACCAACAATGATAGGATAAATGCAACATTGTAACTTGAGAAACTCCGCATAAATAAATATAACCAGTAATGTGAGCGTAGTGAATATCTATGAGTAGTAGACAACTTCATGTCATAAGCTAACATTTGTGTGACTACTAGACACACCTAAGCATCGGAGCGATAGTACTGCAGTTACAATATCGCTACATTAGAAAAAATAAAAAACTCAAATGCGCTATCACCAGTGTACTGAAATATATAAATAATAATGTATACTAAACTATAAAACGGTCAGCAAAAAATACCAACTAACACCATCACTCTATGTGTTATCAAATCTGAAAACAAAAAATAAACCAGTATTTCTGCGCCCTAAATAAATCTAATTAACGAGAGAAAGAAATGCAGAAAAAATTAGTATACCAATGGAGAAGCCTTCACTCAAAAAGATAGAATATCTACTAATTGAAATACAAGTAATCGAATATGACTATATATCCAATATACATAATAGAAAGTTATATTATAATATAAAAGTTATGCAATCAATCAGAAATCTATCCACATATGTAATCACATAAACCACATATATACAGATCTTTAAAAAAACAACTAAAACCCTAAAAGAGAGGAGATTCGTTCCACAACCCAGAACGCATCAACCACCGTCCTAAATATCTCCTAAACAAACACTATGACAGGAGATATAATGCGCCTGTGTGTAGTGTAACAAAAAACTCCCTCCACATTAAATACAATGTATCCAAAGAAGATATACACTTACACCCTGGAGAGTGCCACGACTCCGCCTATGAGACAGCGCCAACGTTTCCACCAAAGGCACCTAAGGTTACCGTATATATATATACAACGGGAACCCACGTGTCTAACCGTAAGATGAAAAAAAAGGCACCACCCAAAATGCTCGAAACGCCACGTCTCCAAATGGTTAAGTGTACAATAATTATATGTAGATCTGTGCTTCTGCTCTCCGTAAAAAACGGAGAACTAATACTCACACGGTCCACTCAATACGTATTTAATAAAGACTATATTATAGAACAGAAGTAATAAAAGTTGAAATCATTCAAATTGTAATACGATAATCAAAAGATCTTTAATAAAATTATACATATAATATCCTAAAATATAGTTATCTATCACAAGTCCACATGGAGCATATCGTTGGTGTACACTTAAATAAAAAACCGCTTGGTATTATACCAAAAAATAATGTCTACAGCACTACGAACAAATAGAAAGAAAGGTGTTGAAGAAGACCAGTATGAAATGTTGCACTCTACCAAGACTTATAGGCAGGTGGACTTAACGATATTGATCCCTGTTGAGCGCTCAGTTGCAAAACAACGTTCACCACCGCCGTCTTCACTCAGATAATATAAGAGAATATATGTAGAACAACTTAGTTGTAATATCCTATGCCAAGACTTTATTGGCAGGTGGGCTTTGATATTATAATTCACTGATATCAAATGAATAATCAAATAGCTTGTAACTCACCACCGCCGTCTTCACTTGGACTTACTAGTTGTAATTGCGTCTTTTACATACATATTTGTCTTCAAACTTTAACACCTGGTAGATCTCACAAACGATGTAACACAGACTCCAATGTTGTTCACTGTTGGAGTATCATCTAACACATTTCTTCCAGATATCCGATATTATATCTTCTATGGTGACTTGTAGTCCAATAACTCAAAGTTCATAAATGTGTAAAAATAATATAAAAATTGCTCCCACATTATGTGCCTTATAAATATGAAAAGAATATGATGCTATCCATTGATTTGATCAGTGAAGACTGTACAAATGTGTAAGCATAAAATTATGATAGTTTATGAGATCGGTGGAACTGATTAGCATACAATGAGGACTCTCATATAGTTTTAATGAATGGTTTAAATTCGTTAGAATTTCAGATATACTATATGACATATATGCCTTAGTTTGCCTAGCCGTTGTGTTATAATATTGTCACCTTTTATTGCTCTATTATTTTCCTGATCATTTTGCACCAGTATCATTAGGATTGCATATTATTACAGACACACTATAGATAATGGGCTATTGCATGATATTACTTGGTATTTTTTGTACAACTTTAGACAATGTACAAGATTGGATTTTGATTAGGCGACCACACAAGCGGATGCACTGTTCAGTGTGCGCCGGCGGATGGATGCGCCTTAATAGCACATCAAGGTATTTTCTCCTCAAATAGAATTATTGGATTATATGAATGATTCTTAGAACTGCAAGAATTATCCGAATGATTTTTAGAACTGTAAGCATTATCTCCTGTCCTTTTAATTTACAGTGATGTAGCGATATTGTAACTGCAGTACTATCGCTCCGATGCTTAGGTGTGTCTAGTAGTCACACAAATGTTAGCTTATGACATGAAGTTGTCTACTACTCATAGATATTCACTACGCTCACATTACTGGTTATATTTATTTATGCGGAGTTTCTCAAGTTACAATGTTGCATTTATCCTATCATTGTTGGTTTCGTTCAATACAATTCATGGTGATGTACGCTGCATTGTAGCGTTTATACACTCTGTCTTGTATTGTCCTAGATTTTTTATAATAATTCTATTTCTTTAATGATCAGTTATGATGTTGAGAACGTGTCTTTATAATTCTGCAATCCCTTGACATGCAACATTGATCCTTTCCTATTGTTTGTTTACATTCAGCTTGCTTGATCCAATTGGCAGTGAGACACCTCTGACCCGTGTGGGTCTCTCACGGATCAATATGTACATATATTATTTTCAAATCTTACTATGTGAATATTTGGTCGTATATGATATACACACATGATGGTGTCACATGTTTTCACTTTTTATGTTTTTGTACATGTTGTTTGCTGATTGGTTTAATGGTGGTAACAAATGGCGCTAATTTTTGGCGCTATTTGCACATCGGGTATTTAAGGGTTGGTTTCGTCTGTGTTTGTGTAATCTTGATAAAGGCCACTGTGGTTGGCCGAAATGTCGATTTCAATAAACATTATGTGATTTCTTAGCTGTATGGAGTTCCGAGAGTGCTTCTTCGTTATTTAGTTTTATATATATATATATATATATATATATATATATATATATATATATATATTTATATAACACAAAGTAGTAGAAGAAGAAGATCAAATAGAGAGAGTGAGAAAGTAAGAGAGACAGCTTAAACCATCTACAAGTATGGATTGAAAGAGAGAGAAGACAGAGTGCTAGGTATTGTATGGAAAATGATATATTGATTCAATTTGATAAATACTGTAAAAGAAAAAGAAAAAAAAAAAAAATATATATATATATTATATTTTAGCCTTTTTTATATGTTCATAAAAACCTACATACATTTTACTTACCGACTGAATTTTCATTTCTTAGCAAAATGTGACTTATGTTCTTCTATTGCCTTCCTTTTATCTGGCTTTGGCAGCTTTGCAATGTTGCGCGGTAGATCTATGGACCGGGATCTCCATGTTATATCCAGCTTTCTATCACAAAATCTAAGCAAGTTTTTCAGCATGACTTGAAGGTGTGTATTGGACATTGGTTCAAAAATGTCTCTGACAATCCACCTGTTTCTAGAACGGGGAAATTCTAATTTTGCTCTAGCCATACCAATTTGTGCTGATCATTTTCATTGATATCTTACAGTTGCCACTTGACGATGAACGTTATTATTATGAGCTAGAGCTGCTAATTGTGTCCTGGCTACCATACAGTCCATGCGGTAGTGGCTGCGTTTTGGTCGATATTTTAGAACCAAACTGTGATAAGATTCTATACAACCAGTATGACAGTATTGTGCCAGGTGTGGTAAGTCTTTGTCCATTTTTGAATCTGTCACAATCTGGTGCAGTAGTTCAAAAGGAGGACTTTTCTTTTTTAGCCAATGTGTCTTTTTGGTCTTTTGAGTGGTTAATTTTTTGTGTGAACATGAATGATACACCTTCATATCCTTCCACTGATGTTGGTTAACTATGTGACGTAGAATCGAATGCCATCGCTCACGAAGAGATTGTACCTCTCCCTTGCATGTTTTAATGCTCCACCAGAAATGGTTCAATATAGCTGGTATCCATTCTCTCAATGGGGAGTATATTTTTTTTTGTGAGGAAGAGACTAATTTTTTTTTTAAGCTTTTGGCATAGTGCCACACATCAAATTGATGATTTACTTGTGTGTATTCTCCCTAATCATTTTGCGTATACCTACATGTCTATCTGTTGCAAGTACATTAACGTTGATATTGTCTGCATGTATACGATCTAAACACTTGGCACATGCTGACTTCTCCATTGCAACAGAAGAAGAACAACTAGACACTTGTTCAACTTCAAAATCAACAATTTTCTTAGTGTCTAGGGCAATCATAGTGTATACGCAGTATTTTGCTGAGTGTCCAGGACTGTCACATTGACCATCTCCACCAAGACCAATTTGTTTATCTCCAATTTCTTGCTTAATTTTATTTTTTTCTTGTTTCCAATGATAATCAATCACTGCATATAAATATTTTGATTGATATCGGTAGAAAGTTGTTTTTGAAATTTGCTGTATGCCAAAGATGTCATTCATTTCAGATATTTTCTTGAAATTTGCTCCACTAAACAAAATGGAAGCTGCACTTAAAATATTACCAACAGCTATGTTTTTTAAGCGGGGTTGGCTTTCCCATACCAGGAATGTGTGACCATTTAAACATTCGCCGGTCACTGAAAGAAAAGATCCTTCAATATGTTTTGATAAAGTAAGTATAGGTGCATTACATCCATTTCCTTCTCCACAGGGAACTTTTTTTTAGCAAACTATCAATACAGGATTCAAACACTATGAACTTACGTTCATTCACCATAATTTCCTCTATTGATTCCTCCAAAACTGTTACGTCTGAATCCAAACCTGAAAATGATATTTCTCCTGAGTAATCAGGATCCAATCTTAGTGCTAAAGATGATTGTGATACATCTAACTGTGAAGTTGTATCTAGTGTATTATCTAAAACTAAATCTTGGGAACTTTCTCCAATGTTACTTTCTATTTCTTTTACAGGTGAAAATATGTCTTCCATTGGTTTTTCTCCCAAGGGTGTATCAACATCTTGCAGTTGCAGAACTTCTCCTTGTTTTTTAAAATGTAGCCTTGGTGGGAAATTTGTAGATTCCAGTGAAGGTAACATTTTCTGTGGTGTAGAAGAGTATATAGGTTTTGGTGATGAAAAAGGGTCTGGCACATTTGCAACAGACTTGATGTTGACGTAATTGTGATCCAAATTAATATCCTTTTCAAATGCCTCTGGGTAATTTGACTCCTCTGGACACTGTGTAGAAGAATCCAATACAGATTTATATTCTGTCTGTGTGCTTGCATCTGATGTAGCATACTCTGTATTTGTACTTACATTCACCATTATTTTTGAAATATTTGGTTGCACAACTCTAGAAGTTGATGTGTGAGGTAACTCTACATCTTGGATTTCAGGTGTAGATGATCCTTGTTGGATGATGGAAGTGGGTACTGCATCTTCCTTTAAAAATTTTTTAACCCCACGTTGGATATAACTTGACTCTGTAAAGTGTAATGAACACATTCTGTAGCTTGCACACTTTGTATCTTTCAATATTTTGTCTACCAATGCGTTGATGTCTGTAGATGAATGACCAGAACATTCAAGCCACACCTTTATTCTGTCAGGATTTTTTGGAAAACTGTGCAAAGTTACATCCTGATTAGGTGATCTTTTTCCAGTTCTACTGGCACATCCACGGTAGAAACACCTTGGCATTTTTGAATTTCTATTGAAAAGTAAAAAAATATTAACATTGTAATATATAAATACTTCATAATGCACTGCTTTGTCAAGATTACATAAACAATCATAGATTTAGAGTATTGTCGCCTATGGTAGAAAAACATATAATTTTTTATTTATAAATGATATGTAAGAAATAATCAAGCGCCACAGTGATTTAATTTTTACCCTACTTATTGAAAAATTTAAATTACTCCATTCATGTAGAATTAATTCAAAAGGGAGAAGAATGTATTTTCCTCAACAAAAAGTCCTATTATTCATCAGAACTGTATGGATTTGTATAGTTTTAATTAAATAGATAGACACAATGATATATCATATGAGAGAAACTTACAAACTGTTACAGTTGTCCAAAGCGCAACAAATAAACTGCATATATATATATTTTGGTATAGACTCAAGACTTTGCCATTCATATGAATAAAGGTATCATATTTTTCTATGAACCTGTACATCCGATAAAGCAGCATTTACCCTGTAAGTGCCATGGAGGCTCCCACCGCATCGAGATGCGGTGCGAGCCTCCGTGGAACTTACAGGGTTAATGAACGGGGGATTTGCTATTCCTGGCCAAATTATATTTGCGTAAGTGTGGAGAGGCATTATACAACTATCATTAACCCCGTAAGTGCCACGGAGGCTCCCATCGCATCGAGATGCGGTGGGAGCCTCCGTGGCACTTACGGGGTTAATGAACGGGCGATTTGCTATTCCTGGCAAAATTATACCTGTGTAAGTGAGGAGAGGCAATATACAACTATCATTAACCCTGTAAGTGCCACGGAGGCTCCCACCGCATCGAGATGCGGTGCGAGCCTCCGTGGCACTTACGGGGTTAATGAACGGGCGATTTGCTATTCCTGGCAAAATTATACCTGTGTAAGTGAGGAGAGGCAATATACAACTATCATTAACCCTGTAAGTGCCACGGAGGCTCCCACCGCATCGAGATGCGGTGCGAGCCTCCGTGGCACTTACGGGGTTAATGAACGGGCGATTTGCTATTCCTGGCAAAATTATACCTGTGTAAGTGAGGAGAGGCAATATACAACTATCATTAACCCTGTAAGTGCCATGGAGGCTTGCACCGCATCTCGATGCGGTGGGAGCCTCCATGGCACTTACAGGGTTAATGCTGCTTTATCGGATGTACAGGTTCATAGAAAAATATGATACCTTTATTCATATGAATGGCAAAGTCTTGAGTCTATACCAAAATATATATATATGCAGTTTATTTGTTGCGCTTTGGACAACTGTAAGTGTTTGTAAGTTTCTCTCATATGATATATCATTGTGTCATTATAGACAATCAGTCAGTCTCTTCACTTATAAATTTACTTGATTTCAATTTTCATTGATAATGTACATATTTACTAATGGAGGAATAGCTATTAGCAACTTCTTATCCATACACATTTCTTACTTTTGTAATTCATCTCTATCGGCATCTAAAATAAAGATCTTAAAACCACATTTGTATTTAATTATGAATTTCGTTAAAAGGGGGTATTGATAACATTACTAGACAATATTACACAATTAAAATTATTCAGCTTATTATTTTCGCCAGATTTGTAATGAAATATAAATAGCGTTTTTTTACCTTTTCACTTTTTTTAAAGGAAAGTTTGTGTCAGAGCCACACTCCGATAGCTGCGGATGCTCAGCGATATAGCTAAGGCAGAGAGATAGCCAATAGCATCAGTCCGATTTCCTGTATTCATGGAAACGGACTGGTGCCTTAAATAGTGCGAGCGCTTTGCAGGAACGCGCTCGCACCCTGCTAGGAAGACCTGAACGCGCATCCAGCAAGGAGCGCGCCGGGTCACGTGTCAACTAGAAGCCTTACGTTGTATTTTTCGTGCAGACAGTGGGAGGAACAACGGAGCCAAATGGCTCCATTGCAGACATGCGCTATGACGGCTCACTGCTAGTAACACCACCAGGTACAAAACTATTTGCCGGTTTATTGTATTAGAATGATTTTTTGAAACAAAAAAAAAACACAGCTGTTATTAGAAAGGGAAGACAAATTGATAGAGACTTAATCATGTTAGGGTGGTAGTTCCCCTTTAAATACCCTGTCATATCTACCTATGGTGTCCTTTTGTGGTTCCTGACGTGTATTTGTGCTTATCGCATATGACCTGGCCTGTCTGACGACGTTCCTGAGTTCCTGTGTGCTGATGTTCCGTTGCGGACTGCATTTTGGCTGAGAACCCGCTCTGTTGCTGACGGTATCTGGATGAGGACCAGCTCCGTTGCTGACTGTATCTGGCTGAGAACCCGCTCGGTTGCTGACCGTATCTGGCTGAGAACCCACTCCGTTGCTGACCGTATCTGGCTGAGAACCCACTCCATTGCTGACCGTATCTGGCTGAGAACCTGCTCCGTAGCTGACCGTATCCAGTTGTGTACCGCTCCGTGGCTAGCTGCACCGCCCGTGTATCTACTCCTCATTTTACAGTGTCCGGTTTTACTGCTTGGTTGTCCCGTGAGGTCACGGATAAGTGCTGGGCCGTTGCAATACTATTGTCGGTGTGCGGCGCGTGGCACTATTACTTTGTCGACCAAAGGCTGAGCATCCGTGCTTAAGCTGCTCTCTGAACCTCCTCCGGCAAGTGAAGTACCGGTACAGTGTTTTAGCACTGACTGTTACTCTGATCACTCTCTGTGTCCACCTCCCTATCAGCGCTGGGCTCACTCCCTTTGGGAGTTGCAGTTATTCTCTGGGCGTTATCTATTAACCCTGTGAGTACCTGGATCGTCCAGGTAAAGGAGATTACTGTTCCTCTCTGCAGAAGCCTTGGGCTCAAGAGCCAACGTTGAATTATACCATTCCTCAGGTTGAGGGGACACTGGTTGCGTTCCATCTATATACCGTTATCTCGAACCACCCCTAGCGTTGTAGGGTTTTGCCTCCATAGCAGTTGCCTTGGTCTCCTGGTGACCCTTTACCTAGGGTCAGTGCTGCCCACTATGCGGTTGCCTCGTTATCTGTGGCCTAGGGCCAGGGTCAGTGTTGCCTCACTCTGGTTGGTCCTGTGCCCAGACGTCTGGGTTGTGCCAGTCCTCCATAATTGGACCACCTGTCACCGAAGTCCTGCTGTCAGCTCCTGGACTGTGTGCCTTCATTCTCTCTGGTTCTAGCCAGAACCTTTATTGCCAGTATTGTTTCCAGTTCGTCTAGATTACCTATACTGGTTGCTATTGTTGTACCCAATTATATATATATATTTATGTTTGTACTGTGGGTCTAAGGGCCTATATTCGTGTATGCACTTTATTCTAATAAAGTCATTTTTACCTTACCGTTCTGGTCTGAGTGGTCTGGCCTTCATCCAAAAACCGTGACAGTACGAAAGGGCCAATGGCCTCAGACGGTTCTGGAAAAGGAATATCCGTGAATATCCATTGGAGAATGGATATGTACGAACAACGTTTAGACCAATTGTCAGTGCAAATCATTTTAGAGCGGACCGCGCACTTGGACAAACCTGCTCCATCCTCCGTGGCCTCCCCAGTTCCAGTGTCAACAGTTCAAATCCTGAATGCTAACTAGCAATTTAAAGGACTATCTGCTACGGCACCCTTACCGTTGAGATATGACGGAGAACCTACCCTATGCAGGGGTTTTCTTAATCAGCTAGAAATTTTTTGGAACTAGCACCTCAAGTCTTTCCTACTGAAAGAAGATTGGGTTCATGATCTCATTGTTAACTGGCAGAGCCTTAGCTTGGGCAAATCCTATATGGGAGAATGCGAAACCAATTACTGCCAGTTTCAGTGAGTTCGTGAGGGCCTTTCAAAGTGTGTTTAAGATTCCTGGGTGCAACATCTCGGCTGCTAAACAAATCATGTGTAAGGGCAACCTTTCAGTGGCTGATTACTCAATTGAATTTCGCACATTGGCGGCCAAAGTGGCATGGAACGATGAGGCCCTCGTAGCGGCATTTGCACAGGGACTCCATGACCGTATTAAAGACGAGACAGTAGCTCGAGAGTTGCCGGTTACGTTGGACAAATTTATAGAATTCATAAACCTGATTGATAAGCGCATCAGGGAGCGAACACAAAATAAAGACCATAAGCCAAGGTCTTACGCAGGGCATTGGAACAAAAACAAACTCCCACCCTTGCCTCCATCTCCTCTCGTGCCTCCTGGGCAAGACGAATTGAATGAACCTATGCAGGTTGGGTTCACAAGACTAACTAGGGAGGAACGGTCCTTCCGCCATAAGAATGGGCTGTGCCTTTACTGTGGCAAAAGTGGCCACTTGTTGCGTAATTGTCCCATACGGCCGGAAAATGCCTGCACCTAGGTTTCCTAAGGGGACAGGTCCTAGGTGGCATTCAGCAGTCCCCAGATGACAAGCCTTCCAAGCCTGTGGTTGAGGTGATTATTTCCGGCGCCAGCCTCTCCTTTATCGTCTCTGCTCTGATTGATTCAGGAGCTGCTGGTTATTTCATGGACAGAGAATTTGCTGCATCACATAACATTCCATTGGTCCAGCTGGTCAATCCTATGCATATAGAGGCAATTGATTGGCGACCGTTGGTGCCTCCCCAGGTCACCTATGAGACTTGCCCACTCTCAGTGCAAACTGGAGCACTACATTTTGAGACCCTGTCGTTTCAAATTATTCAGTCACCACATTATGCGGTTATTTTGGGGTTCCCATGGTTGTGAACGCATAATCCTAGAATCAGTTGGGGCTCTTGTGAAATTCTGGCCTGGTCTGACTATTGTATGGGCCATTGCTTGCAAAAACCTACCAGGATTATGTGTACCTCTCCCTCTTTACCGCATGAATACCAGTCTTTCAGCGATGTTTTCAGAGAGGGAGAGGCTAGCACTTTGCCTCCGCACCGGGCAAAAGATTGTGCTATCGATATTGCTCCTGGTACTGTGCCACCCAGGGGTAGAACCTACCCTCTATCATGTGAGGAGAACAGGGCAATGGAAGAATATATTACTGACGCTCTGGCTCGGGGCATTATTCGCAAATCATTCTCGCCTGCGGGGGCTGGATTTTTTTTTGTTAAGAAAAAGTCTGGTGAACTAAGACCTTGTATCGATTATAGAGGGCTCAATAAGCTGATGATCAAAAGTGCTTATCCGATTCCAATCATCACCGAGCTGTTTGACAGGTTGAAGGGCGCTACCACCATATTCACAAAATTGGATTTAAAGGCCGCTTATAATCTTTTTGCATTAAGGAAGGTGATGAGTGGAAAACCACTTTCAATACATGTACAGGGCATTACGAATACTGGGCTATGCAATGCCTCAGCTGTGTTCCAAGATTTTATTAACGATGTTCTCCGAGATCTGCAACAGTCCTGCATAGTAGTCTATTTAGACGACATCTTAATTTATTCCCCTGACTTGGAAACCCATCGCACGCATGTGGCCACAGTACTTCAGAAAGTCAGGGAGAATAAATTATTTTGTAAGATCGATAAATGTGAATTTCATAGGTCCATAGTACCCTTCCAGGGTTACATCATTTCTAAACAGGGCATTTCCATGGACAAAGAGAAATTGTCTGCGGTTCTGCATTGGCCACGTCCCAAGGGCCTCAAGGCCAATCAAAGATTTCTTGGCTTTGCCAATTATTATCGTAAGTTTATTAGTGACTTTTCTAGAATTGTCAAGCCTCTCACGGATCTGACGCATAAAGGGGCCAAGGCGTCTGAGTGGTCTAAAGGGGCTGAGGAGGATTTAGAGGCACTTAAATCCGCATTTGCTTCAGCACCTGTTTTGCTCCATCCTAAGACTGATCTACCATTTATTCTGGAAGTATATGCGCCTGACACTGGCGTGGGGGCTGTATTGTCCCAAAGGTCTGATCCTGGTCAGGTACTTAAGCCATGTGGGTCCTTTTCTAAAAAGCTGACCAAAGCCCTATCTGTATACGAGATTGGTGATCGTGAATTATTGGCGATTATCCTGGCCTTAAGTGAATGGCGTCACTAGGGCTCCGATTTTGACGGACCACAAAAATCTATTATACTTGTCTGAAGCTGAGAGATTGTCCCCAAGACAAGCAAGATGGGCACTCTTCCTTTCTCGGTTCAACTTTGTAGTCTCCTATTTGCCTGGTTCAAAGAACGTGCGGGCTGATGCTTTGTCCAGAGAGCATGGGCCTGAAGTGGAGTCCAATGTGCAGCTAGTACTTATTATTCCCCCTGATCGCATCCTGGCTACTTTGCGGACAAGCATCACCTCTCCGCTGGGCCAAGAGATTCTGGCAACTCAGGTTGATTCTCCTCCTGAAAAATCCATGGGCAAATGTTTTGTGGCTGAACCCTTTAGGACCAAACTAATGGAAACCTACCATACTTCTCGAGCAGCAGGGCATGTGGGCAGAGATCAATTGTTCTGGTCCTTGTCGCATATATTTTGGTGGCCCACTCTCAGGAAGGATTGCGTTAACTTTACTGCTGCTTGTACGGTTTGTGCCCGTTCTAAGTCTCCTAGGCACCTGACTATGGGCCTTCTACAGCCTGTACCCAATGGCGACCGACCTTGGTCACGTGTCCATTGATTTCTTGGGAGAACTACCTGTTTCGAACGGATATACATATATCTTGATGGTGGTAGACAGATTTTCTAAAATGGCACATTTCGTGCCTCTACCAGGTCTGCCCTCCGCAAAAGAGCTGGCGGTAGTCTTCGCCAAAGAAGTGTTTAGACTTCATGGTGTCCCTAAGGTGTTCGTTTCGGACCGTGGCAGTCAATTCATTTCGAGATTTTGGAGGGCATTCTATAGCCAGATGGGCATTCAGTTGTCATATTCATCAGCATACCATCCACAAACTAATGGTGCTGCAGAGCGATTAACCAAGGGCTCGAACAGTTTATATGTTGCTTTGTATCCAACCATCATGACAACTGGAAGCTCACCCTTCCTTGTCAATTATGGGTTTCAACCATCCCTGCTTCCGAATGCCTTGCAGGTACAGCAGATGCCAGCCCTAGATGTACATCTAAGACAACTCCACTCCACTTGGGCACAAGTGCAGAACTTGTTGCGTGAGTCCTTTCAACGCTACCAACGACATGCCAATAACAGGAGGTTGCCGGCTCCTGTTTTCCAGGTTGGGGACCATGTGTGGCTGTCCTCTAGAAACTTGAATTTGCAGACTCCTTGTCATATGTTCACTCAGCAGTTCATTGGACCATTTAAAGTCCTCCGGAGGGTCAATCCTGTCTCGTATGCTTTGGAACTTCCCGCAAACATGCGGATTCATAATGTCTTTCACGTATCTCTACTCAAACTTCTGATTTGCAATCGATCGCTATACCACTGCTCTGGTGGTCCCTGCTCCTGTCCGCATTGACAACCATGATGAGTATGAGGTTCAAAGTATTTTGGATTCACTCAGAGTGCGTGGTCAGCTCCAGTACTTGGTGCATTGGAAGGGCTATGGGCCGGAGGAACGTTCCTGGGTCTCACTTTCTGATATCTATGCCCTATTGTTGCGTAGATTCCATGCTAAATTTCCATCTAAGCCTGGTCCCCCTCTGAGGGGGTCGTTGAGAGGGAGGTACTATCACGGTGCCCGTGCTCTGGGCTACGGGCGGCGACATTATGACTTCTGTTTTGCATTACTGCATGCTGATTGGCTAGGCACCTTTGTCACCGTCCAGGGATGGCCTTTAAATACCCTGTCATGTCTACCTATGGTGCCCTTTCGTGGTGTTCCTGACATGTATTTGTGCTTATCACTTATCGTGTATGACCTGGCCTGCCTGACGACATTCCTGAGTTCCTGTGTGCTGCCGTTCCGTTGCTGACTGCATTTTGGCTGAGAACCCGCTCCGTTGCTGACCGTATCTGTATGAGGACCCGCTCCGTTGCTGACGTATCTGGCTGAGAACCCGCTCCATTGCTGACCGTATCTGGCCGAGAACCTGCTCCACAGCTGCCCGTATCTGGTTGTGTACCGCTTCGTGGCTAGCTGCACCGCCCGAGTATCTACTCCTAATTTTACCGTGTCCGGTTGTACTGCTTGGTTGCCCAGTGAGGTCACGGATGAGTGCTGGGCCGTTGCAATACTATTGTCCGTGTGCGCCGTGTGGCGCTATTACTTTGTCGACCAAAGGATGAGCACCCGTGCTTAAGCTGCTCTCTGAACCGCCTCCGACGGTGTGCACAAGCAAAGTACCGGTACAGTGTTCTAGCACTGACTGTGTTACTCTGATCACTCTCTGTGTCCACCTCCCTATCAGCGCTGGGCTCACTTCCTTTGGGAGTTGCAGTTATTCTCTGGGCATTACCTGTTAACTCTTGAGTACCTGGATCATCCAGGTAAGGGTGATTACTGTTCCTCTCTGCAGAAGCCTTGGGCTCAAGAGCCAGCGCTGCATTATACCATTCCTCAGGTTGAGGGGACACTGGTTGCGTTCCACTAATATACCGTTATCTCGATCCACTCCTAGCGTTCTAGGGTTTTGCCTCCATAGCAGTTGCCTTGGTCTCCTGGTGACCCTTTACCTAGGGTCAGTGCTGCCCACTACGCGGTTGCCTCGTTATCTGTGGCCTAGGGCCAGGGTCAGTGTTGCCTTACTCCGGTTGGTTCTGTGCCCAGGCGTCTGGGTTGTGCCAGTCCTCCATAATTGGACCACCTGTCACCGAAGTCCTGCTGTCAGCTCCTGGACTGTGTGCCTTCAGTCTCTCTGGTTCTAGCCAGAACCTTCATTGCCAGTATTGTTTCCAGTTTGTCCAGATTACCTATACTGGTTGCTATTGTTGTACCCAGTTATATTATATATATATATATATATATATATATATATATATATATATATATATATATTTATGTTTGTACTGTGGGTCTAAGGGTCTATATTCGTGTATGCACTTTATTCTAATAAAGTCATTTTTACCTTACCGTTCTGGTCTGAGTGTTCATCCAAAAACCGTGACATGCAGGTGTCCACCAGATGGCGCCGTCGCTTAACCCTTTGAGTTCCAAGTGGGTACATTGTACGAGTTTGGACAGCTGTACCCGCTGTGCCAAGCTCGTACAATGTACCCACTAAAATGCGGTCACTGCATGAGCCGGTATAACCGGCATGCAGTGGCCGCATTTAAAAAAAAAAAAAGCTGGGCAATCGTGGGGGGACATGAGGATCACTCCTCATGTCCCCCCCTGTTATTGATCTCCCAGCCGATCGCGCTGGGAGATCAATAAAAGCAGAGGAGAAGCGCAGCAAAAGCGCAGCTTCTCCTCTCCTGTCTCTCCTACCCGAACTTCCGGGTAGGAGTGGGCGGGACCGGGGGAAGCCTCCCAACGTCATCGGTGACATGGTCACCGATGACGTTAGGGAAGTTTCCCCGGTCCTGCTCACTCCTACCGGTGGTAGGAGAGAAGGGCAGGAGAGCTTTTGCTCTTCTGCAGTCGCCTCATTGATCTCCCAGCCTATCGGCTGGGAGATCAATGACTGAGGGGACACCAGGAGGGGTCCTGATGTCCCCCACGAGGTCTGAAGAGTTAAAAATAAAAAATAAAAAAAAAATTAAAAAAATAAAAGTAACCCTGTGAGTGCCACAGGGTCCCCAGCACACTTTGCAATGTGCTGGAGATCCCTGTGGCACTCACAGGATCACTTGCTTTGGGGGTTTTTTTTTTTTCTAAAGACCTCATTGGGGGGGATCAGGGGGGGTCCTGATGCCCCTCAATGAGGTCTATAATTTAAAAAAAATATATTAAAAAAATTTAACCCTGTGTGTGCCACAAGGGGGTCCAATGCCCCCCCCCTTCCTGTGGCACACACAGGGCTTTTATCATTACTTTGTTATCAGAGATTGTTGGGGGGTCATCAGGATTGGTCCTAATGGCCCCCCAACAAGCTCTGATTACAAAGTAATGATAAAAAAAAAAATTAACCCTCTGAGTGCCACAAGGGTCCAATGCATTGCTTTGCAATGCGCTGGAGACCCCGGTGGCACTCACAGGGACACTTTTTTTGATAACTTTTTTTTTTTTTTTTGGTAAGACCTCATTGGGGGGATAGGGGGGGTTTGTATACCCCTCAATGAGGTCTATAATAAAAAAAAGTAAATTAAAAAAAATTAACCCTGTGTGTGCCACGGGGGGGGGGGGGGGCAATGCAGCCCCCCTTCTGCGGCACACACAGGGCTTTTATCATTACTTTGTTATCAGAGATTGTTGGGGGGGTCATCAGGATTGGTCCTGATGGCCCCCCAACAAGCTCTGATTACCAAGTAATGATAGAAAAAAAATTACCCCTCTGAGTGCCACAAGGATCCAATGAATTGCTTTGCAATGCGCTGGAGACCCCTGTGGCACTCACAGGGTCACTCCGTTTGTGGACATATATTTTTTTTTTTACTAAGACCACATTGGGGAGGAATCAGGGGGTCCTGATGCCCCTCAATGAGGTATATAATAAAAAAAAATTAAATAAAAAATTAACCCTGTGTGTGCCACTGGGAGGGGGGTTCAATGCAGACCCCCTTCCTGTGGTACACACAGGACTTTTTATCATTACTTTGTGATCAGAGCTTGTTTGGTGGCCATCTGAATACAAAGTAACGATAAAAAAATTAACCCTTTGTGTGCTGGACACCCCTGTCGCACATAAAGGATTTTTTCCCCCTTTATTTTTTATTTAGACCTCATTGTATGGGTTCTGATGCCCCCAACGAGGTCTACACAAAAATATTGGGGGAAAAAGCCCCAAAAAATGCACGTGCAACAGGAAGGGGGTCCAACGCAGTGATTTGTATGAGGGGACATACAGTGCACAATGGTAGTCAGAGATCTCCCATACACTCTATCAGACACTGCCCCACCATCACCACCATCCTTGCTCCTCTGCTCATACCCACACACACTGCCTAATCCCTCACCCTCTCACACATTTTGTTAGACTTGTAGTCACAGGTCCGCACGTACACCGGCTGACGTCCTAGCTTCTTTCATCTGTTAGCCATAAAATCACACATACACTGTTTGCTTTGCCATTTCTGTTTCACTGGTAGCTACGCTCTTGTAGCGTAAATTGGTATGTCAACCCAGAGCAGTGGGGTACCATTTTTTTTGGCTGGCAAGAAGTCCTCCTAGGAAATCCCACGCCATTGAACCATTTTAGTATCTTTGAAGTGATTGTTTTTCTTTCCTGTAGCACCACATTCTGGAAATAGTTGTGCCAATTAACTTAGGGGTACAAAGGCAAGTGACCCCTCATTAGATGCGGCAGGTTGTCTTCTTTCCAAAATGGTATGGTTTATCTACCTTTTCTTCAATTCTGAAGGTGTTATAGCCATTTTCGTACAGGCAAGTCAGGTTTGAGAAAATGTTTGAAACATCAGAGTTTGTAGTTGGTGTAGTTTTCTACTTCTAGCACCCCTTAAGGTAGTTCAACTCATACCAATGGGGTGTCGTTTGACTCCTAAGAGCACTAGCAAACAAATGCAGTTGAAAATTCCATGGTTTTCACAGAGCGCCATACATTTGAAGGGGCAGAAATGTAAGAAAATGCCTTTTTTTTCATTAGCGCCACCTCCTGGAAGCATTTGTGCATACCAGCCTTTGGGTAAAAAGGCAAGTGACCCCACATTAGATGCGGTAGGTTGTTTTCTTTCCAAAATGCCATTGTTTCTCTAACTTTCCTGCATATCTATTATGGTTATAACCATTTTAGTGCAAGCAGATAATTTAAAAAACAAAAGTGTCAGGTTTACGTACGTGTTCCTAGCACCCACATGTTGTATGTTAACCCACACAAATGGGCTACCATTTTTCTCATGTTGGTATCAGGTTCTGAATACAGCAGGAAATGTTATGGTTTTCAAAGATTTTAGTATCTTTGAAGTGGTGGAAATGAAAAAAAAAACATGTATTTATTCCCATAGCGCCACCTTTTGGAAATATTTGTGCACTTCAGCCCAGGGGTAGAAAGGCAAGTGACCCCTCACTTGATGCGGGAGAATGTCTACTTTCCAAAAAGGTATACCTTTTATACCTTTCCTTCATGTCTCTAACAGTTATGGACATTTTAGTACAAGCAGCCATTTTCGAAGAAGCAAACAGGTAGGTGTAGTTATGTGCTTCTGGCACCCCTAAGGTAGGTCGACTCATTCCAATTGGGTGTCATTTTTCTCCTAAGGGCACTAGCTAATGAATACAGTTGGAAATTCCATGGTTTTCACAGATTTCCATACAGATGAAGGAGCAGAAATGTAAGAAAATGCCATTTTTTCCTAAAGTGCCACCTTCTGGAAGCATTTGGGCACAACAGGCTTGGGGTAATAAGGAAATTCACCCCTCATTAGATGCGGCAGGTTGTCTTCTTTCCAAAATGGTATAGTTTGTGTAGCCTTTCTTCACTTCTCTAGTTGTTATAACCATTTTTGTACAGACAAGTAATGTTTGAGAAAATGTTTGAAAAATTAGAGGTTGCAATAGGTGTAGTTTTGTACTTGTAGCGCCCCCTGAGGTAGGTGAACTCATACCAATGGGGTGTCATTGTTCTCCTAAGAGCACTAGCTAATGAATACAGTTGGAAATGCCATGGTTTTCACAAATTTCAGTACATTTGAAGGGGCAGAAATGTAAGAAAATGCCTTTTTTTCCCATTAGCGCCACCTTCTGGAGGCATTTGTGCACTACAGGCTTTGGGTAACAAGGCAAGTCACCCATCATTAGATGCGGCAGGGTGTCTTCTTTTCAAAATGGTATGGTTTGTGTACCCTTTCTTCACTTCTGTAGTTGTTATAACCATTTGTGTACAGACAAGTATTGTTTGAGAAAATGTAGAAAAATTAGAGGTTGCAATAGGTGTAGTTTTGTACTTGTAGCACCCCCTGAGGTAGTTGAACTCATACCAATGGGGTGTCATTTTTCTCCTAAGAGCTCTAGCTAATGAATACAGTTGGAAATGCCATGATTTTCACACATTTTAGTACATTTGAAGGGACAGAAATGTAAGAAAATGCCTTTTTTTTTTATTAGCGCCATCTTCTGGAGGCATTTGTGCACACCAGGCTTGGGGTAACAAGGAAAGTCACCCCTCATTAGATGCAGTAGGTTGTCTACTTTCCAGAAATATATAGTTTTATATAGTTATTCCACTGTTTTAGGGTAGATTTACCACAAAAACCCTAGAATGCGCATTTTAGTTTATAAAGTTGAAAATGTCATTTTGCGCTGCTGGTGATTAGGGCTCTACGCTAGCCATGGACCTAGGTAAAACTATACAAATTTGGTATTTTTTTACTCGGGGGACTCGGGGCTTTTTCAAATAATTGAAACTTTTTCAATCAAGGTAAATGTTTTTGATACATAGTATGTGATTTTAGCAAAATGAGTAAATTTTCACTTTTTTTTGTCATTATGACATCATAGCTTTTTGCACAATGTAAAATTCTCTTCATGTAAGGTACCACAAGAAAGCTCAATTCGTTCTGAAAAAAACAATATATAGTTTTCCATATTTAACTAAAAATCCCCAGAGGAAATCAAGCCTAAACGGAAGGATAGCAAAAATGTTGAAAAAGTGTCTGGCCTGCAGGGTTCAGAAAATGGCCCGAGCCTCTGGCACTGAAGGGGTTAAAGAGAAGTGCACATGCACATTGGAGGACCAGACACAGTGTGCTCCCAAAAGAAAGTTGGCCTCCACAAACTCATGCAAGTAGTAGAGCGGAGCCGTTTGGATTAAGCAGATGCACAAATCCGGTAATGGAGAAAGCAACAATGTACCAAATGAAGCAGGTAGAGAAAAACAGGTTAGGAAAAGAAACGAAAGATAAAATAAAATGTGATATAGTAGTCTTGTGTGAAAAAAGGTGAATACACAGAATTAAAAGGTAAGGTAGAGAACTCATAAGAAACCTAAGGGTATAAATGCTATAAGTTAAAGGAGTGTGACCACAACTACAATTAGGGAGATATACAATCTTGCCATGTAAGGTAACCAAACAGCAAAGATAATTTTCAAAATTAGGGAAATACATACATATTTGTAATGTAGAATAGTAATGCAGCTTATACACAGGGACAGTACTTATCGGCTGAGCAGCAAACAAAGAGGAAGTGGAATTACCAGTCTTACGCGCCTTAAGGGGATAGGATTGGTTATATGTATTTAAGGGTGGGGTTATCTATCAAGTTTTTTTTGTCTGTTTTTTGTAGTTAAACATGTTTAAGCTTTGTTGCTGAGAAGTAAAGATGGAGATTATAAGCATAATATGAGCCTCCGTGTCTTGCCATAAAATTGAGAATTCTTCCATGGTCGTTGCCTCCAGGTTGGTTGTATTTGTCCATATCCCTTCCCATATGAGTTATGTGACCGCTCCTGTTGGTATCCCCCATATATTCGACTCCCTAGGATATGAATTTTGTTTAAGTTGTATTTTTCTAACTGGATGAGATTGCTTCTTATTTTCATAATATAATTTATCTCTAAGAAACTTCTTTTTCTTGGCAAGAGATATTATTTTCTTATACATATCTTGTATTTTCTTATGCTTATCCAATAATTGACAATTAATCAATTTCTTTTCTAATTCCTCTATTTGAACCTTATTTTTCTCTATCCGTTCTTTAGATTTAATCAGAATACTAATTAAATTAAAAGAGCACTTTTCTAATGTGCTATCCCATTCCATTAAAAATTCATCATCTAAATTAAAAGAGGGATGTTTGCTGATCCTTAGTCCCATTGGAACCAATGGTATCTTCCCTGATGTTATCTGTAAGCACCGTATCTATGAAATCCATCATCCAACCTCATTCATTGCACTTTATCTAATCCTTACAGACGGTTGAATGCATTTAGCACTTTGGGACTCTCAGGTGAGATTGTTCTAATTTGTTTTTATTTTGTTTTATACTGTGCATTATTTATTATATATTTATTGAACAATACGGAGTGTTGGCGCTCACTTTTGTGCTGTATTACTGTTGTTTTCTTGTTGTTTTAGTGTTAGCAGCGTCACTTTAGTATGGCTCAAGTTTATCAACTTAGATCAAATAGAAAGATCCATGGATTTAATAGATATGGTGCTTACAGATAACATAAGGGAAGATACCTTTTAAAATAGAGGAATTAGAAAAGAACTTGAATAATTGTCAATTATTGGATAAACATAAGAAAATACAAATAATATGTATAAGAAATGAATATCTCTTGAAAAAGATATTCAAATTACCAAGAAAAAAAAATTCTTAGAGATAAATTAGATTATGAAAATAAGAAGCAATCTTATCCATTTAGAAGAATAGAACAAACAAAATTTGTATCCTAGGTATGAGAATCCATAGGGAACTGTAAGGTATGAGGGATACCAACTGGAGAGGTAACATAACTCATATGGGAATGGATATGGACAAGTTCAACCAACCTGGAGGCAACAACCATAGAATAATTTTCAATTTCGATTTAATAGGTTTCAACAGCAACATTTGAATAGGAACCAATGTCCAGGGGGACAAAATAAGGATGACAGAGCAGACTATAATAAGAATGACAATTCAAATAGTGCCGGAGGACAGAATAGGGATAATAGGGCACAGAATGCTAGGAATAATAATTCAAATAATAAGGGATTGACAACTTTAAAGCATACCCCAAAATCCATTCAGATACAAAGGATTACTAACTTAAATGAAGATTCACAGAAAGAGGGTCGCTATGTGGCTGAAGGAGCAAGACCACAAGAAGGTAGCACTAGAGGTAGTGAATCACATTTTTTTGGAATTAGGCAGCGGAACCCCCCAGAGATTGAAAAATACAACAATAGGGGAGGAGGAGGGAGGGGAACAGCAACGGAGAAAAAGAGATACAGAACAAGAAGGTGATGTAGAGGAGGAAGGTCAAGCTCTAAAGAAGCAAAATAGAATAGTATTGGATGCTCTTATTCTAAGATCTAAGGGGATCTTTAATTTGAGTAGTCATCCTTTGACTGAATTGGAATTTTGGAAAAGGGACTATCATTTGCCCCAAAAACTGGCCCCAATGAGTTTCAAACTTCTAGAGATGTGAACAAGTATAGAAGATCTTTAAGCCTTAAAAAATATTTTGCCTCTTTGCATAAAAATCCTTTACAGAGAAATATGGA
Source organism: Rhinophrynus dorsalis (assembly GCA_037306005.1). Lineage (NCBI taxonomy): Eukaryota > Metazoa > Chordata > Amphibia > Anura > Rhinophrynidae > Rhinophrynus > Rhinophrynus dorsalis. Next base: position 189,179,622 of record CM074720.1, on the reverse strand, counting down.
AGTATATACAGTCAAAGAAAAGATGGATACATGCTATTTGGAGATGTTAGAAAAAAAGGGGACAAAAATCCAGAATCATTTACTCTTCTACATAGCACCAAAAAACTACACTCTTCCTTTTACCCTAATACTTCTTTGGGTGACTACATTAAAGTATTTGGGGAGATGGTCTTAAAAGACTTGGAGTTTAAGGGCACAACAATGGTTTTTTCATAAAAGTCAATCTCTCTATCTCACGATGCCCGTGATCAGGTGACATTCTGTCTATCTTGTGTTGCTGTTGTCCTATTGGCTGCTCTGTACTGCTCCTCACAGTGACAGCCTTCTTATACCCTGGGATGTCACTTTGCAGTTGCCCTTTCGTGGTGTACCTGATGCCTAGCGCTAGTTTTGCTATCCTGACACCAGTGTATGACCCTGGACCACGCCATTGTCTCCGTTCCTGATTCTGTGTACCGATTCGGATTGGCTGACGTTCCTGCTTCCTGTTCTGACACGGCCTGGCTGACGCTCCTGCTACGTGTACCGACCCGGCGAGACCGACCTACCTGCTCAGTGTACCGACCCGGCGAGACTGACGTTCCTGCTCCGTGTACTGACCCGGAATGGCTGACGTTCCTGTGCTGTGTACCGAATCGGCTTGGCGGTGGTTCCTGCTCTCTGCGTGACCGGCTGGGCAATTCCAGGGCAGTTCCTGCTGCTTACTACTTGCACGGTTCTCTCAATACTGTGTCTCATTGCTCCAGTACTCCGGTACCTTGCTCAATCCTGTCAGGTGGTTCAGAGTCTCAGTGTGCCAGTTTTCTCCACACCGTGCTCTAATCGCTTGGTCTTCACTTGGGTTCAGTTGGGTGCATCCCGTGGCTGCTGTTATCCAGACCCTTGCGATCATTAACCCCTTCAGGGGTGGTGCCTCATTACAGACTTGCTACACCAGTGTGGTTTGGTTCCGTTACTCTGTGCGTACCAATCCTATAGGCCCGTTGGGCGCTTCCGGTTGCCATCCATTTTATCTAGACACACATTAATCCTTTGTGAGTAGCAAGAGCATTGGTGTTGACAGCTCTGTAGGGCCTCCAGTTTGGCACGAGCTCTGACCAGCCTTGTGTAGTCCACGGTGGGCATCCACCGTTGTATCCCTGTGCAGGTGATCCTTGCCTGTCTGCCGTTGCAGTCCTGTCATTGTCACCTCCTGCTGCCTTCGGCGACATTGGTCCTCCGCTATTTCTGGCCATGCAGCCAGTGGCTTCACTGTACATATTGGACTCTCATACATTGTATCAAGTTAATTACTTGACCTGTGTCAGTACTGTGTTTGTGTACCATACTGGACCCGTGTGGGTTAACCTGCTTGTAACCTGTCCTGTGTCAGTTTTGCTGCTATTTACTGGACCCGTGACGATTACATTATTCCTTGTGTGTTTCAATAAAATTGTGTTTTACTAACACCTACCGTGTCTGAGTGTACTGAACCTGTAACAGTACGAAAGGGCCATGACCTCAGATGGTAACGGTGATGGTAATGCACAGAGTATCCATTGGAGGATGGATCTCCATGAACAGCGATTAGATCAGCTGGCTCTGGCTGTTCAAACAATTCTTGAGCGCACGGCACACTTGGACAAACCAGATCCGGCCCCGGTGGTCCCCTCCATTCTGACACCGGGAGCACAGTCTGGTACGCTGACTAACGCTAACAGAGGGCTGACGGCTTCCGCTCCATTACCCCTCAGGTACGATGGCGAACCTACCCTGTGTAGAGGGTTCATTAATCAGTTGGAAATCTTCCTAGAATTAACCCCTCATGCATTTCCCAGTGATCGCTGCAAAGTGGGGTTTATGATTTCCTTACTGACGGGCAGAGCCCTGGCATGGGCAAACCCTTTGTGGGAGACCGCTAAACCATGTACTCAGAATTTCTCTGAGTTTGTAAGGGCGTTTCGTAGAGTCTCTTTTATTTCCTGCGAGAGCCACCTCTGCTGCAAAAAACTGATGGAAATCCAACAAGGGTCATGCACAGTTGCTGATTATGCTATTGAATTTCGCACCCTAGCAGCAGAGGTGGGCTGGAACAATGAAGCGCTGGTGGCAGCATTTGCACAGGGCCTCTGCGAACGATTGAAGGACGAGACGGCAGCACGGGTACTGCCAACGGATCTCGATGAATTTATTGACTTTTCAATTTTGATGGATATTAGGGAGTGTATGGCAGCCAAAGACCGGAAGCAGAGGGCCAGAGAAATGGGTTCTGCAAGATCAAGTTTCCCACCCATACCTCCCTCACCTCCCATATCTCCGGCTCAAGCTGGTGAGAATAGTTAACCAATGCAACTGGTATTCACTAGGTTGTCTAAACAGGAGAGGGCGCATAGCCGCAGACAAGGTCTTTGCTTATATTGTGGTCAGGTTGGTCATTTGCTGCGTTCTTGCCCGACCCGTCCGGGAAACGAATGCACCTAGGGTACCTTGGGGGACAGGCCCTAGGTGGCGTTCAGCAGTCACTGGACCCAACTAGTCAAAAGCCCACCATACAGGTTGTAGTTGCCTGGGCCGACCTAGCTGTGGAAACCTTGGCACTTGTTGATTCCGGTGCGGCCGGATATTTTATGGACGAGTCATTTGCTGCCTCTCATAATATTCCTCTTGTGGTGAAAGACTCTCATTTAACTATTGAAGCCATTGATGGGAGACCTTTGGTACCTGCCCAGATTACTATGGAAACAATCCCCTTAAATTTGTGTATTAGGGCTTTGCATTCTGAGTCGCAAAGTTTCCAGATTATTCAATCTCCGCACCATGCTCTCATATTGGGGTTTCCTTGGTTGCATATGCACAACCCCAGGTTTAATTGGCAAACTTGTGAAATTACGGCCTGGTCAGAATTTTGCAATGAACATTGTATCTCCCACCCTACGAGGATCATGTGTACCTCTCCCTCGGTGCCAGCTGAATATTGACTAATTCAGTGACGTGTTCAGTAAGGGAGAGGCCAGTGCTTTGCCGCCTCACAGGGCTTGTGACTGTGTTATTGATCTGCCTTCTGGTGCCGTTCCTCCTCAGGTCGTGCTTACCTGTTGTCTTGCGAGGAGAATCAGGCTATGGAGTAGTACATTGCTGATGCCCTGAATAGTGGAATTATCAGAAAGTCATTCCCTAGGCACTGAGAGCAAGGGGTCCACGTCTGGATTACCCTTTACACTTAGGGAAGCCAGCTGCACCTCACTGACGAGGCCCAAAATAAGGCCGAAACGTACGTCTGGGGTTAGCTGGTTTTTCCGTGCAGAGGAGACTTGCCAGTCATTTTGGTACTGGACCGCCCTTATGGGTGGGATTAGTCTAATATGTATGTGGAAATTTCTCCTCTGTAATGGCACTAGAGAGCTAAAATGTGATGCTCTTGAGCGGTGACTAGCCGGAGAACAGGCCATTGTGCTTTTGTTCGTCCTCAGAGCCTCTCACATCACTTTTGGCTTACATTGCGAACCAGAATTACTTCTCCCCTGGGGACGGAGATTCTTGCTAGTCAATCTAGTGCTCCTCCTGAGACCCCAGTGGGTAAATGTTTCATGGCCGAGCCTCTCCGTACCCATCTCCTTGAGACTTATCATGCTTCCAAGGCTGCTGGGCATGTTGGCAGAAATCAATTGATCTGGTCACTCTCGCAGTTGTTCTGGTGGCCTTCTTTGCGTGCTGACTACACAGCATTTACCGCAGCTTGTTCTACTTGTGCCCGTGCCAAGTCCCCTAGACACCTTCCAGTGGGTTTGCTACAACCAGTACCCAATGGAGAACATCCGTGGTCTCATGTCTCTATCGACTTTTTGGGGGAATTACCGGTGTCTAGGGGATATTCATCTATTCTGATGATAGTTGATAGATTTTCCAAAATGGCACATTTCGTGCCTCTGCCCGGTCTTCCCTCTGCCCAGGAGTTGGCAAGGGTGTTTGCCAAGGAAGTGTTCCGATTGCATGGGGTACCTAGTGTATTGGAATCCGACTGTGGGAGCCAGTTTGTGTCAAGATTCTGGAAGACATTCTGTGCACAGATGGGCATACAGTTATCTTTTTCTTCTGCGTATCATCCCCAGACCAACGGAGCCGCTGAGCGTGCCAATCAGGGCTTGGAGCAATTTTTGCGCTGTTTTGTGTCTGACCATCATGATAATTGGGCCGACCTGTTGCCTTGGGCGGAGTTTGCAGGAATTGTGCAGTTAATTCTTCATCTGGGAGCTCCCCGTTTCTCATCAATTACGGGTTTCAACCTTGTCTGCTCCCGGACTCCTTTCAGACGCAGCAAATTCCAGCTCTGGATGAGCATATGGAGCAACTCCGTTCCACATGGGCACAGGTACAGAGGACCCTCAATACCTCGTTCCAGCGGTATCAGCGCAAAGCTAATCGCAGACGGCTGCGGTTGGGGACAGGGTCTGACTCTCCTCAAAGAATCTTAACCTTCAGACCCCTTGCAACAAGTTGGCTCCCCAGTTCATTGGGCCGTTCAAAGTTATTCGTAAAATTAACCCTGTGTCTCATGCCCTGGACATTCCAGCATCTATGCGTATTCATAATGTGTTCCACGTGTCATTATTGAAACCTCTGATCTGTAATTGTTATACTACTACTCCTGTGGCACCAGGGCCTGTTCAAGTTCAAGGCCAGGAGGAATATGAGGTGCAAAATATTATTGATTCACGCAGATTCAGAGGGAAATTGAAGTACTTGGTCCACTGAAGTACTTGGTCCACTATGGTCCTGAGGAACGTTTGTGGGTAGATTCTAAGGACCTTCATGCGTCCAGATTACAGCGCAATTTCCATGCCAAGTATCCCAGTAAGCCAGGTCCCTCTTCTCGGAGGGGGGTCTTTGAGAGGAGGGTACTATCACGGCACCCGTGATCAAGCGACATTCTGTCTATCTTGTGTTGCTGTTGTCCTATTGGCTGCGCTGTACTGCTCCTCCCAGTGACAGCCTTCTTATACCCTGGGCTGTCACTTTGCAGTTGCCCTTTCATGGTGTACCTGATGCCTAGCGCAGTTTTGCTATCCTGATACCAGTGTATGACCCCGGACTGCCTGACCACGCCATTGTCTCCGTTCCCGATTCTGTGTACCGATTCGGATTGGCTGACGTTCCTGCTTCCTGTTCTGACCCGGCCTGGCTGACGCTCCTGCTACGTGTACCGACCTGGCGAGACCGACGTTCTTGCTCCATGTACCGACCTGGAGAGACTGACGTTCCTGTGCTGTGTACCGAATCGGCTTGGTGGTGGTTCCTGCTCTCTGCATGCCCGGCTGGGCAATTCCTGGGCAGTTTCTGCTGCTTACTACTGGCACGGTTCTCTCAGTACTGTGTCTCATTGCTCCGGTACTCCTGTACCTTGCTCAATCCTGTCAGGTGGTTCAGAGTCTCAGTGTGCCAGTTTCCTTCACACCGTGCTGTGATCGCTTGGTCTTCACTTGGGTTCAGTTGAGCGCATCCCGTGGCTGCTGTTATCCAGACCCTTGCGATCATTAACCCCTTCAGGGGTGGTGCCTCGTTACGGAGTTGCTACACCAGTGTGGTTTGGTTCTGTTACTCTGTGCGTACCGATCCTATAGGCCTGTTGGGCGCTTCCAGTTGCCATCCATTTTATCTAGATGCACATTAACCCTTTGTGGGTAGCAAGAGCATTGCTGTTGACAGCTCCGTAGGGTCTCCGGTTTGGCACGAGCTCTGACCAGCCTTGTGTAGTCCACGGTGGGCGTCCACTGTTGTATCCCCGTGCAGGTGATCCTTGCCTGTCTGCCGTTGCAGTCCTGTCATTGTCACCTCCTGCTGCCTTCGGCGACATTGGGCCTCCGCTATTTCTGGCCATGAAGCCAGTGGCTCCACTGTACATATTGGACTCTCATACACTGTATCAAGTTAATTACCTGACCTGTGTCAGTATTGTGTTTGTGTACCATACTGGACCCGTGTGGGTTAACCTGCTTGTAACCTGTCCTGTGTCAGTTTTGCTGCTATTTACTGGACCCGTGAGGGTTACATTATTCCTTGTGTGTTTCAATAAAATTGTGTTTTACTAACACCTACCATGTCTGAGTGTACTAAACCGTAACACTCTAGAAAAGAAAAAACTAGCCCTTACAGTGTTACAAAACACTATGGATATTATTATTCGTAATGCGGATAAGGGATGGGCCATAGTGGTTCAAAATAGAGCAGATTACATGCAAGAAGCTAAAAAATTATTGGGGGATAGGGATATATATATGTTGTTACCCCATAATTCAACTAAAACATTTTGATATTGTCAGTGTCAGAGAGGAAGACTGGGCTGGCAATAATCAGAGATGCTATTGAGTTGAGGAAGGAATAACAGCGGAAGGCAGCCTGGGTGGTCGGAGACTCAGGACAAGTCTTAGGAGAGTTGAAGACTCAGGAGTAGACCTTAGGAGAGTTGGAGACTCAGGAGTAGTCTTTAGGAGAGTCAGAGACTCAGGAGTAGTCTTTAGGAGAGTCAAGAGACACAGCTGACTGTCGACTCCAGGAGAGTAGTCGACTAAACTGGTCGACTCCACTACCCTCAACCAGTCAGACGTTAGGAGGTGTTGACAGGACACCAAACACAACACCTTCAACTGTTTGGACAGGCAAGAGGTAGGGTATAGTTGAGCATCCACACCCTCAACTGGCTGGGGCGGTCACTGGTGGAACTGGTAATGGTGCCCGTCTTAATTGGAGAATCTGAGATGTGGAATCGAGTCAACGGGGAACCTGGTAGTCAAGAAAGCAGGAGTCACAAGAAGGAAGAGTCGAGGCAAAGGTCTCAGAGGCAGCTGTAGTCTAGTCGAGTAGCAGCTGCAGGGACACCCACTGCGCGGAAGTGCGGAATGAAGCGTGGTCAGGAAAGCCGGACCAGAGGCAAGGTACCAGGGGAACAAACAGGGTCGTAGTCAAAAGGAAGCCGGGTCAAGATTCAAGGAGTCAGATGCAAAATCTGAAGACTGGAATCGTACTCGGGAAATGAGGCAAAAGTCAGAACACGGGGATTACAAACTCTGGAACTGCAGTGGCAGGAATCTCTCAGGATCTTGAAGCAAAAATTGAGCAAGCCTAGGAGGCTGGCCCAGGTAGATAATGGCCAAGCAGCCAATCAGGATGATGGTAGGAGGAGTAACCTGAAGGATCGTGACAGATATTGGCCAAATTGATCGAGAGGGGTGTGGAAGAGGGCATTGTTAATGCAAATAAAAAAGTTTCCTGTTATGGGAACACCCGCATGTTCTGATCATTTACCACTTGCCAAAGATTCATAAGGATTTGAATAATCCCCCTGTCGACCAATCATTTCTGGGATGAGTCTTTGTCGAGTGGCATATCTGAATATGTAGATTAATTTCTACAACTGCTAGTGACCCAACTCCCTTCGTATCTACAACATACTATTCAGTTATTGGCCCTCATGGATGAAATGAATAGAAAAAGGGAAACAGGTGGGCAACTTGTGACGTACAGGCATTATATACCTGTATACCATATCAGCTAGGAGTGGAAGCGATACAGAAGGCACTGGCCAACTCGGGGGTACTGCCTAGCAAACAACAGAGTTTTTTGTTAGATTGTATAAGGTTTGTTCTATCACATAACTATTTTTTATTTGAAGGCCAATATTATTTGCAAAAAACTAGAGTAGCTATGGGTTCATCTTTTGCCCCGTCATTCTCAAACCTTTACATGGGGATGTGGGAGTCCCTTGTATTTAATGGTGTTAATTTTTTGGAGAAGGTGTATAATGAGATTAAAGTAGGGGAGGCTTATGAGAAAGTTAAAGATTGATAGAAGTTCTTTGTTGCAATATAAGACAAAGAGAAAGGAAAATACCAGCGACAAACCACCAGTGTTTTTTACCACTTACAGCGAATCAGCTGTAGAAATTTGTGGGGAATTTTGTTGCAGGATACACATCTGAAAGAAATTTTGGGACCAATGCCTAAGATGGTTTTTAGAAGAAATAGAAGTATTAAAAATATTTAGGCCCTAGTGATATTTCCCTCAAGGATAAAATAAGTGTTGGAGCTAACTGGTTGTCACAACCATCGGGTACATTTAAATGTAATACAATAGGTTGCACAACATGTCCTCTTTTACCCAGCGTAAATAAAGATTGTTTTAGTAGTACAAAAATGAAGAAAGAATATAAAAGGTTTTGCTTATTGTTATAGTACCTACATTGTGTATCTTGTCACGTGCTGTTGTAAAATGCAGTACACATAGGTAGGACTAAAAGGAGGTTAAAAACAAGTCACGGAACATCTTATGAATATAAGAAAAGGTCTTATGCCTCAGTTTGTCCCAACATGTAGCTACATGTCATAATAAAGTAAAAGGAGGGTTAAAAATCCAGGCAATAGAAAGAATTGCCAATAATCCTAGAGGTGGGGATAATCTGTTAAAATTGAGGCAGCGAGAAATGTTTTGGATTTATGAACTCAAGACGTTATCTCCCAATGGCCTTAATTTAGATATAGACTTAGCAGCTTTCATCTAGTATATCTTAGAATTCAAGTGTGTTTCTCCGCTTTAGGGCGGTAGTTAGAGTTAGATTTGTAATTATGATGGATTAGGTTTTGATAATTAATTAATATTTGCCTTCAGGTTTTTTATGTAATTTTATAATTTTAGGATTGTTATCTTTATGACATTACTGGGTATTATAGGTTTCTTTTTATAGTGTTAATGATGAATTATTATGGATCCTATCTGCATATGTTCTTAATTTTTATTATGTAAGTATGAAGAATGTACCTGCAATTACATAGGGAACATTTTATTTATATTTATTTTTGTTTTAGAATTGATAGTTGTTATAACCTTATTTTATTTTTAGGATGTTATATTGCTTATTGTTCCAGTAAGTTACTTGCAGTCACATCTACTTTTAAGCTTAATACTAGTTATAGAGATTGGAGTACGTGGGATTCCTTTCCTTTTTCCTTTCGCTATATACTTGTTGAAGTCAACCATAGCGTTAGCATTTGGTTTCAATGAAAGTGATTAAGGATGGCGATAAGTGTAGCAAATAGCGAGAGGAATTAGGGAAAACCAATTATCCAATCGTCTACAATTAGAATCATGAAATACAGGAAGGAAATGACAACTCTCTGGTTTACTAGAGCCTTTGAAGAATTAGGTTTCAGGAACTGTCGGTAGGATAAATAGAGAGGATTGTACGCTTACTGAACCTTACTCTATGGGAAATGAATTGCCCCACAAAGAACCAGAAGAAAGCCAATAATCAGATAGAAGATAGGCTAAAAGGGGAAATCAAGCAGGTAATGGAACCCATTACAGCAGGAGAGGCCCAACAAAGAGCTAGAACAGAGGGAGAGACCCAGACAGAACACTGAAGACCCCCCGGAGTTACAAGCTCCAGGACCTGAGGAAGAGGAGAACTGGAGAGAGAGTCCAGAAACAGGAAACTAGTCTTGGAGAGAACAAACAAGGTAGTCTCTTAACTGGTAGCACCCCAATAGATACTGGTATGCCTGGAGGAGGAGAAGGGTCTGCGGACAACCAGAAGGTGAAGGCGGGCAGCTCACAAGCAGAATGGTCGAGAGGAAAGCCAAAGGTCAGGGCAGGCAGAGTTCAATGGATGGTCGAGAACGGTAAGCCAAAGGTCAGGGCAGCAGAGTTCAATGGATAGTCGAGGAGGGTAAGCCAAAGGTCAGGGCAGGCAGAGTTCTATGGATGGTCAAGGAAGGCAAGCCACAGGTCGCAAATATGGAGGAACACCAGAACGGAGGTACTACAATGTGAAGCTAACTGAATAACTAAGCGTCTGCTGGACTGTGACGCCTAGATATATGGTGGAGGCCCCCCACGCGTCATGGATGATGCAACGACGTCTGACGTCACAACGGCCCACCCCCAGTGGGTGCTGAAGGAGACCAACATCACGACGGCCTGCTCCGAGATGCCACAAACCCTCCAAACGCCGACAGGAGGCAGAACACAGAAGAAATCGCGTTTGGCCTGTTCAATTCACTGTGCACACATATAATGCCTGTCCCAGCTCCGGTCCCCCGCTAGTTTATTCCCATAGTCTTTTCCAATCAGTGCTTCCCTTGCATCCCTCTCAATTAGTCACCTAGTGAGTACCTTTTAAGATCTATCGACGTAGTGTGTTGATTTGGTCATATATTGGACTCTCAAGGTGCGAATGAAGTGGACCAATCAGCAAGGTTTTGGCACGGAATAAGGACACGAGTGACAAATACCAGGGAAGACGGCATCGTGGCCAGTAAGGGGTCTGGGACCCTGAGATGCATTTTCTAATTTGTATCATTGTGAATGCGCATTTGTTTATGTTATTTTAATTGTTTATCCAATAAATATATTGCACTTTTCTCCTTTTCATGTTATACATGTGGAAAATTGGGAGTCCTTGAGAGCAGTTTTTGGATTATAAAAGTTCTCTATTTTGTGGGTGGCTGACCAGATCACCTATTCCAAAGTTGCTGCACAGGACATTGGCCATATAAGAGGATGGAGATGTTGCTTCATTCTTCATCTCATTCATCTCATTTTTTGTCATCATCCTTCCTAACTTAATTCATTGCACTTTATCTAATCCTGACAGACTGTTGAATGTATTTAGCACTTTGGGTCTCTCAGGTGCGATTGCTCTAATTTTTTTTTTATTTTGTTTTATACTGTGCATGTTATAAGATTTATTTATTGTACATTTATTGAAGTATACAGAGTGTTCACACTCACTTTTGTGCAATATACATGCAGAAGAAGGGTTAGTGGATTTGGGTTTGGCAGAGGAGTGTTTTGATCTCCACTGCTGCCTGGGCATGGCAGCAGAGTGCTGGGTGCTGGTCTGAGACACACACTGATTCGGCCTGTGCTCTTCACTTTGGCAGGGACAAAAAGGTGAAATTTACTCACCGATATTTTGTTTTCCTCTGTGTCCTTCCACGGCAATGACTGTGGGCATGACTCCGCCTCCCAGCTGGTAGGACCAAACAACTATAAAAACTTCTGCTCCTCCTCCTTTGCTCAGTTATTTTCTTTAACCAAGCTGTAATAGATGAACAGAGGATTAGATACATATGTCTTATGCTATAGATTCCTTTAAGCATACATATGTTAGAAAGGTTCTTTGAGAGTATCTTTATTGGAACGATACCATAACCTTACTCTGAATAGTGAAGTTGGGTAGGGTTGCCGTGGAAGGACACAGAGGAAAACAAAATATCGGTGAGTAAATTTCACCTTTTCCTCTGTGTCCAATCCATGGCAATGACTGTGGGACTTACCAAAGCAGTACCCCAGTACAGGGTGGGTACATAAGTCTTCTTATTCTGAGACAGGAATGGCTGCTTCTAGCACCTTCCTGCCAAATCTAGCATCTGCTGATGCCTGTAAGTCCAGTTTATAATGTTTGATAAAGGTTGACACTGAAGACCATGTGGCCGCTCTGCAGATTTCCTCTGGTGTTGCCACAGCTTTCTGGGCCCAAGAGGTAGACATAGCTCTGGTAGAGTGAGCCTTCACATGGATCGGCGGTTCTAGATTAGCGGATTCATAAGCTATTTTTATGGTGTCCTTGATCCATCTAGATATAGAATTCCTGGAAGCTGAGGAACCCCTGAATCTTCCCGCAAAGTGAACGAACAAGGAATTAGATTTTCGAAAAGGCTGAGTTCTCTGGAGATATATATTTAGACAACGAACTAAGTCTAAATGGTGTAAAATTCTCTCTTTATCATTGGCTGGATTAGGGCAGAATGATGGTAAAATCAACTCCTGGCTGAGATGAAAGGAGGATACCACTTTAGATTTGAAAGAAGGTCTGGGCCTGAGAACCACCTTGTCTTGGTGAAAAACCATGTAAGGAGAAGTACATAATAGTGCCTGCAGTTCCCCTACTCTCCGTGCCGAGGTAATGGCAGTAAGGAGAACTGTTTTTAAGGTTAGATGCTTCAAAGAGATTGATTCCAAAGGTTCAAAGAACGAATGGGTACAGAACTGCTGTAGAACCAAACTTAAGTCCCAGGGAGGTACGATATCCCTAACAGTGGGCTTTATCTTGGAAATGGCTGAGATAAATCTTCTAACCTCATATCTTTCAGTGAAAGGAGTAGCCAAAATAGCAGAAAGAGCGGACAGTTGTACCTTGATTGAAGCAGGTTTTAAACCTTTGTTGAATCCTTCTTGGAGGAAATCCAAAATCCTTCCTATTGAGATGGATTCTCTATCCAGCTTCCAATGTTGACACCATCCATGAAAAGTAGCCCAGATCCTGTAATATATCTTGGAGGAAGTTGACTTACGACCTGAAATAATGGTATCAATGACTGAATCTGATATGCCGCTAAGTCTCAGAGAGCTCCGCTCAGCCGCCAAGCCGTCAGCTTCCAAAAGGCTGGATCTGGATGCCATATTGGACCCTGTGACAATAGGTGAGGGACTATTGGGAGCCTGACTGGGTTTCTCAGAGATAACCTTCTTAGCTCGGAGTACCCCATTTTTCTGGGCCAATCTGGTGCTATTAGTATCACCTCCGCCCTGTCCCTCTTTATTTTCTGTAAGACTTCTGTCAACAGTGGAAGGGGCGGGAACAGATAGGCTAGGGAAAAGTCCCATGTGTACCCCATCGCATCCTGACCCACTGCTCCCTGTGTCTTCCATCGTGACATGAAGACTGGGCACTTCTTGTTTTGGTTGGATGCCATGAGGTCTATCACTGGTGTTCCCCATTTTCGTACTATGTCTTGAAAGATATCCTTGTCCAGGGACCATTCCCCTGGCTCTATTTTCGTCCTGCTGAGAAAGTCGGCTTGACAGTTTAGACTTCCTGAAAGATGAGTTGCAGAGAGAGCCTCCAAGTTTTCCTCTGCCCATAGAAGTATCTTTATTGCTAGACGATTTAGCCTCATGCTTCTTGTACCCCCCTGGTTCATGAGATATTGAACCACGGAGGTGTTGTCTGATCTGATTTGAATTGGTTTGTTTTGGAGTTCCTTTCTTAGTCTCTTCAATGTGTTGTAGACTGCTTGGAGCTCCAGCACATTTATGTGCTTTCTTGCTTCTGTTGATGACCAGATTCCCTGAACTGCTTTGTTTTTCCAGACTCCGCCCCAGCCTGTCTTGCTGGCGTCAGTGCAGACTATCTCCCACCTGTATGGTTTTAATTTTCTTCCCTTTGCTATGTTGCTCTTGTGAGTCCACCACCTGAGTTCTCTTCTGGTGGCTGGAAAGATAGGGATCTTTTCTGACGTGTCTGTGGGATTCCTCCTGAAGAATAATAGATGGTTGTTCTGGGTCCATCGGCTGTGAGATCTGCTCCAGGGAACTATCTGATATGTGGAGGATAGTGTCCCTAATACTTTGGTGAAGTTCTGGATTGATTGCTTCTGGTATTTCAGAAATCTTGTTACTTGCTCCTGTATTCTCCTTTGCCTGTCCAGGGATAGAGTTGCTGTCTCTCTGATAGTGTTGAAGCTTATTCCTAGGAATATAATTTCCTGGGATGGCATCAGTTGGCTCTTCTCTAGGTTGATTAACCACCCTAGATTCCTTAGGAGTTCTTGGCAAGTCCAGGTACTTCTTTTTGCTTTCTCTTCTGAGTCTTCTATTATCAGAATGTCGTCTAGGTATGGAAGCACCGTAATCCCCTGTAGACGTAGGAATGACATTGCTACTGCCATCACCTTTGTAAAAACACGCGGGGCTGAGGCCAGACCGAAAGGTAGAACTCAATACTGATAGTGCTTCTGGAAAATGTGGAACCTGAGGAATCTTCGGTGAGCAATATTGATGGGAAGATGATAATACGCATCCTTGAGATCTATCCGGGAGAGAAAGGAGCCGGGCTGAACCATCTTGATGGCTGACTGTATTGTTTCCATCTTGAACTTCCTGATCCTCAGGAGAGAGTTTATTTCCTTTAAGTCCAAGATAATCCGTAGCTTTGCTGAAGGCTTCGGAACTGAGAAAATTGTGGAATAATAGCCACGGAATCTCTGATTCTCCGGTACTTCCTCTATTACTCTGTCTTGGAGAAGAGTCTGGATAGCTTGTCTCATCTCTTTTGCTCTGCTGGAATTCCTAATTCTGGATGTTCTGAACTTGTGGAATCTTGGGACAGTTTCGAATTCCAAGGTATATCCCATCTGAAGAATCTGCTGGACCCATTTGTCTGGCTTCAGCTGATCCCATGCCTCCCTGAAGTACTCCAGCCTGCCCCCAACTGGAGAGGGAGATGGGATCACCTGTGTTTCATTGTGTTTGAGGCTGGAACCTTGGCTTTTTCTGGAACTCCCTTCGGTTCCCAGATCTGGCTCCTTGCGTGGTTCCACGTTGTCTTTGCTCATAAGATCTTCCAGGCCTATACTTCTTAGAATCTCGAAATGATTGCTTTCGAAATGAGGTGTTTCTAGTGGGAGAAGAACGATTCCTGCGTTGCTGTGGAAGAAAGGGACTCTTTCCACCTGAAGATTGTTTGATAATGTCTTCCAGTTGATCACCGAATAACTTTCCCCCCGCAAAGGGAAGAGATATTAGCTTATTCTTAGACATGGCATCCGCATCCCAGGACTTTATCCATAAAGCTCTTCTTGCTGTAATAGATAGGGCTGAAGACTTGGCTAAGGAACGAATATTATCCAAGGATGCATCGCAGGAGAAATTCACTGCATCTTTGATAGAAGATAAATCTTTTAGTAAGAGGGATCTGGAGACTGAGGAATCTATTTTCTCTTCTAATTCTGCCAACCAAATTCGGAGAGTTCTGAATACACATGCCATAGCTGTAGCCATCTTGATGTTCTGTCCTATGTTGGAGAACTGCTTCTTAAGTGCTGCATCCACTCTCTTATCCATGGCATCTCTTAATGAAGTGCCATCTTCCAATAGCAAGGTAGTTTTCCTGGAAATTTAAGCCACCGCTGCATCCACCTTAGGGGGCGTGATCCACTTGCTGGTGTCCTCTTCTGAGAATGGATACATTCTTTGCATGCATCTGGAAATCTGGGATCTTTTATCTCCAATCTTCCATTCCTTGCTGATAATCTCCTGGATGGAGCTGTGCACTGGAAAGGTAGGTGCCTCCTTCTTGTATCCAATGAAGGCTGCATCCATGACGTTTAGTTCTTTCTGTGTTTCTGTTAATCCAAGAGATTTCCTCATGGCCCTCACAAGCCCATCTACCTTTTCCAAGGCAAAGGATCCTGATTCCTCTGTAATTTCTCCTCCTTCTGTAGATGAGGGTGCTGACTCCAAGTCTATCATGCTAGTTTCATCTTCTTCATCAAATCTACGTGAAGTATCTTCTTCAGGATCTGAAGCCTTCTGACACTTTCTGGAAGATTCCTGCAATGACTGGAAGGTCTCTTGCATAGAGGTCTTCATCCATCCCAGAAACTCAGTAAACTGGAATGGGACCTCTGGAGTAGCAATCTTCTTGAGACAATCAGTACAAAGTTTGGATGTATCTGATATGGGTAATTTTGCCTCACACCCAGCACATTGCTTCATCTTGGGAGTTTTATCCTCTTTAGGATTTTCAGTTGGCATCTTTGTTTTATCACTCTTAGTATCCTTAGAGGAAGACATGCTGTGGATGTTATCTAATGACTTAACTAAACAGCAATAACAGAATATTCAAAAGAAACTCTAGTGCAATAATCTGCCCAATAATTCACCAACACTTTAGAAGGATATACACATATATGATCAACGTGTGTAATCACTTACATGCAGCCTGTTTCCCCAGCAGAAAGGATTCTTAAATAGAACGCCATCCCCACGCTTGCCTTCATGATGCGTTTCACCCTGGCACACATCCCACTTCCGCTTCCGGGTTTCGGATAGTGCTTAGCCGCGTCAAGCCGCAAGTGCCCTTGTTTGCCGGAAGCCTCGTTCAAACCACGTGGGGACGCCGCGAATGCTGAGCAACAGCCTCAGGCAGCTCATCTCGCGGTCTGGGGAAGTCTTGGACTGGGAACTCGCGGTCCCATGCGACCCGACTTGCCACCTGGGTATTTGGTCCGCAATACATGTAAGGTGCGTTTGGAGGCAGATTACATAAGGCAAAATAAAAAAGGATGGCTTACTGATTTTTAACAGTAGCGCAGCTTTTAAAGGAATATAACATCTTTTTTTTTTTTTTTTTTAGCGAGGCACCATGCCTCCGTCCTCCCAGCTTGGTAGGACCAAAAAAACTGAGCAAAGGAGGAGGAGCAGAAGTTTTTATAGTTGTTTGGTCCTACCAGCTGGGAGGCGGAGTCATGCCCACAGTCATTGCCGTGGATTGGACACAGAGGAAAAAGACACTGCTTCCTCATCTGGACAAAGCGTTTGGAGACTTGAAGCAACAAAGTGCCATAGCCCCCAATGGCATCACTGATAATTTGCTTCAGTTCAGTTCAAAGAGAAGTGACCTGAGAGGAGAGAGAAATCAGTGACTTTTTAGATGAAAGGTCAGCAGACCAAATCTCAAGACACAACATGCATCTGGCAGCAACAGAGAAGGCAGAAGTCTTGGCTGCGAGTTTGGCAGCATCAAAAACAGCGTGACATAAGTGAGCCTCAGACATGTTAGCCAAGTGGGCTAAAAGATCCTCCTTGGGGGCACCCTTATGGATAGCCTTAGTAAGTTGGTCAACCCAAACAGCAATGCCTCTGGTTACCCAGACAGAGGCCAAGGTAGGCCCTAAGGTTTGCACCTATGGCAGCAAAGGTAGACTTCAGAATAGCCTCCAGCTTTCTATTAGTCAAATCCGTGAGTGCCGTGGCATCAGCCAAGGGTAGAGCGGTAGCCTTTGAAAGTCTGGAAATAGGGGAATCAACCTGAGGAGGTGTAGCCCACTGCGCCAAAGTTGTGTCTGAAAAGGGGTACAGCTTAGTATATCTCGTAGAAAGAGAAAGGCGCCTTTCAGGCTTCTTCCACGCATCCAAGATAACCTGGTGCAGAGTGGGATTAGGCAGAAACATCATGAGGGACTTCTTATGCCTTAAAGTTAAAAAGTTAAATGGAACTTGTAGGGTAGTTAAAACCGCCTTAATGAGACCCACAGCAGAGGACTCAGGGTCAGCTTCAAAGGGGTCACACCGTATGTATAGGATGAAGCCCCTTCCTCACACTCCCCTTCCTCCATAACACCCACAAGAGAATCCTCCTCTGAGGAATCTGAAAGGTCAGAAATGCCAGGGGTCTTAGGGGGCCACAAACCTGAACGAAGTGGGGGTTTCCCAGACTGGGAAAACCCCTTGGAGGGAGAGAGGGAACTGTGCCAAAAAGAACTTTAAGTCCTTGACCCAGAGCAGCTATTGATCAATGCTGCAGGGCTCAGGTGGAGAGGCAGGGGCCACAGCACATGAAGGGCATTAATGTAATGAATACTCTCTTTGACATGAGGAACAATAATCAATGGGGTAAAAGACACCACAGAATCCTTAGCCCTAGGGTCTAGCCCCATGTCCCTTTGGATCTGACATCCCAACAGGAGAAGTGTCTGCACAGTAAAGGGGAACCAAAATACTGCCGCCCAGATTAATAAGTCACCTCAGAAAGCCCAAAAGAGTACTTATCTGGCAGATGAATGGTTAATCTGAGGAGGAGAGTAAGGCAATCCAAGCCACTGCACAGGATACTCAGCAAAGAGAGAAAGGAAATTGCATCCAAAGACTCAGCCTTTCAGAGAAAAGCCCATGAAACAGGGATTCTGGGAATTGTAGTTTCTCTCTTTATTGTTACCTAGCAATGGCAGAACCCAAACTCGTGGGGGCCCAGGGGCCTCCAAGACACTGGGGATGTAAACCAGATTGTAGAGCAAGGGGAGACAAGAAGGATGAGTCCTCACTCATCTCTGAATTTAGACACCCCATATCTAAAAAAATATAATAAAAAATACTAAAACTAAGCAGAACTGTTCTCAGCCACCTAACTAGGAACAATTCTATCTAGGAGGGGGTTAGTATGGTAGCCTGATATGGAGGAGGGGGAGGCTCCACCCCTGCACTTCTTCTAGAATTGTTCCAGCCCACTCGGAGGAGCTGTTGCCTCCCATTTGGTACCTGTGAGTTATATTGGACGACAGGAAATTTTATTTACAATTAATTCTGTATAGCCCTAAGAATTATTATTCATCCCTATATTTAGGAATAATAATTTTATAATAATTCTTGTATATATGGACTTGGTCAATCCATATAAAGAACATTATTATAATACGCTGTATTGGCTTTAGTTTATTCTGAAGAACTAAACAGAATTAATTACCAAATTTGTCCAGATAATTATGAGATAGATTGATAGCAATTTATATCAAATAGCATAGTGAATCGGTGTTAAATCTAATTATTAACACCTATAGAACCATATCTTTGAGTTTCTGAAAAGGTCATTGGGCTTATATTTGATCTGGTAAATTTCATTATTAACCCTTATATTGCTATCTGGAAAGTTTTTTTATTTGTTCTATCTTGGTGCGTGTTTCATAGGATTTTTTGTGGTCATGTGTTGTTCTATTGCATGATATTGTGGGCCTAAATTTTGTTCTGTTGAAAGAATCTTGTGTGTTTGTTTTAACAGAACAAAAGTAATGCTGCCATCTTGGGTGGGGCATTTCTCTGGTTAACCCTTGCAGTGCAAACAGAATATTGCCATAGTCATTTTATAGTATTTGTTGCATACAATGTATTAATATGATCTTTAATTTTTAACATATATTATTTGATATTTAATTTCTGATTATATTGTTATTATAATCCATTATTGGCGAATAAGGTATATACAATGTTATATCTCATCCAGAAGGTATGCAATATTAAAAACAGTAGATGGTTACCTTTCTGATCTGGGACATTTTGTCTTCCAGACAAGTTTCTGGTAAAAGGAATTATGAGATCTGGCACTTAATTTATGCCCAACTAACATAACAAAATACCTTCTACCTTAATTAGCATAGTTTATGCAGGTATTGGGGCAGGTATTCATATTCACTGCAGACAACTGTATTATCATTAATTGTAAGGAAAATTAACCCTTGCTATGCTGCTGTGTTCATATTGCCACATTATACCTCTGGATACACCTATGTAATCCTGTTTATGTTGGGTAAAGTTACTCTGTGATATTGGTATTTAATTTACTGCATGTATAACATACAGATATAACTTAGCATATGACTAAGTCATATTAGAAGATATATCCTTAAGTCATTATGTGTTCACCTATATTACTGTTATATTGATAACCTTTATACATATATTTTCACTTAAATTTATATATATATATATATATATATATATATATATATATATATATTTGCACAAATATGCATAACTATTTTAATCAGTTCTGTATTGTGAAGTAGTGTGTTAATACCTCAAATGTATTAAAATGTATTTAACTACACATTTTTATGTATTTGAGATCCAAAAATATAGGGTCTCCTGTTAACCCTTTCCTTGCATATAGCCTCGACATTGCTTTGTTGCTTCACTATCCTGTGGATGTTTATGGTCAACTGACTAGAGCTCCATAGAATGGTGTAGCAAGTCCCTCATTTCCTATGACATAAAGGCCCCAAACCAATCACCTCTGATGCAAAAAACCAAAACAAAACAACAAAAAAAGCCCAGCCGACCACATTTCTTCAAGCACAGTAATAAATTATGCCATTCAATTCCAATTGATAGCCTTAAGACATGTTAAGGAACCCAGTTTAACGGGGGAAAATTTTCATTTCCCTTAATGCATTTCAAAAGTACCGACGCAGGAACTGAGCTTGAAAAAAATAGTTTAAAGTGGATGTGTCACCTATGGACAACATCCCATAAATAGTTAGGCTATATATCACAAACGACGAAAACAGTATTGTTTTTTTATTGAACGTTTTCATGTATAAATTTAACTTACAAAGTCTGGGCTTCAGCTACTTCCATGTAGCCTGCGGTTCTCTGCCTCTGCTCTCCTCCGATGACGGCGGCTTTTTTCTGTAAGCTAGAGCGGTCTCATTGGCAGAGATCGATATCTAGCCAATGAGTGCGCTCAAACTTACAGACAGAAGCCGCCGTCATCAGAGCAGGGAGGAGAGCAGAGGCAGAGCATCTACCTGCAATCTATGCGGAAGTATCTGCATCCCAGACTTTATAAGTTAAATTTATACTACATCAAAACTTTAAATAAAAAAATAAAATAGGATTTTAGTCTTACCTGTTAAATCCTTTTCACTTAGTCCATACAGGTCACTGGTACCATGGGATGTGTAGTCCCCTTTAATAGGCAGGAACAATTATGCAAATAATTTGCAAGGGGCGGAGCCTCCCCTCTTACTTAAGCCACCTTCTGGCCAGAGCCACCCATATTGATTTGAGACTCTAAACTGACCCCAGGTAAGCAAAAAGAAAGACTCCTGTGAGCATGCCCGAACGGTCTCCCACTGAATGCCACAGGAGAGCCAAGACTGGTCCCTTGACAGGGTGGGAGACCAGTGACCTGTATGGACTAAGTGAAAAGGATTTAACAGGTAAGACTAAAATCCTATTTTCACTGTCGTCCAATACAGGTCACTGGTACCATGGGATGTACAAACATTGAGCTGATCCAGAGGCGGGAAGTAAGGCAAGGACCAGGCGCAAGGCCCAAGTCACTAGAACTGTTAACCAGTTGATAACATAGCCCAAACTGTAAGTGTCAACGGACACCAACCAAGGGAACAATCCCTGAACTTAACACAGCACACGGAACACGAGCCAACCGGGCTCAACAGTAAGGAAGCACTAAGGATCACAGAGCGGAAGACCTACACAGGCAAGACTGCCTCCAGGACCTTCCTTCCAAAGCTGGCATCAGCCGATGCCAGTACATCAACTCGGTAGTGCTTTGAAAAAGTGTGCACAGAGGACCAAGTGGCCGCTCTGCACAGTTGATCAGCAGAAGCTTGATTCTTGTAGGCCCAGGAGGCCCCAATAGATCTGGTGGAATGGGCAGTCACCCTGAAGGGAACATGCTTATTCCTCAACTTATAGGCTTCACGGATGGTAGCCTTAATCCAAGAGGCAATGGTAACTTTGGAAGCCGGTCTTCCTGCCCTAGGCCCCTCAGGAATGACGAATAGAGCGTCAGACTTCCTGATAGATTCGGTGCGGTGAACATAAAACTTGAGGCAACGCACCACATCCAACAAATGGAGATCTCTTTCCTTGTCAGATGAAGGATTAGGGCAGAAAGAGGGAACCACAATCTCCTGATTGATGTGAAACTCAGACACAACCTTGGGTAAGAATTCCTTGGTAGTGCGAAGCACAGCCTTATCCTTGTGGAACACCAGGTAAGGAGGTTTACAAGACAAGGCCTGTAACTCTGCCACCCGGCGTACTGACACAATAGCCAAAAGGAAGGCCATCTTCCAAGTCACAAGACGTAATGGAATGGAAGCCAAGGATTCAAACGGTGGTCGCTGAAGAACTCCCAGCACCAAATTGAGATCCCACTGGGGAGCAGGACTCTTGAAGGCAGGTCGAACATGAGTCACACCTTGGAAGAAGACTTTCACATCAGGAAGGATGGCAATCCGTTCCTGGAAAAACACAGACAAGGCAGAGGTCTGAACTTTGAGGGAACTCAGACTGAGCCCCTTGTCCACACCGTCCTGCAAGAAGGCCAGGACAGTGGGAAGATGGAAGTCAAGAGACAACTGCTTGACAGAGCACCATGTCACGAAAGTTGACCAAATGCGATGATAGATCTTGGAAGACACAGGCTTACGAGCACTGAGCATCGTCGACACCACAGAAGGAGAAAAGCCTTTCTTAGCTAGAATCGAGGATTCAACCGCCATGCCATCAAACGGAGAGAGTGAACATCCTCTTTCCACAGATACCCCTGAAGAAGCAGGTCCGGACGGGCTGGAAGTGGGATTGGATCCTTCACTGACATGGCCATCAATTCCGGAAACCAGGACTGGCGAGGCCAGTTTGGAGCAATCAGGATGACAGGACAACGTTCTCTCTTCAACTTCTGAATAACTCTGATCAATAGAGGAAGAGGGGGGAAGATGTAAGCCAGGGAGAAGTCCCAAGGGATCGACAAGGCATCCACCGCTAGAGCAAGGGAGTCCCTCAGTCGGAGCAAAACACCGGAACCTTCCTGTTGTGTCTGGTAGCCATCAGATCCACCACTGGCATCCCCCACCGTTGAGTGAGCATGTGAAACACCTCTGGGTGAAGAGCCCATTCTCCGCTGTCGACGGTGTGACGACTGAGGAAGTCTGCCATGACGCTGGAATATGAACTGCAGAGATGACAGGCACGTGATCTTCTGCCCAAGACAAAATATCCTTGACCTCCCACCAGGCGGAACCGCTTCTTGTTCCGGCTTTGTATGTTGATGTAAGCCACCGCCGTGGCGTTGTCGGACTCCCAGTGCCTCAGGGCCAGCCGGACAGCTCGAAGTTCCAGAACATTGATGGAGAGCATGGATTCCTCCAGACCCCATTTCCCCTGAGCACTGAAGCGACCCCAGACTGCACCCCAGCCCCGAAGGCTGGCATCCGTTGTGACTGTGGTCCAATGAGGAACTAGAAAGGATTTCCCTTTCAAGAGATGAGAGAGATCTAACCACCAGTGCAGACTCGACTCGACATGAGGAGGAAGAGAAACAGACAGATGTTGATGATCTGGATGATTCCTGCACGTCTGGATCACAAATCTCTGAAGATCCCTGGAGTGGGCCATGGCAAATGGTACTGCTTCGATCGTGGAAATGAACTTCCCCACTAAGGACGACAACTTCGGAACTGGAATTTCGTCCATGTCCAGAATCCCAGCCACTCTGACGGCTATCTGGTGAGCCACGTCCTCTGGAAGAAACACCATGCATTGGCGAGTGTCGAACAGGAGACCCAGGAACAGAAGCCTCTGAGAAGGAATCAAGTCCGACTTGTCCAGATTCAGGATCCAGCCGTGACGGTTCAGGGTGTGCATGCACCTCTGCAACTGCTGGTGGAGAAGCTCCGCTGAGGAGGCCTTCAGTAGGAGATCGTCCATGTAGGGTGTCACTCTGATCCCATCCTGATGGAGCACCGCTATCAAGGAGCCCAGCACCCGCTGGAAGACTTGAGGAGCTGTAGTCAGTCCAAAGGGGAGCGCTGTAAATTGAAAGTGTCCCCTGTGGCAGGCAATCCTGAGATACTTCCTGCTCTCTGGATGAATAGGGATGTGAAGATAAGCATCCTGAAGGTCCAGGGAGGCAAGAAACTCCCCTGGAGACATTGCTGCAATCACAGAGCGCAGGGACTCCTGGCGGAAGTGGGAAGTCACCACATAGGCATTGAGATCTTTGAGATCCAAGATGGGACGGGCTCCTCCGTCCTTTTTGGCTACCACAAACAGGTTGGAATAAAATCCTGAACCTGTGTCCCCCTGCGGAACCGCCTCCAGGACCTCTTTGTCCAAGAGATCCTGAATAGCGTCGTCGAACAGACGCCTTTTTGAGGGTTCCTGAGAAGGACGAGTAAAATGGAACCGAAAAGGAGGAAGGGAAGAGAAAGGGATCCTGTATCCCTCTGACACCACCTGAAGAACCCATGGGTCCGCCACTGACTCCTCCCAAGTCCGGCGAAAGATGCGGAGACGACCGCCTACAGCCGGATGCGGACCCGGGTTCGGCGAGTCATGCCGAAGCAGTCTTGGAGGTCTTGGCCTTGGAGGCAACTTTGGGCCTCCAGGACTGTTTGGGCTTGGAGGAGGAGCGCGTAGTGGGAGGACCCGTTTGGGCCGAGGAGCGTGTCTCAGTCTGAAAGGAACGAAAGGACCGATTGCGTTTGGCTGGAAACTTTTTCTTAAAGACTGAGGGTAGAAGAGTACTTTTACCGCCAGTAGCCTCACTGATCATTTCTTTGAGCTCAGAGCCAAAGAGCAAATTCCCCTGAAAGGGCAAGGAAAGCAAGGCTTTCTTAGAGGCTGTATCAGCAGACCAAATTTTCAGCCAAAGAGCGCGTCTAGCCACCACAGAAGAAGTGGAGGCCCTCGCCATCATGCGCACAGCATCAAAAGCAGCATCAGCAACATAGTTCTGAGCTTCAGTGATATTAGCAAGAAGCTGCAACTGTTCAGATACAGGCGCATCCTGGCGAACCGCTTCAGTCAGTCATTCAATCCAGGCTGCAATAGCCCTATTAACCCATGCCACAGCAAAGGTGGGGCGCATGGCAGTGCCAATAGAGGCAAAAATAGATTTAAGAGAGAGCTCTAATTTCTTATCCGTCCAGTCCTGCAAGGCAGAGGCATCTGAGACAGCCAAAGCAGTAGATTTGGATAGTCTAGACACAGGAGCATCCACCTTGGGAGGATGAACCCATTTTGCCAGCTCCGCTTCGGGAAAAGGGTAAAGTTTGGCAAACTTTTTGGAGACAGAGGAAGATCTATCAGGATTCTTCCATGCCTCAGAAACCAGACGGGCAAGAGTAGGGTTAGTTGGAAAACAAACAACAGGTTTAGATGGCTTTTTCTGAAAAACATCAGTAGGATCAGAAGTGGATTCCTGAGTCAGAGGAAGGTTGAGCGTATTCAGAACCGCTCTGATCAGACCCTCAGCCGAAACTTCAGGGTCACACTCATAGGGGTCCCCAATGGACCTGTTAGATTCAATAACAGTACGTTCCTCAGCATCAGAATCCTGTAAAAGTTCTTCTTCAGAAGAATCAGTGATATCAGGAGCTCCCTGTGGCTTAGGCAGGGAGGTCCTGATAGTAGAGGGGGTCTGCCAGACCTGGAGAGCCCCCTGTACCTGAGAGGGAAAGAGTTGAAGCGTGGATCTGAGATCCCTAGTGGCAGCTGTAAACTCCCTCACCCAAGATGGCTCAATAGCGTGGCTGGGAAGCCCAGGGTTGCTATCTTTATCAGTACAATTAGGGCATAGATCCCCCACATTATCGCAATCCAGCCCAATGTGGCAAGAGGAGCAAAACGCCATGGGGGTAGAAGACCCCCCAGCCTCCTTAGTCTTGGGTCTAGCCCCTAGCTCCAGTGAAGTAGACATGCTCACAGCGTCAATATACCCCACAAAAAAAACACTATCACCCAGAAAAGTGTTAAAGATTAAAGTTTCACCCCAGAAAAGGTCTAAAAACGGACTTATCTGGCCAGCGAAGGGTTAATCTGGTGAGGAGAGAGAAGGCTCGGTCCCTGCGTAGTGTACTCGCCTTGGAAAAGTACCACAAAATGGCGGCCGTCATGACAGCCAATCAGAAACAAGCGCGAGCTAAGCGCTCATGGGAAATGTAGTTTTCCCTATGCAAGTACCCCAAACAGTGCCCGAAGCCCCCCTGAACCCCCTACATTAATAAAACACCAACCGGATGATAGAGCAGGAGCCTAGCATTAAAATGAGCCCACTCTGAAGTTGCTGTGACAAGCGGTTTCAGAGATATGTCCCAAACTGTGAATTCCCATAGAGAGTAAAGGAGCTCTGCTGCTGAGCGGGAAAAAGCCGCGCTTAAAGGCGCGGAACACCATTTTTAATAAAGTTTAGTTAAAACATTAAAAAGTGCCCAAACAAGCATGAAATACATGAGAAACATAAATAAATGAATACCCAATGCTCCAAAACTCAGAGAATAACACAGAAATTGCATAAATAGTGATAATGCAATAAAAACACCCTATGAGTGCTGGAGTGTATTAAAACTCCCAAATACAAGCCCATCAAAGGGACACTGTGGGGACAAGTGGACCTTCAGCACTCAATGGGTGACTCACCTTTCTCGCAGACTTCTGTCTTCAGGTGACCATGATAGGGAGGGAAAGAACCAGAGGTAATTTCCCCAACAGGGGAGCTGCTTAACCCAAGCTGTCCCCTCTTCAGGTATAGGTCCACAGAAATCCCTGGAAGCTGCACCAGCCACTTTGAAGAGGGCAATTCACAGCCATGGTCACCCTCCTAATGGTGGTATTCCATATTTGAATAAAAAATAATAAAACTCTAAGAAGCATAGCTGTTCTCTGCCTGGTGTGCAAGCACACCAGGAACAAATCAATATGGGTGGCTCTGGCCAGAAGGTGGCTTAAGTAAGAGGGGAGGCTCCGCCCCTTGCAAATTATTTGCATAATTGTTCCTGCCTATTAAAGGGGACTACACATCCCATGGTACCAGTGACCTGTATTGGACGACAGTGAAATACCGTTTTTGTTATATAGCCTAACTATTTAAGGGATATTGTCCATAGGTGACACATCCACTTTAAAAAAAAAAGGTTGCCAGAGGATGTATTGATATGGAGCCCTAAGCCACATATCAATACATCCAAAGCAAATGTGAAATGTTAGTAGAATTTACTCTATGACTGCCAGTGGGGTATGCTTACTCTACTGGCATTCACATACCCCACTGGCACTCAAAGATTAATGCAACTAAGTTAAAAACTGCCCCGACAATGAACACTTACCATTAATCCTGATGTCCAGCGGAGTCTTCAGCACCCGGGTCATCTACTGTCTGTCGACTTCTTCAATCTTCCTTCTTCATCAATCTCTCTATCTTTGGTCATCTCTTCTTTATTTCAAATATTGTCCTGCAAATTAAAAACAAAACTGCAAAAAGGCTGAAAAGGAGAACCCCCCCCCTCAGCTAAAGCAACCCATTAATGAAGCACACAACCCAGTAATGATCAACAAATGTATAAATACTTTTATAATAACAATACAAAAATATATATAGGACTCATTAGCAAAAATTAAAAACACACGGAGGGACCCCCAGAAAAGATATATTATTAATACAAAATAATCAAAGGGCTAATACAATGAAGTGAGTATAAGCATGTATATAAAGCTACTACAGAAATACCCATTGATAAAGTAATTTGATAAAGTGATAAATGTGAAAATATACCAATGTTTCAAACAAACAAAAAAAAAAAAAATATATATATAAGAGTTACAATGGGGGTCATCCCTCCAGCTGCCACACAACCCAGCTCGTAAGCCTAATCTGCGATACACGTTTGCTTGTGTGGCAGCTGGAGGGATGACCCCTATTGTACCTCTTTTTACTGAGATGGCTCTTTGATAGCTTATGGGTGTTCACTGATAAGTATATGTATATACTTTCTTATATGTATTTTTGTATTGTTATAATAAAAGTATTTATACTTTTGTTGATAATTACTGGGTTGTGTGCCTCATTAATGGGTTGCTTTGGTTGAGGGGGTTTGCTACATTGCCTAGTTTTGTTATTTTACTAGTGCTGGCCTTTTTTCTTATCTGTAAATAGAAAAATAAAGAAACATTTGGCCAAAAACATAACCTGGAAATGTGCATTGTTTAACCCTTCGATTGCCAGAGGGGTATGAAATGAATTGCTTAAAAATAAATTTCGCTCTCAAGAGAAAAATAATGATAAAGCACAAATATTGATTATTTTGAAAAACACACTGTTGTCGCCGCGGTGATGGCAGGAAGTAAGAACAACAAAATCACCCCCACCCCCCCAGTACCTTCATCCATCGGCTCGGATACATTTTGAACAGAGACTGGCCAGTCTCTGTTCAAATTTCCCACATTGGGCATTGACCCAAAAGGTACCAAGGGGGGGGGGGGTGATTCCTAGTGGGATTCATCATCCCCGTGGCTAGGAGTCCATTGGCTGAGAAGTGTGTAGGCACACATACCAGCCAATGGACGTCTGGGAGACATTTTGAACAGAGACTGGCCAAATAAAAGCCAGGCTCTGTTCAGATTTCCCACACACTGGCTCAGGCTTCAGGTACCAAGGATGGGATTTTGTTGCTCATACTTCCTGCCACCACCACCACCTGCAATAGAAGCGGCCTAATGTTAGGGGTAATCTTGTTGCACTTTACAGTTAAGGGTAGTGTATGGTTAGTGTTTGGGAGGCAGACTATGTGTTTGAACTCATGATCATGCTTGACAGTGTGCCAGGCACAGATCTTTAGCTCTTTTGGGAACTTAAAACACAAGATGGACGTTTGGCCACAAATCCGTTTCTGTGGCCCAGCGTTCATTGTGGTTTCATTTGGCAGGGCAATTGAATACAGACTTAGATTTTTTTTTTTTTTTTGGACGGTCACGAATTTTGTCCTAATGCAAGTTTTAGTGGGAATCTTTAAATAGAGGCCAAAATGTGCCAATTACATAAAATCAAATTGTAGTGGTCTTAAATGCATAGGTCCATAACTTTTCTGAAATAGCTATATTCACGTCTTGTTCCCACTGATATATGAACTGCATAAATGATCAGGTGAATAGATACAAAGGAATAAAGGGCAGAGTTGTATGTAATCATGGGATCAGCTCTGGCAACTAGGGATTCAAGTAGTATTTCGCATCTAGGCTGGGCCATACGAATGTGGGTTATTTTAGAATATAGTAGAAAGTCAAAATTTGGTAAATCTATACTATATAATAAGAAGTGGTCAGGTGACCACAAATTCTATGTCTGTGCCACACACACACCCATTGAGGCAGCTAGGAGGAGATTTGCATATGTCCTCTACATTTCCTGAGTTCAGTATTACACAGTAAATTATAATACACACATCCCAGGGCTGGCACAAAAGAGCACATATGCAGATCTCCTATAGACTGCCTGCCTAAGGCAAACATACACACCCCATGGTGTAGCTTAGCAGGAGATTACCACATCTCCTACATAGTACACAGAAACAAAAAAAAAATAAAAAAAAATGGCTGCCTCACACTTGTTGGCGTCAAAAATTTTACAAGCCAATCGTTTTCAGCCACCTATGCTTTCTTTGCGTTGTCCCGATTTCATGTACAAGTGAAAGGCTACCCTACTGCTTTTGTGAATCCATCTACAATCGCACTCCATATGTTCTTAAGAAACATTACAGAGTCGCCCAAGTGCCTCGCTCTCTCCTCCTTACATACATCAACAAGATCAGACACCACTGTTGTCACCAGTATGCCGGTTCTGCCCTTAGCTGTAATAAGTGCCTCCTGTGCTGCTCAATGCCGTACCTGCTGCACCTTCACCTCCTACTGACAGCCCTCATGCTGCAAAACAACCTACTACACTGATTCTAGGAATAAGCTACTGGTGCCTGCAGGAGCTGGTGAGGAGGGCCTCATTATGCTGGTCTGAACTCCAGCACTTTGCGCCAACGAAGTGGGCCACCTCAACATGGGTATGAGGAGGGAGAGCCGCCGGTGGGGAAAAGTGGTGCTTCTCACACAGCTAACAATACTGCATATTGTGCTGTGAGGCAGAACAAACTGTGCTTTCCTCGTGTGATTTGCATGGTGGCTAAACAGCTGTGTAATATCTAATCTGCCTGTGCTCCTCCACAAACGAGGGAGTGCTGGGTTAACCCTTCTCAGGCCATGAAGGCAGTTTTATTGGCAGGTAAACACACACACACACAGCAAAGAAGTGTGTGAAACCCGTAGCGTTCTTGCCTCTAGGCGGAACCTGCTATTTCTGTTTTCAGGAGTTTGGAAGAGCAGAAAATAACTGCCAAACTCAGGGGAGGTCAGTGAGTGTGTGTGCCCACTGCTCTGCTTGGTACTATACATAGAGGGGAGATGTGGGGCCTTCAGTACATAAAGGGATCAGGAAAAGGAGTGCAAACCACTCGGTTTAACCACTTAAATGCTACAGATGTGTCCAACACAAAGACATCTGTAGCATTTAAGGGGTTAAGGTCCAGAGGGGTGTTTACAGTAGAGTAAAGCAATATAAATCCAATGGTTATATTATCAAAATAGCAAAGTGGGACAGCGTTGAACGTCATTCTAATGAGGACTGCGTTATGATATATTATTTTGATTAACTGTAGTAAAAGTGTATTTGTATTTTGATCTGTGTTTTGTGAATGTGTGTGTGGAAGTGAGCACATTGCTGCTATTTTCACTGTGTTAACCCTTTGAGTGTCAGAGGGGCATACAACATAGTGCAAAGCAATATGCTGCATACCACTCTGCTCTACTGTACAGTGTGCCTCCTGTAATGGACTAGCCACCATGTTGCTCTTCACTATTAATGCCAGTGGTATGCGGTGCACTGTTTTTTAGTATGTTGCATGCCCCTCTGACATTGAAAGGGTTAATGCAGTGAAAATAGCAGCAATGTCCTCACTTCCACACACACATTCTCACAAACACAGATCAAAATAAAAGCACGTCACACTTTTATTACTTACTCAAAATAATTCATCATAATGCAGTCCTCATTAAAACGAACAGCAACGCCATCCCACTTTGCTAGTCAAGTTATATTTGAAGCTCTGGGAAACGTCTTTAAGCCCAGGAAGTAATATGAAATATAGGCATATACACAAGGTGAAAAAAGTGCATTAGGGGAGGAATAAGCAGCTAGCTATTTGGAAGTGTTCAAGAATTCCCTCAGTTGGAGAGAAGAGAACATAGATGTCAAAGAAAGTAAAGTAAGATGGAAGCCAAAAGAGCTGGTTCAAAGCAAGATTCTGATATTTAGGATGAGCCTTCAATGGATAGCAATGTTTTCAGGTGAATAGGAAGTGCTTATCTTGATAAATAATGTTTGATATTAGGCACGCTTAAACCACCTACAAACTTAGTATACTGAAGTACAGATAAAGGTAGTCTCTGATAACAGCGTTACACAGTTTTTGAACAGTATTAAAGTAACAAGAATATGAACAGCATTGCTTGTAGAAAGTAGAGAAGTTTGGGCAGGATCACTATTTTGACTGCAGTTATTCTTTGTATCCAATAGATTTCGAAAACAGGCAATTGGTGGAGTAGTATTCTCAAAGTAGGGATACATAGGGGCAACTTGTTTATTTAAATAAAAAAGGTGAAATTTACTCACTGATGTCCTTCCACGGCATACTGTGGGTTGTAGGCTCCGCCCTCCAGCTGGTAGGACCAAATCAAATTGTAAAAATTTTCTTAGTTCACCCCCGCCTCTGCAGTTATACAGTTGTCCAAGCTGAAAGATAGAAGAGGTTAGTGTTTGCAAAAAGAGGTACAATGATGCTTAAGTACATATTATATAACAGATCAGATATAGGTAACATAATATGGAACCAATACCATTACCAATTAAACCAGAAGGGTGGGTTGCCGTGGAAGGACACAGAGGAAAAACAAAGATCGGTGAGTAAATTTCAACTTTTCCTCTGTGTCCAATCCACGGCATACTGTGGGACTTACCAAAGCAGTACCCCAAGTTAGGGAGGGGTGTAGATAGTAGTAGTTTAGACAGGAACGGCTGCCTGAAGCACCTTCCTGCCAAATTTGGCATCTTCAGATGCTTGAATGTCAAGTCTGTAATGTTTTATAAAAGTAGAAACAGACAACCAGGTGGCAGCCTTGCAAATCTCTTGAGGGGATGCAGCCGCTTTTGGGGCCCAGGACGTAGACATGGCCCTTGTAGAATGGGCTTTAATGCCCTGTGGTGGAATTTGATCAGCTGATTCATATGCTAGGATAATACAATCTTTAATCCAGTGGGAAATAGATGGTTTAGAGGCTGCTGTACCTTTAAACTTTCCACAAAAGCGTATAAAATGGCATCCGATTTCTTCAGAAGGTCTGTTCTGTTCAGATATATTTTAAGGCAACAAAGATGGTCTAGATTATGTAATTTCTTCTCTAAGTCATGCTGTGGGTTAGGACAGAAAGAAGGCAAAACTATGTCCTGGTTAAGGTGGAATCCAGAGATCACTTTGGAGAGAAATGAAGACCTAGGGACGTAGGACCACTTTATCTTGGTGGAAAACCATAAAGGGTGGAATTCTAAGGAGTGCCCTAATCTCACCAACGCTTCTGGCAGATGTGATTGCCGGAAGAAAGACCGTCTTGATGGTTAAATGTTTTAAAGAAACAGTATCTAGGGGCTCGAAGAAAGGATGAGATGCTAGCTGCTGTAGCACCAGGTTGAGATCCCATGGAGGGACGGTCTGGCGAACTGTAGGTTTGATTCTTGAGATGGACCCAAAGTATCTCCTTATAAGGTAACTATCTGCAAAAGGGGTAGCCAGGACTGCAGACAACTGAACCTTTAGGGAGGCCGATTTGAGGCCTTTTTGGAAACCTTCCTGGAGAAAGTCCAAGATTTTGGGGGCAGATATATTTGCTCTATTCAAGTTGTGCTCCTGATACCAGCGATGGAAGATGTACCAAATTCGATAGTAAATCTTTGTTGTAGTTGGTCTTCTGCCATGTATTACGGTTTGAACAACTGGCTCAGAGACTCCCAGCATCAAAAGAGACTGCCACTCAGCCTCCAGGCACTGAGCTGGAAAAGAGCCGGTTGTGGATGTACTAGAGGGCCCTGGATGAGAAGATCTGGGATGTCTGGCAATTGAATTGGTGTTCTGCTTGACATTCGAAGCAGGTCTGTGTACCAGGACTTCCTCGGCCAGTTTGGGGCAGTGAGAATGACTTCTACCTGGTCCTTTCTTATTTTTCTCAGAACGTCTGATAGCAGAGGAAGAGGAGGAAATATGTAGGCTAGAGGATACTGCCATGGAAGATGGAGGGCATCCTGGCCCAGACTTTGTGGCTCGTACCATCTTGATAGGTAGGCCTGGCATTTCCTGTTTTTTGCTGTGGCCATCAGGTCTATTGATGGATGACCCAGTTGCGCCACTATCTGTCGGAAGACCCTGTTGTTTAGGCTCCATTCTCCCTGGTCCACCTTTTTGCGACTTAGGTAGTCCGCTTGAATGTTGAGGTGACCTGAGAGATGTTCCTCTGCCCAAAATTTTTCCTCTGCCCCAGAATTTTCAGAGCCAGGTTGTTTAATTTTGGGTTTCTGGTTCCCCCCTGGTTCCACTGGTATTGAACTGCTGTGGTATTGTCTGACCTTCTCAAGACTGCAATGTGTAGTAGGTCTTGGAGGAAGTGTCTTAGGGATTTTAACACTGCCAAAAGTTCCAGTACATTGATGTGTAGTTGATGCTCCTGGCTTGTCCATTTTCCCTGTATGGTCATTTGGTTCCATATGCCTCCCCAGCCTATACTGCTGGCGTCTGTTTCTCTGGCTCTGACAATGAATGCTGCTAGATGCTGTGGCTGAGTCCACCACCACAACTCCTTCTTGGACTGAGGCAGGAGTGGGATTTTTTTTTTTTTTTAAACAAATGTGATGGATTCTTTGTAAAGTTTGAGATAGTTCTCCTGAGTCCTGCGAGCCTGGATCTTGGCCCAAGGAATAATTTGGAATGTTGATGACAGGTGACCCAATAACTTGGAGAAACTGTGGGCCGTGTGAGATTTTTCTCTGAGGAAATTTTTTACATGGTTGAGAATCCTGATTTGTCGATCCTGTGACAATGTTACTCTGTCGTACTTCGTGTTGAACTGGATTCCCAAAAAGGTCAGGTTCTGACATGGGGTCAGCGCGCTTTTGTCTTGGTTTACTATCCATCCCAATTGTGCTAGAAAAGTTAGACAGTGTTTGGTGCTGGAGACAGAGTTCTGGAATGAGGAGACTATGATCAGAATATCGTCTAGATATTGTACGAGTCTGACCTGGAAGCGCTGCCTTAATTCTGCCATTGGAACTGCCATTACCTTGGAGAAGACTCCTGGAGCTGAGGCCAGGCCAAATGGCAGGACAAGATATTGGTAATGCTGGCCAAATATGTGGAATCTGAGATACTGCCTGTGATCCCTCCTGATCTGGATGTGGTAATATGCATCCCTTAAGTCGATTAGTGTGAGGAAGGACTGTGGATTGACAGCTTTCATAGTTGATGCCACCGTTTCCATTTTGAAATGGCGAGTTCTCAGGCAGGTATTCAGGTCCTTGAAGTCTAAAATGAGCCCCAGATCCCCAGAAGGCTTTATAACAGAATAAAGAATCAAGTAGAAGCCCCTGAACTTCTCTTGTTGGGGTACTACTTCAATGACCTTGTTGTGTAATAGGTCCTGAATGGACTGTTTCATTTGATGGATTTCCCATTTCTTCCTGGGGACTAATGACTTGAATTTGTGAGGTATATGAGCAGTCTGTAGTTCCAGTGCGTATCCCTGCTGAATAATTTCCATCACCCACCTGTCCTGAAGAACATGTTACCAGGTGTGATGGAATTCATCCAGCCTGCCCCCCAGCGGAGGAATAGCACAGGGAACGCTGGCTTCATTGGGGAAATTGGCTCTTCTTCTGGAAATCGCTACGATTTCCAGGCCTTTGGGGCTGTTGAGGACCCCTTCGTTGCTGCTCATTAGCTCTGTCTGGCTTGTAGCTCTTAGCCTCATGAAAGGACTGCTTACGGTATTGTGATATCTTGGCGGGAGATCTCCTGGCTCTTTTTTCCTGTGGCAGAAAAGAGCTTTTCCCCCCAGAAGAATTTTGGATAATTTCTTCCAGGTGATCTCTGAATAGTTTAAGACCATAAAAGGGGAGAGACACCAAACAATTCTTGAACCATAAGGCTCTACGTGCTGTGACAGAAAGAGATGAAGTCTTGGCTAATAGACGGATGTTGTCCAGGGATGCGTTGCAAGAATAATTTATGGCGTCTTTGACTATTAAAAGGTCTTTTAGCATACGTGATCTAGAAACAGAAGATTCAGTTTTCTCTCCCAATTCATTCAGCCAAATGAGCAGGGTTCCAAACATGGATGCCATGGCTGTGGCCGTTTTCAAGTTTTGACCTATGGCTGTGAACGGTTTCTTTAATACACTATCCACTCGTCTTTCCATAGGGTCTTTTAAGGGGAGTCCCATCTTCCAGCAGAATGGTAGTTCGACGTGAGATCTGAGTGATGGCTGTGTCTACTTTTGGAGGTAAGTACCAGAGAGATGTATCATCTTCCGCAAAGGGATACATTCGATGAACTCTGCGGGATATTGTATTCCTCTTTTCTGTCTGCTTCCATTCAGATTGTATGATTTCCTGTATGGAGGCATGTACTGGAAATTGTGGATTAGTCTTCTTATGGCCTACAAAGACTGCATCCATTATATTTAGCTCTTTTTGGTTAACCCCAAGGACTTCTTCATTGCCTTGACTAGACCATCAATCTTATCCAGGCTGAAACTACCAGTTTCTTCAGAAATTTCTCTTTCTTCTGTTGATGAAGGGTCAGAATCAACCTGAATAAAGCTGTCGTCATCATCCTCTGGTCTTCTGGATGGTCCTTCATCCAGGTCCACGGTTCTAGGTATCTTTTTTACTGCCTCTTGCATGGAGGTAAAGGTTTCCTGCATTGAGGATCACATCCATGAAAGGAAATCCTGAAACTGGATCTGTACTTCACTCCCTACTGCTAATTTCAGGCAGGCAGTACATAGTTTTGCAGGATCAGAAGCCGGTATCGGTTGGTCACAGCTGGCACACACTTTCAATTTGGGGACTGATTTGTCCTCTTTAGGTTGGTCAGTAGCTTTGGGCTTATCCATCTTAGGGTCTTTAGGCATGTTACTGCTTTTCCCCCCGGCTCCTGACCTTGACTTGTTTTACTAGGCAAATGTCAGGCTAACACTGGTATTGAGGCAATAATCAAACTGACAGCATAATATACGCAATTAGCAAAATCTATTAATTCCTGGGCATACCTGAGGCTCCTGAAGTCACTCACGGTTTAAATCTGCTTGCAGGAGAGCCGGAACACACTTCTGGTGTGTGTTCCACCGCTGGAACGCAAGACACGCCACTTCCGTTTTTGTAAAGGAAGCTGTCCTGAAGGCATGCACATGTTCAGAGACAGCTTGCAATGCGGATGGCAGCAGAGGGGTTGGTATGGCGGCGTGCAGATACCAGCGTCCTCAATCTGAGCTCCAGGAAGTTTTTCACTGAATCTATGAGATCCTTCCATGATATGTGCCGCATGTATGTAAAACAATGCAACCTGGTATGAGGCAGGTTTCATGAAATTGCACCAGACAAAAATAAAGTAAGGTATGTGTGGAGGAGAGAGGGAGGCAAAGCCTCTGTCCACCAGCTAGGTAGCACCAAAATAACTGCAGGAGGGGGATGAACTAATACAATTTATACAATTTGATTTGGTCCTACCAGCTGGAGCGTCGCAGCCTACAACCCATACTACTCCGTGGATTGGACACAAAGAAAAAAATCCCTGTTTTTCTGTATTGTTAATTTATGCCAAGATACTTAATATAATATTTCCATTCACATGCAAATAACATTCAAGCTATCAACAGTCTGTGTCATAACCAGTGTTCAGGGTTTCAGATTTGGCTTGATTTAATTCTATAGTAGTAGTTTTTAAAATGAAAAGATCTAAAATTATGTGGATGTGTGGCAGGCATGTGGCGTAGATCCAACCTGATCATTCAGATTGAGGCATGAAAAAATTAGTTTAAGTCTATTAATCTGAAATAAACTTTTATTGATATTCAGAAATGAAAAACCATATTAAAAATAACTGGATGCAATAAGCATTGTATTTTAATAGAAGTCATTTTCTTCAACTTCCTTTATAGGTTTATTGCACAGCTTTTTTAGACGGAGCTCCTCCCTGAAGTTATAAGCAAATAAAGTGGGGTCCTGGTCACACAATTCTCTGTAAATATTGCACAAATTTCTGAAGTCCTTTATTGACAAATCACTTGGACGCAATGTTGGATCCACATTGGCTAACATCAGCATCTTTTCAGTTAACGTTAAACGCTGTTCTTCTGGGAACAAAATTCTACAAAAAAGGAAAAAAAAATTATTAAAATAGTCTGTACCAATAGCAATCATATTGTAGGTCTTGAGCCTAAACATGATGCAGTTTACATTAACAGATTAGACTACAAGCTAGTTGCTTTATATTGGGGATAATCACTAGACTTCCAGCTACAAATCCCATACCATAAAATCTCAGTTATAATATGTACATGTGTAAATGATTTAGGACGAAAATTCAGTTTATGTATGTTACATATACCCACAATTTCCACCCCCCTTTACTTCCCTCTAGCACAAAAAATTTTTATATGCCTGTATGTGATCACCTCAATCTCTCTCTCAACCCAACTACCGGAATATGGTACTGGTGTCCGCTCCTACCTTTCCCTCCCTCTACCCACTACCACCATGATGAACCCCCTCCACAGGTTACCAGGAGATCCATCAAGTGGGTGGCATACTTACATTTGCCACCCACTTCCTCAACTGCTATATTACCTTGTAAGGGCCTGAATGTCCTGACTGCACTACCGTAATTTCAATGTGCAGCATTTTATTTTTGCTCTCCAACCTTTTAAGTATGATTCCCGTAGGTAACTCCCTAGTAATATATGGCAAACAATATATATTAACTGACAAAACGTAACTTGTATGGCACTATGATAACGGCAATTAAAAAGTCAAATATGAAGTTTGAAATAACAATCCATATATAGCACTCACCACCAGTGTCCACAATTTTGAAGAATAATGCCGCACTGTAAGCGTTCACGCTTACCTTCTGGGAACCGGCTGCTCTGTGCCCGTTCGGCAGCCGGTCCCCGTGGCGTTCCGGACCCATCTTCCTGTGCTGGTGTGTGCAGTCTGCATGGCTCTGGCTCCCTCTGCTGGCCGGCTGTGTCAGGCGTGCGTCACTGGGGAAATCTTAGTGTGACGTGTGCAGCCTTAAAGAAAGTGCTCCTCCTTCCTGGGGTGGAGCATAGAGTATTTAAACTGCCTGGACGCTAACTCACTTGCCCTTTCATGGTGTCCCAGTGCAGTTGTGATTTTGGGCTCTGTGTGTGATCCGGTTTTGTCTGACTATCCGTTCTGGTGTTGACCTGTGGCTCTGTCCGACTACCAGCTCTGTGTATGACCCCTTAGCCTATCTGACATCCTATCTAGTGCAAACCTGCGGCTTTAGCTGATGAACCTTACCGTGTATGACCCCTGGCTTAGCTGACTATCCATTCTGGTTTTGACCTGTGGCTCTGTCCGACTACCTGCTCTGTGTATGACCCCGTGGCCTGTCTGACATCTGGTGCGAACCTGTGGCTCTAGTTGACCAAGCTTTCCGTATTTCTCCAGTGTGTCTGAGCACCTTGACATAGCCTGGGATTGTAAACTGCGCAACCAGCATACAAACACTCCAGGGGATAACCTAGGATTGTCCTTGGTGGCTTGGCGTACTTCCTCTGCCTTTGGACCTCTGCGGCCTTCAGTTGCGGACCTGTAGTCGGTCCTTCTGGTACATAGTCTGTACAGGTGTGAACCTGCATATCCTCCGTGCGCATTTGGGCGCGAGATCCGTTGTCCGTACAGGTGCGTACCTGTAGTGTGTCCTCAGGTGCGGACCTGAGTCTTCCTTTCTCTGCCTGCTGGATTCCGTCAGTACCATAGTACCTGGTTGATCCATCCTGAAGTCCTCTCTATCTGTAATTGTGCTGTTTCCATTGTCCTGCCTTTTGCTAATAAAGATTGTGTTACCTAAGTACTGGTCCACTCTCGTTATTGATTCTGTGACACGCACAGCATCGTTAAGGAACTAAAACCAGCATTTATTCATTGAGAAAAGACAGACACCACTTTAAGACTACTAGTCTCTCATGTTTCACACTACAGGTGCTTAATCATAGGCATAAAGACATTGAGTTGTTCTACTTTATAAAGGAAATGACATCACGTTTCCTAAGGTGTTTCACCTTTGTTGATTAATTCAAAGTTTACCCTTAAGTTAACCCCTCTGGTGTGATGAAAGCAAAGTCTGCACACCAAGCAATACAGTCAATAACCCCCAACACACCAGAAAGCAACAAAAGTGCATACTATATCAACTTCTGTGTCTAAAATACAACTACATTTACTCACTTGACATTACATATATCAAAATAAATTTGTACAAAGATGAAAATCATCTAGGACAATAGCGAGGCATAAGTTATTCATAAAGATTCATATTGATCTTAGTCATTATTTTTGAGATCTCAACATAATTCATAGATTCTTCTATTTGATTTTATTATACTCCCAACTTTTCAAAACGGAATGTCAGCAAAACACCCGTGCAGAACTAAACAAAGTGAGAGACATCATAATCCTTCTTCAAACCTTGTGGTCTCTTAACGAGAGGAGTCTCTCCTTATCACCTCCCCTAATGGGCAAGCAAACACGCTCTATGCCCACTACAGAAAAGCCATCCCTGGATGAGTCATGTGTTTGACAAAAATGTTGTGCCACACCCGTTTTGTAGTCCTTAAACTTGATGTTGCTGACATGTTCCCTTATTCGTTCCTGTAATGTTCTACTTGTTTTACCAACATATTGTATATTGCAGATGCTACAGGTACAAAAATAATGAATAAGATCAACATGAATCTTTATGAATAACTTATTCATAAGTGCAAAATGCATGAGACTAGTAGTCTTAAAGTGGTGTCTGTCTTTTCTCAATGAATAAACGCTGATTTTAGTTTATTAACGACACGGTGCTGCATTATTCTTCAAAACAATATATATATATATATATATATATATATATTTTTTAGAACAAATTCAGCTTTATTACAGAGATTGGAAGCACATTTTCCATTCTGTGGCAACCTACAATGCCATGAATACAAATACAAACGTAAAAAATTATATTGCCAATATCCAACACTATATATCAAAAACATTTATGTTGTATGTGAATGTTTCAATTACTGTTTAAAATCCATGATTTCTCAGAGGGAAAAACCCAAAACACCACCAAATACGTATAGTTTTCTTTTACTTACATGCATTGCCTGCAAAACCCATAGTGAAAAAGATAATTTATAGCTTGCTAAACAATTTCTTCCATGCTAAAAGTGCCCAAAAAGCATATATTTCTTTCATCAACCATGGGATAAAGGGATAGTAATACTTCATTTTAACTTTATTTTATTTTGTAGGCATTAAAAAAACATGAAGAATGATATAAGTCTTATCTCTGAAACCTTTATGGTTTAAGAGATATTCACAAACAAAGTATCCCCCCCTGTTCAACCAGATCAGAAGGGAGGTGCCCAGGTAGACTGCAGAGAGGGACAATCTTCAATTAAGATAAGGGAAAAAGCTGAAAAACTTGTCAAGGGGGGAAGGGCTTTCATTGTTTTCATACAAAGAAAATTGTCCCCTTCTGTTATCTGTACTGTCATACAACCAGACTCACATCTGAGAAGAGATGGCTTACACTAGGTAAAAGGGGCGGGGAGGGGAACTTTGCTTGTGAATATCTCATAAACCATAAAGGATTGAGAGATAAGACTTATATCATTCTTCATGTTTTTTTAATGCCTACAAAATAAAATAAAGTTAAAACAAGTATTACTATCCCTTTAAAGTATCCTCCCACAGGAGGGCAGGGCACTTGCATAAAAAAAGCACTCTGCAGGCAGAAACTCCCTCCGTACTCCACTTACCCTCTACTAGGTATGCTTAGTTTCAAACGTGACTTCAAAAGGAGATGGTCAGGGCAAATTCTCTTTTTAAATTTCTTTAACTTATATGAAGCTGCTCAATCACCCATTAGTTGTAAATGGATTAGGGAGCAGAATTTTTTTTTTTTTATTGGACCTGGGTCTGCTAGAGCAGTTTTTCAGTGGTAACATTTCTGTTACATATATGCTCCTTCACATATGAATAATCAGTAGTCATTTTTAATAAATTATATGTCCTTAATGAGGATATACTTAACCCCTTAAGGACCGGGAAAATCTGAGGTGGACTGCACTGAAGGACCAGAGCAATTTTTGACTTTGTTCAACCACATTTTCCCCTCTAATTCCTTTAGTACGCCCACACAAATTATATACTGTTTTTTAAGCTCAAGTAGGGCTTTCTTTTGATAGCACATTCATATGAATACCTCTTTTTTATTTTATTAATATTAGAGAAAAAAAATAATCCAAAAACATTCTGCATACATTTTCCTGTCAGGATTTGTACACTATTTGTTATTAGAAAAAAAAAATACCCCTAAATATATTCATTTGCTTCTCCTGAATAAGAGGTTATCCCATATCTATTACAAGATGGACACCATTATTTCCAATCCGTAATTTTTCAATATTTGGCATGTGATAATCAGAGCTTAGTTGACGGTGTCAGAACCCAGAAATGCCCCACATAAGGTGTTTTTGAAAAGTAGGCAACATAGGGTAAACCATCAGTAGAAGTTTGGAGTTTTTTTATGCAGCTATTTTTCCAGAAATCCAAAATTGTGGTAATATTTTGTTTTTGATTTTTTTTTGCAGTTTTCACACTTATAATTCAATGTTGATGTGAATTTCAAGCATAGGATAGTTGCAGATTTTAAATAATACATTGCTTCGTGTTCAGCTACTTATTCTGAGTGCAGCAAATTCATTATATGCATAGGTTTCTCAGGGTTTAGGGATCTGTTAGGCCCAATTTGGAACATGCGCATTTCGAATGTCACACATGGAATTTTTACAGCCTGCTTTACTGGTGCCATGTCTCATGTGGGGCTCTGTAACAGTGCTCCAATTTAAAATTTCCCAGCAAATGTGCATATTTTTGAAACATAGACAACCCATGTTAGGTGCATTTTCACATTTTTCAGGCAGCCATTTTTAACCATCAATCCCTCCCACAATTTCAAAAGGGAACATACAGAGTTATACTGTTTATCAGTAGGCAGATCGGGAAGGTCTGATAAAGACTAACTTGATTGGTAGCAGGAAAGCCATAAAATTCTCAGTTACTGGGGTATGAGGAGAAGGTTGAACTTGATGGACTTGTGTCTTTATTCAACCTAATTTACTATGTTACTATGTAATGTTATGAAAGAAAAAAAAAAACAGCGGTTTTCACACTTAGATTTCAATGATGCTATGGATTTCAAGTACAAGATAGTTGCAGATTTAAAAAAAAAATAATAAATAAAAATCATTGATTAGTGTTCTACGTATTCTGAGTACATAAATACCCCATATGAATAGGTTTCTCAGGTTGTGGTGGAGCTACAGGGACAACTTTTTAACAAACACTGAATTTTCACTGCCTGCTTTTCTGGTGCCATGACTCATTTGGGGTTGTTTAGGCAGTTCTCCACTTTATTCCCCAAAAGTGTATAGTTTTGAGAGGTAAACAAGCCAGGGTTTAATTCTAGGTGTAGTTTCACAGTTTTCCCAGGGTCACTATCACCAATCCCTCTCACAACCTGCAGTAGGAAAACAAATATTTTTTACACCTATATTTCAAGATTTCAAGGAGGGTAGATTTGGAAATTTTTAAAAATACATCAAACTAGTGTTCAGCTACATCATTTCAGTATGGCAATGCCCCAAATGCATAGGTTTTTTAGGGTTTAGGGGAGCTACTGGGCACATTATAAAAAACTTGGGGTGCATTGATTCCCATTATATTTTGATATATATTTTGTTTTGAAAAATAAAAAACAGGATATTCCAGGGAGAAAAAGTGGCCAAATAATACAATAACATTTACAGCACTACTGCATTATGTCTACATGGTATTGCTTGAAGCAGTCACCAATGCAGAAACCAGGTTTTGAAGGGCAATCAGGACAGTAAGTGATGGTGTCTGTCAGTATTCCCTTGCTGTAGCAAACCCTGCAGCATTTTTGTTGGTTTTTCTTTGGGGAGGGGGGTTGTGGGATTTTATAAAGATTGTGTACTACACCAGGTGTTTGTGGAATGACTTCTGGTGCTCTTTGAAACAAAAATCTAGAAATGAGATGAAGTTGAAACTGCCAATTTGAAACTGCCAATTTGAAAATGAAATAAGAATTGAATACAGCTGTCTGCATCTTATAAATGGCAACCTTTTTGTACCATGCCCTACACTTTCTCAAGGTGAGGTACTGTTGAATGAGTTGATTACATAGATACACTCCCCCCACCCCATGTGTTTATTTTAGTCTCTGACACAGACTGGCTTTCTCAGTACCTCACTTCTGCAACAAAAAGAGACTGGCACAGTCCTGTCATGAATGATGGTCAGCATGCAGATGTCCTTTTTTTCCCTAAACTTAATTGACAGCAGCTCCTGCTGTCACAAAGCTAAAGGCTTCCCCCTTTTTAGCTTTGAATTTAATAGTTCCTTGGGCATCTCCCTGCAATTGTGCTTAACAGTGCCACAGTACACTGTGTCAAAACAAAAAAGTAATTTAAATAAAAGGGGGCTTGTGTAGTAATTATTAACAAATAAATTATATCCTTTATTTAACCCTTAGAGTACCAGGTGGGTACATTGTACAAGTTTGGACAGCTGTACCTGCTGTGCCAAGCTCACACAATGTACATCTAAAACGCGGTCACTGAATAAGCCGGTATAACTTTGCAATGCACTGAGGACCTCTGTGGCACTCACAGGGTCAGTTCTTTTTTGGCCATATATTTTTTTTTTTTTTTTACTAAGACCTCATTGGGGGACATCAGGAGGGGTCCTGATGCCCCCCAGTGGGGTCTATGAAAAAAATGAAGAAAAAAAAATAATAACCCTGTGTGTACACTTGGGGGTGTCCAATGCAGACCCCCCCACACACTCCTGTAGCACACACAGGACTCTTTCCACTATTCTGTAATCATAGCTTGTTGGGGGGACATCAGGAGGGGTCCTGATGTCCCCCCACGAGTGCCACAGGGGTCCCCGGCGCTTTGCAATGTGCTGGAGACCCCTGTGCCTCTCACAGTGTAAATTCTTTTGGGTCAATTTTTTTTTTTTTTTTTTACTAAGACCTCATTGGGGAACATCAGGAAGGGTCCTGATGCCCCCCCCCCAATGAGGTCTATAAAAAATAAAATTAACCCTGTGTGTGCCACGTTATTCCAAAGCAGATCCCCCTTCCCCT
The DNA here is from genome assembly GCA_037306005.1 of Rhinophrynus dorsalis. Classification (NCBI taxonomy): domain Eukaryota; kingdom Metazoa; phylum Chordata; class Amphibia; order Anura; family Rhinophrynidae; genus Rhinophrynus; species Rhinophrynus dorsalis. The sequence goes on along the minus strand of CM074720.1, from coordinate 189,135,897 downwards.
CCTGTGTCACACACACAACTTTTTTCATTACTTTGTAATCAGAGTTTGTTGGGGGGCCATCAGGAGTTTGAGAAAACGTTAGAAAAATTAGAGGTTATAGTAGGTGTAGTTTTGTACTTGTAGTGCCCTCAAAGGTAGGTAAACTCATACCAATGAGGTGTCATTTTTCTCTTAAGAGCACTAGGTAATGAATACAGTTGGAAATTCCATGGTTTTCACAGATTTCAGTACATTTGAAAGGGCAGAAATTTAAGAAAATGCCATTTTTTCCTTTAGTACCAACTTCTGGAAACATTTGGGGTAAGAAGGCAAGTCACCCCTCATTAGATGTGGCACGTTGTCTTCTTTCCAAAATGGCATGGTTTGTGTACCCTTTCTTCACTTCTGTAGCTGTTATAACCATTTGTGTACAAATAAAGAATAATAATAATAAAGACAAATCATTTTTTTTTTTTTTGTTTGAGAAAATGTTAAAAAAAAAAAAAAAAAAAAAAAAAAAAAAGAAAATCAGAGGTTTTAGTAGGTGTAATTTTGCACTTCCAGCACCCCCTGAGGTAGGTCAGGTCATACTAATGGGGTGCCATTTTTCTCCTAAGAGCACTAGCTAATGAACAGTTAGAAATGCCATGGTTTTCACAGATTTCGGTACATTTGAAGGGGCAGAAATGTAAGAAAATACCATTTTTATCCTATAGTGCCACCTTCTAGAAACATTTGAGTACACCAGGCTTGGAGTAAGAAGGCACGTTACCCCTCATTATATGCGGCAGGTTGTCTACTTTCCAGAAATATAATATAGTTATTCCACTGTTTTAGGGTAGCTGTATCACAAAAACTCTAGAAAGTGCATATTCGTTCATAAAGTTGAAAATGCCATTTAGCACTCCTGGTGATTAGGGCTCTGCACTAGCCACGGACATAAGTAAAACTATACAAATTTGGCAGTTTTTTTTTTTTTTTTTTTTTTTTTTTAACTCAGGGGACTCTTGGCTTTTTCAAATAATTGAAACTTTCGCAATCAAGGTAAATGTTTTTGATATATATTGTGTGATTTTAGCTAAGTAAGTACATTTTCACTTGTCATTATGACATCACAGCTTTTTGCACAATACTAAATTCTCTTCAACTAAGGTACCATAAAAAGCTCAATCGTTCTGAAACAAAATATAAAGTTTTCCATATGTAACTAGAAATTCCCAGCTGAAATAAAGCCTAAACAGGATAGCAAAAATGCTGAAAATGTGTCTGGCCTACAAAGTATAGGAAATGGCCCAAGCCTCTGGCACTGAAGGGTTAAATAAGGGGTAAATAAAATCTCAAACAATTTTCCCACTGGTTCCCAGACATTCGGGGCAACCAGGAGAATCAAGTTGGCTGTACTTGCCCTCATAAAATCTAAAATTCTTGGTATAACCTGTGGCGCTTTTGCACAATTTATAAAATTTAACATGAAGGGTTTTTTCATTTAACTGCATGAAGCATAAAATCATTTCATATCTGGTCCTAGTCATTGTTTTGGAGAAAATAGGGGTATCACATATGGGATTTTTGCTCCAATATGACCGAATACTTGTTTTTTTTTTTAATTATCCCCATTGCCATTGTTAGGGCCCAGACTTCTATGAGTTCTGCGGGTTGCCATATTTCATACTTAAAGAATGCTGATGGATTGGTGGCAATATATTGGACTGTATACAAATCGGTTAGTGATACTATTGCCTCAAAATTTCTTCCCCCACAAATAAATAAATTAAACGGATCATGGGTAAATTCTGTCACATCCGCTTGAATTCCTGGGTTGCCTATGAAATCTGGAATTTGTGGGCATAAATCAATTTGCTATACCCATTCATAAGGGTCAGGAGGAGTGGTAGTATTTGAGGCAGCACGTCTCTTCTTGGAAGGCCCAGCATAATCACTAGAGCTATTACTCTCAGAAAACTGTGTAAAGTCTGATGCAGTATATGTGGATTCGGAATCAAAATGCCAAAAAGGCATATGCGTCTTCAGTAGAATACATAAGCTGCATTATCTACTTAGCTACCTACCTACCCAAAACTAAATATATGGCTAATTTCTCCTAAATAACTACCAACCCACACTTACTAACCTACTTAACTATTACTTTGTAAATCCTATATCTATCTATATATATTTTTTTTTTCTAAAAACCAAGCACACGTAGAAGACCTTTTAAGTGAAGGATTTCTTTTTTAGTAACGCGATCTCGGACATGCTGCAGAGCCGCTGGACGGCTGTATGACAGGATTCCCTTTCAGTTAGCTAGAATGCATTCCCTCTGTCAGACTACCATCTTATATCCTTCTCTCTCTCTCTGCCGCATCCCTCCCAGCAAAAGATTTATAAGGGATACGCACCTCACTTAAAGACAGTAACAGCATGATATAAAATAATTTCTAATAATTCATTATACTTTTTTATAATGTAGCGTACCATTGTAAATGTCCATATCTGTGTAGTCTTCTTGTAATTTTATTTTAAAGTTTCTCCCTCTCGCCCTTTTCCCTACGTCACTCCTGTTCCCTCAGATCTGTAAGCCAGTCAGGGCGGATTGCAAAGAGGGGACAATATTGTGTCAGCATAAGGTAAAACCCTGCTCCTCTTTGTCAAGGGGACAGTGTTTTCCTTATAGACACCAACAATATTGTCCCTTGTTGCGATTTGTCCGGTCAAGTGGCTGGCTTTCAGATCTGAGGAAACGAGTGATGTAGGGAAAAGGAGTGGGTGGGGGGACTTTAAAATAAAATTACAAGAAGACTACACTGATATGGACATTTACAATGATACAGTGCATTATAAAAAAGTATAATGAATAATCTGTTATGATTTTACATCGTGCCATTACTATCTTTTTAACTCAACATTTCCTCTAGCTTGCTCTAACACATTCTTTTTAACTTTTACAATTCAATTCCTATCCTGTGCATTGATTCCTTTGCCCCTTTCAAACAACAATGGGTTTATCATGTTAATCCATAACCCTGGCTTAACTCCCACACCCACTTCCTATGTTCTCTCACTCCCTCTGCTGAATGTCTCTTAAGGAAATGTTGCTCACGTGTAGATTTTTTCCACTTTAAATTTCTGCTTTCTAGTCTACATTCTGCCTTATCAAAAGCTAAACATGAAAACTACGCACTAATCCACAACATCATCTTTCTTTGCAGACTGACTCCTTTCTCCTCTTTTTTCTACCTTCCTCTCACTTGAAACATTCACCACAAGCTTTTGCGGAGTACTTCAAAGATCAGGTGGATTTGATTAACAATTTCCTATTCTTCTCTGAAAGCTATCTTCCCCAACTCCCTTCATCCTATTTTAACCATTTTACCCAACTTCTCCTATCCTCCCACCATCTTTCCCCTATGCAATCTTCCCTAAGTGCAGCTGCACTCTCCCAAAAAACTGACCCTGCTTACATTATTCTTAGACATCCCAAACAGCTCCCTATTCAGCACCATATGCCTTACAAAGTCATTACCTTTAAAGGGATAGTAATACTTAAATTGTACTATCCCCCATCTTGTAGCCCTTATAAAACTGAATTAAATGATCCCAGAGACATCTGGTTTGAGAGATATCTGCTTTCAAAGTTTTGCTTTTTTCCCCTCTTCCCTGACGTCTGCGTTCTAGCTGACAGCAGGGGAATCCGGTTCTGGGACCGGAGGAGGCTCTTCAGCAGAGCCAAGATCGCATTATGGCAGAAGAAATCCTTCACTGAAATGGTCTTCTACATAGAAGACCATTTCAGTGAAGGATTTCTTCTTCCATAACGCTTTGTCGGCTCTGCTGAAGAGCCTCCGCCGGTCCCGGGACCAGATTCCCCTGCTGTCAGCTAGAACGTGGATGTCAGGGGAGTGGAGGAAAAAAACCAAACCTTTGAAAGCGGATATCTCTCAAACCATAAAGGATATTTTCCTTTTTTGCATCTCCACCACTTCAAAGATACTAAAGCTTTGAAAACTAAGTATTTAACCACTTTACCCACTGCATTCAGTAGCAACTCCACTTCCCAGAAAAATGGTACCCTGTTAACACAAGTGGACATACTGAAAGGGTTCCCTGGAACACTTACCACAATCTTTCAAGTGACCATGTACCCCAAGAAAAATGCTATTGATGGAAAGAGGAAAATTAATTTATCAATGGCTCTTGTGACCCATTCAAAGGAATTCTCCTCCCACACCCCCATTTCTTCTAGATCTACTGCGTTCAGGGGGAGAAGTTCACCCCAGATGACCAACAGATCTCACCTTTCCAACAATGTATTTTGTAGAATTGTAGTTAAATGGAGTGTCAATATATGGTTCCTGTAGAATCAATTGGACTTCCTGGCTGTCCCAGTCTAGTAATGTTACCACAAATGCCTGAGGGTTCAGTCCTGGGCTCAATGATTTTTCATTTTTTGGTTTCAAAGAAGATAGGATGTTCAGCAGAGAGGTTATTGATTTACTGATCCAGGGAAATAAATGACTGCCTTTTGGAGTCAGGAAGGATTTTTTTTTTTTACTTATTTTGGGTCAATCAGTGATTGGACAAAGGCTGAACCTGATAAGTATTTTCAACCGTATCAACTATGTTATGTTGCTATATAATGATCATGTGAAGGGTATTGAAAGTAGTCTCAATCATTGATGACAAACTGTGCAGCAAAAATAAGCTACATTTGGGATATTTACTGGAGAAATTGAATAAGTGTTTTTTTTGTGTTGTGTAGTGTGGTAAGGGAGAGGTTAAAAACAAAAGCCTTTTTTCCCTCCCTTTGCATTTGGACAAGTGATTGATTGCAGTCTGTGTGTAGTGGAAGTGGTTGTGTTGTTGGCTGGTTTGTAATTGGTGGTTTTCTGCTATATTAATATGAGATATAAGTCTGCAAGTTGACATAAGCAAAGTTTGGGATATTTGCTTGAGAAACTGAATACGTAGAAGGCTGTGCCTGAATTTGTATGAGGTGCTGGAGGCTTTATAAACTAGCCCTCCCAGCACCCTCTGGTGCAAGTCATCTATACGTTCCATGCATAGTCACAACGCCAGCAGGCATCTGTAGCAACCAAACCACTCTATTTTGCTCCATTTTCATTTGTTCCAATTTACCTCATGTCAGCCATTGTATGCTACGTTTGTGAAATACTTTTCTGGACATCTGCCTAGACTCAGTCAGGATGGAAACTAGCTTGCCTCCAGCAGAGAAGCTGTCTTTTATCGAGAACCTCATTACCAATTTTCCAGCAAGTCAACCTGTACCAAAACGGAGCTCCAATCTCTATTAGGCTACCTAAGTTTCTGTTAGAGAATCTTACCACAAGATAAGTCCTTCGTATCCAACCTACCCTCATTAGTCACTTCAACTAATTGCAGACCTGAGGATAGGGGCTAACTTGTTTGCCAATTGGGTCACTCCACCCCCCCCTCCCATTTCATCAGCCACCTCTTCACACATTTTTTCAGATGCCTCACCTTCTCATGGCTTCACAGCAATCCACGGGAAAGAATGGTTTGCCATAAAATTGCCCTCTAAGATTTCAAACATTCCACTTTTTTTTTCCAGTTCCTCACCCTTCATGGCATCAGCCAGTTCATGAGGTCCATCCTGGTTCGGCCTTCCAATCAATTTTCATACAGACAATATAGCTATTCAGAAAATCATGCTCAATCAAGGACCGGTCATCCTCCCCACAACACGAAATTTACAGAGAAACTTGGTTTTTCATTCACCGTACAAGCCAGTCTAATGCAGCTGCTGAAACGCTTTCACTTTCCAGTTCCAGAATTTGTCCACCTATGTCCATCAGTGAAGTGTCAGCCAGCTCATCCATCTCCATTCTCCAAATTGATCCTGCCCTGACCACTCAGCTCAATTATGCTCATACCTGGGAACTTTTCATGCAGGGCTACCCGGAGGGTAACCCTGTCAGTGCCGAAAATGACGCGATTCGCATAAAAAAGGGGTGGGGCTTAGTCACGAGGGGGGCGGGACAAAAAACCCTGCAAAATGGAGGTAAGAGGGAGGGGAGTGGGAGGAACCGGGCGGGATGGAGCACAAGTGGGCAGAGTTTCTACTTAAACTCTGCCCACCCGGTGATTCACACATTGCCCCGGAGACCCGGTAATTAATTTTGAAATCCGGAGTCTCCGGGGCAAAATCGAAGAGTTCCCAGGTATGATTATGCTTAACAGTTCATATCAAGAACTCTAGCCCCAACACCCTGAAAACATACACAAAAACATTGTGGTCTTTCACTCACTATAAATTGCACAAAACCACTGGCTCCTATTCAATGTCCTCTAAACTAGCCTTCAGTGCATTCTGCCACTCTGCACTACACCTTTTCCCATCCATGATTAAACTGTATCTGGCAGGGATTCAGCACCACCTATCACTTCATCTACACCAATCCTTTAATCTCCACACATCAGGTTATTTCTTAAAAGGTATTTCAAAACACCCCTCTACCCCCCTTTCTCATCTCCCTTTAAAAGGCCCCTGTTTTGGAAATTAAATGTTATGGAAATAAAAAATTAATAACATTTAGACATTATATTTGTGCTTTTATGACCATAATTCACTGAATTTATAGACTTTTAGTTTCACCACAAATGCCAGTTTTTAGGACTGGAAGCTATAATTTCAAACAAAGGAATTACTCTAACTTGTCTTCAGAGCCAGCAAGGCCAAAGCCAGGGTATCCAGTTTCAGGCTTGGGGGGCTGGGAATGGGCTAGAATGTGTGTGAATCTAGGAGGGGCTTATTGTGAAACCCTTTGCACCAAATTAATTCATCCAAAACCACAAACCTCAACACTATGCGATTTATTACTATCTCAACAATTCAACCACCACAATAACATTATCACGTTTGCAGTAATGTATATAGCCTTTTTTATTTCTTTTTTTTTTTCAGTCTAGCGAATTTTCAGTATCCAACCAGCATTCCCCCAGTCTTTTGAAATCAGATTTTATTTGGATCAACAATCATTTCTCCTTGCATTTCGCTCTTTCCAAAATGGATACCCTTTATTTAGGGGTCAACATATATTATCCAGCTCACAACCAATGGGGCCCTGTGTCTGCCCTGAACAACCTACTCTCCTTTTTGGCCAATAAACCAGACTCCAGCCCTGATTTCTTCCCATGCCTTATATGTTCCTTCATCAGGTATCTTAGAATTCTTCTCAGCCACTTACAGTTAAACCCCTATCAATGCTCAGGCAATTTATTCAGAATAGGAGCAGCATCCTCAGCATCAAGAAACAAGGTTCCCGCACACATTATTCAAAGGGATGGACAGGTGGTGCCCTTCTTGTTTTACAAGATACATTCCTGATCCCAGTCATGAAATGCAATGTGCTTTTTATTCACTTACTTGGTAATCTACATCACCTACCACTTTCCTTTTGGCTCTAATCAGGCCCACTGCCTCCCATGACATTGGATTCACCACAATCCTTCATTCTCCCTCACTCTTGCTGATCACTTTTTCACTCCTCTCTTACTATTCACCATGAGTCTCATCTACAAGTAGAAGGCTGTGGCTGAATTGGTAAAAGGGGCTGGAGGCTTAATAAACTAGATAGCAGAATATGAGTGGTAGCATGACTGTCTGTTTAACTCAGTGCACAAGTTGCCATATGTTTGCACAGCTAGCACAACCGTTCCAGGGTTCATACCTTTGTTGCAGGTGTAAGCAAGCAACAGCCTCTCAGGAATCTCAAATTAGAGATCTGGAGAGGCAAGCTGCAACACTGAAGGAGATGGCCAATCTTGAGAGGGGTCTGATGACTAAGCAGAACAAAGCTGCTGTACAAAGTTCTGGGGGTAGAGACTGCACAAAAAAGAGCAGGTAGCTAGATGGGTTACAGATGTAGCAAGGGGGCAGGGAAATAGGGAGGACACTCCTGTATTTATTAACCCTAACAGATTTGCTACATTGAGTGATGATGTTGGGGATGCTGGCACAGGAATGCCTTTGCTGGAGAGGACTGCTCTAACAGCCAGGAGAACAGCCCATCTAGCACTAATGGGATCCGGGACTCAGGCAAACCTAGACAGAGGGTGCTGGCATGGGATTCTATTATTAGGAAGACAGACAGGGTAATCTGTTGCCAGGAGCGCTACAATATAACAGTTTTCTGTTTCCCGGGTGCTCAGGTTTGACATGTGGCAGATGGGGTTGATATATTGTTGGGAGGGGCTGGGCATGAGCCCACTGTAATGGTACATGTAGGTACCAATGACAAAGTCAGTGGAAAATGGAGGTTCATTAAGAAGGATTTCAGGGATTTAGGGTATAAGCTTAAAGGGATAATAATAATTAAAATGTAAAAAACAAGGATTTTAGTCTTACCTGTTAAATCCTTAAATCCTTTTCTCTTAGTCCATATAGGTTACTGGTACATTGGGTAGGCGACCGCCCCTTTAAGTAGGCAGGAACAATTCTTGGAGAGAATGCTGGGTGGAGCCTACCTCCTCTCCTTAGCTGCAGCTAGCCCCCCCCTCTCCAGAAAGATTTGCGACACTAACTAGGGAGTAAGAAGGGAGAAGACAACTCCTGTGAGCATGAACCTAACAGGACTCCCACGTCCAGTCACAGGAGAACCAAGCCAGGTCCCTTGACAGGGTGGGAGACCAGTAACCTATATGGAGAGAAAAAGATTTAACAGGTAAGACTAAAATCCTCTTTTCCCTGTCATCCAATATAGGTTACTGATACATTGGGATGTCCAGCCATTGAGTTTCCCGAGGGCGGGAAGGAAGGCAAGGACCTGGCGCAGGGCCCCAAAGTCACCAGAGTCTATATGAACCATCAGATCATAAACAGCTCAACAATAAAACTGAAGTATCAACGGACACAAAACCGGTGCAGAATCACACCAGGAACACAGCACAACACACAGAACTCGAGCCAACTGGGCTCAAAAGTGAAGGAGCACTGAAGAGACGAAAGGAGAACTAGCCCAAGCTGGTGTCAGCCAACGCCATAACATCCACTCGGCAGTGCTTTGGAAAAGTGTGCACAGACGACCAAGTGGCAGCCTTGCACAACTGATCAGCTGAGGCTTGATTCTTGTACGCCCAAGAAGTCCCAATGGATCTGGTGGAATGAGCCGAAACCTGAAAGGGTTCTGGCTTCTTCCATAACTCGTAAGCCTTACGAATAGTAGACTTAATCCAAGATGCAATCGTCACCTTGGATGCTGGCCTCCCTGCCCTGGAATGATGAACAAGGCATCAGACTGGTGAACAGACTCAGTGAGGTGTATGTAAAACTTGAGACACCTCACTACATCCAACAAGTGAAGATCCCTTTCCTTGTCAGAGGCAGGGTCAGGACAGAATGAGGGCACCACAATTTCCTGATTAATGTGGAATTCTGATACTACTTTCCGGAGAAACTCCTGATAGGTGTTAAGAACCGCCAAGAAGGGTGGTCTACAAGATTGGGCCTGCAACTCTGCGACACGGCTAACAGACACAATCGCCAGGAGAAAAGCCATTTTCCAGGTTAACATGCGCAAGGGAATAGTGACCAAGGACTCAAAGGGATGGGGCTGAAGGACGCCCAAAACCAAATTAAGATCCCACTGAGGAGTAGGGCTCTTAAAGGCAGGATGAGTGTGAGCAGCACTCTGAAAGAAAACCTTGACATCAGGAAGAATTGAGACACGCCTCTGAAAGAAGACAGAGAGAGCAGACGTGTGAACCATAAGGGAACTCAGACTCAGACCCTTATCCATCCCATCCTGCAGAAAAGACAGGACCGTAAGAAGATCAAAGTCCTGAGAAAGATCCCTATCAGCGCACCAAGACAGAAAGGTAGACCAGACTATGGTAGGCCTTGGAGGAAACAGGCTTGTGGGCACTAAGCATAGTGGCCGCCACACCAGAAGAGAAACCCTTCCTCTTCAGTATTGAGGATTCAATTTCCATGCCGTCAAACCCAGACAATTCACATCCTCCTTCCACAGATATCCCTGAAGAAGGAGGTCCAGACGGCGGGGGAGCCGAAAGGGCTCTGCCACTGAGAGATCCAGGAGCTCCAGAAACCAAGCCTGATGAGGACAGTACGGAGCAATCAGAATGACTGGAGAATCCTCCAGTTGCAGCTTCCTCAACACCCTGTGTAGCAGGGGAACGGGAGGAAAAATGTATGCCAGAGGGAAGTGCCATGGTATCGACATGGCATCCACTGCCAGAGTTTAGAGGGTCCCTCCAGCATGAACAAAACAACGGAACCTTCCAGTTGTGCCTTGTTGCCATCAGATCGATGCAAGGAAGTCCCCACTTCTGAACAATGAGGTTGAACACTTCTTTATTCAGTTCCCACTCCCTATCTACTGTGTGTCGACTTAGGAAGTCTGCCAGCACATTGACTATGCCGGTAATATGAACCGCAAATGTGGCAGGAACATGTTCTTCTGCCCAGGTTAAAATAACTTTGACCTCCAACCAAGCTGCGAGACTTCTTGTGCAGCCTTGCTTGTTGATGTAGGGCACGGCCGTGGCGCTGTCAGACTGGATTCTGACTGGGCAGTCCTGCAGATGATGTGTCCAATGGCGAAGGGCATGAAATATTGCCTGAAGCGCCAACACATTGAAGGGAAGGAGAGATTCCTCTGGAGACCACAGGCCCTGGGTACTACTGTGACCCAGGACCGCTCTCCAGCCGAAGAAGCTGGCATCCGTTGTCACAGTCATCCAGAAGGAGACCAGGAAAGGTCTGCCCTTCAACAGGTTGGGAAGGTGTAGCCATCATGACAAATTCAACTCCACATGAAGTGTGTAGATCTGGTTGTCCCCTGCACGCCTGGATCACAAACCTCTGGAGTTGGCTGGTGTGAGCCCCACCAGGGAGGTCAGCTTCTTAGCTGGAACTGGGTTGAGAACCAGAACTGCCGAAACCTTGCAGACAATCTGGTGAGCTACCTCTTCTGTGAGAAACACCATACCCCGTTGGCTGTCGAAGAGAAGCCCCAGGAAGACTAGTCTCTGGGATGGTAGGAGATCCGACTTGTCCATGTTGAGGATCTAGCCATGATGGGTCAGCACATGACTACAGTCCTGCACATGCTGCTGAAGGATATCCGGAGAGGAGGCCTTCAGAAGTAAGTCTTCCATGTATGGAGTGACTCTGATGCTGTCTCTGTGGAGTACAACCATTAATTCCCCCAGGACTCGATTGAAGACCTGTGGAGCTGTAGTCAGACCAAAGGAAAGAGCAGAAAACTGAAAGTGCCCTTGGTTGCAGGCGAACCTGAGGTACCGCCGAGTCTCTAGATGAATGGTAATGCGCAGGTATGCATCCTGAAGATCCAGAGAATCGAGAAATTCCCCCCGAGTCCTCAAGGACTCCTGGTGGTAGCAAGACTTGACCACAAAGGCGTTGAGATCCTTAAGGTCCAAAATTGGACTGCAGCCGCCATCTTTCTTGGATACCACAAAGAGGCAGGAGTAAAATACCAATCCTATTTCTGGTACCAGAACCTGTTCCAGAACCTCCATGTTCAAAAGGGTCTGGATAGCTCCATGGAACAGGCAGCACTTCTCTGCTCCCTGAGGAGTGTGAGAAGGGAAAAACCGGAATGGAGGAAGAGAGACGAAAGGGATCCTGTATCCTTCCAACACAACCCTCAACACCCACGGATCCCCCACGGTGTCCCTCCAGACACTGAGGAAGTGGAGAAAACTACCACCTACCAGCTCGTGGGGACTGGGGTTCAGCAAGTCATGCCGAAGAAGGTTTGGAGCCCTTGGGCTTGGTGGAGGACTGCTTGGGCCTCCATTGTTTTTTAGGCTTGGAGGAGGTGTGCGCAGCCTGGGGAACAGCCTGGGTTGCGAGGTGAGCATCAGCCTGAAAGGGACGAAAAAACGTATTCCTCTTCATGGGAGGCTTCTTCCTATGAACCAAGGGCAGGTGGGTACTCTTACCCCCAGTGGCCTCACTAATAATGCCTTTAAGTTCTGTTCCAAACAAAGAAGAGCGCTGAAAGGGCAAGGAAAGCAAGGCCTTCTTAGAGGCAGAGTCCGCAGACCAGATCTTGAGCCAAAGAGCTCATCTAGCAACCACAGACATGGTAAAAACCCTAGCCACCAAGCAGATGGCATCAAATATGGCAGCAGAAACATAATGATGATCCTCAGAGATGTTGGAGAGAAGGAGCAACGTCAGCAGTAGGTGCACCCTGACAGACAGCCAGAGTCAGCTGTTCAGTCCAAACAGCAATAGCCCTGATCACCCAAGCAGTGGCAAACGCCAGGCGCAAGGAAGTGCTAGCAGCAGCAAAGATGGAGTTCAAGGATGTCTCAAGCTTCCTGTCAGTCCAGTCCTTGAGGACAGAAGCATCTGTCACAGGCAAGGCGGTGGACTTGGAAAGTCTAGAGACCAAAACATCCTTCTTTGGTGGATTAACCCATTGAGCTAACTCTGCATCAGAAAAGGGGTACAGTTTAGCAAAATTTCTAGAGACAAAAGGCTTCTTGTCAGGAGCTTGCCACTCATCCACGACCAACCGGTCAAGAGTGGGGTTGGGAGGGAAACAGGTAGACTGCTTCTTAGGTTCCTGGAACACATCAGAGGGGTCAACAGGAGCCTCTGGAATCAAGGAAATGTTTAGGGTGTTCAACACCGCCCTGATCAGGCCTTCAGCAGAAGGATCAGGGTCAGTCTCATAGGGGTTCCCAAAGAATTGGGAAGAGACCACCGCAGAACATTCCCCCTCGACAGAATCCACCAGTAACCCCTCATCAGAGGAGTCAGGCACACACTGCGGTTTAGGCAGGGAAGACCTGATGGGAGTAGGGGGCTGCCAAGACTGGAAGACCCCCTGCAACTGGGATGGAAGGAGTTATAAGGTAGTCCTCAGGTCTCTGGTAGTGGCCTTAAACTCTTGCATCCAATCTGGCTCAAGTGTATGGCTGGAAGTCCCTGGGGGGGAAGCAGGGGCCACAGCGCATGCTGGGCATAAATGACCTGAGTACTCTCTATGTAACCCTAATTGACATGAGGAGCAGTGTGCAATGGGGGACAAATACATCCCAGTATCCTTAGTCTTAGGTCTAGCCCTAAGCTCCAACGGAGTAGACATTCTCACAGTGTCAAAAAATTTAAAGTATAAGGAATCACCCAAATGCAGTGTGTGTATGATTAAAGTTTCATCCCAGAAATTGCTAAAATGCACTTATCTGGCAGGCGAAGAGTTAATCTACTGAGGAGAGGAGGAGAGTCCAAGCCCTGTGTAGGATACTCGTGAAGGGAAAGCAAAAAATGGCTGCCGCAATGGGAGCCAATCAGAAACGAGCGCACGAAGCAAGCGCTCATTGGAAATGTAGTTTTCTCTGTAAAAGTATCCCAACAGTGCCCAAAGCCCTCTGAGACCCCCAACACACACAAACCATTAATCGAATAATAGAGCAATGGTAGACAAACAAAATGATATATCCCAAACTGTAAAGTCCCATAGAGGTGAATGGAGCAAGGCGTCTATGCGGTAAAGCATGCCTTTAACTCAAAACTGCAACATTTTTCAGTGATTTTAAAAAAAGTTTTAAAAATACCACAAAACACATTGAAACGCAAATAAACACTATACCCAAAGAGGAAAAGTGCCCAGAGCACCCAGAAGGATGCCAACTAGCAGCCAAGGGGTTAAGTTTACCACAGAAACACTGCTCCAAGCCCCCTAACAGACATATAGATAAACCCAATGAGTGCAGGAGTATGTATTAGGAACTCCAAGGAGACCTCTGTGCGGAGAGGGACCATGGCACATGTGGACCTCTGCACTCAAAGGGTGGCTCACCTTTTCAGCAGGTCTTCTGTCTTCAGATTACCATGTGTGAAGAAGAAGCCTCAGTGGGCAACTCCTGAGGAAAGAACTTGTGAAACAAGATTTTCCCCCAGGGCTAAAAGGTCCACCATAGCACCTGAAAACTGAGCTATCCACTTGGGAATTGTCAGTAATGGTAATCCGCCTAATGGTGGTTTTCCATATCTAACAGAAAACAAAGAATAAACTAAAACTTTTGCAGAACTGTTCTCTTGCCTGTATCTTCACCAAGGAACAAATCTTTCTGGGGGGGGTATCTGCAACTAAGGAGAGGATGTAGGCTCCACCCAGCATTCTCCTCAAGAATTGTTCCTGCCTACTTAAAGAAGCGGTCACCTACCCAATGTACCAGTAACCTATATTAGATGACAGAGAAATATATATTGTCAGATTTATCTCACAGAGTAAAACAAGGGTACTCCCACTGCTCAGAGATATTTTACTAAAAAAGTGCAACAGCCCAAATTTGAATTTTTTAGGTGCAATATCACAGTGGCCTGAAAATTTACAGTGGCGCTGTTGCTACACCATCCTATCGACTGCGCTGGTCCATAGACCATAGGATGGTGTAGCAACAGCACCACTGTAAATTTTCAGGCCACTGTGATATTGCACCTAAAAAATTCAAGTTTGAGCGGTTATAATTTTTTAATAAAATATCTCTCAGCAGTGGGAGTACGCTGGTTTTATTCGGGGACATAAACCCTACAACATATATTTTTTTACATCTTAAACCCTACAGCATATATTTTTTTTACATCTTAAGTATTTCTATCCCTTTAAGCAGAGAACCTCTAAGGTAGTATTTTCTGATATACTAACTGTGCCACATGCTACATAAGAAAGGGTACTGGAAATTAGGGACTTGATTTAAGGAGGGTTTTGGGTTTCTAAAACACTTGGCATTCTTTTCCCTTGGGTACAATCTTTATTGTTGAAACGGATTGCACCATAGTGGAAAGGGGGCCACGGTGCTACTAGTTAGGATGGTTAGAGGGTTGGAGACTTTAAACAAGAAAAAGGGGGGGTGATGCAACACAGGATGGGCATGGAAATGGAATTAGAGAAGGGGCATGGGGATGTAGGAGGGGAATGGGATAGTTCATAGGCACCAATATTACAGCCTGATAAAAGGCAAATACATTTTACAAAGAATGTAATTTTTCAGAATGAGAAAAATATAAAATGTATGCATTTAAATTCTTGTAGTCTAGCTGGTAAGATGGGTGAACTAGAAATGATTGCAATGTATGTATGAGCACTATGATCTAATTGGTGTGTTAGAAATCTGGTTAGATGATACATATGACATGGCAGTCAATTTAAAGTTTTAGTTACTTTTTAAGAGTGTTAGGGTTAATAAAAGGGAGAGGGGTATGCCTATATGTAAAGAATGCTTTAAACCTACTATAAGAGTCCAGTGAAAATGCAAAGGCCCTGTAAGTTGAAATACATACTGGAGGAAAACATAATACAAATATGTTAATGGGGATTTGCTACAAGCCACCTAATAGTAGGGAGTTAGAGGAAGCTCAACTTTTACTGCAAATGGAAAAGGCTCCTAAGTCAGGAAATTTAATCATAATGGGAGATGTCATCTATCCTGAAATTGACTGGAGTAATATGACTTCCAGCACAACAAAGGGAAATAATTTTTTTAGTATGATTAATGACAACTTTATGTCCCAACTAGTAAAGAAGCCAACTAGAAAACAGACCTTCCTTGACCCAGTGCTCTCAAACAAGTCTGACATTATAAACAGTATACAACTAAAGGAACATTCAGGCAGTAGTGACCACAATTTGGTGTCCTTTGAAATTTGTTATGAGAAACCCAATAGCAAGGATTTAACCAAAACATTGTATTAAAAAAAAGAGAATTTTAGTCTTATCTCTTATATCCTTTTCTTAGTCCATATAGCTTACAGATAACTCTGGGAAGGCGGCAGCCCCTTTACGTAGGAAGGAACAATTCTTGGAAAGAATGCAGGGTGGAGCCGCCTTCTCCTCCTTAGCTGGTGACTAACTAGTCCCCTCCCACTTAGATTTGAGACACTAACCTATCTAGCTAGAGAGCAAGAAGGAAAAGAGAAAAGACTCCTGTGAACATGAACCTGAAAGGACTCCCACGTCCAGCCACAGGAGAACCAAGCATGGTCCCTTGACAGTGTGGGAGACCTGTAATCTCTATGGACAAAGAGAAAAGGATTTAACAGGTAAAACTAAAATCCTCTTTTCTCTGTCATCCAGTATACCTTACAGGTAACTCTGGGACATTCCAACATTGAGTTCCCAGTGGTGAGAAAGAAGGCAAGGACCAGGCGCCGGTCCCCATGATACCAGAGCTACATGGACTAATCAGGACAGAGAATAGCCCAAATGAAAAAGTGTCAATGGACACTGAACTATAACACAGCACACCAGTAACTGTAAACACAGCACACTGAACAAGAGCCAACAGGGATCAACAGGTAAAGATCTGTAAGACACAGGAAACAAAGTCCTAGACAGGCAGAGCTGCCTCCAGGACTTTCCTGCCAAAGCTGGCTTCAGCCGAAGCCAGAACATCAACACTGCAGTGTTTGGTAAAGGTGTGCACAGACAACCAAGTGGCCGCCTTGCACAGCTGATCAGCAGAAGCCTGATTCTTGTAGGCCCAGGAGTCTCCCAACGGAAGTGGAACTCAGAGACTACCTTAGGAAGAAATTCCTGAGAGGTATGAAGAACTGCCTTGTCCATGTGATACACCAAGAAAGGCAGTTTGCAGGACAAGGCCTGCAGTTCAACAATTCTACGAACAAAGACAACTGCCAAAAGAAAGGCCAGGAGACGAAGAGGAATGGTAGTCAAGGACTCAAAGGGAGGCCGCTGCAAACTCCCAGAACCAGATTAAGGTCCCACTGAGGAGTGGGATGCTTAAAGGCAGGAAAAGCATGAGCGACACTTTGAAAGAAAACCTTGACATCTGGGAGAATGGCAA
Organism: Rhinophrynus dorsalis; assembly: GCA_037306005.1. NCBI lineage: Eukaryota > Metazoa > Chordata > Amphibia > Anura > Rhinophrynidae > Rhinophrynus > Rhinophrynus dorsalis. The sequence continues at coordinate 189,119,073 of CM074720.1, read as the reverse complement.
TGCGCCTCTGAAAAAAAGACAGAGAGCCGATGTCTGAACCGTCAAAGAACTCAGGCTGAGGCCTTGTTCACACCATCCTGTAAAAAGGACAGGACAGTCGACAGATCAAACTCCTGTGAGGACAGATCCCTGTCCACACATCAAGAGTGGAAGATAGACTAGCGGAAACAGGTTTCCAAGCTTGAATCATAGTGGCGACCACTTCAGGATCACGATTTATGATTCAATAGTCAACCTGTCAAACCCAGATGATCCACTTTCTCCCTCCACAGACAGGTCCAGCAACTCCGGAAACCAGGGTTGCCAGGGCCAGTATGGAGCAACTAGGATGACCAGAGTCCTCTCCATCAGCAGCTTTCTCAGAACCCTGGGGAGCAGGGGAAGAGTAGGAAAAATGTAGGCTAGATGAAAAACCCAAGGAATTGACAGAGCATTCATTATGTAAGCCAGAAGGACCATCCAACAAGAGCAAAACATCAGAACCTTCCGGTTGCATTTGATGGCCTTCAAGTTGATCCAGGGAAGACCCCATCTCTGAACAATTAGGCCAAACACCTCCTGGTGAAGTTCCCATTCTCCGTTGTCCATGGTGAGGCGACTCAAAGTCGGCTAAGATGTTTACTACACTTGGACTATGTGGAGCAGAGATGGCAGGCACATGTTCATCCACCCAGGTTAAAATAGCCTTGACCTGCAAGCAAGCTGCAAGACTTCTGGTGCCGCCTTGCTTGTTGATGTAAGCCACGGCTGTGGCATTGCCTGACCGGATACGAACTGGACAGCCCCTGAGATGAGATGAACAATACCTCAGACCGTGGAATACCCCCGGAGTTCCAGAACATTGATGGGTAGGAGAGATTCCTCTGCTGACCAACAACCCTGGACGTTCAGGTGACCCAGGACTGCTCCCCAGCTGGATAAGCTGCCATCCGTCGTTACCTTGGTCCAAAATGGGATCACAAAGGGCCTTCCTTTCTGCAGACTGGAGAGACTCAGCCACCACGGAAGACTCAGCTCTACATGTAAGGGAAGAGAGACCGATAGCTTCAAGAGATATGGATTCCCCTTGCAAACTTGGATCACAAACCTCTGTAGTTCCCTCGTGTGAGACATCGCAAACGGTACCGCCTCCACGGTGGAAATTAGTTTCCCCGCGAAAGAGGTCCACTTCTTGGCTTGAATGGACTCGCAAGCCAGAACTGAGGATACCTTGTTGGTGATCTGCTGAACCATGTCCTCGGTCAGAAAGACCATGCCCTGCAGGGCACTGAATAGGAGACCAAGAAAAAACAATCTCTGCGATGGGATTGGGTCCGACTTGTCCATGTTCAGAACCCAACCATGAAGGGTGTGTGTGAATGAAGACCTGTGTCTGCTGTTAGAGAGTTTTCCCAGAAGGGGCACTCAATAGCAAGTTGTCCATGTATGGAGTGACCCGAATCCCACTTGTGTGCATGACAGAAATCAATGCACCCAAGACTCGAATAAACACCTTTGGAGCTGTGGTCAGATCAAAGGGGAGAGCTGAAAACTGTAACTGCCCCTTGTCGCAAGAGAACCTGACGTACCGCCGGCTCTCCAGATGAATAGTGAGGTGCAGGTAGGCATCCTGCAGATCCAAGGAGGCCAGGAATTCCCCTGGACATGTTGCCACATTGTCTGACCGTAGGAAATCATGGTAATAATGAGTTTTGACCACAAAGGAATCGAGGTCCAGAACAGGACCTCAGCAGCCATCCATCTAAGAAACTACAAATAGGATGGAACATGAGTACGAATCTATTTCTGGTTAGGGAACCAGTTCCAGATAATCCTTTTCCAAGAGATCCTGAATGGATCCATGGAAAAGCCAAAGCTGTTCCGGTCCCAGAGGGGAGCGAGGAGGAGAGAAATGGAAGGGAGGCACGAAGTTGAAAAGAATCCAATACCCTTTGTAAACCACCAGCAAAACCCACGGGTCTGCAACAATGTCTGCAGAAACGCAGAAAAGTAAAAGTGCAGCAGACGAGCACCCACAGGTGCGTGTTGACCAAGGTTCGAATAGTCCTGCTGAAGGAGGTTAGGCTCGGTGGAGGAGCTGCTTGCTCTGGAACACGGTACCTGAGATAGCACCGGGTTAGACCCTTGTATCCCATCTGAACAAGCACGAAAAGGACGGTACCTTCATGTCTGAGGATTGCACTTACAGGCCAAGGGAAACCAAGCACTCTGGCCCCCAGTAACCTCGCTAATGATGTCCTTCAGTTCAAGGCCAAAAAGGGATGTACCCTGGAAGGGAAGAAAAACTAGAGATTGACTAAAGATCAGGTGAACAGACCAGAATTTAAGCCACAGTGAGCAACTAGCAACCAGGGCCGGCGCTGCCATTAAGGCAGAACAGGCAGCTGCCTTAGGGCGCCGAAAAAAGGGAAGTTGTGTTTTTTGTTTTTTTTCCTGCGGTGTGTCACATAGACGCCGTGAGGGAGCGCTTGGTAGTGTAAATCAGCGCTCCCTCGTAGCGTCTATGTTACACACCGCAGAGAGACCCAGGCTCTGTAGTAATACAGAGCACTGAGAGATGACATCATCTCCCAGCGCTCTGCATTACTGAGAGCAGCGCGCGGGAGCCTCAGCTCTGTGCCGAAGGAGGCACAGAGCTCTAAGCTGTGGCACGCCGCTAGACCACCAGGGACTCAAGGTAGGGAGATGAAGGGGAATTACGGAGATGAAGAGGCATTGTGGAAGGGGAATTATGGAGATGAGGGGGCATTGTGGAAGGGGAATTATGGAGTTGAGGGGGCATTGTGGAAGGGGCAATGTGGAGTTGAGGGGGCATTGTGGAAGGGGCAATGTGGAGTTGAGGGGAGCATTGTGGAAGGGGCATTGTGGAGTTGAGGGGAGCATTGTGGAGATGAAGGGAGCATTGTGGAAGGGGCATTGTGGAGATGAAGGGAGCATTGTGGAAGGGGCATTGTGGAGATGAAGGGAGCATTGTGGAAGGGGCATTGTGGAGATGAAGGGGCAATGTGGAAGGGGCATTGTAGAGATGAAGGGGTAATGTGGAAGGGGCATTGTGGAGATGAAGGGAGCATTGTGGAAGGGGCATTGTGGAGATGAAGGGAGCATTGTGGAAGGGGCATTGTGGAGGTGGGGTGAGTGTGGAGGTAAATATGTGGGCGGGGGCAGGGGATTGTGGCAAGGTCGGGGGGGGCATCAAAATGCACCTTCGCCTGTGTATACAAAAATCCTTGCACCGGCCCTGCTAGCAGCCACAGAAAAGGCAGAGGCCTTGGCCTCAAACCTAACAGCATCCGATAGGGCATCAGTAAGATAGCACTGAGCCACAGAGATCATTCAAAAGCATCAAAAAGTCAGCTTTAGGGGTACCCATATGGACAGCTTCAGACAGCTGGTCAGTACAAACAGCAACAGCTCTATAACCCATGCAAAAAATCAGGGTAGGTGGCAAGGAAACACCTTTGGCAGTGAATGCAGCCTGTAAAATATCATCAAGCTCCCTATCAGCTAAGTCTGTGACAGTAGAAGAATCCATTGAAGGTGATGCAGAGGATGGAGAAAGACTGGCAATACAGGCAGCAACCTTAGAAGGTGTAGCTCACTAAGCCAAGGCTGCGTCAGAAAATGGATAGAGCTTAGCTAAACTCTTAGACAGAGATAAAAGGTTGACAAGGGTCTTCCACTCAGCAAGTAAGATCTGGTCAAGAGTGGGATGAGGCAGAAAAAAAGTGCAAGACTTCTTGCGCCTTTGGAAGACGCCGGAAGTAGACCGAGAACCCACAAGGGTAGTAGGAATGTGCTAAGTGTTTAGAACCGCCTTAAATGGATCATAATACTTAAAAACAAAATTAAATTAGCCCAGCGGCATCTCTCAAACCTGTATGGTTTGAGAGATAGCCGCTTTCAAAGGCCCACTCCCCTGACGTCAGCATTCTAGCTGACTGCAGGGGAATCCGGTTCAGGGACCTTAAGTCCCTGACTCATATTTGTGACTGGAACGTCCTGGCGGAGACGCAGTGGGCCACAGTACATGAAGGTTATAAGTGTCCTGAATACTCCCTTTGGCATGAGAAACAATAATCAATTGGGGGTCAAATACGCCCCAGAAACATCAGCCCTAGGTCCAGTCCCAAGTCCCAAAGGGTCTGACATCCCGACAGGAGATAAAAAGTCTGAAAGTACAAGGAATGACCCAATACTGTGCCCCAGATTAAAGAAATCACCCCAGAAAAGGCTAAAATACACTTATCTGGCAAGCGAATGGGTAACCTGAGGAGTAGGGTAGAAGGATCCCAGCCCTGCATAGGATACTCGTGAAAGAAAATGGAGACTGAACTGTAAGCCAATCAGAAAACAGCCAGCAAAATGGGCGTTTATGGGAAACGTAGTTTCCTCCAGAGTACCCCAAAAACAGCTTCCGTATCCCCCAAAGCCCCCCAAGACACGGAAGATGTGCACTGGAGTGTAGAGCAAGGGCAAACAAGAAGAATGAGCTGTCTCTGAACTTGGTACATGGAGTGGTTGCAGAGATATGTCAAAGTGAAACTGTCCCATAGAAATCAATAGAGCATTGCGGCCATGCTGTAAAGTACGCCAGAATTCAAATAAACAAAAATTTTCAAAAGTGTTCCAAAAGTTATAAAAAACAGAGAACAAATGTACAGCAGTAGAAAACACTGAACCCAAAGGGAAATAAGTGAAAAACGTCCCCCAAAGCACCTAACATAGCAGGGAAAGGGGTTAATGTACCACAGAAAACCCCAAATGTTCCAAGGACTCTAAGCAGACAGAAAGATAAACCCAAATGAGTGCTTATAGGAACTCTAGGAGACCCCTGTGCAGAGTGGAAGCAGTGGGACAAGTGGACCATGGCACTCAAAGGGTTGCTCACCTTTTTTTTGCAGGTCTTCAGATTACCACTGAGAAAGGGAGAAGCCTCTGTGGGCTTCTCCTAGAGAAAAGACAGCACACAAAGTTTTCCCCAGGGCTGGAAGGTCCACAACAGCGCCTGTAAACTGAGCAATCCACCACTGGGAAGTCAGTAACGGTAATCCGCCTAATGGGGGATTTCTACACCACATATCTAACAAGAAAATAATAAAGGAAACTAAAACTAAGCAGAACTGTTCTTCTCTCTCTTACAAGGAACAAATCTAATTAGGAAGGGACTAGTTAGTCACCATCTAAGGAGGAAAGGAAGATTCCACCCTGCTTTCTTTCCAAGAATTGTTCCTGCCTACTTAAAGGGGCTGTCGCCTTCCCAGAGTTACCTGAAAGCTATATTGGATGACAGAGAAAGGCTAATATAACAAAGTAAAAGCAGCATTAAAGGATATTAAGTGGGATGTAATCTTAACATAAAAATTCACAAGAATTATGGAATTGTTTAAAATGCTCTTTGACAAATATGCAAGTCAACATATACCAGAATAAGCACAAGATGAGTAAATTTAGACTAATTTGGCTTAATAATGAGGTTTGCAGGGAAATGAGAAATAAGAAGCAGGCTTTTAAAGTGTTTAAGTCAGACACATAATTTTAAAATAATCTAAAGAATGTAATAAAATCTAGCTACAATTGAAATGAGAGAAGTACTGCAAAAGAGAGCAAGAAAAATCCTAAACAAATATATTAACAAAAACATTAAGGTTGATATTGATCCTCTTACCCTCTTAAGGCTCCATGACTGTCCTGGAATGTCATGGGTTGGCAAGCCATAAGACCCAGAACGTGTCAGGACCATCATGGATTTCAGGGCACACCACTCGGGGAACCCTGTACCGGGATTAAAAAAAAAAAAAAAAAGGTCCGTGGTCCTTAAGTGACATCCTTAACCCCTTAAGGACCCTTGACGTACCAGGACCTTCACGGTCCTTGAACTACTCAAGGACCGATGACAGTCATGGTACGTCACGTACTTTTTACTTACAGCGCTCTACCGGGAGCACTGTAAGTAAAAATAGGGCCTGAAATTGACCGCTCCAAGATTGGAGCGATCTCTATCAGGCCCCATAATGATGCGCCGATACACGTGACAGGTCACGTGTACTGGCGTGTCCAAGTGCGCCTATGCGGTCATTATGGGACGGAAATGTCCCATGACCGCTAGTCCTTAAGGGGTTAAGACTGAAACAGGTGAATTATTAGTGAGGATAAGGCTATGGCTGACACCCTAAATACATTCATAAATACATCCTTTGGGCAAATAGACAAAATCACAGAATTTCCTCCAACATGTACATGTCTTACTGAGGACAAAGTCCAAAAGAGACTGGAAATTGTTATGATGAATAAAGTGCCTGGACCTGACGGTACTTAAAGAACTTAGTTCAGTAATAGCAAGACCATTACACTTAATATTTATTGAGTCACTATCAAGTATAGTGTCCTGTGATTGGAGGAAAGCTGAAGTAGCTTCACTGTTCAACAATGGGGTAAGATGCAAACCTGGAAATTGTAGACCTGTGAGCTTGACTTCCATAGTGGGTAAGATATTAGAAAGGTTACTAACTGACAGTATTCAGAACTATGTGAAGACAATGTTATTAGTAGAAGTCAGCATAGTTTTATGAAGAACAGATCATGTCAGACTAATTTACTTGCATTTTACGAAAGGGTGAGTAGTATTTTGGCCAATAGATTTCTGTTGATGTAGTATACTTTGATTTTGCAAAAGCTTTTGATACAGTGCCTTACAACAGGTTACTGCATAAAGTAAAAGGCTTTAGTTTGGTAGGTGATATATATACATGGACTGAGAACTGGTTAGATGGCAGAGAGTTGTAAATCAAACTTTTTCATGTTGGCAGAAAGTTGTAAGTGGGGTGCCACAGAGCTCAGTTCTGGGACCAATGCCTTTTTAATTTGTTTATTAATGATATATATGTGGGAATTGAAACTACCATCTTAATCTTTGCTGATGACTAAGCTAAAATGGGAAACATTTAGGAGTACTGATAGCAGATAGACTTCACAGCAGTGAGCACAGTCAGTTAGCTGCTGCAAGACCAAACAGGGTAACTATCTTGCATAAAGAGAGGCATAGATGCACAGGAGGCTAATATAATTTTGCCTCTATATAAATCCTTAGTAAGGCCTCATCTAGAATATGGAGTACCATTTTGGGCACCAGTTCTTAAAAAAATACATTGTTAAACTGGAAAAAGTGCAGACATGCAACAAAACTGATAAAGACATTGGAGGACCAGAGTTATAGAGAGACCAGCCAAACTGGGTTTGTTTACATTAGAGAAGACACATCTAAGGGGTGACATGATTACAATTTACAAATATATTCAAGGTCAATACAAAGAACTATCCAATTAATTATTTAAAAGAGCTGAGCCAAGAATGAGAGACTACAGGAAAGGTGCTTACTAAAAACAAAGGCTAGGATTTTTTACTGTAAGGGTGGTAAAGTTTTAAAAAAAGAAATGGATATCTATCTTGCATAGAACAATATTGAGCATTATGACAGCTTGCTTCAATGCATATAAGTTGTTGATCCAGGGAACTATCTGACTGCCATTTGGAGTCAGGAATTAATTTTTGTACCCACTTGGTGCTTAATTGGAAATGGCTTCAATGGTATTTTTTATTTTTTTGCTTTTTTTTGCCTTCCACTGGATCAACTGGCACGGGCTGGACTTGATGGACAAATATTTTTTCAGCCTCATCAACTATGTTAGTATTTAAGTAAATACATACAAAACAGGATGTTTTTTTCGCTAAGGAAAATTTTGGATAAACTAGGTGAACAGTCAGAAAAGTATTAGTATAATAGCCTTACACATAGGTACCATGGGGGTTGAGCTTCTCCACTGGAGGCAGAACAGAACAAAAAGACACGGTCTTGTGGGTGGAGACTCTCCTCTTCCTCCCCATCTCAGTTTATGATGCTAGACAACCACACCAGGTAGGGACAGAGAGGATGAGGAGGAGAAGAAGAAAACTCCTGTGAAAATAAGACCCTGTGTCGTGTCCCTTCTGTCTCGCTCTACCTCACCTCCACTTTCTTCCTCCTCTGCCTTGTTCCGTCTCTTTGCCATGTTCCGACAGCGGTTCTGCCTGTGCATGACCCTGCCTGGCCCTGACCTGCTCTCTGTCTGCTTATTCTGTACCCTTGGCTTAGTCAGCCTCAAGTCTCTCTCTGCCCAGTATATGTTTTCTGTTCCTGTTGGAGTCTGTATTCTCCCTGGGGATCAGGGTAGCATAGATTGTCCAAGGAGGATCATCGAGGGACTCCTTCGGCTCAACCGAAGGGGTCTAATCTAGTTTCACGGCTAGCACCTTTTTCTGGCTAGGCCGCAGCATGGTCCCCTTTGAGCAACCTACGTACCCAAGCCCCATTTCCCAAGCGTCGCACTCTAGCATCAAGCTCCCTGGTTCCTTGTTAGAAGAGTCCTATCTTCCTAGTTTCTACTCTATCGGCCCCTAGTGGGGATCCACATCATCACACTGTCACGGTTTTAATGAACGCTCAGACAATTTGGTTACAGTAAAAACAATGAAGCTTTATTAAACAAATAATAAAGAACAGCAATGCCCTTCACAGGTCCAGACTCAAACAGAGGATAGCTCTTTTGAATCTGACACAGGTCAGGGTACAATAGCACTAGATATGTACAAAATACAGAAATGCAGAATAAGGACTGGAACAAAACCTCAGCAGTACTGGTCAGGAGCAGCCCTAGGAGAGGTAAGTACTGCAGGGCAGAAATCCCCAGTTGAATAGGGAGAGAATAGGCTCTACCGGCCTTGCCTGTAACCAAGTAAAGGCAGCCCACGTGACAGCTCAGATCAACACACGGAGGAGCTGCCCGGAGGCAACCAGAATAGGCACAGTCTGCACAGAGCCCAGCCAGAGGTAATAGTAAGCAGACTAAGTATAGCGCAACTGGAGGCAAATAGAAAGTGCAACAGTACAGCAACACAACTGGAGGCAACGGACCAGTGCCAGACATATAGCGCAACCGGAAATAGCTGTACGGCACTGGCAATCCAGAAGCGCAACCAGAGGCAATGGAAGGTGCAGACTGACAGGTTGTGCAACCACAAGTGGCCGCTATGGCACAGGCTGTATAGTAGTGCAACCGGAGGTGACAGTGAGGCACAGGCTGTATAGTAGCACAACCGGAGGCAACGAATAGGCACAGGCTGACAGGTAGTACAACCACTAGTGACCATTAAGGCACAGGCTGTATAATCGTGCAACAGAGGCAGCAGTAAGGCACAGGCTGTATTGCAGAGCAACCGGAGGCAAAGGATAGGTGCAGACTGACAGGTAGTGCAACCACTAGTGACCGCTAAGGCACAGGCTGTATAGTAGTGCAAACGGAGGCAGCAGTGAGGCACAGGCTGTATAGTAGCGCAACAGGCAACCGTAAAGCAATGGCTCTCAGACACGAGACCAGAGGCAGCAGACGCAGTAGCAGTAAGCTAATGCTAGGCGAGTAGCCAATGCCTGGACGGCACCCAGAGAGCAGAAGAGAACCAATGTCTGGATAGTCACGGAGAACAGAGTCAGCCCCAGCCTGGATCGGTACACAAGAGAGCATCAGTCAGCCAAAGCCTGGATCGGTACACAGAGAGTGGTAGTCAGCCAAGCCTGGATCGGTACCCAAAGAGCGGTAGTCAGCCAAAGCCAGAATCGGTACACAGAGAGCGGTAGTCAGCCAAAGCCAGAATCGGTGCGCAGAGAGTGGTAGTCAGCCAAAGCCGGGATCGGTACACAGCGAGCAGTGGATGGAATCGGTCACGGGATCGTAGTCAGGCAAGCCAGGTCATAAACAATTCAGGCAGTGAAGACAGGAGCAAGGTCAGACGAAACTGGATCATACATGGAACAGGAACACAGCAACAAACGTCTGGTCAGGAACACCACGAAAAGGCACCGGTATAGTGACAGGAGGGCGTATATAAAGGCAAGCCCTGGGAGGGGTTGAAAACCCAGAGCCAATAAGAAGCAGCCAAAGCAAACCCGGAAGTAAGAATGTCGCCGAGGCAGAATCACGGCACTGTGATACACATTCTGGAAGGACTCCCACAACCAGACAGACAAGACCAAAGGAGGTCCCTTTCTCTGGGTGGGAGACCTGTGTTCCACATGGACTAAGAGAAAAGGATTTAACAGGTAAGAATATAATCCTATATCCTCTATTGTCCAATATGGAACACAGGTACCATGGGGGATATACCAACAGTAGGCTCCCATAGGTGGGAAAAAGGAGAAAGGATCTCACACTTGTGCCCATGATACAGAGTTCCCTAGGACTATCCCGAACCTTAGCAGCCTGAACCAAAATGAAGTGTCAATGGACACTAATAAACTTGCACAGTACACAAGAACAAGAACCAATCCAGTTCAAACAATAGAAAAGAACAGGAAAATTGAGATCCTTAGATAGACAGAACATCCTGAAAGACCTTCCTGCCACAGCTGGCTTCAGCCTAAGCGAGAACATCTACATGACAGTCTTTCACAAAAGTATGCAAGGAGGACCAAGTCGCAGTCTTGCACAATTGCTCAGCCAAGGCCTGATTACTGTAGGCCCAGGAGGACCCAACAGACCTGGTCGAATGTGTTGTAATATGGAAGGGAACAGGTTTCTTCCCGAGTTTGTATGCCATACAAATGGTAGACTTGATCCAAGAGGCAATAGTAACCTTGGAAGCAGCCTGACTGGCCCTGGGACACACAGAAATGACAATTAATGAATCAGTCTTACGAAGAGACTTAAGGCAGCGCACCACATCAACAAGTGTTGATCCCTTTCTTTGTTAGACTTGGGGTCTGGAAAAAAAAAAAGGAAGGCACAACAATCTCTTGTAAAAAACAAAAAAAATACCAAAAAAAAACCAAAACAAAAAAAAAGGAATGGCTGCTTGCAGGTCAAAGCCTGCTACTCAGTAACCCAGTGGATAGAAACCAGAGCCAGTAGAAAAGCCATTTTCTATGTCAATAGATGCAAAGAAATGTCTCCAGGGACTCAAAAGGAGGTTGCTGTAAAACTCCCAGAACAAAATTAAGATCCCATGGTAGGCCTTGGAGGAAACAGGCTTCTGTGCCTGAATCATAGTAGAAATAATCTCAAAGGTGTGCTTCAACAGCCATGTCTTCAAAACCAGCTTTTCCACATCCTCTTTGCAAAAGTAGCTCAGTCTGTGTGGCAGTGGAAATGGATCTCGAATGGAAAGGCTCACCAGTTCCACAAACCATGCCCTTTTGGTCCAATACGGAGCGACCAGAATCACGGATGCACCATCCATAGTGATTTTCCAGAGTAACCTGGGAATTAGGGTAATCGGAAGAAAGACATAAGTGAGGTGGAAGTGCCACAGAATCGCCATTGATTACATAGCGATGGCCAGAGAATCCCCCCCAACAGGAGCAAAATACCAGAATCTTCCTGTTGCTCCTCGTGGTCATCAGGTCTATCTGTGGCAATCCCCACTGTTGCACAATCAGGTCAAACACTTCCGGATGGAGTTCCCACTTTCCTGCATCTACATCCTGGCAACTTCGATAGTCTGCCACAATGTTTTCTACCCCTGGAATGTGAATGTTGGATGGAGCTTGGATTTCTGTCCAGCGCAGAATGTACCTCACTTTGTACCTCACTTCATACCAAGTGCCCATCTGAAAGCTGATGTAAGTAACGTTAGTGGCATTTTCCGGCTGGACTTGTACTGGATGGTCCTTCAACTGAGAGTTCCAGTACAAGAGAGTGAGATGGAGCATCCTGAACTCCGGAACATTGATGGACTGAAGAGAGACCTCCGTAGTCCACCTGCACTGGATTCCCAGGAGACCCAGCAGCACACCCCAGCCGGTCAGGCTGTCATCCATGACCATAGTCCATTCCGGGATCCCGTCTGGCTTCCCCTGGCCAGGTGGAGTCATTGCTACCACCACTGCAGATCCTGTCTGGCTTCCAAAGAGCTGCTGAGCCAGGAGATCCGGATTCCGTGCACCGTCTGGATGAAAAGTCTCTGGAGTTCCCTGGTGTGTACCTGAGAGTAAGGCACCATTTCTAGGCTAGACACTAGGCAGCCCTGAATCCTCATGTACTCCCTGACCAAAGCCTAGGGCTAGTCCAGAGCTTGGGACACATCCTGCATTATCTGCAGGATCTTGTCCTCCGGCAAGAAGACCTAATCCAGGCGGATGTTGAACCTCATGCCAAGGAACACCAGCTCCTGGGATGGTACTGAAGAGGACTTCAAAATGTTCAGAATCACCCATGGGGGACCAGGAGTCCAGCACATTTGTGGGCCTGTTCAGCCAAGACTTCTTCTGAAGGAGCCTTGAGCAAGTGATCGTCCAAATAAGGGGTCATATGAATGCCCCTGGTGTGAAGGAAGGCCAACAAGGCCCCCATGACCTTGGTAAACACACAAAGAGCTGAGGCCAGGCCAAAAGGCAGAGAGGTGAACTGGTAATGCTCCAAGCCAAAGGCAAAACGCAAATAACGTTGACTGTCTGAGTGGATTGGGACGTGTAGGTACGCATCCTGAAGGTCCAGGGATGACAGATACCCCCCTCCCTGGCACACTGCTGCAATGACAGAGCACAAGAACTCCATTTTGAAGCGAGCAGTCTCCACAGACAGGTTGTGGCACTTAAGGTGCAGAATAGGATGGCAGCCACCATCCTTCTTGGGAACCACAGAGAAGAATAAAAACCTGAACCTTGATCTTGAAGGTGTACTGGAGCAGAACCTTCTTGTCCAGCTGTGATTGCATGGCTTCCTCGAAAAACTGCAATTTGGCCGGAGTCACAGGGACTCTGGACTAGAAAAAACAAAAAGGAGGAATGGACTTGAAACCAATTGTGTACCCGTCCAAAATCACCCGCAAAACCTACTGGTCCACAATAGAGTTTTCCCCGGCTTCCCAAAAAAGGAGAAGACTCTCAACTACAGGAACCCTCATGTCATGCAGAAGCTGGCTTGACAGATTTAGGCCTTCACCTGCCACTGCTGCCTGGGCTTGGTGGCAGGGGGGCTGGTTGGAGGCCTGTGAGGTTTGTGGCCTTTGCTCCTCCATTTGGCAGGGATGAAAAAAAAAAAAACAGTTTCTTCACCATAGAAAGAGCCCAATCTGACCTCTGTATGACCAGAGGTATGTCCCACAGAATCTCGCCTATACAAGTCAATGGAGCAAAGATGTCAGTGGCTCGCGAAGCAGTTTTTAAAGGCACACCACATAAAAAAAAAGGACAATATCAAAGGTACCCCAAAACACATAACGACCCAGGGAATATGAGTGGGGTATTAAAGAGGCAGGACCCTGTAGGGAAAAGCCTAGAAAAACGTCCACAACCCGGTGAAACCAAAAGGGAAGGTGTTAACTAGAGCCAATGAAGCCATTCATGCTCCATAACTCAGGGGAGAACATAATAAAATTCCCAACATGATTACAAAAGCCTCAAAGGCTTACAGGAAAACCACTGCAGAAAGAGGTACAAGTAGGGACAAAGTTGACAAAGACACTCAAAGGGTTACTCACCAATCTTCATCATCTTCTGTCTTCAGGTTACCATTGTAAAGGAAGCCGAGCCTCAGAGGGGAACTGCTGGGAGTGATAACTTGGGTTACAAGATTTGCTCCATAGGGCTGCAAGGGTCCAAACAGCACCTGCACAGGGGGTCAATCTACTCCAGGAGAAGCCTAGCAGTGTTAATCCACCTCATGGGAGAATTGTAACAGCCCCATATCTAAGGAAAAAAATAAATTAAAACTAAGCAGCAGTGTTGTAAGCCTTCCATAACGTGTGAAGGACACATCATAAACTGGGGTGGGTAGGGGTTGGCCTGAAGAGGGAAAGGAGAGTCTCCACTCAACCCAAAAGACCTTGTCTTTTTGCCTCCAGAGGACAAGCTCATCCTCTATGGGTACCTGTGTTCTATACTGGATGATACTGAAAGATATATTTAAAGTTATATATTTGGGTTTGGGTTACAGAAACCAAGCATACTATATATACAATAAATGGGAAGCTACTTGGATAATACTTGTTAAAAATAGATTTAGGAGTACTAACAGGCATATTTCAAAACAGGATTTTAGTGTCCTTACCTGTTAAATCCTTTTCTCTTTAGTCCATATGGATCACAGGTACCATGGGGTTGAGTCCCTTCTCCTGGAGGACACATCTAAAGAGACAGTCTTTGGGGTGGAGACTCCCTCCTCCTCCAGCTCAACCCCACTGCCCACTAACTCCCAAAATTCATGTGACTGAAGCCACACAAAGTAAGCTGGGAAGAAAAGAAGAAAATCTACTGAGAAAAATACTCTAAGAGGACTCCTCTTCCCAGGAAAGCAATACCACAAAAAAGGTAACAAATCTAAGCTCCCAGAGGTGGGAGTGATATAAGGACCTAACACATGTCCCCATGTAATGATGCAAAGCCTGTAATCTACTTCTATAGCCCCAAACCCTATTAAGGAGTATCGGAAAATAAGAAGGAACGGACCAAGCGCCGGCCCCTATGATACCACAACTCCCATGGACTATACAGTACCTGGAACAGCCCAAACTAACAAAGTGTCAATCAAAACTGAATAACTAACACAGCACTCAAAACAAGAGCCAACAGGGCTCAGAAGGATAAAGAACTATAAGACATAAGAAAGTAAAGTCCTAGACAGGCAAGACTGCCTCCAGGACTTTCCTGCCAAAGCTGGCTTCTACCAAAGCCAGGACATAACAGGGTACTGTTTGGCAAAAGTGTGCACAGAGGACCAAGTGGCCGCCTTACACAGCTTGATCAGCCTCATTCTTGTAGGCCCAGGAGTCCCCGAATCCCCAACAGACCTAGTGGAATGCTCTGTGATGCGAAAGGGAACGTGGTTCTTCCTGAGTTTGTACGCCTTGCAGATTGTGGATTGAATCCAGCACGCAACCGCATGACGTCCAACAAGTGGAGATCCCTCTCCTCGTCAAATTTTGGGTCAGGACAGAAGGAAGGTACAACAATCCTTTGATTGATGTGGAACTCAGAGATCACCTTAGGAAGAAATTCTTGCAAGGTATAAAGAACATCCTTGTGGAACACCAGGAAAGGTGGTTTGCAGGAAAAAGTCCACAACCCAGCAACTCTATGGACAGAGACTACTGCCAAAAGAAAAGCCATCTTCCACGTGAAAAGATGTAAAAGAATGGTAGCCAAGGACTCGAAAGGAGGCCAATGCAAAACTCACAAAACAAGATTAAGGTCCCACTGAGGGATGAGAGCCTTATAAGCTGGGAAAGCATGAGCGACATCCTGAAAGAAGACCTTGACATCGGGTAAAATGGCAATGCGTCTCTGAAACAAGACAGAGAGGCGAGATCTGAACCTTCAAGGAACTAAGGCTAAAGCCCTTGTTTACTTCCTCCTACAAAAATGACAGGATAGCTGGAAGACCAAATTCCTGTGAGGAGAGATCCCTGTCCACACACCAAGTATGGAAGATAGACCAAATCCTATGATAGGCTTTGGAATTAACTGGTTTCCTAGCCTGAATAATGGTGGAAGCCACCTCAGAAGAGTAGCCCTTCTTCCTCAGGGTGGTGGCCTCAACAGCCATGCCATCAAAGACAGATGGTCCACATCCTCATTCCACAGGTACCCTTGAAGAAGTTGGTCTGGCTTGCGTGGCAGAGGAAACTGTTATTGAACAGACAAGGCCAGTAGTTCTGGAAACTAAGGCTGTCTGGGCCAATAAGGTGCGATCAAGATGACTGATGTCCTGTCCATTCAAATCTTCCGTAGCACCCTGGCAGTAGAGGAAGTGGATGAAAGATGTAGGCCAGACGAAATCTCCAAGGAATTGACAGAGCATCCTCTGCAAAGGCTAAAGGATCCCTCCAATGTGAGCAGAACATCTGAACTTTTCAGTTGTCCCTTGTGGCCATCAGGTCTATCCAAGGAAGACCCCACATCTGCGCCAGGAGGTTGAACTCTTCTGGGTGAAGTTACCACTCCCCGAAATCCACTGTGTGTCGACTGAGAAAGTCTGCGTGGACCTTTTCTATTAGGATGTACACAGCAGAGATAGCAGGCACATTGTCTTCTGCCCAAGCCAAAATAGTTTTGACCTCAAACCAAGCTGCAGCGCTTCTCGTTCCTCCTTGCTTGTTGATGTAGGCCACGGCCGTGGTATTGTTGGACTGGACTCGGGCCGGACACCCCATCAGATGAGAGGACCATTACCTCAGAGCATGGGAAATCTCCCTGAGCTCCAAGATGTTGATGGGAAGAAGTGTCACCTCCGGTGACCAACGACCCTGAACACTCAGGTGACCCAAGACAGCACCCATACCAAGTAAGCTGGCATCCATTGTTACAATGGCCCAAGTATGGAATAACAAAGGGCCTCCATTTCCAGAGATTGGAAAGGTCCAACCATCAGTGGAGAGAAGGGACTCTCGCACTTCCGCAGGCAGGGAAGACAGGATGATCCAGAAGATCAGAGTTCCCCTTGCAAACATGGATCACAAACCTCTGAAGCCCTCTTTCATGGGCCATTGCAAATGGTACCGCCTCCATGGTGGATAGCCTCTTCCCCACCAGAGAGGAGAATTTCCTTGATGGAGCGGATGTCCATGACAGATAGGGCAGAATTCACCTTGCAGGGAAGCTGTTGAATTGAAACCATACTTTGTAGAGTGTCGAACCAGAGGCCGAGGAACACCAAGTTCTGAGAGGGAACCAGAGCAGACTTGTCCATGTTCAGGATCCAACCGTGTTGGATAAGGATCTGAGCGCATTCCTGAACCTGGAGGTCCAGAAGATCCCTGGAGGAGGACCTCCATGTAAGGTGTCACCTGAATCCCCTTGGTGTGCAGGAAGGCAATCAATGCACCCGAAACTCTGAGGAGATGTTGTGTACCCGAAGGGGGGAGAGATGAACTCAGGCAAACCGGAGGTACTGCTGACTGTCTGGATTGACAGGAATGTGCAGGTATGCATCCTGAAGATCCAAGGATGCCAGAAATTGCTGTGGACACATCACTGCAATGACAGAATGCAAGGACTCCATCTTGTACTGGGTCTTGACCACAAACTTGTTGAGAGCCTTGAGGTTCAGGATAGGGCAGCAGCCAGCATCCTGCTTGAGGACGACAGAGGTTGGAGTAAAAGCCTGAACCGCTCTCCAATTGTGGAACTGGTGCCAAGACCCCCTTGTCCAAGAGGTACTGGACCACCCCATTGAAAAGCCAGAGCTTTTCTTGTTCCTGAGGGGAGCAAGTATTTGAAGGGAATATTGTAACCTTCGGAAACCACCTTTAATAACCACTGATCCACAACAGAGCCTGTCCAAATACTCAAAGTGATGCAGGCGACCCCCTACTTGTCACAGACCAGGATTCGGCGAGTCATGCAGAAGGAGGTTTGGAGGGTTGGGTTTGGTGGAGGTGTGTTTAGACCTCCACTGCTGCTTGGGGGTGGAACGCGGGGCCTGAGGCGCCACCAGGTTCGCCCTACAAGTTTTGCCTTTTTTGGGATGAAAAAGACAATGTCTCTTCACCTGAGGGTTAAGTTTAGGATCTTGTGATCTTTGCCCCCAGTGGCCTCACTGATAAGATTCTTCAATTCAGGGCCGAAAAGAGAGGAACCCAGAAAGGGAAGAGAAATCAGTGATTTCTTAGAGATCAAGTCCACAGACCAGATCTTCAGCCAAAGCATACGCCTGGCAGTCACAGAAAAAGCCGAGGCCTTAGCTTCAAGTTGAATGGAGACAAAGAGAGCATCAGAAACATAATACTGATCCTCTGAAATTTTGGCCAAAAGGGATAAAAGGTGCACTTTTGTGGACATCAGCCATTAGCTGTTATTGACCCAGGCAGAAGCCATGGTGGGTCTCAAGGAAGCACCGATGGTAGTAAAATTAGCCTTCAAAAGAGCTTCACTTTTTCTGTCAGTTAAAACCTTAAAAGCTGAAGCATCCATAACTGCCAAGGAAGTGGACTTAGAAAGCCTGGAAATTGGAGAATCACCCTGAGAAGGAGTACCACATTGAGCCAAGGCAGCTTCAGAAAAGGGATACAACTTAGAAAATATATTAGACAGAGCTAGATGCTTGTCAGGAGTCTTCCACTCATCCAGAATAATCTGATCCAGAGTGGGATTAGGCGGAAAAACAGTACAGGACTTCTTGCACCTCTGGAAGACGTCAGAAGTAGCCTGAGACTCTGCTGGTATAGAGGGAATGTTTAAAGTGGTTAAAACCGCCTTAAGGACACCCTCAGCCAAGGATTGAGGGTCAGCCTCAAAGGGATCACCATGAAACTGGGAATAATCCCCTTCAGAAAACACACCATCCTCAGAATTCTCAACTGAATCCACTAAAGTGGAATCAGAGAGATCAGGAATACCAGGAGCCTTAAGGGCCACACAACTGAAGGAAGTGGGGCATCTCCATAAATGAGGAACCCCCTGAAGATAGAGAGGAAATTGTGCCATAGAGGACTTAAGTACTTGACCCAAGGTGGCTCTTGATCATGACTTGAAGGATCAGGCGGAGACTCAGGGGCGCAGCACATGAGGGACATAAGTGACCAGAGTAGCCCATGGGAAGCCCTGATCAGTATGAAGAGCAATACATGAGGGTGGGGGGGTCAGAGACACCTCTGAGTCCTTAGCCTTAGCCCCTTGTCCTAGTGGATCCGACATTCTGCAGGAGTAAAAGTGTCAATACAGTAAAGAAAGACCCAAATACAGTCATCCAGATTAAAGATTTCACCCAGAAAGCCTAAAATACACTTATCTGGCAAGGGAAGGGTTAACCTGAAGAAGAGAGCTGAGGAGACCAAAGCCTGCGTATAATACTCATGCAGCAAGAAAAGAAAATGGCGACCCCACAGGGAACCTTCCAGAGAAGGAGGTGTTTGTGCACTGATGTTGAGGGATGTAAGTGGCGGCGTGGGGGGGTCCCATTGGTCTAGGGGCTCCCAGGAAATCTTCCCCCATTGTCTTGTATTGGAGGCCCCACCAGACTTGGGGCCCCCAATAGCACATATATTATTAAATGGGCTCCAGATTTACCTATGAATGTACAATTAAACGTTCCAATGTTCCCACTGCCGACTGCAGTGCCAGCTTGAATGTAAACAGAGCAGAGCTCACCTCATATCAGCCAATGCTCTACTCAGCAGGATGATGTAATGCACAGCAGAGGCAGCCACGCGCTGCGTCATCACGTACCTGCGCAGGCTGCTTAACATTTGAATACAACACACACAGTGCAGTTCTCCTGCGTGGGGGGCAGGCGGAAATGGAATTGCAGTAGCGTCGCCAGGGACCGGGTGATAATAAAAATGTTGGAGGCTCTTTCTTCTCTCCACTCTGCTCAGTCTGCTGTGGTAAGTCAATCGTAAAGCAGCAGAAGAGAGCAGTTATTTAAGTTTAACCCTCTGAGTGCCATAGGTGTCCAATGCATTGAGCATCAATGAGTTGGATACCCCTTTGGGATGCAAAGAGGTAACAGTCTAACAGAAATGGACAGTGTGAGGTGGACAATATGGATGGACAGTGTGAGGTGGATAATAAGGTGGACAGTGTGTGGGACAATGTGAGAGACCATGTGGAAAATGTGGGAGTGAACAGTTTGAGGTGGGCAATGTGAGGTGAACAATGTATAGGGGACAGTGTGAGGGTGGCCAATGTTGGGGTGTACAGTGTGTGGTGGACAATATGGGGATGGACAGTGTGAGGTGGTCAATGTGAGGTGGACAGTGTGGGTGTGGCCAGTGTGAGATGGTCAATGTGGGGGTGGCCAATGTGAGATGGTCAATGTGGGGGTGGACAGTGTGAGGTGGTCAATGTGGGGGTGGACAGTGTGAGGTGGTCAATGTGGGGGTGGACAGTGTGTGAGTTGGACAATGTGAGGGGGACAGTGTGTGGGGGACAATGTGGGTGTGGACAGTGTGAGGTGGTCAGTGTGGGTGTGGACAGTGTGAGGTGGTCAATGTTGGGGTGGACAGTGTGAGGTGATCAGTGTTGGGGTGGACAGTGTGAGGTGATCAGTGTTGGGGTGGACAGTGTGTGGGGGACAATGTGGGGTGGACAGTGTGTGGGGGACAATGTGGGGGTGGACAGTGTGAGGTGTTCAATGTGGGGGTGGACAATGAGAGGTGAACAATGTGGGTGTAGGTAGTCTGAGGTGGAGAGTGTGGGTGTGGACAGTGTGAGGTGGACAAATGTGGGTGGACAGTGTGGAGGTAGATAGCGTGTGGTGGACAAATGTGGATGGACAGCGTGAGTGTGGACAGTGACTAATAATAATAATTTAAGCCTCAAGATGTGAGTCACACTGTCCACCACACCCTGTCTGCCTTCGACTGTCCACCACACACTGTCCACCACACCGTCCACCTTTGATTGTCCACCACACACTTTCCACCTTCCACTGTCCACCACAGACTCTCCACCCACACTGTCCACCTTCCACTGTCCTACACACAAACTGTCCACCTTCCATTGTCCATCACACACTGTTTGCCTCACATTATCCACCACACACTGTCAAAGAAAAGGTTATGGCTTTAAAATGTGCATATCTTCAAATTGCAAACCTGACTTTGAGCCAGTTTTGACAAAATTATCCTGTTAAGCTTATGTTTTTGTTGGTAAATAATAATAAAAAAAATCTTGGCCAGTATTGGGCAACTATCCACTAAATGCAGTGAGTGTGTACATCTGGTTTTAGCATACATGGTTAATAAGAAAAAGTATTTGTCAAGGGTAGGCAATCATAAAAACCCTATTTCTGTATGTAACATATGAACAGGTGTATATTGTATATTGGTGTATCATATGTAAGGACATGGAATTTTTATGCCTGCCCACCCCTGGCAAAATATTTTTGTAAACATAATTAACAAATGCACCGTATATTGTTGAGTATATGAATACAGAACTGTGTCTTTATGGTTGCCCACCTCTGCTGGCCAATACTTTTTTTTAAACACATCTACCTATATTAGTAGATAAGTAAAAAAAAAAAATATTGGCCAGAAGGGGTGAGCAATCATAAAAAAACACATTTCTGTATTAATATATTCAGCAACAGTATACAGTTTACTTGTGCACTCTGTTAACAATTATGTTTACAAAAAAAAAAAAAAAAAGATTTTGCTAGGGGTGGGCAGCCATAAGAATCCCATATCCGTACTAACTTATAATGCACCAATATACAGTATATAGCTATGCATATGTTAATACAGAAATGGGGTTTTTATGATTGCCTACTTTTGGTAAATAGTTATGGTTAAAAATAAAAAGTAACATATACACCAGATGTCTACATTCGCTGACTGTATTTATCTACTTCTTAGCAGATAGATATGTTTAAAACCAAGGTAAGTTGGGGAGAATAGTTTCCCCCTCTATCTTCCACCATCCTTTGTTGTCTCTTCTCTGTCTCTCTCAGCCATATACTAAGACTAAATGGAGCAATACTGGAGCAAACCAATTACACCATGGGGACAAATACCACTTCCTAGTGTGAAGCAATGTGTTGGAGCTTTTTTTTTTTAGCATTCAGGGAGTTAAAATATAAAGCTATTGGAGGTTTGTGAATATTTACTTGTTTGCTCTGGTGAAGTTGGTTTGCTCCAGAATTGCACAACTTCGTAAAGAGAAACATGCACATGCCTCAAACACGCACATGCCTTAGACACATATGCCTGAGGCACGCACGCGCACACATGTCTCACGTGTGTGTGTGTCTCTCTAGACAATAAAAGATCAGGGGTGGGGGCCCTTGCCACTTACACCTGTCCTGGGCCCCATGATTTCTGATGGCAGTCCTGCTGGGCACACACGGGTACAGCCCAAAATTGTTGCGGATTTCACTGTTTGCTACATACTCACCCGAAATCGGGGACAGAGCTTCTAGCAATGCAACCAAAAAGGGTCTTAGCATGAAAGTATTATTTTTGTTTAGAGGCCCACTGTATAATGTCCCTGGGGCTACTACAAACCTCCCGTCCTTCACATAGGCCATTATTTTTGTATTGTGAGGCAATCAATGGGAAGATTAGACATCAAAGCAAATCCATCCATTGTGACTTCACAACTGCGACACCACCATCTCTTCTGTTTGGGTAGATAGGATGTTGATCTAGGGAAATATCCAACTGCCATTTGGAGTCAAGAAGTTTTTTTTTTACCCACTTAGAGCTTATTTGGAAATGGATTCAATGTTTTTTTGTTTTGTTTTTTTGCCTTCCACTAGATCAACACGGGTGATATGGTATGGGTTGAACTTGATGGATGCATGGGTTTTGTTGTTTTTTTTCAGCCTCATCAACTATGTTACTATAATGAGTATCCTACAGTGATATTCTGTACATGGAAGATCTGGTAGGACACATTGGTGGAAATGCTCTAATGTATGTTAAACAGCATTAAATTACTGTTTGATACTAGCATTACTCCACAACATTAATGCCAATTATAAAATTAACAAAAGTGGGAGAACTGGGACAGTGTGCTGGCATGATAGTAAAAATGGACCGCTTGATTGTACTTGCCCCCCCCCGGCCAAAAATGTCCAGCCCTCCCCTGCACCAAGAGTTAATACAGAAAAGTGGATCTAGATAGTCCCTTATGCTGCTGTGGTTCCCATATATTTATAGCAATGGAAAAGGTCAGGATATGGGGTGGAGGGCTATGGCTGTTGCTCCATTATTTTATGAGTGTAATAGTGGATTTGAGGACTCAGAAAACTGAACCAATGTTTCTCACTTTGGCATGGAGCTCAGTAATATGAAAGCCCTTGTGTGCCAGAGGGCTGAGCAACGCACTGCTGTTCAGTGCATTGCTTGCCCCTCTGGCACTCAAGGGATTAAAGGGATAATACATAGTTTTCAAAAATACAAGCACACTTTGTAGACCATTCCAGTGAAGGATTTAATTTTCAATAACGCAATCTTGGCTCTGCTGAAGAGCCTCCACTTGTCCTGGGACCGGATTTCCCTGCAGTCAGCTAGTGCTAACGCCAGGGAAAGGGGAGGGAGGGGGGAATGGGAGATGGGACTGGTGGCATTTAGTATATCAAGATGAATATTTGTGAAAACTATGCATTACTATCCCTTTAAGCAGATCTGACCCCAAGTTCATGCTCTGGTGTTTATTTTTTGTTTTATCTCCTTGAGTGCTGCAAATGCCTTAAACTGTCTTGTCTGATGCACCGGTTTATTTATTTATTGTTATGGGTGGGGTTTAATTGAGGGGTGTAGCTTAATTAAGGCGGGACAAGGGGCCCCATATTAGAGTTTGCAGGGGGGCCCCTGCATTTTGTGTTACGCTTCTGAACCCAACCACATAGCTGCATCAGATCTGAGGACATATAGTCTACTGCTCTCATTTCTGCATTGTCCCTGAATGGTAATATGGTCATTGTACTAGAAAATCAAATAGGAAATATGTCTACTTGTTCCTAGTATATTGCACGATCACTAAATTAAGAGTTTTTCCTAAATATTAAAAGTGCATTGCAGCAAGAGAGGGGAACTTTATCCTTCCGCCAGTAAAAACAGGATTGTAATATATTGCCATGCTTTCACCATGCCTTTGCCAGTGGCTACTTTGATAATGGTTCATTCGCATACTGAAATGCAACTTAGCCAATGTTATACTCCTGTGGGAGTGTAGCAATTTGCCACAGTCACCAATCTCTGATAGTCTATTCTGTCAGAGTTCACAGTCCCACGTTTGCCAGACAGAGATGTTAAAGTTGTATAGTTTCTCGGATGGAGGCAGGGGAGGGCTGGGAACTTGTGGCCTGGGGGGCAAATACAATCTACTGGCCCATTTCTTCAGTCGCTCCAGCCCAGCATCCCAGCCCATCCACTTTTAATACTGGCATTAATGCTGTTAAGGCAAACGAGACCACATAGCCTAGCTGAAATGCGGCAACTCTAGTGATACCATAGAGCTTACAATTTAAGTACAGCGACATGATTGCTACCATAGATCTTACAAGGGAAATGGGTTATGCTGTTAGTGTAGCTCTATTTGGATTTTAGCTCTGTAGTATCATTTGTGTAGGTCTATTTCAATTGTGAGCTCTGTGAAATCACTAATATAGCTCCATTTACAGCAGCAATTGGGAGACTGATTAAGGTAGTGGCCCGATGGCCCAAACATGCGACCAGCCCAGGGGGCAATTGCCCCTCTGCCCCCCAGGCCAGCCCTCCCCTGGCTGGAGGGCAGAGACAGCAGCTGCCCTCCATTAACCCTTCTGAGTTCCACAGGGATATGCCTTTTGACATATTTAGTGCTCACTAATTTAGTGCTCACTGCTTGATTTTTTAGTATTGGTTTGATCTTTGGTCCTTTACCTTCCTATTACTTGGGTATTAAACATGAGGAAAGGGAAATCCACATATCTATTAAAGGTCACTTATGCTTTTTGTATGTGTGCTGTATATTCCCCATCCCTATCTACAACATTTTCATCAACCTCTGTAAAATTACCACATCACTGTTAAAAATAAATCTAAATAGGGTTTGGCCTCAAAAAAGGGTGTGGTTAAATGAGTGGTAGGGCCAAGGTGTGGCTAAAGGCACCAGAGGATGCTGTGCCTAGAGGAGCTTGGGATATTAACCCTTAGCATCACAATATCATCTGTCTCTCTGCACTCCTGCTAACTACATCTAAAACTCCTGTTTACTGGGTATGATATTAACCCTTAGCATCACAATATCATCTGTCTCTCTGCACTCCTGCTAACTACATCTAAAACTCCTGTTTACTGTGTATGACATTAACCGTTAGCATCCCATATCCGTTTGTCTGCAACTATTGTTATTAATCTCATTTCTGTTTGATCAACCCCCTTCCCCTTTCATCCTGCGTTCCTACTGAGGTCTGATTTTGGTAATTTCTTTCACATGGGTGTGAAATAACTTGCTTATCAGCTCTGATAGTCATTTGGTCAGCCTTTGATTGTTAATTAAGCCAAATAAGCCTCATGTGTATAAGACTGCTATATAATATCAGGAGTATAGGGTGACACACTAAGGGGCTCCCCATCTAAAGTGACCCATCTTAAGTGATAAGAAGACTTAAGCAGGACTTGAGCAGGAGTGAAGCAAGAGACAGAACTGATTACACTGGAAAAAGAACACCCCCTAAACAAAGCTACAAAGGATGTGAAGCAAACACCAAAATGAAAGTTCTGCAATTCTACTAAACCTCAAGATTCTCTGTACAACACCAGCTTGTGGACAAAACAAACTCTTCCATCATGAGAAGGTGCACTCGGCCCATTTGGACTGGTTCAACACTATGCCCTCTGCAAACAATATCTAAATATCTAATATTCCTTCTCTCCATAGCTGAAGTTCTCACTAAAATATCTGGTTCCTTCTACCCTCCACCACCTCCTCCACCCTAGGTTTATGTCTCTCCTTCACTTCTACCATCCACACTCACCTCTACACACCAACTCCTTACTCTTCTCCGCTCCAACACTCCTCCACACCACACAATCCAAAAACCAAATACACACAAATCACTCTCATCTCCTGTCTCTCTCTCTCTTCTTCTTTTAATGGCAGCTGGAGATATCTCTCCAAATCCTGGCCCCATCTCCATTCACAAACACTCTACCTCCAGTCAGCATAGGAGCAATTCAAATCTAATCACCATTCCCTGCCTTCAACCTCAGTTTCTTCCCTTTTCCTGTGCATTGTGGAATGCTCGCTCCATTACTAACAAATATAACACTGTGCATGATCTCTTTTTCTCTCGCTCCCTCAGTTTACTTGCTATTACTGAAACTTGGCTCTCTCAATCTGACACTGCTTTAGAGGCAGCAATCTCTTATGGTGGTCTCTCCTTCTCTCACACTCCACGCTCAGCTGGACGTGGGGGAGGAGTGGGTTTGCTGCTCTCCGTACATTGTCATTACAAACCAATTTCTCCCCCATCTTCACTCCGCTTCTCTTTTGTACTGCATGCTGTCCGTATCTTTGCTCCAGTCTCTCTACAAGTTACAGTCATCTATCGCCCACCTACCACTACACCTTCAGACTTCCTTTCCGACTTTGAATCATGGCTCTCCTTCTTTCTCTCATCAGACACACCTTCACTTCTTCTGGGGGACTTCAACTGTCATGTGGATGATCCCTCCATCTCCTGGGCATCCCGTTTTCTCTCTTTAACATCTGCATTTGGACTAACCCAGTGGACGAATGCTAGTACTCACAAGGACGGTCACTTCCTAGACCTTGTGTTTACTAGTAGCTGTGCACTCTCAGATTTTAATATCTCTCCTCTTCCACTATCAGATCACCATCTTCTAACTTTCAGCATTACTTATACACCTTCCACAATCCCTGCTTCCTCTCACCGCTTCACGCGTAACCTCAAATCCCTTAATCTCACGGCTCTCCAGTCCTCCCTGGCTACTGGACTTTCATCTATTCCCATTAATCCTGACACTAACAGCCTTGTCAAAACATACAACTCAGTCCTATCCTCCTCTTTGAACCTGCATGCACCTCTGTCTCTCCGATCGGCTCGCAGAACTAACCCGCGGCCATGGCTTAATAAAGACACCAGCTTCCTCCGCTCCTGTACCCGTTCAGCTGAATGACTGTGGAGAAAGTCTGGCTCTCTGGCAGACTTTCTCCACTACAGGTTCCTCCTTTCCTGCTTTAACTCTGTTCTGTCCCTTGCAAAAAAACATTACTTCTCACAACTAATCAACACTCATAAATCCAACCCCCGACGACTTTTCTCTTCCTTTGACTCCCTCCTTCGCCCACCATCTGCTTCCCCCGCTAACTCCATACAGCCACAAGACTTTGCTGACTACTTCAAAGCCAAGGTGGACTCCATCCGGAATAATATACCACCTTGTATATCTCCTCCTAGCCTCCCTCGTTCCCCTCCTGGCACTCTTTCTCACTAGTCACGGAGGAGGAACTGACTAACCTACTATCCTCCGCTCCGTCCACTACATGCGCACTTGATCCGCTCCCCTCATCCAATCCCTCTCCCCCACACTAATCCCTATCCTGTTACAAATTTTTAACTCCTCCTTTGCCACCGCTACCTTTCCTGATGACTTCAAACATGCCTTAGTAAAACCTATCCTTAAGAACAACTCTTCTGACAGTAACACACCCTCTAGCTATCAACCAGTTTCTCTTCTGCCTTTTGCCTCTAAACTCCTGGAACGCTTAGCCTACTCACGCCTGCTTGACTTCCTCAATGCATACAACCTGCTCGACCCTTTACAATCTGGATTTCATAATGCTCACTCCACTGAAACTGCTCTTACAAGAGTTGTCAATGATCTTCACATTGCCAAATCTCAAGGTCACTATTCAATTCTTATCCTGCTTGATCTCCCAGCAGCTTTTGATACTGTTGATCATGCACTCCTCCTCCGCATTCTTCACTCTTTAGGAATCCGCAACACAGCACTGGACTGGCTCTCCTCTTATCTATCTAACAGATCCTTCAGTGTCTCCTCTGCCACCTCTTCATCCTCCCCCATCCAACTCTCTGTTGGGATTCCTCAAGGTTCTGTTCTAGGACCGCTTCTGTTTTCTCTTTACACAATAACACTTGGTGATCTTATTAACTCATTTGGTCTCAAATATCACCTCTATGCAGATGACACCCAAATTTACTTATCTGTACCTCAACTCACTTCTGATATCCAAGCTAAAGTCACAGATTGCCTCTCGGCTATCTCAGACTGGATGGCTCATAGGCACCTCAAACTCAATATGTCCAAAACTGAGCTGCTCCTCATCCCACCTAGACCTTCCAGGTGACTGTAAATGGCACTACCATAAATCCAGTATCAGAAGCACGGTGTCTAGGGGTGATAATTGACAACTCTCTCTCATTTTCCTCTCATATTAATGCCATTACTAAATCCTGTCGCTTTCTTTTGTGTAACATTGCAAAAATCCGTCCCTTCCTCTGTTCCTCCACAGCTAAAATTCTTATACATGCAATCATCCTCTCCCGCATGGACTATTGCAACATTCTTCTGTCTGGCATTCCTGCTTCCCATCTCCAACCACTTCAATCTATACAGAATGCTGCAGCACAAATTACTCTTCTGTCACCTAGGTTTGTCCCTGCCCCACTCCTCCTCAAAACTCTCCATTGGCTGTCTATCGAACTCCGGATATCTTACAAAATCTTACTTCTCTCTTTCAAGACACTTCTCTCCTTTACTCCTTCTTACATTTCCACTCATCTCCCGTTATACCCCATCCCGCCACTTACGTTCAGCCAATGACTGTCTTCTCTCAGCTCCTTTTGTCTCTATAGCCCTGTCACGTATCAAACCTTTTTCTCTCATTGCTCCGTATCTATGGAATGCTCTACCATCCAACCTGCGCCACTGCACCTCTCTGATAACCTTCAAATCTCACTTGAAAATGCACCTCTTGGATAAAATCACAGCATGCTAGAAGGCACTGATGTTGTACAATGAACGCTCTTATAAATTATTTACATTACTGATGTCCTCTATTATCATGAAAACTAGCACTGTATTCAGCACTTGACCCTAATGTACTCTGTATGTCTCCCATTACCACTTTAGATTGTAAGCTTTTGAACAGGGACCTCTCACCCAATGTTTCACTCTACAAAGCACCTGTAACCCTGTATTGTTTAAATCCTGAAATTGTAAACAGCTGCGTACACTTGTGGTGCTATATAAACATATTCATTCATTCATTCATGTAAATCTGACCCCGATTACCAGCAAAACCCACTGGTCCATTAAGGAGGATGCCTAGGCGTCTCTAAAAAGGTGGAGCGACCTACCAGCAAGTGCCAGGGTTTCTTGACACATGAGGAAGACTGTTTGTCAGACTTAACCTTCACAGCTGATCACTTGGGCTGCCAGGCTTGTCTGGACTTTGCGGTGGGACATACTTGAAGCCTGCAAACCCTGTGTGGTCTCTGCTCCCTTGATTGGTGGGAGGATGAAAAAGACACCTCTTCCTCACCAGAAATAGATGCTTAGAAGCGATTTGAGATAACAAGGTACTCTTACCCCTAGTAGCGTCACTGATGAACTGTTTCAGATCAGGTCCAAACAGAGACTTGCCCTGACATGGCAAAGAAACTAATTACTTTTTAGAAGATTGGTCCTCAGACCAAATCTTGAACCACAGGGTGAGGCCTTAGAGGAGAGTCTGACAGCATCAAAGAGGGCTTCATAATTGTTGGCCTCCTTAATGCCATAAGGACCAATAAGTCTTCCTTGGCCACATGAGCATGGACATCATCAACCAGTTGCTCGCCCGAAATGGCAACTGCCCTGTTAACCCAGGCAGAGGCAAAGATAGGTCTTAGAGCTGCCAAAGTGGCAGCAAAGGGGGCTTTGAGAATAGAATCCAGCCTCTTATCTGCACCTTCCAGCGGGAAAGAAGCACTCTATGCGATGAAATGGGGGGTCCACATTGGAGGGAGAAGCCCACTGAGTCAAAGCTTTAGCCAAAAACAGGTATGGCTTAGAAAAGCATTTATTGAGGAAAAAGCCTTTTATCATGAGTTTCATCACTCATCCTTAAGGATCTGGTCAAGAGTGTTATTGGGTAGAAAGAAGGGAGAAGACTTCTACACCTCTGTAAACTTCCAGAAAGGGTGCTCTTTCATCTGAGGGGTCTCTATAACCGCCTACTGAGCCCCTTCACAAAGGGGAGTGGATCAGCCTCACAGGAATCTTCATATGAGTAGGAAGAATCAATGTCTTCATATTCTCCATCATTCTCATCTGAAGGCAATTCCTCCTCAGAGGAAACCCCAAGAAGCTGTGAATGAGCCCTAGAAATGGGGCAATATGTTTAAAGGTAGGGGTAGGTTTCCATGACTGAAGAACCCCCTGCAGACAGAAGGGGATTTGGTAGGGCTAGGTTTCCATGACTAAAGTACCCCCTGCAGACAGAAGGGGATTTGGGTCCCACATTTAGGATCCATAGAACTCGCTCATCTGTGCTTAAACTGCCTCATGACTTTAGGTGCATTTTAGAATCCTTTTACTGTTTATAATGATTAGTCACTGTAAATAGTAATCTACATGCACATATATACAATAATGTTTTTATTAACATAAATATTACAATTTATGTTTTACAAGACAATAAATTATTTTCAAAGCTAGACCCATTTAGGCACAACTTTGTTATACAACAGGTGGTTCAGACATATATAAAATGGATGTCACGTAGCCAGTGCCTGGTCATAGGTAACAGGACACCCGCATTTCACACCCCCAGTCATGCAGGTGCAGATGTCACAGATTGCTTTGCACTTACAAAAAAGCTACTTTCCACATATGTGCACAGAGGACACAATCACTTTACACCAGGGGAAAGTCTATTGTTGGCAGGTTGGAGATGATGGGAGTTGAAGTCCCAACATCTGGAGATCCAGAAATTGACTACCCCTGCTTTACACATACCTGAAAAGTCTGTATGGATGTGTACATGTGCCCCCATGAGTCCAAACATGGTTTTGGTTTTAGATGATGTCTACATATACTGATATGTGCACAGTAAATGGTTATGTGTGAACTGGAAGCTCTTCTTTTCTTTCCAATGCATTATAAATAACCCTTTGAGTGCCAGAGAGAGATACCTGTCTGGAGCTCAAAGGGTAAAATTAGCAAAAATTTTACGTTGTGCGAGGATAACCCACTCCTCACTAGAGAGTTATCTTTGCAATCATGAGTGGTGGGTACACTGTTGAATTTGCCACAGACTCAAGCCCCAGATCTTTTTGGAATTTAGCAAAGACCCTGCTCTCTAGGAAGCCCTGTTTGGCAAGAGGAACAATGTGTTGGAGATGGGGGGTTTGTAAGGGCAGCCCCTGACATGAGCACCCTCAATAGCCCAAAAAAAACTTATCTGGCAAGCAAAGGATTAATCTAGGGTAGAAAAACAAGGAGAGTCTGCCTCTGTATAGGATAAGCAAGACAGAAGTAAAATGGTGACTGCAAAACTGACACACAGAAAAAAAAAAAAACAGCAAAATGGGCATTCTGGGAAACAATCTTCTCTGTTGCTTGCTGCCTAGCAATGCCTATGCCGCCGTTTGTGGATTGACAACAGCCCCCTTGAAGCTCAAAGTGGACTGAATGATATGGACCTCTCTGACTGTTGTATGTTAAACAGTTGCAGGTAAATGCAACTCCCCGAACGGCGTGCAGACGCGGGGGGAGCCTGGAATTCGATGACGGTCATAGTACGTCATCAGTCGTTCAGTCAAATCGACCCTTGACGTACTATGACTGTCAAGGGTCATTAAGGGGTTAAAGGGGATGTTGCACAAAAATTGTTATAATGTTTATAAAAAAAAAAAAAAAAAAAAAAAGTAGCCAAGAGACCCAAAACCCCCAGGGGACATCTGAGGGGAGCAAGAACTCCAGAAGCAAATAGTGGGGGAGTGAAAAAAAACCCCAAAACATAGAATATAGACCAAAAGGTAGCAAAAAGGTTAATCCCATAGACTACAGCCATCCTTAATCCAAAGCCCTCCAAATGAAACACACATAACAAAGATACCCATAGTAAGCTCCAGAGCCTGAAAACAGCCCCTGTATGGAGAGGCAACAGACTTTGGGACATAAGTGGACTAAGGCACAAAGAGTTACTCACCAATCTTCTGTCTTCAAGAGACCTTGTTATGAGTGAAAACTTGGCAGCAAGATTCCCTCCACAGGGTTGAAGAGGTCCACAAACACCTGTGAACAGGGGCGGACTGATCATTCAGGCATTCAGTTACAGACAGGGGGCCTGCGACCGAGGGGGGCCCGCCTCCGTTTAGAGGTCCATTCAGGATCTGACTCCTGCATTTAGGTGCCTGCACCGCTTACAAGAGTAAGACACTGCACCTGTGGCTAGTCTTGACTTGCTGCCAAGACTCACTTTTACTGTCTGGCAGCAAGCAAATCTTCTCTTCATTGTGTTTGAGACTGAATGAAGAGAAGTGAGTACTCCTCCCTCCACATGCGTGCGCGACCTCTTGGGCTGCACAGCATGCGCATTGATGTCATCACAGCCTGCAGGGGTGTGTGTTGCTGACAGGAGGAGAGAGAGGGGCTCGGATCGCACCAAGGTGGACACTCAGACTCTCAGACGGTGGACCCCCAAGAATCCGGACCAAGGAGGCAGACAAAAGACCCACGCTCACAGGCCAGCCAATAAGCCCTCAGCCCACCCAAGGCCAGTATCCCCCAGGCCAGCCAGTGACCCCCCCAGGCCATCCAAGGCCCATAGGCCAGTACCCCCAAGGCCTGTCAGTAACCCCTCAGATGACCCATGACCCCTAGGCCAGTACACCTCAGGCCAGCCAGTAATCCCTTAGTCCACCCAAGGCCCCATGGCTAGTATCCCCCAGGCCAGCCAGTAATCCCCCCAGGCCATCCAAGGCCCCTAGACCAGTACCCACAAGGCCAGCCAGTAACCTCCCAGGCCATCCAAGGCCCCTAGGCCAGTACCCCCAGGCCATCCATGGCCCCTAGGCTAGTACCCCCTCAGGCCAGCCAGTAACCCCTTAGGCCATCCAAGGCCCCTAAACCAGTATTCCCCCCCAACCAGGCCATCCAAGTCCCCTAGGCCAGTACCCCCCAGGCCATCCAGATACACCCCAGGCCAGCCACTACCCCCCCTCTACACCCAGGCCAACCAAGTAACTCCCCTCCCATGGCATCAACTACCACTCGCCAGTCAGCCAGTCAGCCCGCCCTCATGCTCTCCAGTCAGCCAGCAAGTCCTCAGGCTCTCCAGTCAGTCAGCCAGCAAGTCCTCAGGCTCTCCAGTCAGCCAGCCAGCAAGTCCTCAGGCTCTCCAGTCAGCCAGCCAGCCAGCAAGTCCTCAGGCTCTCCAGTCAGCCAGCAAGTCCTCAGGATCTCCAGTCAGCCAACCAGCCAGCAAGTCCTCAGGCTCTCCAGTCAGCCAACCAGCCAGCAAGTCCTCAGGCTCTCCAGTCAGCCAACCAGCCAGCAAGTCCTCAGGCTCTCCAGTCAGCCAGCCAGCAAGCCCTCAGGCTCTCCAGTCAGCCAGCCAGCAAGCCCTCAGGCTCTCCAGTCAGCCAGCAAGCCCTCAGGCTTTCCAGTCAGCAAATCCTCAGGCTCTCCAGTCAGCCAGCCAGCAAGCCTTCAGGCTCTCCAGTCAGCCAGCCAGCAAGCCTTCAGGCTCTCCAGTCAGCCAGCCAGCAAGCCTTCAGGCTCTCCAGTCAGCCAGCCAGCTAGACAGCAAGCCCTCACGCTCCCAGCCAGCAAGCCCTCCGGCTCTCCAGCCAGCAAGCCCTCCAGCTCTCCAGCCAGCAAGCCCTCCGGCTCTCCACTCAGCAAGCCCTCAGGCTTTCCAGTCAACCAACCAGCAAGCCCTCATGCTCTCCAGGCAGCCAAACAGCAAGCCCTCAGGCTCTCCAGGCAGCCAACCCTCAGGCTCTCCAAGCAGCAATCCCACAGTTTAGTAAAAAACAAGAGAGAAACAAAGGCGCCTCCTTGTGCAGAATACTTAGCAAAAATGAACCTCCACCAAGATCACCCAGTGATTGGGTATTTACAAAAGTTAGTGCTGTGATTCAACTTATGTATACTACAGCTAGACAAGTTTTCTGGGATATCATACAGTCCCAAGCACAGTTAACAATGGGACCCTCTGGATATGGGCTGCTCCTGTAGCACACGCTCTCTCCTAATAGCACAAAATCACGAATTATAAAAACAAAACAAAAAAAAAAACACACAGGGCACCCCATTGTGTAAATCTCATAAAGCACAAATAGAGGGAATATATATTAGTTATACTCACAACTGTGATGGTCAGAGGTATGTCTGACAAAGTAAGCAGATAAAGAGATTCCCGTCTCCACTCGCTTGTAACTCCGGATATCCTCAAAGTGTCTCTAGACATCAACTCAATCAGACGTAGATATACTCCAATATAGTACTCTATAATATAATTATTTGAATCTATAGGTATCCAACAAAAAAAATCATAAAAATAACTGAAAATAAAAATGACAGGTGGGACTTAGTCTGTCATGGGGCGGGGTAGATAATGTAATGGGTTGGGCTGATTATGTCATAAGGTGGGGCTTATGATGATGTGGGGTGGGGACAATGATATCATGGGGGCACGGCTTAGGATGTCGGGGGGGCAGACCTCTTTGACACAGGGGCCCTGGGTCCTCTGCCCCTGTGAACAGGTCGATCCACTCCAGGGAAGCCCAGCGGTGAGAACTCGCCTAATGGGGCATAATACATAGCACAAGACTCTGTGTTTTGCCCATTCAGCTTAAGGCAAGACACATAAATTGTGTGAGTTAGTGGGCAGCAGGTTGAGCTGGAGGAGGGAGTCTCCACTCAAAAGACTGTAGAGATATGTCCTGCCCTCCAGTAGGAGGGACTCAACTCCATGGTACCAGTGCTCTATATTGGATGTTAGAGAAAATAGCATGCAGTGTCATTTAGCTGCTTCTGCTAGAGCCAGTAGAATATTATCAGGTATAAAACTGGGTATTGATTCTCATGGTGGGAATATGATTCTAACGCTTCAAAAAAAACAAAAAAAAAACAAAACAAAAAAAAACCTCGATATTGCTACATCTAAAACATGGAATACAGTTTCGGGCTGGAAAAAGTATAGCGATGTCCAACAAAATTGATAAAGGGATTAGAAACGTTTAGTTATAAAGACACTAACCCAGTGAGTCTCAATCTTTTTGCTCAAGAAACCCCACTACATGATCTGTAGATTTCAAGGCACCAATAACATTTTAATTTTTCAGCAAATAATCAAAGTTACAAGTACATAAAAAGGATTTTGGTGAAAGAGAAAGCAGAGCAAACAATCAGAGTGTAGTAATTGTAGAGTCTTATGAACCTTCACCAAACAAACATGGCACTAGGAATAAGAGGCTTAATCTGGCCTCCACAGCTTGAGAGGGATACTGGAATACACTATAGCACTGTGTTCCTTCAGTATACTGGTTTCACATTTTTCCACCAACACTTTCCAGATCAGATTCTTGGCATCAATAGACTTCAAACAACACCCTCCTAACCAGTTATCTGGCTTAGAAAGGCTGGTAGAGTCTTAATATGTGTACTCAACAAACTAAAATACTTACTATGGTTTAATACATTTATTAAAACACATACAAAAAAAACAAACAATACATAATAGAATAAGGCTGAAACCTTCTGATCTTGAAAGTGTAGCTGGAAAAAAGGTGGGAACCAGCATACCAATAGAAGACCAATATTGGGGTGTATTCTAGTATCCGCTCTCAAGCTATGGAGGCCAGTTTAAGCCCCTTAAAATGCGAGTGATATTCCTAGGTGGTGGCTCACTGCGTAACTCTACTTTATCCCCACCAGCTAACATTCATTTTTCAAATACAGAGCAGACAGATGAGAAAGAAAAGAAGAAAATCTGCTGAAAAGAGCCCAAGAGGACCCGTCTGTCCGGGAGCTCAACCCAGTGGTTTTTAATCCTGTGTTCCACATGGACAAAGAGAAAAGAAATAAACAGTAAATTTGTTAAAATCCTCTTTTCTCTTTCATCCAATGTGGAATGCGGGAACCATGAGATTTTCCAAGGCTATCCTCCAAGATTCCAAGGGAGGAAAAAAGAAAAAATGCCCTACATCTCAGACAAGTATCCAAAAGACTAAACTGGTACAACATGTACCTCAGGTGTCAACCGACAGCGAACTTACACAGCAAATAACAAAAAACAGGAATCAACAGTGTTCTGATATCTGAGAAAGAAGGTAAGGAAGCTCAAACAGACACCAAAGCCTGAAGGACCCTCCAAATAAAACTGGATTGTGCTGAAGCCAGCTCATTTACACTGTAAGACCAAGCAACTAATAAGATTTGAAATTTTTACAGTAGGAAAATGGGTAGACTAGATGGGCTGAATGGTTCTTTTCCACCATAAAATTCTAGGTTTTCACATATAGCTCATCAGTGGCATGATTTTTGTAGGTCCAAGATGCCCCCACTGACTTGGTGGAGTGACCCAAAAGGGTACAGGTTTCTTCCACAGAACATGTGCCAGTCAAATGGTCCCCTTAATCCAGGAGGCTATAGTAACCTTAGATGCAGCTTGACCTGCACTTCGGCCCTCTGGAATGAGAGAGTGACTCATTTCTTTGCAAGGGTTGCATGCGCTGAACATAGTTGTTCAAGCATCTTACCACATCCAACAAGTTCATTTCTTGCTACTGTCTATTGGAAAAAAAAGTACAATTTCCTGGTTGATGTGAAAATCTGAAACAATCTGGGCAATCCCTGTAGACATTGGAGTGAGGAATGAGCAGTCAAAAAGTGACCAGAAGATAAAATTGTATCTTGAGCCTGGGAAAGTCTAGAGAAGGATTCATACATTTATAAGGCATCTACCTTGCCACTGCATAAACCTGTTTTATAGGTAACAGTCTTAAATGGATAGTAATGTTTCCGAATAAAAGCAGCTCCAATTAATCTTCATAGTATTTACCCATGGAGAGTGTTATTTCAATGCTGTCAGAGTTGTATTCAAGAGTAATTAAATGATAAAGTATCCCCCACCCCTTTTACTGATGTAACACTGCTCACCTCAGAGCAGCAAGACTGTTCAGATGGATTGCAGAGAGGGACAATCTTCAGTGAGCATAAGGGAAAACCTGAAAACTCTATCAAGGGGGCAGGGTTTTTTTATTGTTCTCACAGTAAGAAGATTGTACCTTGCTGCAATCTGTCTGGTCTGTGGACCAGATTCCACATCTGAGGGGAGGCAGCTTACACTAGGTAAAAGTGGCAGGAGGAGGAGGATACTTTATCATTCAATTACTCTTGAACTACAACTCAGACAGTATTGAAATAACATTCTCCATGGCCCAAATACTATGAATATTAATCGGAGCAGCTTTTATTTTGAAACATTACTACCACTTTAACCTGACAGGAAAAACAATATGTTTGTACAAAGCTTTGTAATTCATATGCTTTGTTTAATGCTGATGTTGTATCTCTATTATCAGATATCACCAATATTAAAGTCTATGTAGATGACATCTCCCAAGACGATTAAGAAGAACACATAGATACACTTTATAAAGTCCTACCTACTCTGTTTAAAGTTGAATATATTGTATACTGAAAAAAAAATCTCAAATAGCAAAAAGGTTACCTTCCTTTGTGACTAAGGATGAGGTTTATAAAATAATTACAAGTAAAAGTGGTACCAATTACTAGGTCTCACACCGTTAAGCAACTGAGAATTATTATTATCCACTTTAATTATGTTATATTTGTATCTAACTTTAGTGTCTTCGTGGCATCTCTATATAGCTGGGAACCTAAGTTGGACATTGTCTATTACAATAATATTGCCTTTGAAGTGGCATATATTAGGTTGCATACTTCAACAGATTTAACTCCTATTGTCCTGTTTTTCAAACATACAAAGGAAATATCTCCTTTTAGGGAAATTACTGTTGTTACCATCACCATTTTAAAATCTTGTGATTTTGCCCAGGGTTAAGACATACATTTACAGATCAGTAGCCTCATTAGCTACATCACAGAAACAGGCCATTCCAGATAAAAAGGCTTTAGGAAGCGGATTAATTAAATGGTCCATCCTCTTAGAGGATCCACAAATTAATTTTTGTACATGACAAAGCTTTTACATCATTAGACTATTTACCTTCACCACGTACTGCTATTCAATGGGAATCACAACATTGTCCCATGGTTTATTATTCATATCTATATTACACTGATGGATCAGTTGTTAACTCCAATAATGAAGGGGTTAGTAAATCAGCAGGTTCAGGAATAGTTAAATATTACAATAACATGTCTTGGCCATTCTACTCAGTATGCTGCAATTCAAGCACTGATACAGGTCCAATTCTTATCATTACTCAGCCTATTTAGCACTTTTTACTGTAGAGGATATTACAAAATGGAAGTAGTTTCCTTAATGCTAAAAGGAAACCTCTAAAGCATATTGCAAAATGGAAAGTTATAGCTGCTTATTAAATGTAAAGCCCGGTATTGAGATTGTACACAAACCAGATCATAGAAAGCTAGGTACCTCTGTTCATACTTTAGGTAACCAGCTTACTCTCTCTCTCACTTAAGCTGTCAGAAGTCTGGTACATACAGCAACTACTCATTCTAGATGTAAGTGAAAACCTGCCATTAGCCTTGCCGCAGTTAAATGCTTGCTTTGATAAACCAGACATAATTCACATGGTTATCCTACTAAATATTCATATGCGTTAAAAGATAGGCAATGCTTGAGTCTTGGGAGGGCTATCGCTAGAGGACGGGGAGGGGTCCCTGGTTCCTGGGGGTGGGGTGGGACACCCTTCATTGATGATCCGTTCCCCGTCGGGGGACAGGGGTGGTACATGGGGTATGTCTATGTGTGATACATGCTGGAATTTTGGGAGTTTTCACTTGGGGATGACTTTCTAAGTTTCTAGATGTTCTTGGGTCATGACAAGAATTTGTAAAAATTCTTATACCCTCACCCGGATGGGTACTAATATGTAACTGATGTTTAGCCAATGTTTGGGCATTTGTTTTATATGCTTTCTACACAAGCAGGATGGTTCCACAGTGTGGATTTGGTGGTCATTGGAGTCTTGACCTCCCCTCGGGACTGTGCGGCAGTTGACTCCCTATTTTTTTGGGGATGACTGCTTCCAGACATGTATTCTCTCTCTTCTGGACTGCTTCTCTTAACAGTCTTCATTTCTTCTGTCTCGAGTTTGTGCATGGGGGGAATGGTGTGGTGGGGGTTGGGGATGACCTATTTATGCATAAGCACGCTTTCCCATGGAATCCATTATGGTTATACCCCAATCTTTGATTAAAGGGCTCTCAGTCAATGCCAGGGGGCTCAATATACCAGAAAAGCGGTCCACAGCTCTTAGGGACTTTCAGAAGCAGAGTGCTGATGTGGTGATGGTTCAGAAGACAAATTTCCCACATAATAAAGAACCCTCTCTCGGTTCTAAATATTATCCGGTGGGGTGGCATGCCTGTTGCCATAGTAATAAAAAGAAGAAGGGTGTATCCATCCTCTTACATAAAAGGATGTCATGGGTTCACCATGACTCACTCACTGATCCAGATGGGTGATTTCTCTTTGTTAAAGGTTTGCTTTTTGGGGTTCCCTTCACCCTAGGCAGTGTATATGCTCCTAATTCCAAACAAACTTCATTCTTAGCTAAGATGTTGCGCCAATTGGTGGATTTTCGCTATAGACAACTGTTGGTAGGTGAGGACCTTAAAGGGATAGTAAAACTTCATTTTAACTTTATTTTATTTTGTAGGCATTAAAAAAACATGAAGAATGATATAAGTCTTATCTCTGAAACCTTTATGGTTTAAGAGATATTCATAAACAAAGTATCTCTTCCCTGTTCAACCAGATCAGAAGGGAGATGCCCAGGTAGACTGCAGAGAGGGACAATCTTCAATTAAGATAATGGAAAAAGCTGAAAAACTTGTCAAGGGGGGAAGGGCTTTCATTGTTTTCATACAAAGAAAATTGTCCCCTTCTGTTATCTGTACTGTCATACAACCAGACTCACATTTGAGAAGAGATGGCTTACACTAGGAAAAAGGGGCGGGGAGGGGAACTTTGCTTGTAAATATCTCATAAACCATAAAGGTTTGAGAGATAAGACTTATATCATTCTTCATGTTTTTTTAATGCCTACAAAATAAAATAAAGTTAAAACGAAGTATTACTATCCCTTTAACGTGCCTTTGGATCCGTTAATGGACTGTTCATCAGGGGTCTCGCATGTTCCCCAAACTTCCATACACAAGTGTAAGAGACGGTTATGCGACCTCAATTTGTTTGACACCTGCCACCTTGTTCATCCAACCTCCCGGGAATACTCCTATTATTCCCCATGCCATGGACGCTACTCCCGTATAGATTTTTTGCTGATGGAGCAATACAAATTGCATACTTTACGAGAGGCTTTTGTGGGCCAAATCACCTGGCCCGACCATGCACCTGTTGGTATAGTTTTTCAATTGGGGGTTGGGCATCAAGGCCCTACAGCTTCGAAACAAAATGAGTTACTACTCAAAGGACCGGAGGCAGTAGAGCGAGTCTTCGGGTGGATCTCTGATTATTTTACATTTAATGAGGGCTCAGTAGAATCGCAGGTGTCTCTGTGGTACTCAGAGATCAACTTATGGGATTGGGAGCGAAGTGTAAGAAACAACAGATGGCACATCTCAACTCAACTTACTTTCTCGTTTAGCAGATCTGACAGCAGCTCATTTAAGAACTCACTCTCCGGCAGACTATCAAAACCTTCTTGCCACTAGGACAGAGATTGCAAATTATTACTCTGAGGTTGCAACTAAGTCTTTCATGTGGACTCATTACGCATATTATATGCAAGGCAGCAAGTGTGGTAGGCTGCTATCACGCATTGCTAGAATTAAAGGTAGGGATTGTAATGAGACGCCTTGTATCATAAGCTGGATACCTCCATTATAGATCCTTTCTCCCTCAGAATAACACTCCAATAGTATACTGAACCTCTCGTTCCCAAACATCAGCCAAGACTTGATGAAGGGAAGAACTCTCTTTTATTGAATCAAACACACAGCTTATATACACTACAGAGACTCTTATCAAGATCAGCATGCAAACGAATACTTTGGTCAAGAGCAGAAACACTGTCCCTTCAGTCACCAGCACCCTTATCAAGATAAGAATGCAGATTAGGACTTGAAATTATACATTCTTAACTGGCTCATCAATAATCTCCTCTGATTGGTCAAGGAAGCACAGCAGGAATCAATTAATATTCCTTAGCACAGACCTGGAGTATAGTGGAAGCAAAGCCCAACCCCCACTATCTCTGCACTCTAGCAATAGATTGGAAGCAACTTTGGCTAAGCTCAGTCTATGGGTGTTAGTCTTTTGGGTAGAAATAGTCTGAAGACATGAGATCCCATATCTCTAACACACCAATATCTCCCATAGCCACCACAGTTCCGTCACATATCTCACCCTTGTCCACCTCCGACAGCCACAGCATGATCCACACAGGTCAGCTCTCTGCTGTCCGGAGTGGACACATAATCTGGTAGTGCCATGTCCGCAACAGTAATTGTCCCAGAAGTCTTGTCCCCAGCCAGCCCCTACAGTCCTGGGGTCTGGATACAATAAGCGAGCCCCTTGTCCGGGGCCAGGAGTAAAACTGGGGTCCTTGGTCCTGGGCCAGAGAAAAGTGTACCTCTTGGTCCTGGCTATCACCAAGTTGGGAGGCCTCTCCTGGGCCAGGTTCCAGGCAGAGCTGGGGTCAAACCCTCCTGGGTCTGGGTCCAGTGGCTCAGGGTCCATAGCCAGTCTAAAAGGTGGACCTCCTTGTGGCAACAGTGTCTCTGGGTTCTCAATGGCCTGGGGGTCCCCTTGGAGAACACTTGGGACATCTCCTCCTTATGGTTGGGCAAGTACCCCACGGGAACAGGAGAGGATGCTGCTCCCACTCTCCTGGGCTGAGGCAACATCCAAAGGGCTACTGGAAACACTGGGGATTCATTTGCTCAGGGTAGGGGCATCCAGAGGACCTGTGAGGAGCGCACTCCCACTCACCAATCCAGGACAAACAGGCTGTGGGCTGCTGGCAAAACTGGGGCAATCCCATCTTCCTTAGGGAGGATGGTGGTCCCCCTCCCTCTGGCTGGATCAACAGTTGGCCTGGTGGGGAATGACTTCCCACCCACCAGGCTGAGGTCAAAAGATCCAGGGTCAACAAGGGCGTCCCTGGTGAGGACCGTGATCCCACTCACAAAGGCTGGGGTATCAGGAAAAGGGGTAACAGGCTTTGGACTGCTGATGAGGACTGTTGTCCCACTCATCACAGCCAAGGTTTCACAGGGCCTGGTGGGCTCGCTCCCATACACCAGGCCAAGGGTCACATAGGGGCTGGTGGGCTCGCTCCCACCCACTGGTTCACAGTCCACAGGGACAGCACAAGTGGCAGCAGCACTGCATCGTGGCAGTCTGCTGGGTTCCTCTTCTTCCAGGCCATCAATTTCCTGGTTTCTTTTCTTTTTGCGGGGGAACACCTGACCAATCTTCCTGGAAATCTTGTCCCGGCACCTGGAAAACACATTTTCCTTGTTCTCCAGGGCAATAGCAATAAGGGACGGACTGGGGATGCTGGTGGGGACCTGCGTCTCATCCACAGCAGCAGGGGTTACATAGGGGCTGGTGGGCTTGCTCCCACCCACCAGTTCACATGTCCAGCAAGCGGGTCAGCAGCACTGTTCTTCAGTCTGCTGGGGTCCTCTTCTTCCAGGCCACAAACTCCAAGGCCATTCTCTGCCTTGAGGAAGACCGCAGTCCCATTCCTCAGGGCCATAACATCGGCACCCCTGGAGAGCACACATTTCTCTTTCCCCAGGGCAGTATCCAATAACAAAGGGGAAGGACAGGGGCTGCTGGTGGGGACCTGCATCTCATCCACAGCAACAGGGGTTTCCCAGGCCCTGGGGAGCTCTCTCCTACTCCCAAGGCCAGGGTTCACAGGGGGGCTGGTGGGGAACGCATTCCCACCCACCAGTTCACAGTCCATAGGGTCAACAAGAGGGCGAGCAGCACTGCTCTCCTTCAGTCTGATGGGGTCCTCTTCTTTCAGGCCACAAAATCCAAGGCCATTCTCAGCCTTGAGGAAGACCACGGTCCCATTCCTCAGGGCCATAACATCCTCATCCCTGGAGAGCACAAATTTCTCTTTCCCCAGGGCAGTATCCAATAACAAAGGGGAAGGACAGGGGCTGCTGGTGGGGACCTGCGTCTCATCCACAGCAACCGGGTTTTCCTAAGCCCTGGGGAGCTCGCTCCTACTCATCAGGCCAGGGTTCACAGGGGGGCTGGTGGGGAACACATTCCCACCCACCAGTTCACAGTCCATAGGTCAACAAGAGGGCCAGCAGCACTGTTCTCCTTCAGTCTGCTGGGGTCCTCTTTTAGGCCACAAACCGCAGGGCCATTCTCTGCCTTGAGGAAGACCATAGTCCCATTCCTCAGGGCCGTATCATCCCTGCCCCTGTAGAGCACACATTGCTCCTTCTCCAGGGCAGTGTCCATTAACAAAGGGGCCATCTTCTTGGGGCTGCTGGAGCTCTCCCTCACTCACAACAGTAGGAAAATCTGGGGAAGGGGCCAAATGCCCACCAGGGCGAATGGTTGTCCCACCCCCTGGTACAGGGGCACTCTTGGGGCTGAGAAGCAACGAATTCCCACTCCTCAGGTCTGGGGTAACAAAGGGGCTGGTGCGCATCACCGTCTCACTCCCCCAGCATGGGGCATCCCAGGGGTTCTGGATGTCTCAAAAAGTACTGTTGCTCGACCAACAGTTTAAGTTGGGCAACCATCTCTTCCAACGGATTGGGTCCTAGGTGGGGCAGTAGATTCTGCATTCTCCACCCCACCGGGTTACAGGATTCAAAGGGATGTTCAATTCCAAAGGTCGGAGCCTCCATCCCAGGGTGGGTGGTCAGCCAGGCCATGTCTTCCTGTGGTATAGTATATGGG
This sequence comes from Rhinophrynus dorsalis, assembly GCA_037306005.1. Taxonomy (NCBI): domain Eukaryota; kingdom Metazoa; phylum Chordata; class Amphibia; order Anura; family Rhinophrynidae; genus Rhinophrynus; species Rhinophrynus dorsalis. The sequence continues at coordinate 189,075,503 of CM074720.1, read as the reverse complement.
GGGGCCGCCCGTGGTCCCTCCCCCGTATGCCTTGCAACCTTCTGGATAAGGCCTTGGTAAGCTTGATCCAGATGTCACTCTTGCTCCACCAGGTCCTCCAGCTCCTCTGCTAGCTCAGGGATATTCTGGAAGCCCATCACTGTCTCCCGGGCATCCCTGATTTCCCAAAACCTACTCTCCTCCTTGCTGCCAAAGTTGGGGTCGACACAGATGGCCTCCCATCCTACTCCTGGGCCATTGTATCCATAGCCCGCAGCAGAACAACAGGGGCGGATCATGCTGTAATACTTCTGCTCCACTTTCTGGTAGAGGGCGATATACTGATCCTATAGCTTACTTTCCACCTTCACAAAGCAGTCCATGCTGTCCTCCCAATCCAGCAGAGGATTGTCTCCCAGAAGCGGCCATCGCAATGCCACCAGCTTCTCAATCCGGCTCCAGTTGGGCTTAACAGCGCCCATTGGTCCTACATTTGCCATGTTCCACCGGCAGGATCCCAGGTACCTCCTAATGCAGCGGATACTAGTACTCCAAGATCCAGGATATGCAAGTTGCTTTGGCCATCCGCAGGATGGGGCCCCCTTGCACTCTGGACCCCAGCAGATCCTCCAGGGCTTCTCCAAGCCTGCTGCAATACTGCTTCCTCCTGCTCAGGTGAACCAACGCTCTATCCACTGCTCTCTGCGTTGCTGAACCCGGGGTCAAGCCAGCGTCTATACCTCCCCCTGGATTCTGGTCTCAGTTTTGCTGTTGCTCCATCCACTGCTTACTGCGTTGCTGAGACCGGGGTCAATCCAGCGGCTATATCTCCCCCTGGATGCTGGTCTCAGTTTCACTATTGCTCCATCCACTGCTTGCTGCGCTGCTGAGACCAGGGTCAAGCCAGCGGCTATATCTCCCCATGGATGCTGGTCTCAGTTTCAGTTCCTTGGGAGAAGCCGAATCCCGCTGCTTGCCACCAGTTGTAACAAGACGCCTTGTAGCATAAGCTGGATACCTCCGTTATAGTTCCTTTCTCCCTCAGAATAACACTCCAATAGTACACCGAACCTCCCGTTCCCAAACATCAGCCAAGACTTGATGAAGGGAAGAACGCTCTTTTATTGAATCAAACACACAGCTTATATACACTACAGAGACTCTTATCAAGATCAGCATGCAAACGAATACTTGGGACAGTTTCTGCTCTTGACCAATCAGTCACCAGCACCCTTATCAAGATAAGAATGCAGATTAGGACTTGAAATTATACATTCTTAACTGGCTCATTAATAACCTCCTCTGATTGGTCAAGGAAGCACAGCAGGAATCAATTAACATTCCTTAGCACAGACCTGGAGTATAGTGGAAGCAAAGCCCAACCCCCACTATCTCTACACTCTAGCAATAGATTGGAAGCAACTTTGGCTAAGCTCAGTCTATGGGTGTTAGTCTTCTGGGTAGAAATAGTCTGAAGACATGAGATCCCATATCTCTAACACACCAATATCTCCCATAGTCGCCACAGTTCCGTCACAGGGGTCATTATATCTCCCAAGAAAATACGAGGAGGGTAGCATGTGCCATACATTTCCTCCGATCTCAGAAGCTTTTAGAAAATTCTTTAGCGATTTGTACAATCTTAAGTCTCCTCTCACAGTCCCTGACCTAGAGGCCTTGAAACTCTGCATTACAGACTTTCTGAAGAGGTTGAACATCCCAAAACTACCGGCAGATATTCTGCACCTTCTGGATTCCCCTCTTACGGAAAAGGAGTTGTTAGATGTGATTCGTAATTCCCCCACTGGGAACAGCCCAGGACCGGCCGGCTTTTCCGTGCGTTATTACATGTGCTTCTCGACTATTCGTTCCCCACATGCTTCGCTCTCTTAATGCCATCTTGAGAGGCGCTCATTTTGCTCCCGCTGCATTAGAAGCGCATATTACCCTCATCCCTAAACCAGACAAAGACCCGTCTTTATGTGCCAACTATCGGCCTATTTCGTTATTGAATAACAACGTCAAATTCTTTGCAAAACTGATTGCCGAGTGATTAAGGACCTGTCTTCCCCAAATTATTCATCACAACCAATCTGGTTTTGTCCCTGGGAGGACAACCCAGGATAACACAAAATGAAAGCCCTGTCACTAATACACTCTGACTTAGTTCGGAAAATTCCATCTCTGCTGCTCACAATCGACACCGAAAAGGCATTTGGTTTTGGTGGTGTATATATATATATATATTATATATATATATATGAGAGAGAGAGAGAGAGAGAGAGAGAGAAGAGATGCTTCTTGACTATTTGGGTTTGGGCCCACAGGGTAAATATGGGATAATATCTCATTATTCCTCACCGATGGCATGCGTAAAAATCAACGGTTCCCTATCGGAGCCCTTTACTATCTCGAATGGGACCAGTCAGGGTTGCCCTCCATCTCCCATAAGTTTTATACTGTCTTTGGAACCACTGCTTAATTTGATTTGCATGCATTCCAACATCTTTGGCCTCCCTTGCGCAGGGGTGAATCCAAGCTATCGTCCTTTGCCGATGATGTCTTATTATTCCTCTCTCGCCCCGAAAAATCGTTGCAGGCCTTGATGGACCTTTTAAAGGAGTATAGTTGTATATCCAATTTGAAAGTCAACATGCATAAATCAGAAATTCTAAACATCAATCTCCTTAAGTCATCTTGCCAAGTACTTCAAACTCTGTTCCCTTTCCGGTGGCTTCCAGATAAGGTTAAATACCTTGGTATCTATTTAGCTGCTGACTTGCAACAAATAGTTAATTTGAACTATCAATTTCTACTCCAGACTCTTCTAGATGATCTTCAAAGGTGGTCTAAGCTTTTTGTCTCCTGGTTTGGTAGGGTCAATTTAATCAAAATGACCACGCCTTCAAAACTCAAACATTTTCAAAGCCATACCTTTGACCTTTTCCCGAGCTCAAATAGCAAAATTGCAGTCCTCCATCAACGCTTTTGTGTGGGCATATAAGAAACTTAGATCCGCTGCTAAGAGATTATATTTGCCGGTCAATGGGGGGGGGGGGTCGCCCTTCCTAATGTGACATATTATATAGCTTCAGCAGTGGTTCTCCTTATTGATCTTGTCATGGATCCCTAAAACGATTGGGCCCAGGTGGTGATTTATTATACTGCACCTGCTACTACCGATAACCTGTTGTGGATGAGCCCAGCAGATAGGCAGGATGTATTCTCTTTGCACACTATACTCCACCACTTGCTGGAGAAATGGGATTTGTTTAACTCTACAGTTATGGCAGCACCTTTTCCTTCATCTTTTCTCTCTATAGTTGAAAATCCCGAATTCCAGCCAGGTCTCCATGGTCATCATTTCCTTCTCTAGAAGCAGAAAAAGATACATACCTTGCAGTCTTTGCTGCCGCCCACAGGCTTCCCATATTTTGCTGAGATGTCGGCAACTTATTCCCTCCCTTCTTCCCACCTATGTGTTACGGTTGGCAAGCAGAACCAGAAGTCAGACGGTATAGTTAATATAACCTTTATTATGAGAATAATAACAGTAATGCAATATAATATATACACACAGTGGGTGATCGAAAAGGCAAGTACTGTATCAGGAATAGCAGTCTCCCAATATCACCACCACACTGTCCGAGACTAGGCCTCAGCCTGCTGGAGTTTTGCAGTAAGGTAGCGCCCAAGAGAGATACTGACTCAGCCTGCAGTCAGTAGCTGGGAGTCTGCTAGCCCCAGGTCAATACTAGGAAGGATGTAGGAATAACAGAACCAACCCTAGGAGCAAACAGACAGGGCTTTCTAGTAAGCAGCAGATAGCCTGCAGATGACGCGTGGAAAGATGCCAAAGAGGCGTCGCTGGAAACAAGGTACTGTGACACTATGGCAGTACCTTTAGGTGAAATATTACATTAATTCTTTAGTACAGAAAGGTCACATGGTTAGAGCGTTAACCCTTTTTGAGAAAACGTTCTTCTCTGGAGTTCCTTCGAAGAACATTTTAACAAAGTTACACCATCTTCTTCTTCTTCACAATCCGGCCCTGGTCAAAACCTTCTTATATCCTAGAATGGGAGTCTGACCTACAAGTGTTGCTTCCTATCCATAGACGGTTCAATATTTTGAGGGAAGCCCTCCATTACACGCCTAATACACTGAAGAAACAATCTAGTTACAAGCTTTTTACCCAATGGTATTACACCCCGGTTCTTCTTCACAGAATTTTTCCTGTGACTCCTTCTAGATGTTGGAGATGCCTGGCTATAGAAGGTTCTTTGTTTCATCTCTGGTGGGAAAGTTGTGTGATCCAGGGATTTTGGAGCAAGGTTATTGCATGCGTCAGTTCTGTTCTCCAGGTGACCTGCGAGATGGAGCGATTGCATGCATACTCCACCGGCTCTTTGGATTCCTTTCAGGATAAGTGGTTGCCCTAGAAGATTTTCTGGGAGATCAGAAATAAAACATAAGTCTCCTTGCTGCATCCTGAATCTTGTCTCCTCTCTTTCACATAATTGAGGTCCCATCGTTAAGCATGAATCTATAGCAGGCCTCATAGGAACCCCATAGCCGTCTTTGTTATCTGACTTTGTGGTTTTTTTCAGCCAGAGGTAGTTTCTTTGAACTGGTGTGTTGTACTTGCATTGCTGATGGCTTGATAGATTTGGAGCCTGACCTTAAGTTTACATAATAATTTACTGCCTTGCCTTGACATTTCACCGGTATGGTGTTGGACTCAGCAGCAGGAGTGAGTAGGCTAGCCCTTCCTCACCTGCCTTGCCACTGACTCCCTGGCTTTGCGTTTGGGGATGGGGGGTATCAGAGCCAATCATGCTCTCTTTCTTTCCCTTCTCTCTCTTTATCTTCCTTTGAATCTTTTCTCCTTTTTATCTACTTTTCCCTGGCTCTGCCTTTTACAGACTCACAATTGTAGGTTGTATTGAGGATTTACCTACTGACAAAGAGATCCTCATGGATGAGCTTTCCATGCTATTTATAATACTACAATTACACAATGACAATGTTGATTCTGGAACTATTGTAACTATTCTTTAGTACTTGTTTCAGTTTATATGTATCACGGTACCCCATGATTGCCTCTTGCAGTATTGCTATAAGTGCAACATTATTTACTTCCTGGCTGTCGTTCCCACTGAGTCGATATTCTTATAGGTCAACAGGTGGGTGAGGTCATCGTTCCACCCACCTGTCAGGGTTTTTAAACCTCAACCTGTGTCATTACCTGTCACGGTTTTTGAAGACTCTCAGACTTAAGGTTTGGTAAAATTTTACTTTATTAAAAGTTAAAGGCAGTCCCCGTAGGGTAAACATACATAACAATATAACATCAATAGAACATACAAAAGGTTCTACCGGCCTTGCCTAAATACCAGGCAAGGCAACCCAAGTGACAATATTAATGACAGGCTCTACCGGCCTTGCCTATACCGGGTAAGGCAACCGTGAGATGATAATTCCGGTTCTACCGGCCTTACCAATACCGGGCAAGGCAGCCCAATGGGATGCTGAATGTAGGCTCTACCAGCCCTGCCAATACCGGGTAAGGCAACCTTTAAGATGGAGAGTTACAAGGTTCTACCGGACTTACCAATACCGGGCAGGGCAGCCCAAGGAGGTACTGTAGTAGACTCTACCGGCCCTGCCAATACCGGGTGAGGCAACCTACAGGATGGTAACGTCAAGGTTCTACCGGCCTCACCAATACCGGGCAGGGCAGCCTGAGCAAATAGACCAGCTGTTAGGTGACTAAGACAGCAGAGAGCATAAGTCTAGAGGTCTTACTCAGCAGAAGTCTATAGCCAGGGATAATCAGACAACTGCAAGGAAGTGGACAGCGTCCGCACGTTGGAACTAATGGTAAATAGTGCCACCAGGTTTAAGGAGTAAACCAGCGTCCGCACGCTGGAACCAACAATGTATATCGCAACCAGGTTTAGTGGAGCAAACCAGCAACCGCACACTGGAACCAACAATGTATATCGCAACCAGGTTTAGTGGAGCAAACCAGCGTCCACACGCTGGAACCAACAATGTATATCGCAACCAGGTTTAGTGGAGCAAACCAGCGTCCGCACGCTGGAACCAACAATGTATATCGCAACCAGGTTTAGTGGGGCAAACCAGCGTCCGCACACTGGAACCAACAATGTATATCGCAAACAGGTTAGTGGAGCAAACCAGCGACCGCACGCTGGAACCAACAATGTATATCGCAACCAGGTTTAGTGGAGCAAACCGGCGTCCGCACGCTGGAACCAACAATGTATATTGCAACCAGGTTTAGTGGAGCAAACCAGCGTCCGCACGCTGGAACCAACAATGTGTATGCAATAGCGAGGAGAACAATGTCGCCGGAGCGACAGCTGGAGGGTGAGACTCAGGAACTCGTACAGGTTAACCCGCGCGGTGCTGGAGCACAGGAACCCCGGAATACAGGCACACCGGAACACTGGAACGTTAGCATACAGGAACTCTGGAACACCAGAACATTAACGTACAGGAACACTGGAACACCGGAACGTTAATGTACAGAAACACTGGAACACCGGAATGTAGCATACAGGAACACTGGAAACAGGCCCAGAGATCTGACAAGCAGGTCAGGCAGAGTGGAGTCAGAGACACCACGAAAGGGCAACCTGGAAGTGCTCAACCTGGGTTTAAAAAGGCTGTGTGAGGAGGGCTAATGACAGACAGCCAATCACGAATACTCAGCAGGTGATAGACACAGTGCAGCACGAATCACGGGCACCGTGATATTACCTTTGCCCTTTTCATGGTGTACCTGAGCTTATTGCTGTGTTGGTCCATTACTGTTCCTGTGCATTACCCGGCTACGTCTGACTACCCCTTCCGGTTCTGACTCCTGGCTACGTCTGACTACCCGGTCCGGTTCTGACTCCTGGCTACATCTGACTATCCCGTTCCGGCTCTGACCCCTGGCTACGTCTGACTATCCAGTTCCGGCTCTGACCCCTGGCTACGTCTTACTACCTGCTCCGGCTACGACCACTGGCAACGTCTGACTACCCGATTCGGTTCTGACCATTGGCTGCCTCTTGGTTTACTCTCCATCGTTGCGCTCTGTTACCATTCCGTGCCTCGGTTTGGTTTTCGTGTTGCCTGTGCCTTCCGCTCTGCACTCGCTTCCATTAGCGGCGCTTGTCGGTCATACCGTGTGTTTGACCTCCCGTGGCCGTCCCGGTTTGGGTGCTGCCTTACCGAACCTCAGTATTGGCCATCAGCCTATTGTATACCCTGTCCGGGTATTGGTGCGCTCTTTCATTTCCTGTTGACTGTGTGTGTGTGGGAGTGCTCTGCACTGCCCTCACATCTACCGTGTCAGTCCAAGGGCCATTTCGTTACTGTCCACCTGCCTGGTGAAGGGTGAGGAAAGTGAGTCCACTGTTCATCCCTGGTCTCGTGAAGGTGTAGTATCCAGACATACGCGTGGAGTACTCGCACTTTTATTCCATCTACCTGTGTGAGTCCCAGGGCCTTTCCATTATCTCTCCTCATCTGTCTAGTGAAGGGTGAGGAAAGTGAGTTCACTATTCCTTCCTGGTCTCTTGAAGGTGTGCCATTCATTCCGTGTATGCAGTGCACCCGCACTATCCTCGCATCCTGTGTAGTCCAAGGGCCATTCCATTACTGCTCACCTGCCTGGTGAAGGGTGAGGAAAGCGAGTCCACTGTTCCTCCCTGGTCTCATAAAGGTGTGTCACTATCTACTGCCACTTCATGTCATTACTATACTACTGTTGTGTCAATTGATGCCACCAGCCTATTTCTTTATTACCTGTCTTTATTGTACTTAATAAAGTTTTATATTAAGTTCATCTGTACATGTCAGTGTGTTAATTTCCTAGTCACACCGTGACAGTATGTTCATTTGTTTAATCAACATTTCAATCTATAGTCTTTTTCAATTGTGAAAACATACAGCCATATTCCGTATTATCTCATGGCATATCTATTTTAAATTGTAATGTGATGCTTCACTAAATAAAGCTCTTTGAAATAATAATAAAAAAAAAATAGGCAATGTATTATTGCTATTTATGATAACACTTGTGTTCTGTCCTCACAGGGTGATAGAATCATGTTTATGTTGATGCATGTACTGGTTTACTTGGTTTTACCCTGTACTTAGTGCAGCTAGCAGTACCACACTGAATTGTATCAACTCCCTAGCAAGTATTGGTAATTCCAGAGCTCTACACTTTGATGGAGGAACTGCCTTCACGGTAAAAGAATCCCAAGAGTGGGTATAAACCCTAGGTATTAAATGGTATATTAATACACCTATCTACCCCTAAGTAGTGGAGTACTGGAAAGGAAAAATGCTACTATTGTCTTCTTGCCCTACACAGTGGTATCCAGTAACTATATATTTACAAATATATATTAACATTTACTGTTTATTAATTATTGTCTTATAGCCCAACACAGCGGTATCCAGTAACTAAATATGTACACATATGTATTAACACACTGTTTATTAATTACTGTCTTATCGCCCAACACAGTGGTATTCAGTAACTAAATATGTACAAAAATGTATAAAAATTTACTGTTTATTCATTTTTGTTTTCTTATTCTAAGCAGTGGTATCCATTAAGAACACTTGTATAAACGGGTATTACTTCTGCTGTTAATGATAAAACTTGTGAAATGTTATAAAGTATGCATATGCATACTGCCTTCACTAATGAATCTCTTTCTGCACCAGGGAGATTAGAGCAATTATGTATTCTACAGGAAATTCAAGATTTTTTTTTCCCCTCGACCCACCCACACACCTACCGTTTCATACTACAGATCCTGATGCTGATGAAAATTGAACGGTTTCCAATTGATGAAAGGTATTCCAAACTACTTGAAGTAAGTCTCATATTAACATTCACATCTATTGTAAGCAACTGAGACAGGAGACATAGAAACACTAGCTCAAGTATATATTACACCAAATGAAGGAGGAAAGCCTATGATGGCTTGGACTTTTTAGTTTGTATTTGTAACTGATTTTGTATCATCCTAACCTACATAAGAACGGCTATCTTAGGATACAGTAACACTACATTATACAGCAACCTGGACCCCTCTTAAGGAGGAATTAAACCCAAGCACACCACGGAATCTTCAAGGAATAGAGTCATCCATTATGATATACAGCCTGTCCTGATTCAAGCTACAGGATTACCACAAGGACTCTGCTGGCATCCATTCTCATAGCCCAATATAAAGACACTAAAAACTTTAGGAATATAATAAGGCATCCTACTGGACTAACACAATGGTGAATAAAGTTGGCATTACTACCCCAGAAGAAAGAAAACTGGTGAGGGATCATATAAATGACCAAATGAATAGAATTAGAGTAACTACTCCACAAGGACTCTGCTGGCATCCATTCTCATAGATCAATATAAAGACACTAAAAACTTTAGGAATATAATAAGGCATCCTACTGGACTAACACAATGGTGAATAAAGTTGGCATTACTACCCCAGAAGAAAGAAAACTGGTGAGGGATCATATAAATGACCAAATGAATAGAATTAGAGTAACTACTCTACAATATGACCTACCACTTCCTGAGCACTGGAAATGGAGAACTTACTGTAAAAATATGAGTTAAGCAGCATTCAAGCAACATGTCAATGGCCTGCAAAATAAATTAAAGCGGACCATTGTCCTCATCCAGGTATTACTCAAGACAAGATACAATACAAGAAATACCCTATATTCTATCTGAATAATGGACAACTGAACCAAAACGGCTTTCTACCAATCAGATGGAATGATACCAGGCTACAATTTGGGGAAGGCTCAGAAGAAGAATATGACTTCCCTGGAGAAGTAAATGCCTAAGAAGGAGCTATATAGTGTTCCAGCATTGTGTGTTCAGACTGGTGGGGAACCCCCGACACAGATGATGGACACAATGAACTGCAGACTAAACTAAAGACTGTGGTTGACCCCACAAAAACCAAATACAGCAACTAGCCATGCCAATGGAATGGAATGAAAAAGGAGGAGGTAAGATGTTTCACAGTTTAAATGCATGGGACACTTGTATACTGCCAAGGTATGTTGCATTTACTAACTCCTCCTATTATAGCCATTCATGCAAATGTGAAAATAATACCTGCAAGAAATTGATAGAGAAAGGAGTATGTAACCTTAACATCTATTCACATAGGAACACAGCAGACTTCTGTATACTTTTTGCAAAAGTAATTATACTCTCTACTCCCTGTTCCAGAAAGAAGACAGTGAAGCTACTGAGGTGGATAAATTCTGTAATTAAAGGTATTCATGAACAAATGAATGTTATGATAAATTCAGATGATGACCTGTGTGAGTATGCAAATTATGTTACACAAAATATTGCTGATTTACCTTATTCTGAAGCAATCTGGGGAACCAATAGCAATTTTAATATTTTAACATATGTTACAAACAATGTTAATAATGTTTATGAATGTGAAACAGGTAAAAATGGCATAAAATTAATAAGCAATGCTGAAATCCTTATTACTACAGGACACTTATTAAATGATACTGTCTATTATTAGCCATATTCCAGACTTAAATGATACAACACTTAACAGAGACATATTAGTGTTAAGAGATGGTAACTTCAAAGTTTGCAGCAATATCAGATATCACTATGCTCTCTGAGAATCTTAAGGTTGTTATTTTATTAATTAAACTTACTGCTTTGAGATTTACAGTCTGGGAATACAGACAACAATTTTGTGTATTGAACAGATAATTAAGAACATATTCCTGAATATGAAACCATCAAAAATAATAACATACATCTCTAAAGCCATGATATACGAATGAATGAATGAATATGTTTAGTTATATAGCGCCACAAGTGTACACAGACCTTTACAATTTAATTTTAATGAATTAAGATAGGCCACTTAATAACTCTACTGACTGTCAATGGGAACTTTTCATTTATTATGAACTCATTATCTCTGATGAAGTTTATACTACTAACTGGGAGACTGAAAACCTTGGTCATGTAATAAAAACGATGGTCACTTAGCCCTTATTCATTCCTTTGATACTCCACCAGATAAATCTTTTTACGATTCCCCAGAAGTCCCAACTTTTTGGATGCTGCCAATTCTATAAGTATGCAGTCTCCTATTAATATTCATTTGGATGGGTCACTTAATCATGTTATTGAGTGTCGTTCTGCAGTTGAAGAAGGGTGTGTCATGGGTAATCATTGGTTATGATTAGTCTGGTATTGGGATGAATAAAACGGAGTATTGGGTATATAATGGTTAAAACACAATTCACCATTTAGCTACTTTTTTTTATAGCACTGTGTATAAAAGGTCATTTGCAGAATGTGTTAGAAACTTTGTTTATATTTAGTGCTTCTCGTGTCTAGGTCCATCTAGAGCTTTACCTTGTGTTTATAAAAAATCCCATGATAAACAAGGACTATTTGCTTTTTTCATTTTTTGTTGTTGCATGGTTCACGCTAAACTTTAGTAACATTATGCTGATAGGGCAAAAGAATACAAGCGGGAATTTTTATGCCAAAATCCTTCATTGTATAGCAGGAAGATTGAATATAGATCAGAATTATTAATTTTGAACTGAATTATAGAATTTTACTAGAAGTAGAGAAAAAGGTGTGGCAAAGCTTACTCTCAAATTGTGTGTAATATATATATATATATATATATATATATATATATATATATATATATACACACACACACACACACACACACACAGACACATTACAATACAATATTTTTTATTGCAAGCTTATATATTATTACTTATACTGGATTTACTAATCATACTTTTTATATTTATGTATAATCTATGGTATATGTATAATAAATATATATACCTGTTTAAGTAGAATTGAAACTCTCACCCCTTTCTTTATTGTACTCACTATATTCTATGGAATTGTAAGGCCATTCTACATATTCAAAATCAGGGGTATGTGAACTTGTACTTAGAGTAGAGAATAACTGCCCTCTGAGACTTTATATGAGATGAAAGGTACAACCAGTTATAAGTCTATGCTGACCCTTCAAAAATCACCCATGAAAGCCACTGATCCATAGCCAAAATCACCTTTGCACTTTGAGAAAAATGGAAGTGACCCCCTACAGGCAAAGGTGGATCTGGATCATACAAGTCATGCAGAGGTGGACTTGTCAACCTTAAGCTTCTGAGTAACCTTCATGCATGGTTTGGGAGATATTCAGAAGCAAAGTTTCCCCCTGAGTGACGTCACCGTTCTAGCTCTCAGAATTGGAATCCGGTCCCGGAACTGGCTGCGGCTCTCCAGAAGTGCCAAGATCACGATCTTTAAAAAAAAATTCTTAACTGGAATGGTCTGCAAAGTGTGCTTGCAAGCCAGGCACACTTTGTAGACAGTTCCAATTAAGTAGATCTTTTTAAAGATCGTGATCTCGGCACTGCTAAAGAACTGCCGGTTGATCTGTGGACCAAATTCCAAATCTGTCCACTAGATGGCAGACTTGGCTGAAACAGCCAGGGAAAGGGAACTTAACTTTATTTTACTTCTGAATATCTCCCAAACTATAAAGGTTTGGGAGACAAGACTTATATCATTTTTCATGTTTTTTTAAGGGCAAAAATATAAAATAAACTTATTTTCAAGTTTACTATCCCTTTAAACCCTTGAGTGCCAGAGGGGTAGGCTACACATTGCGAGCTCTCTGGCACTCAAAGGGTTAATCATCCCTTGGTATACACCAATTTAGAACATCAGCGTTTTATTTATTTTCAGTAGGCAACTTACCCCTCATTTTTGAAAGGTCCAGTGCTCTTTTTTTTGCTATTTGTGTACTGAAAATCTTCCTAACACAATTTCCTTTTTTCAATACTCTGTTTTGTCACACATAAACTTAATCTAAATGGCTTTTTTCCTTGCCAGTTTATTCACCATGGAAACAAATAAATTACACTTAAGAATAACATAAGAAATTAACCCTTTTGAGTGCCAGAGTGGTACGGAATGCATTGCAAAGCAATGCATTCCGTACCACTCCGGCACTCAAAGGGTTATGTGATATTTGTAACTGGTGATTAAGTATACAGTCAATCAGCTAATGTTACTTTCACTCCTTCTTAAGTTGCTTCCCAGCATCAGAATGCTGGAACCTTGTGTTTTCCCGCTGCCAAGGGACACATTTTGGAGTATGCCTCTGAAGAATCTGGAGTCCATGACACATGTCCATAACAGTATTATGTAATTCCATATTTGTGGACAGTAGAACCAACATCAGAGCTAACAGACAGATGTAAGACGTTGAAAGGAAGGAACACAAGCTGGTGTTGATGAAAAAAATCATGTTCCAGAACCTGAGCTCTATAGACGAGTGAGGAACGTCAAAGCACTATGATGAGCACACTCTGATACACGGGGCTCTGGGAAGCACTGGATCAACAGATCGGTGCTTATAAATGCTGGTGAGTACTGATGAGACATATCCTCCCATCAGTAAACATAGGGGGTGTCCCACTGAAGTCTTTGGCTACGAACACTGCACTTGCTACCACAAGCATGGTATTTGTACTTCAGGTCATTTTATTACTCCAAATGATTTCCTTTTAAGCCAGTGGGGGAATCTAAGGGGAAGTAAGGAAAATATATATATTCGTGTCTGCCATATGGACTAAAGAGAATAGGATTTAGGGCAAGAACATTAAAATCCTATTTTCCTTACTTCTCCTTAGATTCCTCCCCCCCCCCCCCATGGTTTGCTGACTTCTTCAAAGCCAAGGTAAACTCCATCCGGGATAATATACCACCTTGTAAATACCATCCTATCCTCACTAGTTCCTCTCCTGCCATTCTAGACTCTTTCACAAATCACAGAGGAAGAACTGACTAACCTCTTATCCTCCTCTCCCTCCACTACATGCACACTTTAATAGCTCCCCTCTCACCTCATCCAGTTCTTCTCCCCCACGCTGATTCCTATCCTATTATAACTCCTCTTTTTCCACTGCTACACTTCCTGACGACTTCAAACTCCTCTGACAGTACCACACCCTCTAGCTATCAACTTGTTATTTTCCTGCCTTTTGCCTCTAAGCTCTTGGAATGCCTAACCTACTCCCGCCCGCTTGACTTCCTTAACATGCACAATCTGTTCCACCCATTATAATCTTGCTGTTACACTGCTTGCTCCACTGAAACTGCTCTCACAAGAGTGGTCAATGATATACACATTGCCAAATCACAAGGTCACTATTCTATACTTATGTAACCTTCTTGATCTCCCAGCTGCTTTTGACACTGTTGATCATGAACATCTTCTCCAAATTAATCATTCAGGAATCCTTAGCTTAGCACTGGACTGGCTATCTTCTTATCTAACTAACCGATACTTCAGTGTCTCTTATGCCACCTCCTCATCCTGTCCACCTCTCTGTTGGTGTTCCTCAAGGTTCTCATCTAGGACTGTCTCTGTTCTCTCTTTACACAATAACATTTGGTGACCTTATTAACTAATTCGGACTCAAATATCCCCTCTATGCAGATGACACCCAGCTTTATTCATCTGCACCTCAAATTACTTCTGATATTCAAGCTAAAGTCACAGATTGCCTCTCGGTTATTGCAGACTGAATGGCTCATAGGCACCTCAAGCTCAATATGTCTCAAACTGAGCTAATACTCATTCCACATAGGCCTGGCCCAGTGCTCTTCCAGGTGACTTTGAATGGCACTACCATAAATCCAGTACCAGAATCATGGTGTCTAGGGGTGATAATTGACATCTCTCTCATTCTCTCCACATATTAATGCCATAGCTAAATCCTGCTACTTTCTCTGCGTAACATAGCTAAAAACCATCCCACTGCAATTCCTGCTCAGGCCATTACCAATCTCTGTTATAATTGGTTCCCATGTTGCCATTGGTTGGGATATGGGGTTACACAGAGCATGAATTTTCCCTGCAGTAACCTCACCTCCCAGCCAATCAGTATCTATCAGGAGGAGATAACGAGTGCACATTTTGTCATCCCTCCAGCAATGAATAGCTGGAGGAATTATGAAATATTTGTGACCCCTAGATGCTGATTGGCTGGGAGGTAAGGTTATTGCAGGGCATGTTTTGTACCCAGCACAACCCCACATCCTAGACAGTGAAGTGTGGGAACCAATTTGAACAGAGATTGGCCACATAAAAGCCAATCGCTCTTCATATTTCCCTCATACTGGCTCAGGCAATGGCCCGGGCATGAAATGAAATGGAGGTATATTTTGTTTTCTCATAGGCAGTGGCAGAATCAGCGGAGGTGCCGATAATGGGGGGTGTTATTTAATTTTCTATTTTTATTTTAATTGCAGGAGTAGACAAAGGTGGACCAGGGTGAAAAAGCTGTGGTGAGTGGGGAATGGGCCATAGGATAATGTTAGTATTTAGGGGATTTAATCCTTTGAGTGTATTGCTTTGAAGGGTATCATTGCTTTGAAATGTGTTGCATACCCTTCTGGCACTCAAAGGGTTATTAATGGTTTTGTTTTAATTATGTTTTTTGGAACTTGGATGAATTGATATGGGGCATAGGGCCCCATATCAACACATTTGCGGGTCACTAGTGTAGAGATGCCTAGTTGCACATGTGTGTTTGCTATTTTTATACTTATATGGTGGTTTTAACAAGAGTTAGGGACTCAACACCTAGGTTTGAAAGGAGCTAAAACACTGGCAGAAAAGACAGTCCCTGAACACATGCTAATAGCCACTGCATGTAATAGAAAAGAGAATGGATATGCTTTTCATTGATTAGAGTGGATGCTAATGTTGAGCCCGTTATGGGTTTTTTTAGCTGGTGATAGTTGTCACAGCACAGGTTATAGAATACCAAACTGTGAATTAAAACTACCGCGGTAGTTTTGTTTCACTAAAGGTACTAATAGAATCGAGCCCATGGTCATTGGGGTGGAGACTCCCTCTTCTTGTTCCAGCTCAACCTCCTGCCTATCTTCAGAATTCATGTGACAACAACCACAGCAAAAGAACTAAGCAGTAAAGAAGAAAAGAAAGCTCTAGAGACTATGACCCTAAGAGGACTCTGGGAACGAATGCAAATATGTTTTTTCTCCACTTGGAAGTCTTGTGTTCCATATGGACTAATAAACAAAAAGTGTTTGTCTCTATTTAAGTAGGGAACTAAAACAGAACCTGGGAATTATAGATCTGTGTATCTGACTTCTGTAGTGGGAAAACTGCTAGAAGGGATTATATTCAGGATTACAGTGCAAAAAATAAGATTATTAGAAGGAATCAACATGGTTTTATGAGGAATACATCATGCCAAACTAATCTTTTCAGCTTCTATGAAATAGTAAGTAGCAACTTAGATAAAGGTAAGGCAGTTGATTGTAATATATCTAGATTTTGCAAAGGCATTTGATATAGTACCACCCAGAAGGCTGGGGTATAAAATAAGGAAATTGGGGCTAGGAGAACCTTTGCAATTGGATAGAAAACTGGATGAAGGATGGGGAACAGTTAAAGTTGAGAATGGAGTACCTCAGAATTCAGTAATTGGTCCACTGCTTTTTAACATGTTTATAAATTACCCGGAAATAGATACAGAAAGCAAGATATCAATATTTGCAGAGGACACTAAATTATGCAGGATAATTAATTCAGAACAAAATATGTGTTCTCTATAGAGGAATTTGCATAAAATGGAAGATTGGGAAACAAAATGGAATATGAAGTTTAATGTGGTAAAGTCATGCATTTGGGAAGAAAAACTCCCAATGCTACTTATGAACTTAATGGAATGATTTTAGGAGACTCATTGCTAGAGAAAGACCTGAGAATCCTTGTAAAGTACAAACTTGGATACAGTGACCAGTGTTAAATAGCTGTAGCAAAACCAAATAAAGTCCTGTCTTGCATAAAAAGGGGTATTAGAGCAAGAGCGGATAACATCATTTTGCCACTGTACAAATCATTGGTAAATACGTCACCTGAAAATTAACATTTTTTTAATTTATTTTATATTTGCGTTTTATGGAATAAACAGATTTTTGTACTTTCCTGGAGGAGTGTCTTCTTTTTTTTCATTTTTTGTTTCTTGTCACCATTATTTTTCATTTATTTATTTTCTATTTTTGATTATTTTTTCAAGTGTGTTTTTGCCTCCTCCTCCATTTGCTATTTGGATTCCATCACATCCCAAACCAAGTCTCACTCAGCCAACTAGATGCACCTACAGGAGTCGGATGGGATTTATGTGAGTGATACAGTGGAGACAATATTATATTTATCCACAAGTGAAATTGTCAGCTGTAATATAAGTTATGTGCTGACCATATGCTAATGTGAGTTTATATATATAGTTATATATTATATATATCTATCTGTACTGTATCACACTATTGGGTGCCCCCTTCTCTCACTTTTTTGGAGTTTTCTCCTTCCATAAGGGCCCCTGAAGCAACAGATCTGGGCCAGGGCTGCAGATGGATCGGCTTGTAAATGGACATACTGAGGAGGTCTAAGAATCACAACCTTTTGGGCCAGAATGGGGTGATTAAGATGACCAGCACCTTCTCCATCCTTATTTTCAGATCACCTTGGGGATGAGCGGAATCAGGGGAAACACATAGGACAGGTGAAAGTTCAATGGAATGGACACTGCATCCACCTCGAACGCCAGAGGTCCCTTTTCAGTGTACAGGATGTAGGCACTTTTCTGCTCTATCGCTGGTATCCCGCAGTGTTGAACTTTCATGTAGTATGCCTCTGGATGAAGCTCCCAGTTTCCTGGATCTACCTCTTGAGAAGTGATGAAGTCTGCCAGAGCATTTTTCACTCCTGGAATGTGCACGGCTGAGATGACGAACACGCTATCTTGCTGCAGTTTCCCCATTGATGGTTGATGTACACCACTGCCGTGGAGTTGTCCAATAAATTCCTTACCAAGGTCCCCATGAGCACCCGGGACCAGTGAAAGAGGGCCAGATGAGCTGCATTGAGTTCCATGATTACCCTGAGTCAGATGCGGATTATGAAGCCACCACTGAAGCTCCTCCAGAGACAGGGACATCTGATGGGAAGGTGTTCTGGGTTCCTGGACCAAGTCCTGAGGATAACCCTCTGAAGTTCCCATGTGTGAAATTGGGAGTAGGGGACTGCCTCTAGAGCAGAGACCAAGCGACTAAGGACTCTCATGTAGTCTCTGATCATGGGCGACTACCACTCCAGCACTTGTGAAACATCCTGGAGCAGGAGCTGAATCTTCCTCTGGATGTGTTGGATCTCATTCCTAGAAACACCA
The DNA here is from genome assembly GCA_037306005.1 of Rhinophrynus dorsalis. Lineage (NCBI taxonomy): Eukaryota > Metazoa > Chordata > Amphibia > Anura > Rhinophrynidae > Rhinophrynus > Rhinophrynus dorsalis. Next base: position 189,057,164 of record CM074720.1, on the reverse strand, counting down.
GAACATGGAATGGAATAGAAGATGACTTCTTGAGGTTGTGAATCCAACCATGATACACCAGAATGGGCGGGCACCTTTGGATATGGAGGGTCAGGAGGTCTTCTGAAAGTACCTTAATCAATAGATCATCTAAATATAGTGTCAGAGAAATGCCTTGGGCATGGATGCATGTGGTCAGTGCTGCAGTGATCTTGTTGAAGATTCTGGGAGCCGAAGCCATGTTAATTGGCAGAGTCATAAACTGGTAGCGACTGCAACTGAAAGCAAAAAAATTCAGGCAGCGTGGATCGGGACATGAAGATAAGTTTTTTGGAGGGGCTAGAAACTCCCCCTTTCATGTCCAGAATAGGAAGGAAGCATACATCCCTTTTTGGGAACCACAAAAATGTTTGAATAGAAGTCTGAAAAGCATTCTTGGCCTGGGACCGGCAGCAGAACCTGCTTTTCCAGAACAGTGTTGACTTAGAGGAACTTTTGATGAAAAGAAGTGACATGGAAGAAGGGATTTGAAATCTATGAGGTACCCTTCTGGTATCACTGCAAAACCCACCGGTGGAGGAAGCCAAGTTGTCTTGAAAAAAAAAAAAACAGAGATGACCCCCTACAGGAAATGAAAGACCAGGATTCTGCAATTCATGTGGGGGTTTGCTTGTCAAACTTGTCAGATGATTGCTTGTGCTGCTAAGTTTGTCTGGGCTTTCTGGAGGGGGCATGGTTGCGAGACCAGGGGAGTTTGTACTCTTTGCATCCCGGACTGGTGTGTGTGAGTGTGTGTGTGTGTGTGGGGGGGGGGGACGAAACCCAAGGAAAACTCTTATCTGGAGTTTTCCATTCATCCATAAGCATCAGATTATAAGGGGGAAAGACAGGGGAGTCTTTCTTGCACTGAAAAATATACAGAGATCTAGCACCCACAACTGTTTCCAATACCTCTTTGATGTGTCCATCAACAGTGGGGACAGGTCAGCTTCCTAGACTTCTCTACAGGAGAAGGAAAAGAACAAATCCTCCTCAGAGGATACCACAAAAACAGATTCAACCCGTTTAAAGGTGCGCAAAGGTTTCTAAAAATGGAGAACCTCTGAACTGTAAAGGGCATAACTCTCTTTGAGGATAGTAGAGTTTTAACTTTCTTGTTCAGTCCTGGAGGGCCCCGGTGGAGTGGTAGGGGCCACAGTACAAAAAGGGCATGAAAAACCAGAATATTCCCTTGGAACCCCAGAGTAAGGGAAGCCCCTGAATCTTAGCTGTTGATTTACCCCTTAGAGCGAAGAGCTATGCCCCTAGGAGCTAATACATCCAGCAGAAAGTGTCTAAACACTATCTGAACTAGTTTAAAATATCCTCACTTTAAAGCAAAGCCGCCAGAAAAACCTAGAAGTACTTATCTGGTATGCCAAGGATTAAACTGGAGAAGAGAGCAGGAGAGTCAGCCTGTGAGTAAAATAAAAGTAGAAGTAAGATGGCAACCAGTGAGTGTGCCAGTCAATTGGAAAAGACATTACAGAAATGTTAGTCTTCAGCCTTGATGTTGCCTAGAAATGCATGGCTTCTAGCTGCATGCCCCATTGTGCTCTGTGGACCATGTGATAGAGCATGAAGAAATAAATGTTAGGAGAGATATGTTCCAAAGATGTTTCTATCATAGAAGTCAATGGAGCAAAGATGGCATTGGGCAGGCTCCAGTTCTTAAATGAGAGGTCCCAAAACACCCCTTGCGACCAGGGGAAGTGGGAAAGATAAAAAAAAAAATGACTTGCTACAATAATGGCGGGAGCAGTAATGAGCCCCCCCAAAAAGCCCCAACTCAATATTACACTCAGAGTGGAGCTTACAGTGCAGAACAGCAGGGAAAGGGTAAGCTTACTGACAAGTACTGCATCCATCTGTATTCCTAGACCCAATGAAGAGAAGAAGAGCTATAAGTGAATGTATAGTATGATAAGGTCACACCCAATACACTCAAAATGTTATTTCACAGATCTTCTGTCTTCAGGATCCCATCATAGAGAAAGGTCCAAATCTCTAAGAGCCATTCCAAAGGGAAAATCGTCCACCAGATCTAAAGATAAAATAATAAAATCCTACAGAAAACTAAGAGGATGGCAATTGCACTCCTGTTTCTCAAGACACATGAATTCTAGAAGTAGGCAGAGAGCTGCGCTGGAAGAAGAGGAGGGTGTCTCCACTGCAAAAACCCTGTCTTTTGTGATGTGTTAAGAGAAATGATAGCTTGGGTTTCTACTACACGTTTTCCAGGCGCTTATCACTTGAGGTTTGTCAAGTCCTGTGTATGTTACAACAAAATGTGCTTGACATGTCTATCATCTAGAAGTTTTAAATTAACAGCTTGAAAAGTTTTCCACTTACGCAACACCCCTGTGGCAATATTTCCGTCTGAACTGAAAGACACTTTTGACTACTTTTTCAACAAGCTTGAAAGGTTGTTCTATTTGTGGTTGCTTTAGAGGGGTAAAATGTACAATGCCAACATCAACCTAGGAGCAGAAAAGGAAAAGGATTACTTAACAGATATATAAAAAATACTAGCCAAAATGAAAAGGTTTGTATTGAAGAGATGGTAACCTATAGTAAAATATCGTAATATTACATTTATTACAAGAAACATTTATTCCATATGTTGCCAGCATTTATTTAGAAAACAGAGAAGTTGGGTAGTAATAAGTAATACAGACTTACCTATCATTTTACATACCATTATTTAATAATTCATGCCTTTCAATATATTATTCAGCTTTATTTTATCCTGCTTTAGTTAAGATCACATCATTTACCATACTAAACGAAAGTGACATTTTTTTAAAGTCTCCATGCTCAAGCAGCCTATCAGTAGATTGTCAGCTTCTACACACTTTATTACTCTTTACTCGTTTATTAATCTGCGTGTAAGTTATAGAGGATCCCATATATAGTCTGCTATTTATATTCTTTAACAGCGTTAAGCTGTTCTTAATTAAAGATGGCTCATAGTATTCTTTATCATATTTCGCAGGACGAAGTCCATATATGCATCTTATAAGTAGGCCTGGATTCAACCCCATTTTTATCAATGGTCACTGCAAGTACTTACATTATCATAAATAGGTAATTTAAAGTCTATCTTTTAGATGAAAATTTGTTTTTTTATAATATAAATATTCACTTGTGTATTTTATAATCACACAGTAATATTTTGTGTTTACATAATGTAGCAACCCTTCACTTATTTCACACTTCATGCCTTAATATTCTTCCCATTGCTGTAGCACAGCAAAATTAAAAAAAATAAATAAAATAAAAAAATCTCACTCTCGTTAGTGAGATGAGTCCTCGGGCGTGGCATGAGGTCTTTTACTACCTAGTGGGGATGGATGCATCAGATGGGCCACAGCAGGAACACTAGGTGTTATAATAAATGATTATGAGCTTTTCTATTTGTTATAAGTGATCAGCAGCCTTACATTTCTTTATCCTTACATCTTCGCAGAGGCGCGAAGGAAAAGAAGGGTTTAGCATTTCTTCATCCTTACCTCTTCGTAGAGGCCGAAGGAAAAGAAGGGTTTATTTACGTTTCAAGACCTTACCTCTTCGTAGAGGTCGAAGCAACAGTTAGTACACTTTATGAGACCATACCTCTTCGTAGAGGCCGAAGGCTCCACTTAACTAGTTTACAGATTTTCCTCATCACCAAGGACAGATAATATCAGCCAAATCAACACCTAACCACTTAATTAGAAGGCCAAAGATTTATAAAGATTGATTAATCTTACCTCATCACAGAGGCCAAACCTTACTAATAGTAAACACCTTACCTCTTCAAGGAGGCCGAAGGTGAACACTCACGTGACCTTACCTCACCATAGAAGCCAAAGGATTCAATTTTAGGTTCAAGCGCATCATAATAATGGTTCCTTTAGGAACCAGTTTTAGGAAAGATGCATCAAGTCATTAAGTTTATTCAAAAGCTTTGGCAGTGGTATAGCACTTACCTTGTCTATGTAGGTTAAGGTATAAAGGCTGTACTCATAATTCACATGATAATGTAATAATCACACCTTATAGTAAGTGTATCGCTTCAGGCTAAAGGTATCACCCAGAGCACGTTCACTTAAGCACCCTTCATTTTGCTCCTATGCTTTAAATGATGTCGTATTATTCTGTCTATTTACATCATGGATAGTCAAGGAAGCCAAGTCCCTGCTGAAGTTGAAGCCCCAGTGGCAGAAACTCCAGCTACTGCTTCCAAAAAAGGAGCATCTCTTTGGGACTGGACAATACCCCAAATAATGGAAGAATAAACTAGACAACACATCCCTACCCAGCATCAGCAAGAAAGGTGGAGCTTTTCCACCTTCTATTCCCCACCAACCCTCTTTAGTTCATCTGCTAGCTTCCATACACCTAAGTCCCCACATTCACCTTAAGCAGATCAATTTTCACACATGACAGGGCTTATGACTGACCTGGGGTCTGCTATGTCGGACATGCAATCCAGGCTGGTTGTCCTCGAGCAATCATCATCTCAGGTGCCCAGGATTACTCCAGTGAGAGATACATCTTCTTTGCCAGATACCTCATTGACTACTTCCCCTCGCATTACCACAGAGGGACATCCTGGAGGGGAAGGATGTCAGCCTGGTATCTCTCCTAAGTGTATCTTAAGATTTAGCAGAACAGAGGACGGTCAGCTGCGGGGATGTATTCATCACCATTAAATCCTAGGATCCCAGGCTAGCTTGGAAGTTGTCAGTGCCAGAATTTGTCTTGGCCTTTAGTATATATTGAGATATCATGTGTTCTAATTTCCCACACCGCAGGAAAGAATTGGACCTTTATTTATATCTAGTTATAGATCTATCATATAATTACAAAGATCTACCTTCTCTATCACAGGTCCTTTTCTGCTAAGGTGGTGGCAAATTTGGCACAATTTAATTTCATCATGGATTGGAGGCAGTTAGATAATGAGCTCTAATGCTGACACTTTGCAGGTTTAAAAGCTTCCACATGTCCTTCATGCCAGGCAGCTTATCACACACCCAATTTATGCCCCATCACTCCTGCAGAAGTAGGAGTTAGTCCAGCCCCTCATGTGGCCCTAGCACTAGTCCAATCTTCTACATCAGCTCAATCCATGTTACCTACCAGGGATAAGCTAGACAGGCCTATCCATTATATGGGTAATTCAGCTACCTGCAACAACTTTATTTCAAAGGGATATTTTTATAGTCATTGCAGGATGTTGCATTTATGTTCTAATTGTCGACAGGCACACTCAAGGACCATTTGAACCAAGATTGCCTCTTCTTCGTTTGAATTACTAAGTCAGTGAACCTGTCTCTGTTAGAATCATTACTTTCTGGCCATCCTGATCGTAACACAGTTGATTTCCTCATTCTAGGCTTTAGAGAGGGTCTCAACACAGGAATCTTAGCATGCCCCACAGCTTTCAATCCATCTACTTTTCCTTCATGGTAATCTAGGAAATGTCTAGCTATTGGGCTTTCCATGCAACCATTTTCAATGTGACATTTGTGTTCTAATATTCTATGTTGAAATTCCCTAAATGTTTTTCATATATATATATATATATATATATATATATTATATATATATATATATACACACACACAGACAGCTAAGTTGGTATATCACTCACTTCGTTTGACAATTTATCATACTCTTCACTTTAAATGGCTTAGAGGCATTAAAATTGACAAAATAATCAGATCTACAAATATATTTACATGCACCACATGAGCCACAGGGGAAAGTTCCCCAAGTCTGACTTTTCCCTAGTCAGCTTATGTTTTTACCACATGGGTCATAGAAGCTATGAACTAACTTGTCCCTCAAATTAGGGGCCCTTTTCACTACCATTGCTGGTGAATCCCGAACTATGCGATGTAAGGATTTATGTTGTGTAAGTAAACCCTAATGTTTAATGAGTAGACCTCTCAACATCTGCCAATGTGTCCCATAGACTGTGATAAAACAAACTCTTGTATCTTGTACATCTCTTTTTCTTTTGCTAAACACAACCTTGTTTTGCTCTTGCAACAATGCTTTTTGATAACTCTTTTTCAAGTTATTCATAGGGTATCCCCTCTTTAAAAAACGGCCAGTTAACTCTTTGGCCTGATATTTAAATTCTTCTATATCAGAGCAGTTTCTCCTCAGGCGGAGATATTGACCATATCCCTTCACCTGTGACTGCAAATGATTGTTGGATGCATGTAAAAGCGTATTACAGGCAGTCTGCTTACAGTTTCCCTTGGATTTTAGCTGGCTATTCTCTTTACAAATGTTTAAGTCAAGAAAATCAACTTCTTCAGAACTACAAGTGAAAGTGAGTTTAATGTTCATATCATTATGATTTAATTCTGAAATAAATACATCCAAAATATCACTTGAGCCCTCCCAAATCATGAATATGTCATCAATATATCTAATCCAGAGGGCCACGTGGTCCCCAAACCCATGCGCGTCAAACACCACGGGTTGCACCCACCAACCTAGATGAAGACACGTGTACTTTGGGGCACACGTGGCCCCCATTGCTATTCCTCTACATTACCTATAGTATTTATTCTTAAATACAAAATAATTATTTTCCCAATACAAATTGCATCAATTCAATGACAAATTGATTTTTTCTAGTATCAAGATATGACTAACAAGCTCTTAATCCAACAGTGTTTGGAATGGAGGTATAGAGGAACTCCACATCCAGTGTAACTAGATAAGAGTCCCTCCCCACCTCCATATCCACCAAACGTCGGAAAACATCCCCAGTGTCTTAAATGGAATCAGCAATATTTCTTCTACAATTGCATTACATTTGGTTCTAAAAGTAGCCCCAAATTGTTTGATGTTTTTGCTGATGCTTTATGCTGTATCTTTCACAATCAGCTTCAGAGTCAGAGTATCTCACATTACCTAGATGACTTTTTGACCATAGAGCCATTCACAAAATCTCTAACAGCCCTAGACAAGCTAGTTAATATGTTCAATCAATTAGCTATCCCCGTAGCCTTAGTGTAAACTCAAGGTCCTGCCACAGCAGTCAAATTTCTTGGTATTGAGTTATACTCTATGCATCTGGAAGCCATGGACAAACTGAAACGTATTCAAAGTATAGCAGATCAATAATTAGAGTCGACATACATTAATAAGAAAGAACTTCAATCCATTTTAGAATTGAAGTGCTAGCAGATAGTACTTAAAAAGCATAGGCGAAAGCATTGGCATGTTTCAATTCATTCATTTCATCTACTAAGCCACAGAACCCTTTTACCATTTAGGTCATATTGGTATTCGGAGCATTTTGTCACATCACATTTCACTATTAAATTACATCTAGCAGGTCTTCAACATTATTTAGCTTTATATTAACAGTCATTATTTTCTAATTTTCAAGTTAAATTAGTCAAAGGTTTATTCAAACTCCCCTGCCCATGTTCACAGATCAGATTTTTAGACATCTTTTTGACCTTCTTGAATCACACCCCTTCGGTAACCACATATCTTTGATTATTCAGGTGGCCATTTGTCTGACCTTTTTGGCTTTCTTAGGCCAGGTGAATATACCGCACATTCAGCACCTTTCCTTTCAAAATCACAGCTCACAGTCAGATCACTGTTCTATTTTCCCACACAAGATAAATGGTGTTCAGTCACTACACTGCAGAAACTACAGCTTAGAGATAAGCCAGACCATAGTGTACTGCTCCCAATTCCAGAGGGCACCCTCACTTCCTAGATTTTTGTTAAATATCTCGGGAAACTTTTATGTTTTCAGGCCATTCGTTTAGGATTGGAGCCGCCTGCTCAGTTTCTAAGAATCAAGTGCCAGCTCATATTATACAGAGGCTGGGGAGGTGGTGATCTAATTGTTACACCAGGCACATTCCAGAACCAGCTCATGAAATGAATTTAGCTTTAGCTGGTCTGTCAAAATAATTTTTGTGTAAATAAAGCATTTAAATCTATCTTGTTTCCTTTTTGGCCTCTAATCAGGCAGGCATATAAGCAGGCAGCAGCAACTATCACAGGGTCTTGCTCGTCTGTAAGACCCAAAATCCCTAGAGTCCCCTTCTTTTATCGCATCCTTGGTAGGTAAGCCCTGTAATCAGGCTTGCCTCAGTTTGAAGTCCCTTGGGGATAATACATCCTGGGGAATCCCAAGATTTATCATACGTTTCATATCTTACTCCGGAAGCCCCAAGCACAAAAACTATTGTCGGCTAATAGAAAGCAGGTTAGAATCCACATGCTCCCTAAGCCAAAAACAAAGGGAGAACTGGTAAGTTAACCCCTGAAACTGCATCCAAACACTCCTGAAATGTATGCCTAGTGTCCCTAACTCCCACACAGCTACCAGCAACATAAGAACCTCTTGAATACCAAATGTGTTTGCAAAACATCAGGAAACAATGTGTTTCACAGCCCTTTTTTAAAGGCATCTACTGTATTCAACAAACAACCTACCTAGCTAGACAGCATGAAGGAAAAAAAGAGAAAACTCCTGTGAGCATGAACCCTGAAAGGACTCCCACATCCAGCCAAAGAAGAACCAAGCATGAACGCGCAGAAGGGCGCTTCCTAGTGCAAATTAACCTTGGCAGATATTAGACCACCACCTTCTCACCACGATACTCATAATAGACAAGACCACTAAAAGTGATCAGCAGTACAACTGAGGGAATCAGACTGCCCTCACTCAGTCTCCTCAGAGTCTGTAGTTGAATGCTGTTCCTTCAATAACGAACCATGGGACTTGACCCTCGGAACACAGAAGACAAACAGGCAAAAAGAGCGCAAACCACCATATACTTATGCCGATAATATCAGTAATATGTATGACCGTATACTCAACTCTGACACGAAATATGCTGGTTGGTACAACCAGCAAATGCAACCGGGGTCACAAAAGCTGTCCTGATTCAGCTATTCTTCCAATGGATAAAAGGTCCACAAGTAATAAAAAATGTGTTTTTAATATATAAAAATCAATACATATTTGCCAAAAATACGTCAATTGGACAATCTATAAGCATATGACGCGTTTCAGAGCTATATGCTCCTTTCTCAAACATTAAATTCAAATATATAATAACATCCAATATGAACTTTTATGGTCCCTTGGCAGGGTAGGAGACCTGTAAGCTATATGGACTAAGAGAAAAGGATTTAACAGTTAAGACTAAAATCCTCTTTTCTCTCTCGTCCAACACGAAGTTACCAGTGGTAGGAAAGAAGGCAAGAACCAAGCGCCGGTCCCCATGATACCAGAACTCCCACAGACTAAACAGAGCACCAGGTAGCCCAAACAAAGTGTCAACAGATACTAAACTAACACAGAACACCAGTAACTGTAAACACAGCACACTGAACAAGGGCTCAACAGGTAAAGATCTTTAAGACACAGGAAACAAAGTCCTAGACAGGTAGAGCTGCCACCAGAACTTCGACATGGTAGTGTTTGGTAAAGATGTGCACAGACGATGAAGTGGCCCTTGCACAGCTGATCAGCAGAAGCCTGATTCTTATACGCCCAGGTGGCCCCAACAGACCTCGTGGAATGAGCTGTGATGGGAAAATGAGCAGGTTTCTTCCTGAGTCCATAAACCTTGCAAATGGTAGACTTAATCCAAGCCACAATAGTCACCTTGGACGCAGCCCTACCCACCCTGGGACCCTCAGGGATGACAAAAAGTGCATCAGTCTGACGAACAGACTCCGTGCGATGCACATAGAACTTAAGGCAAAGCACCACATCCAACAAGTGGAGATTCCTCTCCTTGTCAGATCTGGGGTCAGGAAAAAAAGGAAGGCACAATAATCTCCTGATTGATGTGGAACTCAGAGGCCACCTTAGGAAGAAATTCCAGAGAGTTACAAAGAACCGCCTTAACCTTGTGAAACACCAGGAAAGGCGGTTTGCAGGACAAGGCCTGCAGTTAAGCAAATCTGCTAACATAGAGAACTGCCAAAAGAAAAGTGATTTTCCAAGTCAGGCGACGAAGAGGAATGTAGCCAAGGACACAAAAGGAGACCGCTGCAAGACTCCCAGAACCAGATTAAGGTCCCACTGAGGAGTGGGATGCTTAAAGGCATGCTTGAAAGAAAACCTTGTCATCAGTAATAACAGCAATGCGCCTCTAAAAAAAAAAAAAGAACCTTCAAAGAACTAAGGCTGAGGCCTTTGTTCACACCATCATGTAAAAAGGACAGGACAGTCGATAGATCAAACTCCTGTGAGGACAGATCCCTGTCCACACACCAAGAGTGGAAGATAGACCAAATCCTGCAGCAAGCCTTAGAGGAAACCGGTTTCTGAGATTGAATCATAGTGGTGATCACTTCAGGAGAAAATCCTCTCTTCCTTAAGATTGATGATTCAATCGCCAAGCCGTCAAACCCAGACTCTCCACATGCTCCTTCCAAAGGTAACCCTGTTGGAGGAGATCCGGTCTGTGTAGAAGCCGAAACGGTTCGCACACAGACAGGTCCAGCAACTCTGGAAACCAGGGTTGCCAGGGCCAGTATGGAGCAACTAGGATGACCAGAGTCCTCTCCATCCGTAGCTTCCTCAGAACCCTGGGGAGCAGGGGAAGAGGAGGAAAAATGTAGGTTAGATGAAACTCCCAAGGAATTGACAGACCATCCACTGTGTAAGCCAGATGGTCCATCCAGCGAGAGCAAAATATCGGAACCTTCCGGTTGTGTCTGGTGGCCATCAAGTAGATTCAGGGAAGTCCCAATCTATGCCTGGAATATGAACTGCAGAGATGGCAGGCACATGTTCTTCTGCCCAGGTTAAAATAGCCTTGACCTCCAACCAAGCTGTGAGACTTCTGGTGCTGCCTTGCTTGTTGATGTAAGCTACGGTCATGGCCTTGTCCTACTGGACATGAACTGGACAGTCCTTGAGATTCGACGACCAATACCTCAGAGCATGGAATATCGCTCGGAAAGTCTCCTCTGCCAGTCTCCCATGTTTAGTCATTCAGGACCTCTCCGGAATTCAGAATTTCTTCTTAGACGAGTCTGGAGGCCCACACTTAAACAGGATGTTGAATCCTTAGTTAAGGCTTGCGATCTATGCACTCATAACAAGTCTTCTCACCAGAAACCCTCTGGTCTTCTACGCCAGATATCTGCTTGACATGGATTTTATCACAGATTTTCCCATCTCTGACCGATGTATGTATCTTTATTTATATAGCGCCATACATGTACATGGAGGGAACACCACCAGCTCTGTCTTAGCCATATTGAGTTTAAGATGGCGGTGGGCCATCCGCATACAGATGGCAATTAAACCCAAGAGATGAGATGACGTCCCCAAGTGAGAGGGTGTAGAGGGAAAAGAGAAGTGGTCCCAGGACTGGTCCCTACTGTGAGGTCGTGGGGAGATGAGAAAGCATTAGCAAAAGAAACACTGAAAGTGCATTTAGAGAGATAGGAGGAAAGCCATTTTGGAGGTTTGTCACGGATGCCAAGGGTGTGCAGTGTGTCCAGTAGAAGTACATGGTTAACAGTGTCAAAAGCAGCAGATAGATCTAATCGGATTAGTATACTAAATTGTCCTTTGTCCCTTGCTGTGTATAGGTCATTAGTAATTTTTGTTAGGGCTGTCTCCAAGATCTTAGATGCAAAGGGGAGAAGTGAGACTGGACGGTAATTTGAAAGACAGGTGGGGTCGAGTGACGTTTTTTTTGAGTATCGGTCTGACTATTGCATGCTTGAATGAGGATGGGAAAGTTCCTGTAGTAAGAGATGAGCTAAAGATGATTGTAAGGCTGGGAGCACTACAATTCTAGTAGTCATTGATCGGTTCTCAAAACAGGCTCATTTTATACTATTGAAAGGCTTGCCCATGGCCAAGTTTCAGGACGATGAGTTTCTCAAAGAGATCTTCTGTCTTCGTGGTCTTCGACTGCAGATTGTGTCAGATAGAGATGTCCAATTTACCTCTCAATTCCTGAAGGCCTTCTGCATACAAGTGGGCATCCAACTGCAATTTTCCTCTTGCTCCCATCCTCAGACTAATGGGCAGACTGACAGGTCAGTCCTTGGAGATTCATCTTCACCACTTTGATTATGCTCATCAAGACAAGTGAGTGGTGCTTCTACCTCTGGCGGAGTTCGCCTTTAATAACTTGTTTGACGCCATCAAAACATCGCCTTTTTATTCTGCTCTGGGATATCATCCTCAGACTCTTCCTTTTCACCCTCCTGTACATGTTTCTGTAGCTCCTTCACCCTGGCATCAGCACATGGAACACTGGGCTTCAGTTCACAGAACGATCCAATGTGCATCTGCCAAGTTCAAGTCAGCAGCTGACAAGAGAAGGTGCCCTGCTTCCCTATTTCAACTGGGTGATCGGGTTTGGCTGTCCACTCAGCATCCACACCTGAGACAGCTTTCATGAAAATTGGATCCCAAGTTCGTGGGTTCTTTCACCATCTAGTCTCGTCTATCTCCAGTCACATACTGTTGTGTCCTTACAGGTTTTGCTGGCATCTCTTGCCAAGTATTCTGGTTTTCCTTGTTCTGGTTTCTCTGCCTTGTTGTTGTGACACTCGTTTGAGACTTTATCAAAGGTCGGCACTTTGTGTCGGTGCGTGACCAGAGCGTTCCTGTTGGTATTTAGTTTCTTCAGTTCCTGTTTGTTCCAGTAATTTCTTAGTCTGACCTGGCTTTCCTCAACTTAGTTTTTGTCTCCTGATTGGCTTTGATATCCTGTGTTGGTTTTGACCTCTGCCTGTTTATTCAACTTCTCTTCTGACTTCTTATTGTGTACGGTTTGCTTGACTGGTTTTAATCTTGGCTTGCCCGACTATTCTTCTGTCTCATCCTTGGTACCGCCACTGCCCACCTGTTACTGACTTGGCTTGTCTAAATTGACTATATTCTTCCTCTGACTCCAGAGGTTCTAATGTGCCCATTGTGTAGAGTTCAATGTTGTCGACGACCTAGTCGAGTTTGACAATTTCGAGCACCTCCTATTTGACCTCATGTTGGGTTGTAACCTTGCGACCCCTGGTATCACGACTGCTATTCGCACTTCTACATTACGACAGACACAACTATACTGCCGGTAGGTTACCTATGCTGATTCCAGACTCGGAGAGCAGTTGTCTGTGTCTAAGGTTGTCATCCTGTCATCTGGCTTTGCAGCCAGCACTTCTATCACCTTAACTACGGACTTGGAGCCCAGGTCCCAGATCGATCTTCATGTCATCTACAAGAGTCGGAGTTCCTTATCTCCTTGAATCCTGATTTACAGTGTACCAATTTTGGCTTCTACTGCCCTTGCTATCTGGCTCCTGATTGTCTTCTACTACTGGCTGCAAGTTAGCATTCTCTCCATCTTCGAACCAGTCAGACCCCTTGGTACCTCTGCCTCCTGTCTGGTTCCAGTCGAGATTATGAAGAGAAGAATCTTAGGGATTTTGGGGATTGCTACAGAAAGAAAGAAGGATGATCTCCTGTTTGATCTGAAATTCTGAGGCAACCTTCGGGTGAAAGGATGGGTTCTCTCTAAGTACAATCTTATCTGGATGAACCAATCAAATCTTTAAAAGGACCATCCGGTTCCTCACTTAGTCAATTAAACTTTTGTCCGAGCTGAAAGAACAGAGAATGTTAGTGTTTATCATAGAGTCATAGTAAGGCCGAGACATACCATTGTTATAGTCAAGTAGGAAAGATACCATTACCAGAATACAAAAAAGGGAGGGTTGCCGTGGAAGAACACAGAGGAAAAACAAATATCGGTGAGTAAATTTCCCCTTTTCCTCTGTGTCCGATCCACGGCATGTACAGTGGGACTTACCCACGCAGTATCAATGTAGGGAGGGTAGGCCCGGTCAACTGTTCTTAGGAGGAAATGGCTGCTTCAAGCACCTTCCGTCCAAACTTAGTGTCTTCTGATGCCTGAAGATCCAATTTGTAATGCCTGATAAAGGTGGAGACCGAAGACCAGGTAGAAGCCTTACAGATGTCTTGTGGTGATGCCAGAGCCTTTAAAGCCCATGATGTAGCAACCGCTCTTGTGGAATGGGCTTTAATGCCCTGTGGTGGTTCTAGGTCTGCAGACTCGTAGGCTAATTTAATACAATCTCTCAGCCATCTAGCAATTGATGATTTAGATGCTGGTGAGCTTTTGAATTTTCCACAGAAATGAACGAATAGAGCCTCAGATTTACGAAAAAGCCAAGTTCTAGAAATGTATATCAAGACAGCGGATGAGATGCAAGATATGTAGTCTCTTTTCTATCTCATGCGTCGGATTGGGACAAAATGAAGGCAGAATAATTTTCTGATTAAGGTGGAATTGAGATACCACCTTTGATCTGAAGGATAATTTTGGACACAGGACCACTTTGTCTTGGTGAAAAACCAAGTATGGGGGGACTGATAATAGAGCTTGTAGTTCACTGACCTGTCGAGCTGAAGTTATGGCCGTAAGAAAGGCCGTCTTCAATGTTAGGTGTTTCAGAGACACTTCCTGTAATGGCTCAAAAAAGGGATGTGATGCCAATTGTTGCAGAACAATATTCAAGTCCCAAGGAGGCACCACATCTCGAATGGTGGGTTTGATCTTCGAAATGGATTGAAGAAAGCGTTTGATTAAATAATGATCTGCAAATGGAGTGGCTAATACAGCCGAGATTGCTGATAACTGCACTTTAAGGGATGCTGGTTTCAAACTTTTTTTAAATCCGTCCTGAAGAAAATCCAGAATGTTGGGTGCTGAGATAGTTGAGCGATCCAACTTTCTGTCCATACACCATCTATAAAAAATAGACCAAACTCTGTAATAGATTTTGGTTGAGGATTTTTTTCTGCCACGTAAAATAGTGTCAATGACGTCCTCTGATGCCACCCTGTAGCCTTAGGGACTGCCTCTCAGCCTCCAGGCCTTGAGATGAAAGAAGGATGGATTGGGATGCAGCAGAGGTCCCTGTAGCAGAAGATCTGGAACATTTGGTAGAGCTAGAGGATGCCTTATGGACATCTGTAGCAGGTCTGAATACCAGAGTTTCCTTGGCCAATCTGGAGCTACCAGAATGACCTCTGCCTTGTCTCTTTTGATCTTTCTTAATACTTCCATCATTAATGGCGGAGGAGGGAAGATGTAAACCAGATGAAAATTCCGTGGTACCTGAAGAGCATCCTGGGCCAGGGCCTGATTCTCCTTCCAACTGGATAGGTGCATATCATGGTGCCCATGCTCCCCTTGCGACATTCTGTCTGTCTATACTGTGCTTTACTCCTATTGGCTATTCTGTGCTTGTCCTGCCCAGTATGGCCTTTATATACTGGGTTCTGGCACCGCTCCGGTGCCCTTTCGTGGTTTTCCTGTACCAGTGCTTGTTCCTGCTCTCAGTATTCCCAGTGTACCGACACGGCCTGCCTGATTACTCTGCATCTCGTCTCCTGCCTGTGAACCGACCCGGACTGCCTGATCATTCTTTTCCTGCTCCTGTGTACCGACCCGGCTTGGCTGACGTTCCTGCTCCGTGTACTACACCATGTACCAACCCGGCTTGGCTGACGTTCCTGCTCCGTGTACCGACCCGGCTTGGCGAACGTCCCTGCTCCATGTACCGACCCGGCTTGGCTGACGTTCCTGCTCCATGTACCGACCCAGCTTGGCTGATGTTCCTGCTCCGTGTACCGACCTGACTTGGCTGATGTTCCTGCTCCGTGATTCAACCCGGCTTGGTTGACGTTCCTGCTCCGGCTGCCTTTGTCGCGCCTTGGCGACATTCCTATTGGTTAGGCATTCGTGATGCTCCCGGTTGGTTGTGACCTCAGGGTGAGTTGCTCAGTCCGTTCCTGTCACAGCAGTGCTCAGTTGTGTGTCTCCGTTACTGCTCCTGCAGAGTGCAAGTAGCCTAGTCTCCGTTACTGCTACGGCAGTGTGCAAGTGGCCTATCTCCATTTACTGCTACGGCAAAACACGAGTTGCCTGGTCTTCGTTACTGCTATGGCAGTGTTACTGCTTGTATTCGTGGCCTGAATTATGAATATTAATATGCAAATATTAATATTCTAATTAGGATATTAATCACAACATTAATATTTATTTGATTTGCGGTATATCAGCTGATTATGTGGAATGACTACACAGGAAATAGTTGTAATAGTTGATGATATACTTTACTATAACATCTGCTGTTAAAGCAATATATCTAAAAAGGGTTATTACAACAAAGTTACAGATTAATACAGTGTTACAATTATACTTAGCTTGGTTTGCATTGAAAATTCAGCACATGCAAGCATATCTCTTTGTCCAAGGGAACCCTGCAAGTCATTTCTTTGATGTTATTCTTGGACAGCAAAAGGCCATTGTTCATCCTTCTCTCTGCATGGTGGGTTCTAACTAAAAACATGGCTCCCAAGGCCTAATAACTCCAACCACTGTCCAATCTGGTTACTTGAATGAGTCACGTGACTCCTTTGTTCCTGGCCACATGGCATAGCTAATGCACAAGTGGTCAGAATTCCCAGCATGCATGTCTGCAATGGCAGCCAATACACATGTGTTCAGCCACTCATGAACACTGCCCCTTGTGGTGCACATTCAGAATGCACATACCATATGCAAATATATTGCTTTAATTGGCTGTGTGAAATGAATCATATACAATACAATAAATCGTATCCAATACAATCCACCTGTTGATTCACTCCACACAGCAATGTCATCAGATGTCAACTACTCATTATGAAAAAACAAAAAGTAAAGATAAAGAAATTAAAAGAAAAAATTCCAACAAACCCCCCCAATAAAACTACCCACTGTTCAATGGGTTGTAGTGTATAGTAGCATTTAATAACCTCGCAATAACTCGAATAATACCTGCATTCCATCATACCTAAAATAACCATACCCCCCAACACATACACAGAGCAAAGTCAATGTAAGCAACAATCTCTTGAACCACCTTTGGGAACCTTTTAATATAAAGGTATCCTATTTTACATTCCCCACCTGTAGGCTCATAGACGGATTTTAACTTCTTAAATTGCCCACCTGTACACTGATTCTGTTTCAAGGGTAGGGTGTGTAACCTTGGATGTAAAATAGGCTTATACTGAGACATGATTGACATGACACCCACATTTTTTAAAATTTAGAGTACTGTGAAGCATAAATTAGCTAAGGCTTTCACAGAGATCATTTGCACCATTCATTACACCTTGCAGTCACTCTGTAAACCTCATGTAACCCTCATCAGTCATTTAGCTTTATAGCTGGCTGTTGTTTGTGAGTTCCCACTCACATCTCTCTCTGGATTTCTGTACCACCAATGCTGCTTCATCCACAGCATCTGTCATTCACTTCCACACCGGATCCACTTCTTCACTCAGAGGTTAGGACTGGGCTGCTTTCAAGCTGCAGGCTCTCTCTCCTCTATTAGACCATGGCATCTGGTGTTACTTTCATATTTTGGAAATGTTTTATGACAGTTCACTTGCTTTTCTCTTTCATGGTGGATTGAAGAAACCACACAAGGAAAAAACAGTTTATTGCTTGAGGGCATGATAGGGTTAGCATATCTGTAGTGTTTTTTATTGAAGGTATTCAGCTGGAGTTTTATGCACAGTGTTTGTCATAATGTGTTACCTTATTAGCTTAGAAATTAGAAGATACACTACACTAAAAGTGTGCTGTGTGATCTTATCAAATCACTAATAGTGTATTTCACTCTTGTCTCAGCATAATTAGCAAATGGTTCCATAACTTATCATCCAATACAATACAAAAGTAGTAGAGTAGAAAGGAACATAAACACATTAATTAACACATTCCCTGTACTAATTACTGTTTGCTACATCCTCTGCACATTTAATCTAGGAGGACATTTCAAGGTATGGAATAACAGGCCATGACTTAGTTCTAACTTATTTTCATCCCATCTAGAGGTCATTAAATGTACTAAACCCCACCCTTTTCATAAAAACAAAATTAGAGGGGAAACAAAATTAAAAATATAGATTTGATGCCACCTGTACATACAGTACTTGCAGCATGTAATCTATATACAAATAAAAATAAAATTTCTGTTGCCATATATTAAAATGAAGCTATATTTTTGTTGTAACCAAAACAAAGTTACATATCATTTCCCCAGTATGATCAAAATACTAGCCTCACCTCAGGCAACAATTCACCCAGTTGGGGAATTCATTTTTACAGTATCTATAACTGTTTAACAGTGCAGGCATTTTATAATAAGAAAAAACAAAAATAAATTTGGAATTTGGCCCACCTGACTGTATAAAAAATAAATTAGAGGCTTTCCCTTAAAAAACAAAAAACATAGATAAGGTCCTCTATTATCTGGCACATCTAGCTTGCCTGCAACAAACACATGTTAATTGTTTGCACTTCTCCACAGGAGGCATCCCTTTTGTTTCTGTAAAACAACTTCAAACAACAGTTAGTATCTTGCATTGTAAAAACTGGCCAAACAACCTTCATTCCTTCATTTTGGATAGCTCTGTTTTTAGAAAGCCAATCTGTTCCAGCAAAACATTTCTTTCACATTTCAGTTTAGAATTTTCAGTCTCAAGCTTTTCCTTTTGGTATTTAACTGAATAATATTGCTCAGCGATCCAGACTGATGCAAAATTCAGGAAGTTTTTCCCTTTTGCTTTGGAAAGCTTATTTTCAATAATTGCGTTGGCCACATAATTTTGGGCTTGCAACCATGGATTTGTGGCCCCTTCCATACTTTTAACCATATCTCCAGGATCAGAGACCTTGGAAATCTTTTTTATAACAGTCTTCCACTTTTTCACCAAATTTGCTGTGGGAATGCCATCTATTTCTGTGCTAGGAACACCTGCTTTTAACAAATCAAACCACATTTGCTTCCTAGGTATCCTGATACAACCTTTACCCTTCAACTGATCTTTTGCATTTGCCTGATTTATGTTATGTACTGATTTTATGGACACTACCTCCATTTCCAATGTATCCATTTCAGCTAACAAAGAGGTCAATTGGTGTATTTTCCCTGTGTTACCTAATCCACTTATTAGTGATAACAGGGAGGCTCTCATGGCCAGTGGAGCAGATTTCAAAAACCGCAAACGCATGCTGGCAGTGAAATCTTCCATATCTGGTCCCTCCCACTTATCAGCTTTAAGTCCAGCTACACATCCCATAATTCTTACTCTTTCAATAGCATCTTTAATAGTAACCCAGGGGGAAGTGGACTCTATATCACTATATGAAGGGTACACTTGCAATATCGCATGTCTGATCATATCCAGCAACAGAAAGTTACCACAATTTTCCCTCACTTTCCCCATTATCTGCCTAACTTGTGGATGGAGGGTAATCTGTCCCATGCGAACTGCTTCTGCTGCATTTAACATCACAGTATCTGCACCCCCATCCCACAAACGCAACAACCATTCACCAATTCCTTCACCAACAGTTTGCTTAAATTTTCTGGCAAGATCAAACAACTCAGTTTGTGTGTAACTTCTCATTTTCTCATTCACTTCATCCTGTGCCCCCATTCTTACTCCAAAAACATCCTGCTCTCTATGCAGTCTCCTCTTCCTATGCTCAGTAATAATGGGGCAGGCTCTCCTCTGCTCAGTCTCATGCACACTATCAGGCATAACTACACATTTTTCCTCATCTACAGAGAATAGGGGAGAATCTACAGAATCCCCACCTAATCCAGTTACAAGCTGATTACAGGGTACAGGCTTTCTACCCTGTTGCTTTACTGCTGGAGCTGAACATTTCTCTTCCAACTCTCCTACTTCAGCTGCATTACATTTCATACATTTGTTACTCCTAATTAACTGTCCTTTAATTATCTGCAATTCTTTTTGCAGCTCCTCTTTTTGTTGTACCTCTTTCTGAAGCGCCTGCAAAATGATCCACCCCGTCTCACTTGCGGCTTTCCGCTCCTTTTTCTTGTACATACTCAGATCTAAGCTCAATGCTTGACTACCTAACTCTGTCCCAAATTCAGGGTGTACGGGGGTAGCGTACTTTATTAATTCTTTGGCTATGGGCTGCCAGAATCCGAAACTAGCCCACCCAGGAATGGAGCCATATTTTGACCTTTCTTCCCCTACTGCTGCTTGCTTCTTATCACTAAACATCTTAATGGCTAAGCTTAACACACAACTATAACTTTTAAGCAAGAAATTTTGTTGTATTTATTCCAATAATCACACCGATATCCTGCCAACTACGCCAAAATGTATTCGTGGCCTGAATTATGAATATTAATATGCAAATATTAATATTCTAATTAGGATATTAATCACAACATTAATATTTATTTGATTTGCGGTATATCAGCTGATTATGTGGAATGACTACACAGGAAATAGTTGTAATAGTTGATGATATACTTTACTATAACATCTGCTGTTAAAGCAATATATCTAAAAAGGGTTATTACAACAAAGTTACAGATTAATACAGTGTTACAATTATACTTAGCTTGGTTTACATTGAAAATTCAGCACATGCAAGCATATCTCTTTGTCCAAGGGAACCCTGCAAGTCATTTCTTTGATGTTATTCTTGGACAGCAAAAGGCCATTGTTCATCCTTCTCTCTGCATGGTGGGTTCTAACTAAAAACATGGCTCCCAAGGCCTAATAACTCCAACCACTGTCCAATCTGGTTACTTGAATGAGTCACGTGACTCCTTTGTTCCTGGCCACATGGCATAGCTAATGCACAAGTGGTCAGAATTCCCAGCATGCATGTCTGCAATGGCAGCCAATACACATGTGTTCAGCCACTCATGAACACTGCCCCTTGTGGTGCACATTCAGAATGCACATACCATATGCAAATATATTGCTTTAATTGGCTGTGTGAAATGAATCATATACAATACAATAAATCGTATCCAATACACTGCTACGGCAGTTTCTGATACTACTCTGGCAGTTCACGTTTGTCTGCTAACCTATTACTGGGAGTTACTTATCCTTAAGCTCTCTATCTTGAGTGAGCTCCATCATAGACCTCTCTTCACGTGGGACGGTTTACACTCGCTGAAGACCATTAACCCATGTAGTACCGATACCCTGGGAATCCTGTGTCACTATATTCTGTTAGGGACTCTATGGCTATACTGGACCTGTGCAGGCATATGTGTATGTAACCTGTCTTGTGTCTGTATTATTCTGTTTAAATACTACAGGACCTGTGAGGGTTATTATATTACTGTGTTTTCAATAAAACTGTGTTTTATCCTAAACACACTGTGTTCTCCGAATCTTTCCGTGATGAGATGGAATATTTTTGGGTTGAGACTCGATTCTCATGGGTCTATCTTTTTCCGACTTAAAAAGTCTGCCTGAGCATTTAGGTGCCCGGATAGAAAGGTTGCAGTGAGACTGTAAAGGTTTTGTTCTGCCCAGAGCATGATCCGGGCCGCCAGTCTCGAGAATGTGCCTTGGCCCATGGAAGAACTTGATAGGTTGATGTTAGATGACCCAGGAGCTTCGGAAATTGATGCAGACTGTTTGATGTCCTGCTGAGAAAATGGGTCACTGCCTGCAGAATGCGAGATTGTCTTTCCGCAGATAGGGTTGCTAGACCCTTGGATGTATCCAATACTAGTCCTAGAAATGTTAGCTTCTGACTGGGAATAAGAGAGCTTTTCTGAAGATTGAGGATCCATCCTAATCTGAAGAGGATCTTCTGACAGAGATTCGTGCTTGCTATGGATCGCTGACTGGATGTTTCCACAATGAGAATGTTGTCTAGATATGGCACGATCTTGATTTGATGTTGTAGTCTGATTTCTGCCATCACTACAGACATTAATTTGGTGAAGACACAGGGAGCTGTGGCTAGTCCAAAGGGCAATACCCTGAACTGGAAGTGTTGATTGAAGATGTGAAATCGAAGGAATTTCCGATGAGACTCCCTGATTAGGATATGGTAATAGGCATCCCGTATATCCAATCTGGTTAGATAAGCCTTTGGATAAAGCGCTTTCAGAGTGAATGCTACTGTTTCCATTTTGAAATGTTTGGTCAGTAGAAAAGTGTTTAAGTCCTTTAAATCCAGAATCAGCCGAAGTTCTCCGGTAGGCTTGATAACATAAAAAGAGTTTAGTAGAATCCCCTGAATTTCTGGAGGCTGGGGACTTCCTCTATTACTCTGTTGTGAATCAAGAGGGAGATGGCTTGTCTCAGATGACTTGTGACTTTAACTTGTGACGAATTCTGGATGTCTTAAAACAAGGAAGTTTGGGGGCAGTTTGGAATTCCAAAGCATTTCCCCTCTAAATAACTTCTAGAGTCCATTTGTCGTGAAAAATGAGACTCCAGGCATCCTGAAACTCCTCTAGTCTGCCCCCCACTGGAGGAAGAGGGGATGAGCTGGGCTCAATGTTGATAGGGGCCCTTCCTCTGGAAATCTTTACAATTTCCAGCTTGTTGTCCCTGAGCTCCTCTCTTTCTATATTCAAATTCTCTGCCTGGTTGGTAAAGCTTAGCGTCCCGAAAGGACTGGCGTTTATATTTGTTTGACCTTACTGGAGATCTTCTGGATCTTCTGTCTTGGGGCAGAAATAAAGTTTTTCCATCTGATGACCTTTTGATTATCTGTTCCAATGGATCTCCAAATAATGTCATCCCTGCAAACGGTAGGGATACCAGCTTGTTCTTGGAGGAAGGATCCGCCTCCCAGGATCTGATCCATAATGCACGCCTGGATGTAATAGACAAGGATGAGGCCTTGGCTAATAATCTGATATTATCTAAAGACGCATCACATGAATAATTGACTGCGTCTTTAATGAGGCTCAAATCCTTTAAAATGCGGATTCTGGATACTGAGGATTCTATTTTCTCTTCAACCTCAGAGATCCAAATTCTTAATGTGCGGAAGATTGATGCCATTGCTGTAGCTGTTTTTAGGTTATGTACTATAGTGGAGAACTGTTTCTTTAATGCGCTGTCCGCCCTTTTATCCATAGGATCTCTAAGTGCTGTGCCATCTTCTAAGAGAATAGTGGTACGTCTGGCTGTTTGCGTTATCGCAGCATCAACTTTAGATGGAGTATACAAACGCTGGTTTCTTCTTCATTAAAGGGTTAGTTTTTTGGAAACGTCTACATATTGAACAGCGTTTCTCCCCCTGCTTCCATTCTGAACAGATCATGTCCTGGATGGAACTATGGATAGGCATTTTTGGACTGGACTTCTTATATCCCAAAACGGCTGTGTCCATAACATCTAATTCCTTCTGGGTTTCTGACAGACCCAATGATTTCCTCATGGCCTTAACTAAGGTGTTAACTTTGTCGAAGGGGAAATTTGCATCCTCTGTGATTTCCCCTTCTTCTGCGGAGGAATGTTCTGATTCTAGGTCTATATAGCTATCCTCCTCATCTTCTCTGGGTCTGGCTGGACCTTCATCTGGATCTGAGTGTCTAGGTCTCTTTCTGGCAGCCTCTTGCATGGATGAGAAAGTTTCTTGCATGGAACTTCTCATCCAATTTAGAAATGTTTGAAATTGTGCCAGCACCTCTCCTCCAGCAGCCTTCTAAAGGCAGGATTCACACAGTTTAGCTGGATCAGACACTGATAAGCTATTAACACATCCCATACAAGATTTGGTTTTACTCCCAGCTTTATCTTCTTTGAGAGTCTCCTGTTTGGGTTTGTCAGATTTTTGATCTTTAGAGGCAGACATGATGGGGTATAACTGTGTACAATATGCCCACAACGCCTATGGAAGCAAATAATCTTAAGCAGACATTCTAGCAATATTTATGGCTAAATAACAAAAATCTCTTACCCCCACATCCACAGACACCATCCTCGGCTGTTCTTTATAGCCCCAGAGTCTCCATCATGCTGGATTCCAGCGTCCGTTCCAGCGGTGGAACGCATAATGTCACTTCCGGTTCCTGCTTCCGGTTTCTCGTTGTATAGCGATTCGGCTCGCACGTGAGTCCGCTTACAGCCGGGAGGCAAGAGTATCGTTGGGCACTGTGCTGAGCTACCAGCCAAGATCAAAATAGAATGAGTGGAAGGTACAAAGCAGCAGAGAATGGCTTGGCAGCGGTTGAATAATGCGGGCAATGCAACGATATGACCGCGGTAAGGCTGGCCATAGACAAACATACAAAATTTGTACAACATGTGGGAGAACCTAGTTCTCCGTCCTCCAGCTAGGTAGGACCAATATTAACTGAATAAGGGAGGAAGCGGATGGTCTTTCAAATATTTGATTGGTCCTACCAGCTGGAGGGCGGAGCCAACTACCCACTGTACATGCCGTGGATCGTTTACTCTACTGGCAGAGGTTACTGCTGTTAGAAAGACAATCTTCAGAGTGAGGAGCTGAAGAGAAATGCTGTCAATAGGCTCAAAGGGTTGAGGTCTTGACAATTGAGTAAGTACTAGATCTAAGTCCCAAGGGGCTACTATTTCTCTAATAGTAGGTCTGGATTTAACAATGGCCTTGGTAAATCAACTTATTAGGTCATGGTCTGCCAAAGGTTTTGCTCGGATAGCTGATAGGGCTGAGAGTTGGACTTTTAAGGAGGCTGGTAGCTGTTGTGTCTGGAACCCTTCTTAGAGGAAATTCAGAACTACTGCCTCATCCACTTCCTTATTAGGTATATTTTTATGATTACACCATTTAGCGAAGGTAGTCCAGACCCAATAATAGACTTTAGATGTAGATGGCTTTCTTCCTTGAAGTACGGTCTCTATGACAGGGTCCGACAGTCCCCTGTTCCTTAAAGATTCCTGCTCAGCCGCCAGGTCTTCGTGCAGAATGGGACCCTAGCGTAGAAGATCCTTCCTCAGGGGTAGCTCCCATGGTTCCTCTATTGACATCTCTATTAGATAAAAATATCATATTCTCCTGGGCCAGTTTGGGGCAGTTAGAATAGCCTTCACCTTTTCTAATCTTATCTTCTTCACCACCTGCATGAGTAGCTAGATGGGGGGGAAGATGTAAACCAGATGGAAGTTCCATGGAAAGGTCAAGGTGTTGTGGCCCAAAGACTTTGGCTCTTTCCATCTGGTAAAGAACAGATTGAGTTACTTGTTCCTCTGTGATGCCATAAGATCTACATGTTGTTGGCCCCACCTATATGTTATCTGCTGGAAGATGTCCTGATTTAGAGACCATTTGCCCTGGTCCACTCTGTGTCTGCTTTCGGGTTCTCCTTCCCCGATGTGTGTGAGGCTGAAATTCTTATTAGATTTCTTTCGGCCCAAAGGAAGAGGATACTTACTTCTTTGTTTAGAGCTTGGCTCCTGGTGCCTCTCTGGTTTCTGATGTACATTACTGTTGGGATATTATCTGTTCTTATGAGGATGTTTGTTCTTCTGAGATGTGTCTGGAAATGAAGAAGTACTTTTCTGACTGCTCGTTTCTAGAATATTTATGTGAATGGATTTTTCTTATGTCTTCCACTCCCCCTGAGCAGTTTTATGATTCCAGACCCCTCCCCATCTGCTGAGGCTGGAGTCTGTGTAGAAGATTTCCCACTTCTGTGTCTGTAAACTTCTTCCCTGTTGAAGGTTTTTTAGATTTAACCACCAGTGAAGGTCCCGTCTGGCCAAGGGAGATAGAGGTATCCTCTGCAGAGGGTTTCCAAGATCTGACCTCCAAAATTAAAAAAAAATTGACTGTAGAGATCTTAGATGTAATTTTGCCCAGGGGATTATTTGAGTGGCCAAGGATATTAATCTCATTTGTTCCTAGAAATCCTGTGCAGAATGATGTATTTGTTTCAAAAATGTTGAGGTTCTGTGTTGAAATTTGAATACTCTCTCATCTGACAGAAGAACAGAGGAGGTCTTTGTATTTATCTGCAGGCCCAGGAATATCATATTCTGAGAAGGTGATAGTTGACTCTTCTACAGGCTGATGACCCAACCAATTCTTGTAGAAACTGAAGGACTAGCTGAGTCTGTGAATGAGATGATTCTTGTGATGGGGACATTATCAGAAGGTCGTCCAGATAAGCCAGGATGTTTATTCCCTTCTGTCTCAGACGTCCCAATGCTGGTGCTAGAAGTTTGGTGAATAACGTGGGAACTGAACTTGTTGGACTACAAATCTTAGGAACTTTGTGTGCTGGATGGACAGGGATGTGGTACTAAGCGTCCCTGAGATTGATGGAAGCCAGGGACTTTCCAGTGTAAAGGGATTGGTTTACAGGTTTTTCTGATTCCATCTTGAAGTGAGTCTGCTTGATCAAGACATTGACGGACTTGAGATCTAAAATTGTCCTGAATCGCCCTGAGGGTTTTGTGACCAGAAAGAAATTTGAATAGATCTCTGAACCTTGCTCCTGTAAAGGGACTTCCTGTATGACCGTCTTTTTCTAGCAAACTGTTGATTGAAGTCCAAAGTGCCTCCCTTTTGGTGTGATATGTTGGGATCCTGGACCTGAAGAATACTCGAGAGCGAGGGACAGATAGAAACTCCAGGGGGTACCCCAATTCTAACATCTGAGAGACCCAGGCATTTGGGTATGCCTGGCTCTTCCAGATTGGAAGGCAGGATCCCAGTCTGCCACCAACTGAGATAAGAACTAGTGTCCGCGGGGACTCATTGGCCTTCTTTTTTAAACTGGGGCTTCTTTGTATATTCTGTCCTGAATCCCTCTCTCTGGGAGAATCTTCCCTTGTATTATCCTTGAGGACCTGAATCAAGTCTCCTGTTGTCACAAAATGACTGGTTCCTATATCTTGACGAGTGAAAAGTAGGAGAAATTCTGCACTTCCTCTCTTGAGGTAGAAAGGGGCTTTTTCCTCTGGAGGCCTGTCAGAGACATTGCCATGACTGGAATACATGACTGTATTAAATGTGTCTAAATTAGCTCATTTTAAGAACAATAGGCCTTTGCTTGAAATGTAGGGGTTGGAAATAGTTTACTGAAGTCTTATGGAAAGATATAGCTAGCTTCTAGTCTCAGTGACTGGAAAGAGGCTCACTATCTGATGGGAGACTCTGGGGAGGATGACGGGTATATGAAGTATGATGACCTCCTGACCATCTAACCTGTGACATAATACAGATCATGTCATCATATGTACAAAATTGTAATACGGTATTGGTGCGCCATCTTCAGGAATAATTGACTTATTGCTATAAGAATTTAAAATCTCAACAGAATATTATTTTGGCTTTGTCCAATCAGATAATAATGATGACATCATATTATAATGAAATAGCTCTTTATCCAATCAGAGGAGGTGGGCTGTGTCTTTCTGATAATGGATTTTTACTTTATAAGTTGAAGTTTTTAATATAGATCTGTCTCTTGTTTGCTGGCTCTTGGCTGCTGATTTCCTTGAAGTTTTCCTGCTAGGCCCAAAGAAACCTACAATTTTAATTCTGAAGAGTTCTAAGGACTGGCAACCCATTTTTAGAATTGTTTTTATGATGCTTTCTAAACATACATTATTAGATTTCATTATAAGTATATTCTTGGTTTAATCTATTAGTGACAATAATAAATGTAATTTATCTGTTTTATCCAGAAGGTATGCAATACTGAATACAGTAGATAAATTGTTAAATTCTATTTATCTAAATCTGGGATTTTATTCCAGATACGTTTTTCTAAATTGTATATTTTTATATGGTACATGGAGATTGTTATAGATGGCAGAGAGTTGTTGTAAATGGAACCTTTTCAAATTGGTCTAAAGTTATAAGTGGGGTGCCGCAGGGTTCAGTCCTAGGCCCAATGCTTTTTAATTAGTGTATTAATGATCTTGAAGTGGGAATTGAAAGTAGCTTCTCAATCTTTGCTGATCACACTAAGCTATGTAGGGAAATACATACAAAGCTGGATATTTTTTCTCTGCAGAAGGATTTAGATAAACTAAGTGAATGGGCAGAAAAGTGGCAGATGTCAATTAATGTAGATAAATATAAGGTTATTCATTTGGGCTGTAGAAACATACTTGTTACATATACTCTAAATGGGAAACAACTTGGGGAATCCTCATTAGAGAAAGATTTAGGAGTACTGATAGAAGATAGACTTCACAGCAGTGTACAGTGTCACACAGCTGCTGCAAGAGCAAATAGGGTACTAGATTGCATAAAAAGAGGTGTGGATGCAAGGGATGCCAATATTATCCTACCTCTGTATAAATCCTTGGTTAGGCCTCATCTACAATATGGAGTACAATTTTGGGCACCGGTTCTTAAAAAAATAGAATTTTAGTCTTACCTGTTAAATCCTTTTCTCTTAGTCTATACAGGTTACTGGTAACTTTCGGTAGGCGATCAGCCCCTTTAAGTAGGCAGGAACAATTCTGAGAAGTGACTGCTGGGTGGAGCCTACCTCCTCTCCTTAGCTTGCAGCTAGCCAATCCCCAAACAGTAAGATTTGAAGACTAATGATTGACTAGGTAGTAAGAAGGTAAAGGAAGACTCCCGTGAGCATAAACCTGAAAGGACCCCCACTTTCTGCCACAGGAGAGCCAAGCATGGTCTCTTGACAGGGTGGGAGACAAGTAACCTGTATGGACTAAGGGAAAAGGATTTAACAGGTAAGACTCAAATCCTATTTTCTCTGTCGTCCAATACAGGTTACTGGTAACTTTGGGATGCCCAACCATTAAGTTTCCCCGGGGCGGGAAGAAAGGCAAGGACCAGACGCAGGCCTCCGAAGTCACCAGAGCACCAATGAACGTACAGATCATGAAGAGTTCAACAATAACTGCACAGTGTCAATGGACACTGATCAGGGAAAACAGACCCCTGGAGCTATTACACAGCACACTGAACTAGAGCCAACAGGGCTCAAAAGTGAAAGAGTACTGAAGAGATGAAGGAGATCCTAGACAGGCAAGGCTGCCTCCAGGAGCTTCCTCCCAAAACTGGCATCAGCCGATGCCAGCACTTCCACAGGATAGTGTTTTGAAAAGGTATGCACAGACGACCAAGTGGCCGCCTTGCACAACTGAGCAGCTGAGGCCTGATTTTTGTAGGCCCAAGATGCCCCTATAGACCTCGCAGAATGAGCCGTGACCATGAAGGGAACAGGCTTCTTCCTAAGTTCATAAGCCTTATGAAGAGTGGACTTGATCCAAGAAGCAATGATTACCTGGGACCCTCAGGAATGACAAAAAGAGTATCAGACTGCCACAAGGGCTCAGTGCGATGCACATAGAACTTGAGACAACGCACAACATCTAACAGGTAAATATCCTTCTCCTGGTCAGAAGTAGGGTTAGGGCAGATGGAAGGAACCACAATCTCCTGATTAATGTGGAATTCAGACAACCACCTTCGGGAGAAATTCTTGCAAAGTGCGAAGCACATCCTCGTCCTTATGAAACACTAGAAAGGGTGGCCTACAAGACAGGGCATGCAGCTTCGCAACACATCGAACATAAACAATCGCCAGGAGAAAAGCCATCTTCCACGTCATCATACCTAGAGGAATAGTGGCCAATGACTCAAAAGGAGGATGCTGAAGGACTCCTAAAACCAAGTTAAGGTCCCACTGAGGAGTGGGAGACTTAAACACAGGAAAGGTATGAGCAACGCCCTGGAAGAAAACCATAATATCAGGAATGATAGCAAGGTGCCTCTGAACAGCTCTCTGAAGACAGAGAGCACAGAAGTCTGAACCTATAGAGAACTCAGACAGACCCTTATCCACACCATCCTGGAGGAAGGAAAGGACCGTAGGAAGGTCAAAATCCTGAGACAGGTCCCTATCAGTACACCAAGACAGAAAGGTAGACCAAACATGATGGTAGGCCTTGGAGGAAACAGGCTTACGGGCACTAAGCATAGAAGCCACCACACCAGAAGAAAAACCCTTCTTCAAAATTGAGGATTCAACCTCCATGCCATCAAAGCCAGACGATAAACGTCTTCCTTCCACAGGTAACCCTGTAGGAGAAGATCCGGACCGGAGAGAAGCCGAAGAGGTTCCACCACTAAGAGATCCAGAAGCTCCGGAAACCAAGCCTGTCAAGGCCAGTACGGAGCAATCAGAATGACTGGGCAGTGTTCAAGTCTCAGTTTCCATAGCACCCTGTCAGAGGAAAGGTCCACGGGATCGACATGGCATCCACTGCCAGAGCCAGGGGATCCACCCAGCGAGAGCAGAATGTTGGAACCTTCCTGTTGTGTCTGGTCGCAATCAGGTCAAAGACCACTGCTGGATGATGAGGTTGAACTCCTCTGGATGCAGTTCCTACTCTCCTATTTCCACCGTGTGTTGACTGAGGAAGTCTGCCAGAATGTTGTCTACTCCAGGAACATGAACTGAGAAAAGGGCAGGGACATGATCCTCTGCCCATGATAAAATAGCCTTGACCTCTAGCCAAGCTGCATGACTTCTTGTGCTGTTTTGCTTGTTGACGTAGGATATCGCTGTGGCGTTGTCCGACTGTATCCTGACTGTGAAATCCTCCAGCTACTGTGTCCAGTGTTGCAGGGCATGAAATATCGCCCAAAGCTCCAAGACATTGATGGGAAGGAGATTCCTCCTGGGACCACCAGCCCTGAACACTCAAGTGCCCCAGTACCGCTTCCCATCCGGAGAGGCTGGCATCCATCATTACTGTTGTCCAGAATGGCACCAGGAAGGGACGGCCTTTCAGGAGATTGTTCAGGTTGAGCCACCACAGGAGGCTCTGCTCCACCTAAAGAGGGAGAGATAGGGATCTATCCAGGAGATCCAGTTGACCCCTGCATGCCAGGATTAGAAACCTCAGAAGTTCCCTGGTATAAGCCATGGCAAACGGAACTGCTTCTATGGTGGAAATGAACTTCCCCACCAGGGACGACAATTTCTTGGCTGGAACCAGATCCTGAGACAAGATAGCCTGGACCTTCAGTGCTATCTGATGAGCCACTTCGTCCGTGAGAAACACCATTCCCTTCTGAGTGTCGAAGAGGATGCCCAGAAAGACCATCCTCTTGGAAGGAACAAGGTCTGACTTCCCCAGATTGATGATCCACCTGTGATGGGGAAAGAGCATGAATGCAATCTTGCACCTGCTGATGAAGGAGTTCTGGAGAAGAGGCCTTCAGAAGGAGGTCGTCCATATACAGAGTAACTCTGATGCTGTTCTGATGTAGGGTGGCAATCAAGGCTTCCAGGACTCTGTTGAAGACTTGAGGAGCTGTGGTCAGGGCAAACGGGAGGGTTGAAAACTGGAAATGCCCTCGGTCGCAGGCAAAGCGGAGATATTGTCGACTCTCTGGATGAATGGTGATGTGTAGATAGGCATCTTGAAGATCCAGTGAGGCCAGAAATTTCCCAGGGGACATGGCCGCTATCACTGTGGGAAGTGACTCCTGGCGGTACTGGGACCTGACCACAAAGCAGTTGAGACCCTTTAAATCCAAAATGGGACGACAGCCACCACCCTTCTTGGAAACCACAAAGAGGATGGAGTAGAACCCCAAGCCCCTTTCCTGAGGAGGAACTGGTTCCAGGACTGCCTTGTCCAGAAGGGCCTGAATGGCCTCCTCGAAAAGGCTGTGCTTTTCCGCTCCCAGAGGAGAACAAGAAGAGTTCTGGAAGGCGGAAAGGAGGTAAAGGGGATCCTGCACCCCGTAGCCAACACATGCAAAACCCACGGGTCCACCACAGAGGCCTCCCAAGCTGAGAGGTAGTGGCGTAAGCGGCCACCTACCTTCGGGTGGGAAACCGGGTTCGGCGAGTCATGAAGGAGAAGGTTTGGAAGCTTTGGGCTTAGAGGAGGACTTGGGCCTCCATTGCTGCTTAGGCTTGGATGAGGAGCGCGGAGTCTGATCGGCCGTCTGGGCAAAGACAGGAGAGCCCTCTTGGAGGCCGTGTCAGCAGACCAGATCTTGAGCCAAAGAGCACCTCTGGCTACCACATACAGGGTAGATGCCCTGGCTACCATACGCAGTGTGTCAAACAGGGCAGCAGAAACAATGCTGAGCCTCAGAGATTGGCGAGAAGCCACAACATATCAGCAGTAGGATCCCTCTGACGGACAGTTGAAGTGAGCTGTCCAGTCCAAACAGCCACAGCTCTATTCACCCACGCTGCAGCAAATGCAGGGCGTAGGGCAGAACCAGCCATCGCAAAAATAGCCTTGAGAGCAGTCTCAAGCTTCTTGTCAGTCCAGTCTTTCAGAGCAGATGCATTAGCCACAAGCAAGGCAGTGTGGACTTAGAAAGCCTGGAAATAGGGGCATCCACCTTGGGGGAGGGGGGTGAACCCACTGTGCAAGGACCATTTCGGAGAATGGATAAAGCTTAGCAAACTTCCTAGATACAGATGGTTTCCTGTCTGGAAACTTCCACTCCTCAGACACCAAGGGTAGGGATAGGTGGAAAACAAGTATGGGGCCTAACAGGCTCCTGGAACATATCAGGAGGGGTCAGGTGAAACCTCCTGCACCAAGAGAATGTTCAGGGTGTCTGGAAACTTCCACTCCTCAGACACCAAACGTTCAAGGGTAGGGTTAGGTGGAAAACAAGTATGGGGCCTAATACAGCAGCAAAAGGGTTACGTTACCACAGAAACTTGCTCCAAACACCCAACAGACCTACAGATAAACCCAATGAGTGCATGAGTATGTAATAGGAACTCCAAATGAGACCCCTGTGAAGAGGGGAAGTATGGGACATGTGGACCTCAGCACTCAAAGGGTGCTCACCTTTTTCGGCAGGTCTTCTGTCTTCAGATTACCATATAATCAAGAAGAGGCTTCAGTGGGCAACTCCTGGGGAAAGAACTTGCAGCCAAGATTTCCCCCCAGGGCTCAGGTCCACAAAAACGCCTGGTAAACGGAGCTATCCACATTTGGGTGATGGGAATTGTCAGTGACGGTAATCCGCCTAATGGTGGTATTCCATATCTAACAGAAAAAATAATAAAGAGGCTAAAACTATAGCAGAACTGTTCTCTTGTCTTGTGTCTTGACCAAGGAACAAATCTTACTGGTTAGGGATTGGCTAGCTGCAAGCTAATGAGAGGAGGCAGGCTCCACCCAGCAGTCACTTCTCAGAATTGTTCCTGCCTACTAAAAGGGGCTGATCGCCTACCCAAAGTTACCAGTAACCTGCATTGAGCGACAGAGAAAAAGAAATTGTTGAACAGGAAAAGGTGCAGAGACGTGCAACAAAACTGATAAAGGGATTGGAAGATCTGAGATATAAAGAGAGGCTAGCAAAACTGAGTTTGTTTACATTAGAGAAGAGACGTCTAAGGGGTGATATGATTATCATTTACAAATACATTCAAGGTCAATACAAAGAACTACCCAATGATTTATTTACGCAAAGAGTTAAGAACAAGAGGTCATCCATTAAGACTAGAGGAAAGGCGCTTTTGACTAAAACAAAGGCAGGGATTATTTACAGTAAGGGTGGTAAAGCTATGGAATTCTTTGGCTTGGGATGCTGTGCTTGCAGGTAATGCATCTGCTTTCAAAAAAGCAATGGATGCCTATCTAGCACAGAACAATACTGAAAATTATGACAGATGGCTTCAAAGCAGATACGATGTTGATCTGGGGAACGGACTACCATTTGGAGTCAGGAAGTAATGTTTTTTTTTGTTCCACATGGGGCTAGATTGGAAATGGCTCCAGAGGGATTCTTTCTGCCTTCCTCCGGATCAACAGGGGTGCTTTTGGCATGGGCTGTGTCTTTTTTCAGTCTCATCAACTATGTTACTATGTTATGAGACTTGGTTTAAAAGTTAGAACCTACTCACATGACAACATCCCTTAGACCTTAATTAGCATAGTTAATACAGATTCTGGGGCTTGTATCCATATACACTGCTGCTAACTGTATTATAATTAATTGTAGGATCAATTAACCCTTTCTATGCTACTGTGTTTAATTATTCCTACGAAATACCTCTGGATACACCTATGCAATATTTAATCCTGTTGTGTTAGTAATACTGTTTTGTGTTATTGGTTTTTGAGTTACTGTATGTCTATTTCAATTGGTGTTCACTCATTTATATCATTGTTGATTACACTTTATACATAGTATATTAATTAAATAAATTATATACATTTTTTTGCACAAATATGCGTAATTGTTTCAATCAATTCTTTACTGTGAAGTAGAGTGTCAATACCTAGTATTGTATTAAGTTCTCAAATTAATTTAATTTTTTTTTATCTACTTATGTGAAGCTATACAACCTAATTGGAAGTCCTGTTTAACCATTTCCTGTATATCCTTGACAGGCCTTTTTAATTATTTCATCGAGATGTTCCCAGAAGTGTAAAGAACCTGTAAATGGTAGAGAAATTAACTTGGTTTTAAAAGAAGTTTCTGGGTTCTAGGGCTTTAGCCATAATGATCTGCAAGCGGAGATAGCGAGGGCTGAAGATCTAGCCAGAAGATGTGTTAGGTCAAGGGAAGCATCACATGAGTAGTTAGTTGTTTCTTTAATAATGGAGACCTCCTTCAGTAGTTTAGATCTCGAGACATTGGATTTAATTTTATCTTTGAGCTCAGTAAGCCATATACGCATGACCCCAGAATCACAGACCATGGCAGTTGCTGCTTTCAAGTTTTCTCCAGTAACAGAAAACTGTTTCTTAAGTGCGCCATCCAATTTTCTTTCAATAGGGTCGTGTAGAGAAGTATCATCCTCCAAGGGAAGGAGGGTTTGTTTTGCTAGATGTGCTATGGGATCGTCAACCTTAGGGGAAGCCGACCATTTTGAGACATCATCATCGTTAAAAGGAAACATTTTCTTAAATCTCCTAGGAACTGCAGATCTTCTGTCTCCCTGTTTGCATTCTGACGTGATTAGGTCAGAGATAGATTTATGGACAGGAAAGGCCGGAGTAGATTTATTTTTAAACCTACTCCAAAAAGAAAAAAAGAATGGATCCATTCTTTTTTTCTTTTTGGAGTAGGTTGTTATGTATATGGATAGTGGGCACCCTGTGTACGTGTTACATGGTTTCTTCCCTCTGTTTAATCTAGGTGTGCAGGATCTTAGTTTTATATTTTTTAGATTTATTTTTACCCAGAAAGGCCGTATCCATGATGTTCATTGTCTTGCTGTGATTCAGATAGGCCCAAAGATTTTCTGAGGAGCTTGACAAAGGAGTCTATGCGTTTAAGGTTGAAGATTCTTCTACTAACTCTCCCTCTTCTGAACCTAGGTCCGAACCTTGGTCATCCAGGGGTGATTCTATGTCATAATAGTCTCCATGTTGCATGGAGGAAGTACCTTCTGGATCCAGGGCTGGATTTACATCTCAGGAGCCTGTAGGCACAGAACTGAGAAGCGCCCCCCCCCCCATTTGCCAACTCCACTGGACAACTCCACAATGCTCATCAGCTCCATATTGCCCCCTCACCTTGCCCCCCATGAGCACCAACTTGCTCCCATCATCTCCATATTGCCCCTCACATTGCCCCCATCAGCTCCAACTTGCCCCCCATCATCTCCATATCCCCTCACATTGCCCCCAACCCCATCAGCTCCAACTTGCCCCCCATCAGCTCCACATTGCCCCCACCATCTCCATATTGACCTCCATAGGCTCCAACTTGCCCCCCATTAGCTCCACATTGCCCCCACCATCTCCA
Source organism: Rhinophrynus dorsalis (assembly GCA_037306005.1). NCBI lineage: Eukaryota > Metazoa > Chordata > Amphibia > Anura > Rhinophrynidae > Rhinophrynus > Rhinophrynus dorsalis. Next base: position 189,021,573 of record CM074720.1, on the reverse strand, counting down.
TGTTGCCCTGACATGGTCCGTTTCCTACCTCCCTGGTAGGAGATCTGTCATCTGTGCCTCCTTGGCACAGTCCTGTAGCTGATGGAGCTCCCGCGCGGTCTCCTATTCTGGAATGCAGAGCGCTGGGAGATGTCATCTCCCAGTGCTCTGCATTCCTAAAGATGCAACGAGGGAGATCACCACCTACAGGACTGTGCCAAGGAGGCACAGACATGTCCTGCCGCCGGGGAGGTAGGAAATAGGGAACGGGGGGGGGGGGCAGTGCCAGCGAGGTGGCTACTAAAAAAAAAAAAAATCCCAATGGCAGGCGCCCCTCGGTGGCGTGCGACTGTAGGCAGGTGCCTACTTTGCCTAATGGCAAATCCGGCCCTGCCTGGATCGTTGCGCTGTCTCTTTGGGGCAGGTTCACCTTGTTGTATGTTTTTGTTTTTTTTTGTCAATTAAGTTTTATTGATTTTCAAAATTTTACAACAGAAAAGGATGAATGGGGAAGTGGAATGGGGTACAGAGAGAAAGAAAAAAAAGGGAAGGAAAGGGGAGGGGGAGCTCAAATATGGTCAGAAATACATTAATTCAAAGCAAATCAAGAGATATCCTTGGTTTAAAGAATTGGATACAATATGGAGCTATCAACATTTCCACAATGAGTAACAGATCACCTGGTAAAAAAAATGGGGGGGGAGGGTGAAGGTGTGTCCTCTCCCACCGGTCCGCCAGCCCCAGGCCAGCAGAAGTGAAGGAAAGGAGGCAAACCCAGTCAGACATGCCCCTATTCAGTGCACCCATCAATGGAACCAATACATGTCCACATGACAGCACCGCAGGAGCACATTCCGGACCACAGGCCAAGCGTTTAAGAAGTAAGAGACACAAATTCAGGGCTCTCCAGAAACAAAGACCAGCAAAGTCGCAGTATATCTATGCCACTCGTCTGGGGAGGAAGAAGTCAGCTCTGCCATCGTCCTGAGCTCTTCAACCCTCTCCACCCACACAGAGAGCCCAGGAGGAGACAGCCACCTCCAATAAAGGGAGATTAGACTATTTGTTGCCACCAGAAACTGTGGGACCAGTGTCTTCTGGTACCTGGATAGTTTTAAAGGTGTATGATGTAAAAGAAGGCATTCCGGTCTAAAGTCTGCAGGACGATCAGAGAGATGTTGAATAATATTATATACTGCCCTCCAGTACGGTACAATGACAGGACACTCCCACCAAAGGTGGAGGAGGCTACCAGGAGCTCCCCGACACCTCCAGCAGAGGCCATCTGCAGTGGGGTCAAGTTTCTGTAAAGTCACAGAGGTAAGGTACCATCTAGAAAGCAATTTATAAGCGGCTTCTTGGTATTTTGTGGAAGTTAAGACGTGATGAATAAGGTACATAATGTGGTCCCACTGTCATGGGGAAAGGTAACACCTAAGGCCATCTCCCATTGTCCCACAAAACTTGGAGGCAAGGAGCATCCTCCAGTCAACAAAATCGAATACAGGCGAGACAGTCCATGTCTAGGAATGCTATTCCGAGTTCACTCAGTTTCAAAGGGTGTTAAGGGTCTAGAAAGTTGGTGTCTGCACAATGGATGTAACATAGTGAGTTCAGTGATGGTATCTGAATGTATCAAGGAAGGTCGAGGGGTTGTGACCCAGCAAGTCATGTGGCGGACCTAGTCTCCCCACATCAAGAACTTGAAAAATGTGGAAGTGAGTCAGCCGGGTAAGAGGAAACAGGATTGTGAGCAAGGGGAGTCATGGGTGATGGGAAAGTGGACAGTATGTGTTTAGAAACAGTCGAATTCCATATCGTTAAGGTAGCGGAAATAAAAGGGTACCGTGTAAGGGCAGAATCCTTCTTATCTGGACGTAGCCAAACCGCAGACTGGATGGATCCCCCAGTCCTTATAAGATCTATGTTAACCCCCTGCTTGTTCACCACGGACACAGCCCAATCAACAACTCAAAGCAGATGACTCGCCTGGAAATACAGTTTAAAATCAGGAAGAGCCAAGCCTCCCATCCATTTAGGTAGAGAGAGCTGGGATACCTGCTGTCTTGGCTTCCGACCATACCAGACATAGCACAGAACAGCCAATCTGAGAGAGGAGAAAAATAATCTCGGTAGTGAAATCGGCAAAAGCTTGAAACAGGTATAATAGGCAAGGAAGTAGGTTCATTTTAACCATGTTGATCCGCCCCATCCACGTAATATGCGGAAGGGCCCAAGAGGTCAAGTCCGAGCAAAGAGTGGACAACAGCAGAAGGAAATTAACCTGATATAGGTCAGTTGGATTCAAGGTGAGCCAGATACCCCTATACTTAAGGCGATACCCACACCACCGATAAGGAAAGGAATCCTGCAGTGATTCCCGGGTACTCCCCGACACAGAAACATTAAGTACCTCAGACTTGGTCATGTTAATTTTCAGGTTGGACAGAAAACCAAACTCAGTGAATTCACGTTGAAGGGGCGGTAAGGACATGTGGGGTTGCGTGACCAAGAACAACATGTAGTCTGCGAATGCAGCGACTTTATAGTGTTAAGTTCCCCATGCATACCCCGTGAATATCTGCGTTATTCCGTAGCGCATTCAAAAAGGGCTCCAAGGACAGCACGAATAGAAAGGGCGATAGTGGACATCCCTGATGTGTCCCATTCCCAATAGGGAAGGGCTGCGAAAAAAGGCCATTCACACGCACACAAGCCGATGGCTCCGAATATAAGGCTAAAATCCAAGAGCGCATGTTAGTACCTATCCCAACATGCTCCATTGTGGCCATCAGGAAAGAACAATCCACTGTGTCAAAGGCCTTTTCCGCATCAGTGGACAGAAGGAGGAGATCGGACCCACCAGCCCGCATGACACCTAGGAGGTTGAGAACCTCAATAGTGTTGTCTCTGGCCTCACGGCCAGGCACGAAAACAGACTGATTGGGGTGGACAAGGCCAGGCAGATGGGGCACCAGGCGGATAGCTAACATCTTTGCCAACAACTTCACATCTGCGTTCAGGAGCGAGATAGGTCAATAGCTGAAGCATAGCTCCCCATCCCTGGATTCCTTGGGTAAAATCATGATAGTCGCCCAGAGTGTCTGAGCATGCAGGTTGGAGCCCTGAAGAATAGAGTTAAATGTATCAACCATGTGTCACGAAGGTTCTGAGGGAAAAGTCTTGTAATAGAGGAGAGTTAAGCCATCGGGGCCTGGAGCCCTGCCCACCCGTGACTCCTTAATTGCGGCAGACAACTCCACCACTGTAAAGGGAAGCTCCAGAGAGGAAGCAACCGGCTACGACAGCTTAAGATGCATGTGGTCTGAAATACTGATGGATGGATTGCACGCAGTTCTCGCAGTCGGAAGCCTCAGCAGGGGGGCCAAGGTTGTAAAGCATGGCATAGTAATCTCGGAAGGCCTCCGCTATCTGGGACGGCAACGAAGCAGCTTATTCTGATCATTTCGGATTTTAGGGATATGAGCAAATTGAGCGCGTTTATGGAGCATATGTGCCAGGAGTCTGCCACATTTATTGCTATTCTGAAAGAAAATTTTTTTCGAGCATTGATAAGCCAAGTGGTGCTTGTTAGTGAGTATTTCAGCAAGCTGTCTCCTCTTCAAAAGAAGGGATTGATAGTCTGTTTGCAGGAGAGACTGCTTGTGAAGGAGTTTGAGGTGTAAAATATCACTAGTCTGCTGCGTGTGTGTCACGGTTTTTGAAGACTCTCAGACTTAAAGGGATAGTAATACTTAAAATGTAAAAAAAAATATGTTGTAGGGTTTATCCCCCTGAGTAAAACAAGAGTACTCCCACTGCTGAGAGGTGTTTTATTCAAAAGTTATTAATTTTCAAAGTTGAATTTTTTAGGTGCAATATCACAGTGGCCTGAAATTGTACAGTGACGCTGTTGCTACACCATCCTATGGAGATTTATGGTCAACTGACCAGAGTTGTCCATAGGATCGTGTAGCAACAGTGCCACTGTACAATTTCAGGCCACTGTGATATTGCACCTAAAAAATTCAACTTTGAAAATTAATAACTTTTGAATAAAACACCTCTCAGCAGTGGGAGTACTCTTGTTTTACTCAGGGGGATAAACCCTACAACATATTTTTTTTTACATTTTAAGTATTACTATCCCTTTAAGGTTTGGTAAACTAACTTAACTTTATTAAAAGTTAAAGGCAGTCCCCGTAGGGTAAACATACATAACAATACAACAGTAATAGAACATACAATAGGTTCTACCGGCCTTGCCTAAATACCGGGCAAGGCAACCCAAGTGACCGTTTTAATGACAGGCTGTACCGGCCTTGCCTATACCGGGTAAGGCAACCGTGAGATGACGTATACCGGTTCTACCGGCCTTACCAATACCGGGCAAGGCAGCCCAATGGAATGCTGAATGTAGGCTCTACCGGCTCTGCCAATACCGGGTAAGGCAACAGGCAACCTTAAAGATGGTGAATTACAAGGTTCTACCGGCCTTACCAATACCGGGCAGGGCAGCCCAAAGAAGTACTGTAGTAGGCTCTACCGGCCCTGCCAATACCGGGTGAGGCAACCTACAGGATGGTATCGTCAAGGTTCTACCGGCCTCACCAATACCGGGCATGGCAGCCTGAGCAAGTAGACCAGCTGTCAGGTCACTAAGACAGCAGAGAGCATAAGTATAGAGATGTTAATCAGCAGAAGTCTATAGTCAGGGATAATCAGACAACTGCAAGGAAGTGGACAGCGACTGACCACAGTACTGGATGTTCAGGAGCAAACCAACGTCCACACGTTGGGACTAATGGTAAATAGAGCCACCAGGTTAAATGGAGCAAACCAGCGTCAGTACGCTGGAACCCACAATGTATATCGCAACCAGGTTTAGTGGAGCAAACCAGCGTCCGTACGCTGGAACCAACAATGTATATTGCAACCAGGTTATTGGAGCAAACCAACGTCCGCACGCTGGGACCAACAATGTATAACGCAACCAGGTTAGTGGAGCAAACCAGCGTCCGTACGCTGGAACCAACAATGTATATCGCAACCAGTTTAGTGGAGCAAACCAGCGTCCGCACGCTGGGACCAACAATGTATATCGCAACCAGGTTTAGTGGAGCAAACCAGCGTCTGCACGCTGGAGCCAACAACGTATCTCGCAACCAGTTTAGTGGAATAAACCAGCGTCCGCACGCTGGGACCAACAATGTATATCACAACCAGGTTAGTCGAGTAAACCAGCGTCCGCACGCTGGAACCAACAGTGTGTATTGCAACCGGGTTTAGTGGAGCAAACCAGCGTCCGCATGCTGGAACCAACAATGTGTATTGCAACCAGGTTTAGTGGAGCAAACCAGCGTCCGCACGCTGGAGCCAACAAAGTATCTCGCAACCAGTTTAGTGGAGTAAACCAGCGTCCGCACGCTGGGACCAACAATGTATATCGCAACCAGGTTTAGTGGAGTAAACCAGCGTCCGCAAGCTGGAACCAACAATGTATATTGCAACCAGGTTTAGTGGAGTAAACCAGCGTCCGCACGCTGGAACCAACAATGTGTATGCAATGGCGAGGAGAACAATGTCGCCGGAGCGACAGCTGGAGCGCTAGACTCAGGAACTTGTACAGGTTAACCCACACGGTGCTGGAGCACAGGAACCCTGGAATACAGGCACACAGGAAAGCTGGAACACTGGAACACCGGAACGTTAGCATACAGGAACACCGGAGCACCGGAACATTAACGTACAGGAACACTGGAACGTTAACGTACAGGAACACTGGAACACCGGAACGTAGCATAAAGGAACACTGGAGACAGGCCCAGAGATCTGACAAGCAGGTCAGGCAGAGTGGAGTCAGAAACACCACGAAAGGGCAACCTGGAAGTGCTCAACCTGGGTTTAAAAAGGCTGCGTGAGGAGGGCTAATGACACACAGCCAATCACGAATACTCAGCAAGTGATAGTGTGTGTCCGCTTCCTCGCTGCACCCTGCACTATAAAGTGCAACCTAACCACACTCTTATGTGCCTCCCACACCACAGGAAGAGACAAGCTGGGGGAGAGGTTCTCGGCAAAATAATTCTGCAATACCGAAGCAGTGCTGGAAGCAAGCAGTGGGTCAAGCAGGGGCGACTCGTTGAGTCTCCAAGCCGTCCGGTCAGGGCGCGCCATAGGGGAGAGCAGTTGCAATTTGACAGGGGAATGATCCGACCGTGTCATGGATTCGATAGTCACTGAGGTCAATAAGTCCAGGTCCCTATGAGAGAGGAAGAAATAGTAGAGTCTAGAATAAGAATTGTGTGGTGAGGAGTAGCAGTCACGTACAGTCGGATAAACAGTCCTCCAACAGTCCATTAGTCGATACTGGGCAAGTGTGGATCTCATACCCCACAGGAGATTGTCAGGGACACTAGAGACAGTTGAAGAGGAGCCCATGGAAGGGTCCAATGCCACATTCAGGTCCCCCCAAGGATCAACACCCCCTCCTGAAAACCCTGCAGTTTCTACATCACCAAGCTGAGGAATTTCGACTGCCTCAAGTTGGGGAAGTAAACATTGGAAATAGTGTACCTCTGTAACGGTTTTATGGACACTCAGACATGTTAGGTTTAGGTTAAAATGCAATTTTATTAAGAATCACAGTACAGAATAACCCACATGGGTCCAGTAGGTATGAAGACAGAACACTACTGACACAGGTCAGGTTACAGTGATAAGTACCCACACAGGTCCAGTATATACAATACACAATACAATACTGACACAGGTCAGGCACAGTTCGTGTGAATCCAAACTAAAAAGATAAATGTGGTTACTATTAGGCCGGGAGGACAGATAGGTCCTAATAGTGTGATGGCCCTTAGTACACTCTCTATGCAGAAAGTGACACAATGGCGACTAAGGCCACGAAAGCAACTGAGGCCCTGGACAAACGGTAGATTACCGAAGCTGCCAAAGGAGGACTGCCACAGAGGCACGGAATAACGCCAATCAGGAACTGTAACAACTGTACCCAACGTGCCAGGCACCAACCCACAAGGGCTTAATGAATGCTCAGACCTGCCAGAGTTGACTGCCAGAATAGATAACGCCTGAGGCGCCCAAGATAACCCAACCTCAGCTAGGGCAGTATAGGTCAAGCGTACCGTGGTGCTACAGAATGGGTGCTACGAGCACTGGATGACTAACGAGGCACAATACTGGTTGGGTAACAGTACAAGGCTGCCGGAGCAGCAACGGAGGCAACAACGGATCTGTCCGTGGACAGAGAGAGATCGGAAACAGGCCCTTAACCGGATACCGGATGGAACAGTAAGCAGGCCCGGGTTGGCACGCAGAACAGGAGCGACAGCCAGGCCAGGTCGGTACACAGAGCAGGAACGTCAGCCAGGCCGGGTCGGTACACAGAGCAGGAACGTCAGCCAGGCCAGGTGGGTACACAGAGCAGGAACGTCAGCCAATCCTAGTCGGTACACAGAGCAGGAACGTCAGCCAGTCCGGGTCGGTACACAGAGCAGGAACGTCAGCCAATCCGAGTCGGTACACAGAGCAGGAACGTCAGCCAATCCGAGTCGGTACACAGAGCAGGAACATCAGCCAATCTGGTTCGGTACACAGGGCAGGAATGATACAGGCAGAGTAGTCAGGCAGTCTGGGTCATACACGAGAAACACACGAATACTGGAGTCAACGCTCAGTAATGGGAACACCACGAAAGGGCAAGGCTGCAATGACAGGGCTCAGTATTTAAGAGATATCACTGGGCGGAGCAATACCATGTTAGCCATTAAAACTGAATCAGGAAGAAGCACTGTCATAATGTCGCCAGTAATAACAAGGGCACTGTGATAACCTCTTACCCAAAAGAGTCCCCTTCACAAAAAGAAAGTGCCCATCGTCATCAGTCAGGGTCTCCACATCAACAAAAGGGACATCTCTAGAAATCAGCGTGGCCACCCCCCTAGACTTTGACTGGATAGGTTTGCTATAAAATGCCTGTGGGTAGTATTTAGTAGATAGAGAAGGTGGCCTATGGGCCACAAAGTGTGTCTCTTGGATCAAAGCAACCGAGACATGGTACAATCTAATTACTGTATGCTTTTAAAGGTTTCCAGGAGGCAAATATAGTTTTTGATACCTTTTATTGGCTAACTAAGCAGATTTAAACGCAAGCATGTTGAAACTATATTTGCCTCCTGTATTTCTACGGCTAACACGGTACCAGCTCTCATCTGTTTAAAGGTTTTCTGCATGGATATTTTCATCCAGGACAAGTCGTCCTGGAATTGTGATGGCATTCACTGCACAATTTTGAAGTATCAGAGGCTGGTATTTTTGAGTCACAGCCTGCATACTGCTTCTGCTTTAAGGCAGATTTCTCTTCTTTAGTAGAGGTGTCTGAAACATTCTTGTCTTTAGAGGAAGACTTGGCAGGAGTTGACATGGTAGAGACTGGGCTGGTACCCTATAACATCAAGAAGCAAGGCAATAAATTACTGGAGAAAAGAAAAAACGTACCTTACTGCCATTTAAATAAGATGCCACTGAAGACTTCCTGTCATTCCCTGATCTTCCTGGTGCTGTGGCCGAAGCACGTGCTTACTGCGCATGTGCACAGAAGGTCTCCTGTGTTCTAAGCTGGAACGCTATAGTTAGCTTCCCCAGAAGTGCCTTATCAAATGAGGACTTGCTTATGCATCTGTATAAGGTCACCTTATAAGTGTGGCACAGATGAAGAGGCTGGGACCCAAAGAGGGAGCAGGTATGGAGCCTTCCCTCCATCAGCGGGACAAAGGTGGAGCAATGGAGATTGTATCCAGCCAGCTGGGTTGGACAAAAGAAACTGAAGACACCCGCATTCACACTACCTTTTAAATCTTCAGATTGGTCCTACCCAGCTGGAGGGTAATCCCATTCTTAATGCCTTGGATGGTACACAGAAGAAATTAAAATTATTCCACATCTTCTGAAATGATTAGCAACTCATGTGCTCAGAATCTCTGTTCACATGAATGAAACTATTTTATATGTCTGCAACTAAGCTAGGATCCACAGAGAAGAAGCCTCTTTGCTTAATGTATCATAATTCTGAAACTACTGACTGCTGGAAAAAATGACAAAATAGACAGCTTTCTAAGCAGATTTTAATTGTGGAAAAACCTAGCAAGGGAATTCCAATTTAAATACTTTATTTATGAAGAAGAATTAAGATTTATCTTTCATTATCTAACTAACTTACATCTTCGTATTATAGCCAAAAAAGTCACAATCTTTTGGACTTCAGATTCTAATGATTTATTTAAAAATGTCAAAATGAAGCTACATATTTGAAAACCATCTAAAAACATGTTTGACCTGCCAAATGTGCCAATAATTCCACCTCTAAAACGATTAGCACCTCATTTGATCAGAATCTCAGTGCACATGAATGTAACTATTTCTTCTATGTCTACCACTAAGTTTGGATCCAAAGAGGAAAAAGAAGGCTTTGTCTTTAAAGGATTATGGCCTCAATTCAATTGGGTCAGATAAAACCTCAGTTAAGGCAAAACATCCCAATGACCATTAGCCAAATGTGGTTTACCTAGTATTCAATTCTACTTCTACCAGAATATCTAACGAGCATACATCTCAAAAATACACATGCATTCAAAAACTGAGGCAAATTTTTTCTGAACTCCCCATACAGCAAAACAGACGAAAAGTTGGGGTATGGAAGGATGTCACGTGTGATGCATGACGTGTGTTATGTTCACGTGCTGGCAGTGAGCGTCTGGAGCAGTAGCAATATACTACTGAGATGTCCAGGATTAGGATACCTTACTGTACCTAAGATAGCAGATACACGGAAGCCTTGTGTGAACCGGAGCGCAACAAGTCCTGTCTATCGTACCCATGCACCTGCACCGGAACGCCTGCTAGAAACTTAAAGTGGAGTCCCGACAGAACCGGTCTAGGACAATTACCCCAGACTGTCCAGTTGTGCAGATAGGTCTGGCGTAATGCAAAACACGGATGGGAGCCCTTCAGAACCAGTTTGAAAAATGGCGATATGAAGTTCACGGCTGATCGTACACCAGAGAACGCTAGAGTACTTAGACTGTGAGTAGGCCTACTGTTTCTTTGACAGATACGATTGCTTATGTAAAACTAAGCACATAAGAGAATGTTTATACTCGGATGATATATATGTTTACAAATACATTCTCTTGATCCATGGTGGGTGGAATGCCGGTAGGTAAGGGGGTCCTGGACGACTCTGACTGGATTTCCTTGCTCTTAAACAGGAGGGGTAGTGAGAGGTCCCCTCCTTTTCTTTACGTCCCAGGCAAGGATGTCTTACCCCCAGAGGACCTCTGATTTTTATGTAGAAATTCCATCTTGATAGTTTAACAACAGATGAGGAAAGAAGTTAGAGGAGAGGTTCTGGGACAATGATAAATTAAGTAGTAGAATGAAAAGATGAAATAGCATTAGGAGGAATATCTTTAAGATAGCTCACTGGACAGCAGTCTAAGTAAGTTTGGAGAGACAGAAGGGTTGAGGGATGCACTGGAGGTAGGGGATGGGGCCATTTGGGTGCAGCGTAACTATAGAGGATAGGTAAGAATTAGGCAAGAGATAAATAAACTGTGAGAAAATTGACATTAGCAGTAGTAAGCATTTATTAAAATTTGGTAACACTGGAGGATATTAATCACTTAAATTAATTGCACTCTGAATTACAATGATACAAAATATTGGATAGATAAGGTTTAAATACAGTTAGAGAGTGGGTGATACATTATCAGATTAAATTATCGATTTATTAAAAGTATTATCACTGGGTAAATGAGAGACTGCACTTAGAATATATGTAGGATTAGGGAAGACGTAGAAATAGTAAAGTTAAAATCATTAGATGGGTAGTATGGAATTAGTGTTAAGAGTACAGAATAGAAGTGTGTTGTGAAGTAATTTATTAATTTCACAAGATCTTCTGTTATATTTGACCCCACCCCCTTTGCTCTTAAGGTTTCCCATTGAGAGGACCAGATTAGAGGAGCGAATATTAGTTTTTGCTATATGGGCTAAAATGATATCTGATTCTTCTTGGGTCCGCTTGGTAGGACTTTCCACGTAGGGTGAATTGTCATTGTAGAAATGTAAGTTTTGTCTGAGGCGTTGCCGGTATCCCAGGGTCTCTATGTCCTGACGATGTTGGTCGCGGGAGGTCGAGTTATCTCAGGATGATCCCGTCTCTGCTCTCCGGGTCCTGGGGGGATCCGTTTCGGGGCTCTGCTCCCCCCCTCCTACTGGTGTGGGGTTGTCTCTTGGGACGGGATGGGGGTTGGTGTGGCAGAACCGGATGGGCCCGACCCAGATACAATGCAACCAGCGAAGTTTCGGGGTGAGGACCCTGGTGTGTCGGTTCCACTTAGTATAAGGGCAAGAATATATGTAAATGGAGAAAATATGCTTCTAATTTCCCATGCATGGGGGTTCCACAGGCGGGACCCGGAATGAAGAGAGTTATGTGATATTTACTGGGCTGAGCTTCATAATGATAAAATAAACTGATGGTTTAATGTTAATATTTGTAAAAGTAGGCTTTGCTATGTAACAGCCCAGATCGGGCTGAAGAGTAACATATAGATGCTCTTGAGTTTAAAAAATTGGGCATGTATGATGAGAGTCTGTGTAGTATATATGGAAATCCATACAGGAGAGGACAACTGAATAAAAGCAGCGACAAACTGGGACAAAAGAGGTGCATATGATCCTTAAATTTGCTACTCTAAACATTAGAAGATTAAATTCTCCACAGAAAAGAGGGTGTCCATATAAACTTATTAAAGATAACACAATTTACATAATGTTAGAACAGGAGACCCACTGGACAGAACATCCCACCAGACTATGGAAATTTAAGAGATACTCCAATATATTTGCGGCAAACCTACAGGGTCCGTTAAAAAAAAAAAAAAAAAAAAAAAAAAAAAAGAAAAAAAAAAAAAAAAGGAGGGGTTGCTATAATAATATCCGATAAGATTAAATTTTAATTAATATATAATGAGGAAGACACAAATGGTAGAGAACAAATTTTGATAGCCAAGTTTAACGATATAACATATACACTGATTAATCTGTATGCCCAAAACACAATTCCTACTAAGTTTCTAAAACATATTTTCACTAAACTGGGGGAATTGACCAGTGGAAATATTATTGGAGGAGATTTCAATGCAGTGGTAGATATTGAAACTGATAAGACTTGGCAAACAAGAGTAAGAACTAATAAATTTACATTACAAAATTTATAACTCAAAATTCTCTGTTTGACTGTTGGAGAATATGTAATCCAGAGATTATACCTTTTATTCCCAGGTACACCAGGCGTACTCACTGAGTGACCATTTCTTAGTAAAGGGTCAGTTTTTGTGTGAGGTTATAAATTCGAGAATCAGCACTATTACATGGTCAGACCATGTGCCAGTATTTTTAGACATCAAAAATAATAAAGAATATAGATATAGGAATAGATGGAAAATAAACAAAAGTTTATAACAATGTAGTTCCAATATAACATACACAGAAGAAGAAGGAGTTTACAAAAAAATGACAATAATCAGGTCTCAGAAACTACTCTCTGGTGCACCTTTAAATGTTAAAAGAGAGGTCTTTTGATAAAGACTGGTGCCAGAGTACTGAACTTGCAGATGAAATAACAGAAATTAGGAAGAAAATAGTGGAGAAAACCTACGAGGAAATTAAAAGAAAGATAATCTTTCTGAAACAGAAGTGGTATTATAATAGTGATCGAGTAGGAGAATGGTTAACTAGAAAATTGCAGCATAACCTGGGGAAAAGAACAATAAAGAATATCACGGTAAGGGACATAAAACACTCAACACCTAGAAGTATAGCAAAAGTTTTTGCAGAATATTATGAGTCTTTATGTAATTTGAAACAGGCGAATAATACACAAGTAGGGCTAGGGAAATTTTTCGATAAAATAAAGATTCCTACCATTTCTAAAGATGATTTAAGACTTGCTGAATAGACCAATTACACTCTCAGAAATCAGTGAGACAATTACAAAATTGAAACCGGGGAAATCACCAGGTCCAGACGGCTTTACTGCAGTATTTTATAAAGCATTACATAATATAATAGCTCCGCTAATGTTAAAGATATTTGGAGCAATATCTCCACAAGTACCTTTTCCGCAGGAGATGTTGCAAACCATAATTACTCCGATACTAAAGTCTGGCAAAGATCCAACTCAAACAGCAAACTATTGACCAATTTCCCTTATTAATACACACTTAAAAATATATTAAAAAATATTGGCAGACAGGTTAAAGTGGATAATGCCAAATCTAATACATACAGATCAGCTGGGGTTTGTCGGCGCCAAGAGCATGTCGGACAGCACTCACGGGATATTAAATATTATACATCAAACAAATATACATAAATATAGCAGTCATTTTGGCATTAGATGACCAAAAAGCCTTTGACAGAGTGAACTGGAGCTTCTTGGAGGAATTATTAAGTACATTTGGAATTATTGGTCCTTTTAAAAACATGGCCATGTCATTATATACAACTCCACAGGCTAGAGTTGTTGGACCTATGTTCCAATCTGATCTATTCAATATAAGAAACGGTACAAGATAGGGCTATCCGATGGCACCATTGCTATATATACTTTGTATCAAACCATTAGCAATAATGATAAGAGAAAATGGTAAAATAATGGGAATAACAAATGTTAAGGAATTTCATAACATTACGCTATATGCGGACGACATGCTCCTGATGCTGATGAACCAATCAATAAGAGAGACACTTAGTACAATAGACCTATATGGTAAATATTCTGGTTATAAAATAAACTATTTTAATAACTAATACACCAAATAAAATTAAGGAATAATTAAATGTTCAATATCACTTTGACTGGAATAGGAAACATATTGATCATTTATGAATAAAGCTAGGTTATGATTTGGATTCTATAGTGGAGTATAACCACTCTAACTTGTTAAAAGAAATTAAGCAGAAAATAATAACATGGAAGGGATTAGAGATAACGGGGCTGGGTAGGATTAGCATAGTTAACTCTTACATAATCCCAAAGATATTATACTTATTTAGAACTCTCCCTTTGAGAGAAGATGTACGGACATTACAGAAATATCAAAAGGTCCTTTCAGATTATATATGGTTGAACAGAAAACCTAGAATCTCCCAAGCTACCCTGAAAAAACAGATACCCTCAGGGGAGTGAAATACCCTAATATAAAATTACATGAAGGAACAATGGTCATTTTTTAAACTGGACAAATCCAATTATAGAATCATCCAGTTGGACTTGGTTCCGTATAAACCAAATAACCTCCTGTGGATAAATAGATCACCAAGTATGTTAAAACAGAAATCTAACATATTAAATCCAATAATTAGGGATGGTTTAATCACTTTATATAAATTTTAAAAAATATTAAATATTCTTTATAACATATCTCCATCTACTCCACTGGAAATTTTAATGAACAAAATAGACTATATAAATATAGAGTGGATTACAAGGGGAGTGATATATTTCACCGGCATACTGGTCCAAACCAAGTTAAAGACCTTTGCCCAACTTCAAAGCCTTTATAATCTTCCCTCAAGAGATATGTTTTTATATCTAAGAATTAAAAATTTTGTTTCTACAAGGACAGTGGTTATTCATCATGTAATAGAGATATTCCTAAAGAAATTATAGAAGAAAAAAAAAAGAGTCTCAAGAGTTCTCCAGTTGATGGAAGAAAAGGAGCCGGTGGAAAAGTTTTCTACTTTAAAAAACATGGGAAATGGAAATTAAGGACGAATTTGCACTATCGGAGTGGATTAAGGGAATAAAGTTGGTCAGACAGAACAGACATTGTATTTCATTATTGGAACTTCATTATAATATAATATACAGATGGCATTTGTTCTCCTCGAGAATGTATAGAATAAATAATACCTTTACGATTTATGTTGGCGATGTCTCTCAAAGAGAGGAGATAGTCTTCACATATGGTGGGAGTGTGAAGGGCTGAAACATATGAAAGAAGAGCTCCAGAAGTTTTTGAACTTATTACATACATGTTCTAATATTTCAGCAAAGGCACTCTTGTTCCATATAGATCTTCCTTTTAAAAAGAACCATTACATAAGCTTATTAATACATCTTTTAATGACAATAAAAATTGTGCTAGCCAGGAATTGGAAAAAAAACCTGGGGATGTAAACTGGAATGAAGTTCTGGGGCAATTAGATTAACAATATAAAATGGAGAGAAGATTCTATTATAGCATAGACCAGTGGAATATCTTTCAGGAAATCTGGCAGCCCTAATATAATAACATAGTAGAAAAAGTTGAAAACAGACATGCGTCCATCAAGTCCAGCCCATGCCAATAACACCCCTGTTGATCCAGAGGAAGTCAACAAAAAGCCCTCTGGAGCAATTTCCAGTGTAGGTGTGTCTGTGTGTCAAATAGTTCCCCGGCTCAATATCCTATTTGCTTTGAAGCCATCTGTCATAACTGTCAATATTGTTCTGTGCTAGATAGGCATCCATTGCTTTTTTGAATGCAGTTACATTATCTGCAAGCACAACATCCCGAGGCAAAGAATTCCATAGCCTTACCGCCCTTACTGTAAAGAATCCCTGCCTGTGTTTTAGTCGAAAGCGCCTTTCCTCAAGTCTTAATGGATGACCTCTTGTTCTTAGCTCAGCTCTTTGCATAAATAATTCATTGGATAGTTCTTTGTATTGACCTTGAATGTATTTGTAAATGGTAATCATCTCTCTTTTCTAATGTAAACAAACCCAGTTTGGCTAGTCTCTCTTTGTAACTCAGATCCTCCAATCCCTTTATCAGTTTTGTTGCACGTCTCTGTACCTTTTCCAGTTCAGTAATGTCTTTTTTTAGAACAGGCGCCCAAAATTGTACTCCATATTCTAGATGAGGCCTAACCAAGGATTTATACAGAGGTAGGATAATATTAGCATCCCTTGCTTCTACACCTCTTTTTATGCAGGCTAGTAATCTATTTGCTCTTGCAGCAGCTGAGTGACTCTGCACACTGCTGTGAAGACTATTGTCTATCAGTACACCTAAATCTTTCTCTAATGAGGATTTCCCAAGTTGTTTCCCATTTAGAGTATATGTAGCAAGTTTGTTTCTACAACCCAAATGCATAACCTTACATTTATCTACATTAAATGACATCTGCCACTTTTCTGCCCATTCACTTAGTTTATCTAAATCCTTCTGTAGGGAAAAAAACATCGAGCTCTGTATGTATTTCCTTACATAGCTTAGTGTCATCAGCAAAGATTGAGATGCTACTTTCAATTCCCACTCCTAGATCATTAATAAACAAATTAAAAAGCATTGGGCCCAGGACTGAACCCTGCGGCACCCCACTTATAAACCTAGACCAATTTGAAAAAGTTCCATTTACAACAACTCTCTGCCATCTATCATTTAACCAGTTCTCAATCCATGTACAGATAACACCACCCAAACTGAAGCCTTTTAATTTATGCAGTAACCTGTTGTGAGGCACTGTGTCAAAAGCTTTTGCAAAATCCCAGTATACTACATCAACAGCAATTCCCCTGTCCAAATTACTACTCACTCTTTCATAAAATGCAAGTAAATTAGTCTGACATGATCTGTTCTTCATGAAACCATGCTGATTCCTACTAATGATATTGTTTGTCTTCACATAGTTCTGAATACTGTCAGTTAATAACCCTTCTAGTATCTTACCCACTATGGAAGTATAGCTCACAGGTCTATAATTTCCTGGTTTGGATCTTGCTCCCTTTTTAAACAATGGAACTACATCAGCTTTCCTCCAATCACAGGGCACTATGCCTGATGAAAGCGAATCAATAAATATTAAGTATAATGGTTTTGCTATTACTGAACTAAGTTCCTTAAGTACCCTTGGGTATATACCGTCCGGTCCAGGCGCTTTATTCACTATAACCCTTTCCAGTCTCTTTTGGACCTTGTCCTCAGTAACCCATGTAGATGTTGGAAGAAATTCCATGGTTTTGTCTGTTTGCCCACAGCTTGTCATTTCTGCTTCCTTTGTATATACTGAAGCAAAGAACGTATTTAGGGTGTCAGCCATAGCTTTATCCTCACTAATCAATTCACCTGTTTCAATCCTAAGAGGACCAATATCAACCTTAACTTTTTTGTTGTTAATATACTTGTAGAATTGTTTAGGGTTTTTCTTGCTCTCATTTGCAATCTTTCGCTCATTTTCTATTTTAGCTAGCTTAATTGCTTGTTTGCAGATTTTATTACATTCTTTATATTTTTTAAATGATGCATCTGACCCATTTGACTTAAACACCTTAAAAGCCTGCTTTTTATTTCTCATTTCCCTGCTAACCACATTATTAATCCACATTGGTTTTGCTTTACTTCTCTTGTGCTTATACCCCAATGGTATATATTGACATGTATATTTGCCCAAGAGCATTTTAAATACATTCCATGACTCTTGTGCATTTTTTTTTTTTTTTCGTTTTCAAAGAAGCTTTATTGAGAAGTCAATAAGCAATACAGCAAACTGGTACATCCAATATGAGAAAATATTGCACAGAAATACAGTGAGGCAATGCAAAAGTAACAAAAATCAGCAGCAGTAGAGATCTTATTAGATACAACACAACAGAATCCAGATGAATTCGTAAATATCTTTAGGTCTTAACAGAAGAATTGTATTGTAGATATCAGTTCTTAATCTGAGAGAAAGAAAACAGGAGGTAGTGAAGCAGAGAGAGAGGAGGAACAAAAGAAAGGCAGGGAACAATAGGGAAGGTCAAACGAATAGAAGAGAAATAGTCAGGAAAGAGACGCCGGTGGGATGGGGAAATATCACACTAGGGAAGGGGAGCACAAAACACATCAGAAGACACGGATCCGGGCCCCCACGAGGTCCAGCCAGGGATATGGCCTCAGAGACTATACGTCCAAGGGCAGACAGAGAGCATCAGGGTTTCACGGGACAGATACTGAAGCCTCCCAACGAGACCAGACCTCACTAAAGGCACTACAAAGGCCCATGCGCCATGCATGTATCTTTTCCAAGGTGCAGTAGTTGTTCACTCTACTTTTCCAGCGTTCCAAAGATGGGGAGCCCATCAATTTCCAGTGGGCAGCAATATTAAGTCTCGCGGCTGAAAGCATAAAGTGAAGCAGTGGATGCTTCCGGGCTGGCCAAGACGGGCTATAAGAGAACAAAAACAACAGGGGGTCCCTCGGTGCGCTAAATCCTAATACTGCCCACATGGCATCTCCAATGTTCAGCCAATATGATCTAATATCAGGGCAGGTCCACCAAATATGAATCATTGAGCCCCTCTCAGATCCACATCTCCAGCACATATCTGAGGAACCCGGAAACATCCTTGCAAGACGGACCGGTGTCAAATACCATCTAGATAGTAGCTTGTAAAACCCCTCCTGAGAGGGGGTATCCCTTGGAAGGAAGCGAGAGTCCGTGAAAACCGAACACCACACATGAGGATCCCCAAGGCGAGGATCTTGTATGTCCTCCTGCCATTGCAAAGCGAAGGAAGGAAGAGCCTCATCAGCTTTGTCCGTTAGCAGATGGTAAAGCTTGGACAGAGTCTTCTGATCTATCCTGGAGGAGGTCAGAAACGACTCCATAGGGGTCAAAGTTCGCCGTGGGTCACCAATCCGCAATAGACCAAGAATGTAATGGCGAATTCGGATATAAGTCCAGAATTCCCCACTCGGGACACTGCCCCGAGATAGAAGGGTATCAAAACTCACCAGTGAACGTCCCTCCACCAAGGACCTCACCTCATGTAGTCCTGCGGTAGTCCAGTGATGCATTGCCCTCGGTGACATACCCGGCGGAAAGTCTGGGTTTCCCAGAAGAGAGAGCAAAGGGGAAGGGCCAGGGGCAAAACCCCTATTCCTATCACTCCTAAACCAAGTCTTTAAGACAATGCCCACAACAGGTAGACGTAACAGTGGCGCCGGAACTCGATTACGCTGCAACAGGAGCAACTGTAGGGGGTGAAGATGTAAGTGATCCTGGAGGTCTATAAGGAGCCAATTGGCCTGTGGAATGACTGGTACAAAGTCTGCAAGCCTCGTAAGTATCGCAGCTTCATAATAAGCGAATAGATCAGGGAGGCCCAGTCCACCTGATTTCCTTGGAGCAACCAAGAGAGACCTACTGCATCTCGGTTTCTTCCCATTCCACACATATGAGATCATTAAAGCCTGAAGTCGCTTCAAGAATGCTCGAGGAATCAAAACTGGCAAAGCCTGAAGTAAGTAAAGGATCCTAGGTAAAAATAGCATTTTTAAAACATTCAGTCTACCGAACCAAGAAATCCTCGGATCACACCAGGACTTCATGTCCAAAGAGAGCTGATCATAGAGTGGCGGAAAGTTGCATTTAAACAGGTTCCCACAGCTCCTTGAGAACTTTACTCCCAGGTAGGTAATCGTCGAAGAGGCCCAGGTGAAAGGCAAAGATTCACGCATCGTTCTGCACTGGTCTCCAGAAATATTAATAGTCATCAGTTCCGATTTGGATTCATTGATGCGTGATCCAGACAAGGAACCATATTCTCCCAGTACTTCCAGTACTGCTGACAAGGAGGTCATAGGGGACGCAAGAGTTAAAAGAACATCATCTGCGAAGCCTGATACCACATAATCCCGGCCCCTCCCAGGAACTCCTGTAATGCGAGCATCACACCGCAGTGCATTGAGAAGCGGTTCCAGAGTAAGTATATACAAGAGTGGGGAAAGGGGACACCCCTGTCTCGTCCCATTGGAGATCTCAAATGGGGATGATAGTACCCCATTAACTTGTACTCGCGCCGTGGGATTATGATAAAGAGCCATAATGGAACCCAAGCACCGGGGTCCCAATCCCAGACACTCCAGTACCCCCCAAAGAAAAGGCCAATGCACTCTATCAAAGGCCTTTTCGGAGTCCAGCGCCAATAACACAGCAGGCAGTCTAGTGGAGTGTATCCTATGAAGGAGGGCAATCAATTTGGTCGTATTATCCTTAGCTTGACGTCCTTTGACGAATCCCACTTGGTCTGGGTGAATTAAGGAAGGCATGAGGGGTTGCAATCTACTAGCCAGCACCTTAGCAAAAATTTTGAGGTCAACGTTCAGTAATGAGATAGGCCTGTAGCTGGCACAGGCCGCCGGGTCCTTCCCCTCTTTGTGTATGACCGTGACATGAGCTTCCAAGGTTTGGGCCGAGAAGGGTGATGACTCTGAGATAGAGTTAAAACAACTCAGCATCTCGGGCAAGAGTATATCCTGGAACGTCTTAAAATAACTGACCGTGTAGCCGTCTGGTCCCGGGCTTTTCCCTGGGGTCATGGATCTTAACGCCACCCGAATCTCTTCCAATGTAAAATCCCTCTCCAAGGTAGCAGCCACCGCCTCAGACAGACGGTTAGGAAAGTTGCGATCCAAAAACTTGGATAACAGAGTTCTATATTCCTCCGGACTCCCTCCCAAGGGGTCAGGCAAGTTGTACAGACTCGAATAGAAGGCTCGAAAATGGTCAGCGATGAGATCTGATCGAAATGTAGTCAATCCATCAGAGCCTCTCACCATCCGAACAAACTGTCGTCGCTGTCTGCGCTTCACCAGGATAGCCAAAAGCTTGCCAGATTTGTTACCATGTACATAAGCCTTGTATTTGAACCATTGGTAAGATCGTACAGAAGCAGCTTTGAGAAGAAGTGCAATGTCACGACGGACTTGCTCTAATTCTCGGCCCTCCTCCACTGATAGACGGAGTTTATGGATCCGCTCCAGCACCCGCAAACGTCCGATGAGGTCTGCCAGTTGCTTGTCTTTCGCTCGCTTCCTCCGAGTCCCGTGTTTAATGAGTTCCCCCCGAATGGTAGCCTTATGGGCTTCCCATACAGTAGGGTGAGACACACCACAGGTATTATTGATAGAGAAATAAGAAACTAAGCTAGCCTTTATATCTCTCACCACCTCCACGTCTTCCAGTAAGAGTTCGTTGAGTCTCCATGAAGGACGCCCCCCATCTCCCCCATTTAATTTCAGTTGGATATAAACGGGGCTATGATCAGACCAGGTTATGTGACCAATTGAAGGAGTATGCAAATACTGCAAAGAATGTTGGTCACACAAAAACATGTCTATGCGGGAATACTTAGAATGGACAGGAGAAAAGAAGGTGTAGTCCTGTCCGGAAGGAAATTCCAATCTCCATGGATCAAGCAGGTGATGTGAATCCAAAAGCTTTGAAAAGCGACTCAAAACTCCCTGAGAGTATGAAGAGCGAGGGGGGTTACAGTCAACCAAGGGATTCAATGCAAAATTAAAATCCCCTCCCAGAAGAAGCAATCCCTCACAGAACGTGTCCACCTTACTCAGTAAAGTAGATAAAAAAGAGATCTGACCCTCATTAGGAAGGTACACATTCACCAAAGTCACCAAGACGCCCGCTATCTTGCCCTTCACCAGAAGATATCGACCATCTGGGTCGCTAAAAGAGTCCAATAACTCCCACGGCAAGGAACGGTGTAACAAAATACCCACTCCTTTAGACTTAGAAGTGGATGAAGAATACCACTGCCGTGGGAAGTGGCCCTGACTGAGCACCGGGTGAGCCCCTCGCTTAAAATGCGTCTCCTGCAAGAACAAAATGTGCACACGTTCACGGATCACATCTCTAAGAAGCATACTTCTCTTCTCTGGGACGTTTAGTCCCTTTACATTGAAAGAGCAGCACTTAACTTCCATGATGGAAAAGGTCAATGACGCAAACGTGCACAAAGCAAGTGTGAAACTGAGGACAGACAGGGAAGGGACGGGAAGGGGGAGGGAAGGGAAGACACTAAGAGAAAGGGCAAAGACAACAAAAGAAAAGAAGGTAGAAGGGGAGAGAAGCTAAGGAGAAATCAATAGATAGCAATTATAGGAAAAAATATCTGAATGAAAAACAAAAGATGGCAGAAATGGGGAAAAGAGGAACAATATGTCCCCCAACCCCGAACTGGAATAGGGAGAGGAAAAAGTGTAGGACTAAAGAGGTCAAGTAGAACAGACTAGGGCCTTACATGAGAAGAGTTTGAGCAGAGCTCATCAAGAAAACAAGCGATGATAAAAAGTAGTACAACAATAAGGAACAAAATAACACAATATCAACTGTATATAGGGAATGTCCCATTCAAAACTGACCATGAATTTCCACCTGTAAACGGGCGAAGGGAAGCACCTCGCCCTTGACTGTAATTAGAGCCCTCCAAACCCTCTAGGTTGCTCCACTGCAGGGCACGGCCAAAGAAAGGATGAACCCAAATTGGGTTTGCAAGTAGCAACCGAGGTCTCTACAGGTATAATAATTCTGGAGACACAAGCGAACTGGTAAGAGTACCCCGGATGCCACATAGCCTAAGAGCACCCCCCAAAGGGGCGGCCTAAGTCACCGCAGTGGAGCCACCTCCCCACCAAACCCCCTCACCCTCCACCTCTAGTAAGAAAAACTGAGAACCCCCATCTATGACAAAAGTGTCCCAAATGAGCTCTTGCGGTCTGCCATAACATGAGGGTCCCAATCTCCAGCACCCCCAAATGGGGAAGAGAGCCGGGAAAGAAATCAACTCCTAAACCACTCCACATCTCGCATATACAGTGGTAGGGCGGGAAGTGACACCAACAGTGCCCTCCTCACAGCATCGCAGGCCGCAATCAAGCTGCAACGTATCCAGTGATAAAATTTAAACAGAAACAGAGCCAAGCAGGCGTACAAATCAAAGCAAGTCCCCTTTTCAGAGATATCACGTCCCCGGGCGCCCCCCCCCCCAAAGAGCAGCAAAGAAAAGCCAGGGGGGGAGAAGGAGGAGAGGAGCATAGTAGGAAAGAGTAAGGGAGGGGGGAGCGCCCCAGGGAGGGATCTCAATACTAAACAAAGGTCAGCAATTCCCTGTGTCCCCCACCCCCAGAACATTTACAATAGCATCCGTATCAAAGCTCCATACCTATCCCTACCAAGCCAGGAAGCAAACATAGTCTCTGTAGTGGAGGACTTAACAAGGCTCCAGGATGCTGCCACCTATGTAGTTGTCCCCCAGGGTCCCCAGAATAAAGCGGGATCTCTAGAGGACAAATACCCTGACCCCCCCCATCCCACCCCATGCAACATATCTGTACATAAACACAAGCATAGGTAAACCAATACTCCAAATAATCACATTTAGAAGATAGTTACGCAGTTCAGGAGAGCTACTGCAAAGCAGCCGTTCAGCCAGGTCATAGAGTGAGAAGGGATCATGTCCATATGCCCACCGGAGGGCGGATCGTCTCTTAGGGGTGTGCACAAGTCAGTGTTCCCTGTTTATTCGACAACCCGGGGTTGTCAAGCCACTACCGTGTCTTGTCTGAAGCGCTTTCCCCTGATCTCCAGTCGGTTTCCGTTTCTGCTTTCCCAACGGGGTTGCAACAAAATTATCCTCTGGTGGACCCTCAGCTACATCCTCGCTAGGTGTCGGTAAGGGAGGCAACTGTAAGGCCACACAAAACGTTTCCGCTTCATCCATAGAGCGGACATAAGCTGTCACTTCTCCCTTCTGCGCCTGTAGATGAAAGGGGAAACCCCATCTGTACTTCACTCCATTTTTCAGGAGGTGTTCCGTAAGGGGTTTCAGGCTTCTCCTTTGTTGCAAAGTGGTGGGGGATAGGTCGTTATAAATTTGTATTTCTGTCCCCTCATACAAGACCGGTTCCACCTCTCTGCTGCGACGTAGGATCATATCTTTATCTTTGAAGTGGTGTACACAGCAAACCACGTCTCTAGGCCTTTGATTCTGGCCTCCACGGGGTCGCAAGGCCCGATGTGCTCTATCAAGGCGTACAGGGTGGGATTCAGGTCTGCGCAGCAAGGCACCAAAAATCCGCTGTAGGGTGGACTCCAACTCGCCGTTAGTAACTGACTCAGGTAGGTTTTTAATGCGCAGATTGCATCTCCTACCTCTGTTATCTAAGTCGTCTACCTTGTATTGGAGGTTGGCGATGGTATCCCTCTGATCCACAATAAGCTGTTCCAAGTTGCGAATCTGGCTAGATTGAGATTCCCCCTCGGCTTCCAGTGAAGCGACACGGTGGTCCAGTAGTGATACCTCCGATTTGATTTCAGAGATCTCTTGTTTGAACGTAGTCTTGAGATCTGCAAAGAGCTCCAAAAGTTCCGAGCGGGTCGGGAGGTCTTTAAGATCTACCGGTTGTGGAGCCATAGTCATCGTACATTTAGAAGCCATAAGCACTGTGTGAACACGAGCCCGTCGTAGGCTTTGCGTAGCATGTGTCGAGAGATCACTCTGTAGAGCAGAACGCCTCTTAGGCCCGGGCGTGTTCACTCCAGTTTGTACCCGTTCTGATGCAAGAGGCGTCACACCGGAGCGCAGGGTCCTGCTATTTGGCATAGGGAAGATTACGGAGATAGTGGTCCCTTAAAGTATGCACATCAAGTTAGCTAGAAGAGCTCAAATCCGAGGAAAGGCCCAGTCTGTTCACGGAGCCGAACTAAAACGCGTCCATCTTGGTCGCTCGTTGACTCCGCCCCCCGACTCTTGTGCATTTTTAGCTTTGAAAATTACATCCCACTGGATATCCTTTAAAGCTTCTTTTAACTTTGTAAAATTAGCCTTTTTGAAATTGAATGTTTTGGTTAAACTCTTGCTATTGGGTTTCTCATAACAAACTTCAAAGGATACAATATTGTGGTCACTGCTGCCCAAATGTTCCCTTACCTGCACATTGTTTACAATGTCAGAATCGTTTGAGAGCACTAGGTCAAGCAAGGCCTCTTTTCTAGTTGGCTCCTCTACCAGTTGGGACATAAAATTATCATTTATCATACTTAGAAAAATATTTCCCTTTGTTGTGCCTGAAGTCACATTGCTCCAGTCAATTTCAGGGTAGTTGAAATCTCCCATTATAATTATCTTTGCTGACCTAGCAGCCTTTTCCATTTGCAGTAAAAGTTGGGCTTCCTCCAACTCCCCAACATTAGGTGGCTTGTAGCAAACCCCCACCAATATCTTTTTATTATGTGTGCCCCCAGTGTGTATTTCAACCCACAAGGCCTCTACCTTTTCATTGGACCCTTCATTTACATCTTCCCTTAAACTAGGTTTTAAGGCCTGCTTTACATATAGGCATACCCCTCCTCCCCTTTTATTAACCCTGTCCCTCCTAAAAAGTGAATAACCCTCTAGATTGACTGCCAAGTCATACGTATCATCTAACCAGGTTTCAGACACTCCAATCAGATCATACTGCTCATGTACTGCAATCATTTCTAGTTCCCCCATCTTACAAGCCAGACTGCGAGCATTTGCATGCATACATTTTATCTTTTTGCCATTCTTTAAGATTTCGTTCTTTTTCAGATGTATTTGTCTTTTATCAGGCTGTAACAATGGCAACTCCCTATTAGATGAACTAGCCCATTCCCCCTCTCCACTCCCATGACCCTTCTCTAATCCCATTCCCTCAATTATACTATCTTCCCCAGCCTGTGTTGCAGCTCCCCCCCCCCTTTCTAGTTTAAAGTCTCCTCCAGCCTTCTAACCATCCTATCACCCAGCACCGTGGCCCCCGTTCCACTAAGGTGCAATCCATCACTACTATAAAGATTGCTCCCAAGGGAAAAGACTGACCAGTGCTCTAGGAACCCAAACCCCTCCTGCTTACACCAAGTCTTTATCCACGCATTTAACTCCCTAATCTCCCGTTGCCTTTCTAATGTAGCGCATGGCACAGGTAGAATTTCAGAAAATACTACCTTAGAGGTCCTCTGCTTAAGCTTATAGCCTAGGTCCCTGAAATCCTTCTTAACGGACCTCCATTTTCCACTGACTTTGTCATTAGTACCAACATGTACCATGACAGCCGGGTCATGCCCAGCCCCTCCCAACAATCTATCAACCTGATCAGCCACATGTCGAACCCGAGCTCCCGGGAGACAGCAAACTGTACGATTGCGGCGATCTTGGCGACAGATTACCCTGTCTGTCTTCCTAATAATAGAATCCCCTACCACCACCATCTGTCTAGGTCTGCCTGAGTCCTGGATCCCATCCGTGCTAGAGGGGCTGTTCACTCGGCTGTTAGAGAGAACAGTCCTCTCCAGCAAAGACATTCCTGTGTCAGCATCCCCAACATCATTACTTAATGTAGCAAATATGTTAGGATTAGTAAACACAGGAGTGTCCTCCCTATTTCTCTGTCCACCCCCCTTGCTATGTCTAACTGTAACCCATCTGGCTACCTGCTCTTTCTTTGTGCAGTCTCCACCCCCAGAACTACCTACCACCGCTTCCTGCTGCTCAGTCAGCAGATCCCTCTCAAGATTGTCCGTCTTTCTCAATGTTGCAACCTGCCCCTCCAGATCTCTAATACGAGCTTCCAGAGAGACCACTTGCTCACATCTGCCACAGAGGTATGCACCCTGGAACGGTTGTTCCAGGTGTGCAAACATATGGCAGTTTGTGCACTGAGTTAAATGGACAATCATGCTACCACTCATATGTGCCAGTTACCACAAGATAAAAAGGCAGGCAGGCAAAAATAGCTGCACAATAAGTTTGATAAACTTATGGACACTTATGGGATATTCCCAGATAAATTAATATTTTTCCATATGGGATTGTCCTCGCATTTTCTGAACCTTCTCTATATATCACGGTGAGTCGAATGTGAAGGATGAGTGGTATTGTAAAGCTAATTAAATGTATGATTAAAGGGATAGTAATGTTTCATAATAAAAGCAGCTCTAATTAATCATCATAGTATTTGGACTTTGGAGAGTGTTATTTCAATTCTGTCAGAGTTGTAGTTCCAGAGTAATTCAATGACAAAGTGTCCCCCTCCCACCCCTTTTACTGATGTCACACTGTTCAGCTAGAGCAGAAGGGAAGTGCCCAGGTAGACTGCAGAGAAGGACAATCTTCAATTAAGATAAGGAAAAAACCTGAAAAGCTTGTCAAGGGGGGCAGAGATTTCATTGTTTTCATAGGAATAAGAGTGTCCCCTTCTGTTATCTGTCTGGTCTATAGACTGCATTCCACATCTGAGAAGAGATTGCTTACACTAGGTAAAAGGGGCGGGAGGGGGAAACTTTGCTTGTGAATATCTCATAAACCATAAAGGTTTGAGAGATAAGACTTATATCATTCAAGTGTTACTATCCCTTTAAATTCTTAATTTTAAAAAGAACAAATAACTTAACGACTGTATGAAATGTACAATGGAAGTTCTTTCGTCTGGTTAATATATATAAAAAATAAATGCAAATCAATGGGGAAAAAAAAACAGACGAAAAGTATGATACGTGTATGGAAAATGAAAAACTTAATATCCGGCGTTATTTAGTTACCCTGATTGTTGTCAAGACAAGTTCAAACTCACAGCTAATCACAACACACCACAGTATCATATACATTAAACTATACCTATATATACCCCAAAATAACCAACATACATTGCCTGTGTTTTCAAGTTTTGGTGAGATAGAGTACAGGACCAAGGAACGGAGGACAGCGATAGAGAGAGAAAGAAGCATACAGTGGAGTGAAGCAGAAGGAGTTAGGAACGGAGAGAGCTGGTACACCAATAGCAACACATAATACACCTTTGCACATTTGACATACACGCATACAGTTTTTTTTTTTTCTTTACTAACTCATTACACACATTTATCTTTTTATTTCACAGTCTTGAAAATGACAGAGTGATTGTGATCAAGTGTGTCTGTGAGGTCCTGTGTGAGTGGGTGAGATGGCAGGGAGAGGACAGCAGGAGAGAGGGATGGAGAGAGGAGCAGGAGAGAAGGAAGCTCAGTAGGGCATCAGCTGGGGAGAGGGGTACCTGATCTAGGAGAGGTACACAGAGGGCAGGGACAGACTGCCAGTGGGACGAGGGATTTTTTCAGGGAGCACTCCAAACAGCCAGGGACATCGCAGACAGGGTCTGAAAGTCAAAGTTCAGACATGTCCCAGGGTGGTGATAAGGACGAGAGGCTGTGGGACCCCAAATACACGTTCAGGGAGAACAGGGCCCTCGTACAGAGTATCCTGGAGATGGTAAATATCCTGTACCCCAAGGAGCGATTCAGTGGATTGGCGGCAAAGAAGAATGACGCATGGAGGTGAACTCCATGTCCAGCTGCAAATGGTCCATGGAGTCCATCAAAAAGAGGTGGGGCGATTGCATGCACGTCATCAAACACAAGATGGGTTAAGTGGCTATGCACACCAGAGGCACCGGAGGTGAGCCCCCTCTCGACATCACATTCAACCCCTGGGAAGAGATGCTCCAACAAAATCCATCATTGACAGCTGTCGAGGGAATCCCAGGAGGGAGTGACAAAATCTAATTCCTACTATGTTCACAATAACAGCTCTGAGAGGGTCCATACAGGGACAGAATCCAGAAAAACCCAGCACGTATGGGAATGGTTAAATAGAAGAAATCATGTTCAAGTCCTAGTTTCTGTGTTAATCAACTATACTCACAGCACACAATCAATGCCCACCATCATGTTTTAGACAATGTCATGCACAGAGCAACAGAGAGTTCAGCAACCCCTTGAGAGTCAGAGGGATGACCAACGCATTGATCGACAATGCATTGGCTACCCCTCTGGCACTCACAAGGTTGGCAGAGGATGAACGTAACCTAACAGCATTACATTGTACAGGTCAGCAGCTCACACATCACACTTCAAGGGACACAAACTGATACCATGTATAACACATAGGCCTCACAGCATACACACTAGGGCATCAGAACACATCAATGCACCATTGAATAAATAATGACAAACAAGTACAATTTCAGCAACACAAACAGGCACAGCAAGCACACAAACAGACTGAGTAACATAGCAACACAAGCAGATGCAGGAAACATCTAACAGACATCAGGAAAACCACAACATACACATATCCAACATGGCATGGTTGAGCCTTGGGAATAATATGCATCCTGCAGAGTGGGGATGTTAAGTAGGAGAATCGTGATTTCACGTTTGAGTGTTTTTGCATTCCAGGCCTGTGTGTACATATAGTCAGTTGGCCCCAGCAGAACAGTTATGGTTCAGCTTTGTTTATCATAAGTATCACGAAGAGTGTGGTTAGCAAGGAGGCATTCATGACCATCCCCACTCCTCAGGATACATGTGATTCCCAAGGATCAACAAGGAGGTATTGCTACAACACTGTAGGTTGCTGAAATCCATGTATAGGATCTCAGCAAGCTCAGCAATCAATGTGTGTGTCAGGATGGTATCCAATGCATTGCAGAGCAATGCAATGGATACCATCTTGCCACTGAAGGGTTCCTGTCATAGCTTAGATTACTAATTACATTATGCCATTTCTCCACACAGCATACATGCCTACAGAACAGGAGGAGGACCCCTATGTGACACAGCTTCTAAGGAGCCAGGAGGGTGACCAACCACCACGTCACCGCTGCCACCACCAACCTCCGCAGAGTATGGGCTACAAGCATGAAAACCACCCCCACAGAGTATGGGCTCCAAGTACAAAGGAGTACAGCCTGTCAGCCACCACTGCCACTGACTGGATGCCTCCTGGGAGGTGGCTGCCTCCAACCAGCCAATGCAGTTATTGGATGGCCCCACCAGCACCACTCCACTCCAACTGGGACATCACTGGATGCCCAATACGGCTCCTATGAGCCCACACCACAGCCACAGCTCCCATCCTGGATGCAGCAACAGCATGGCTCCAGATACAACCCCACACCAAGGTGGGAGGGAAGCAGCTACCAGTGGACCCGGGGCCACTGGACTATGAGCAACTGGGACTCATAGGAAAGCCACAGCGTCCTCTGCCATGTGAGGACTTCATACCACTACTACAGACCCAGCCAGGGGGAGACACCACAGAGGAGCGCATCCATAGATGTGGTGTGGGAACAAATATCCCTGCAGGCTGGCCCCCTCACACCTGCCTCCCAGCACACCCCACCACCACCAGAAGAAGAAACACAGGACCTGGAGGAACTGATTGTCAAACAGAAGGAGAGGCATCCCCACCTCCAGCCACACCACCATCCACTCCCACATCACAGGTTACAGGTAGCCATACCATGGGGATGGATGGGAAATGTGTGAGGATACAGAGGAGTCAGCTTTGGGAGGCCAGGAGTTCAACCAGGTACCTGAAGAAGCTGTAGCGAGATTCTGCAGTGCAACACAGATACCAGCAGAGGCACTATGCTTTGGCTTTCCAACAGGTTGTGTGGAAGAGATGTTTCCAATGCACTGCAAAGCAATGCAGTGAACACAACTCATGCACAGTTAACTTGGTTGTAACGTATTAGACCATAGGTAAGTACACACATCACATCCACTGTTTTCCAAGTTCAACTCCACCTAGAAGAGCAAAACAACATGAAGGTGTTGTTTGGCCATGATGCGACTTGAACTTGAACAACTGACATCTACCTCTCAACATACTAGGTGCCAGATTGTTCCATTCACTGGTGTGGTAATAGATGTAACCATTTATTTGTGTTGGATAATTCAGGATAGATCATATAAAAGATAGATTGCTTTTGCCTCATCAGTGTTTGAATTCCATTCACATACTACAACTTTTCATCTCCGGTTACTCATTGAGATCAGTATTGTATTTGGCTACAAGACAGCAGCATGAAGAAGCCACTAATCTGGTCAATTGATTACAACATGCAGGGAACACATGGGGGTTAATCAGTGAGGTGTGATGTGCAGTTGATAAGGTGGAGATGACTTCTCTAGTGTACTCTTCTCCAGGTCCATTGTTTTCCTGTGGAGCTCATGTACCAAATATATTTCAAACTAGAAGAATCTCACAGCATGGGAGCCATTAAATTTTTTTATTTAGAAAATGTTTTACCAGGAAGAATACATTGAGATTTCTCCCGTTTTCAAGTATGTCCTGGAGAGTTTTCAGTAAAGGGTTACATATTTACACTAATTGTGAGACATTATATACAAACATACATAAATATACATACTTATTAAATAATGGGATTATTTACAGTTACACACTGTTTTTAGATATAAAGAAACATTTGCTTTTAAGGATTTTAGACTGAGAGAAGATGTGATTATTTCCAGCAGATTGTTTCAGATTTTTGGAGCTCTGAATCAGAAGGCAGATCTTCCTGCTTCTTTCTTGTATTGTGGTATACGCAGTGAGTTGTTAGTAGTGGAGCGGAGGTTATAGTTAGTATGGAGAGCTGGAGTGAGCATACTGCTCAGGTAGTGTGGCACTTTTCCAGAGAAGTGGTTGTGTACTAAGCAAGAAAGATGAAGGGCACATCTAGATTTAAGTGTTAGCCAATTTAGTTCTTTAAGCATGTCACAATGATGGGTACTGTAGTCACATTGGAGGATAAAGCGGCATAATGAATTATACAGGGTGTCAAGTTTACTGAGATGGATTTCTGGTGCTGGAGCATATACTACATCACCATAGTCTATGACTGGCAGCAGCATCTGCGTTTTCTCACCAGGGTACTTAAACATGATTTGTTTCTAAAGAGAGTACTTATTTTGGGATAGAGTTTAGAGGTTAATTTGTCAATATGGTGACCAAAATGGAGGTTAGGGTCAAGCCACATACCAAGATATTTGTAGGAGTCTACTGGGGCCAATTTACGATTAGACTCTGTTACAATGGATAGGTGGATATTGTCAAGATTACGCAGTTTGTGCTTTGTGCCAAATATCATTGTGACTGTTTTATCTGTGTTTAAGAAAAGTTTGTTCTGTGTTATCCATCTTCCCACTTTGTAGAAATCATGTTGTAATTCGGTTTCAAATTGTGAT
The DNA here is from genome assembly GCA_037306005.1 of Rhinophrynus dorsalis. Lineage (NCBI taxonomy): Eukaryota > Metazoa > Chordata > Amphibia > Anura > Rhinophrynidae > Rhinophrynus > Rhinophrynus dorsalis. The sequence continues at coordinate 188,989,644 of CM074720.1, read as the reverse complement.
ATGCTTGAGTTTTTAGCATAGATTATGGTGTCATCTGCGTACATGTGTACTGAAGATGATTTGCAAACCTTGGGCAGATCATTTATAAAAAGAGAAAATAGAAGAGGGCCAAGAATGGAGCCTTGGGGAACTCCACTTGTTACTTTGAGCGGAAGGGAGTCATTGTTTGCAAATGACACATACTGCATTCTGTCTGATAAGTAGGATCGGAACCAGTTTAGAGAATTATTACCCAACCCTGATTTTGGAGTTTGCTGATAAGAATGTTATGGTCTACTGTGTCAAAGGCCTTAGCGAAATCTAGGAAAATAGCTCCAGTGAGTTCACCAATTTCCATGCCAGTCTGGATATCATTGGTTACTTTTAGAAGAGACGTGACTGTTGAGTGGTTTGGTCTAAACCCTGATTGAAGAGGGGTGAAGAAATTGGTCTGTTGGTAATATTTATGTAGTTGCACATGTACACATTTCTCTATGATTTTAGATAAAGTGGGGAGGAGAGATATTGGTCTGTAATTTGACACTACATTTTTATCCCCACTTTTGTGGATTGGTACAACTCTTGCCACCTTCCAGGATTTGGGCATATACCCTGATGTCAAAGAGGCATTAATTAGAGTTGCTATCGGTTGGGCTGTGACCATAGCACTGAGCTTTAATAAAATTGGTGGTAGATGGTCAGGGCTCGATTGCAATTTCAGTTTTGGCTTGAGGAGGTGATCATATAATTCACTTTCATTTACTGGCATGAAATTGAATTCATTTGCACTGTTGGACCAGGCAACAGGTGCCAGTGACTGTTCTGAACTTGGTGGAACTTCAGAGTGGCCTTTGTTTTGTTTAATCAGTGTGGTGGCACATCCAACAAAATAGCTGTTGCATTGGCTGTGGCTGTGGGGCACTGTATGGTTTCTTTGTCTATTGTTATATTTGATGGGTGAGAGTGGTTAGGTGGGTTGTAGATGTTTTTTATAACCTTCCAAAAGTTGTCTGGCTTTGAAATGTTATTGTCCAAGTTGTTAGTAAAATATTGGGCTTTTGCTAGTTTTGTACATGTATTCCTTACTTGCCTATATATAGTGTGGTCATGAGGAGAGCCAGTTTCTTTAAATTTTGTCCATAATGAATCCCTGAGACTGTATAATTGAATCAAGTCAGCTGAGACCCATGGTAGATGTGTCCCCCTAACCCTGACCTTTCTTAGTGGGGCATGGGTATTACAGATCTGTAGGAATTCTGAGTTAAAAAAGTCAATCGCTGAATCAAGGTCAGGTATTAGATGTATTCTATGCCATGAGCAATTTTTTAAATCATTTAGGAAGGACTGAAGGTTACATTTTCTAAATGATCTCGTATGACTTTGAAACTTGATTTGACTGGTTTTATTTTGCGGACACAGTAAACTATGGAGTGGTCACTAAACACGTTAGCTAGTACACCTGAATCTTGGATTCTGCTTGCGCAGGATGAGAGGATCCAGTCTAGCAGGGTATAGTTGGATGTTTTAAGATTTATGCGAGTAGGGGAAGAGATTTGTTGTGATAAGTTCAATGCTTTAAACAATGAACAATATTTTTCATTCCTGGAATCAAGCCAATTAATATTAAAGTCTCCAAGAACCATCAGCTCGCTTTTCTTGTTTTGTGTGGCAATCTCCTTTAGGTGTTGAGCTATGTCTGATATGGTGTGTGCTGGGGTATTTGGCGGTCTGTAGATGCCTACAATTATGATTTGTTTTGAGTATGGAAGACAAATTTTGCCAGCTATGTATTCATAAGAATCAGTGTTGTGAGAGTCTTTTAAAAGTGTAAAGTTTATTGGTTCCTGTATGTAAATGATTACACCTCCTCCTCGCTTTGCACGGTCTTTTCTAAAGCATGAGTATCCATCTATGGCAACAGCAGTGTCTGGAATTTTTGGGGATAACCAGGATTCAGTAAGAATAAGAATTTTTGGTTTGTATGCTTAACACCATGCTCTTAATTCAACCATTTTGGGCAGTATACTGCGTATGTTGCAGTGCATGAATGACAGACCCTTTTTAAAGGGGAGGTTGCCATTTATTTCTATTTTAGGGCCAGGGTTGGTTTCTATATCATTTGCTAAGGCAAGTAATAATATGCATAAAAATTTAGTGAGTTGCTTGCGTTGAACATATAGTGAGAGGGTGCGTCTGTTGCTATAATTGCTGGGGCTGGGTGGACTTGATTTTAGTACTCTCCACCAGCATTCAATTGGTAGTGCACATGTATGCAGAAGTCCATGATGAATTATTATGTTATGGTGAGGGTGCGGGGCATGGTTGCAAGGATGAGAGCAAATCTGTATTATTAGTGGAATGGTTAGAACAGAGAGTATTAATCTTTTCATATTGGCATGCATGAGGAGGATACTAGGGGAGAAATAGGTAGTCCGAAACAAGCTGAGATTAACCTCTAATTATTGTGAAAAAAAAAAAAATTATATTAGTAATATTTATCTATTCTCTCTAGTTCCATTTAATTCCCTATTTGTTTACTTGCCTGTGGTTTAAGTGTTGCATTAGCTGTCATTCTTTTCTGTCCACTCTCCTGTCAAACTCTCATGTTTAACTCTCACTGCAGTTTTGCTCCGGTGTACTTTGCCGGTGTAGTGGGTCCCCTTGAAATTCACCCCCTTGAAATTCCCCCTATCTGTGACTGAATTTAAACTGGTGAGATCTCCATGCTGAGGCTGAATAACATAGGAATTGAAGAAGTGAGATCACTGAAGAGGTTATCTCCACCTTATCACCTCCTCGTCACACCTTAGTGAATCTCCACATCATCTCATAGTATCAATACATCTCAAACTCCATTAACCGTTTAATGACTAGAACCCTGTTTTAGGGAAATGCCTTCTGAGTATAGCTGAAACATAACTCCTAATTGATGGATAATTCAATAGCAATATCAACAGATATATTTGGATTAGAGATGGCTTCCTTTAATATGGTTAAGAATACAGTAGAACAATAAGATGTTTGCTTGATGAGCTTGTTTTATTTCTACCACTAGGTTTTGAACATAATCTAGAAAAACAATTTGACCTCCATCTCCCCAGTCTCAGGAACTTTATTTCTTGAGGCTGAGGAGGCTGCCCCAATACAGAAAGAGTGACCAGAGTATAAAACTGGGTTTTTTTTTTTTTTTTGCTTAAGTGCCGGTCCATGTAGGGGAGTAAGTCTTCAGATTAAAGACGCCCAGTGGAAGTGGCTGATGGCTTTATATACTGCCTCCTGCCTCTCCCACAAATACAGGCCTAGCCTTATACTTAAGCTTACTCCAAGGACCCAAAGGGTATGTTTCACATAACACCTGGCTAGTGAGAAAGCATATTACAGCTGCTCATAGGTTCTCCAAAACATATTTGAACTCTGAAGAGCAGTATTGCTATGCAGTTCTTTCCCCTTAGATCGTGAGAGTATCTTAAACATTTACTTAAAGGGATACTAATATTTCACAATAAAAGCAGCTCCAATTAATTTTCATAGTATTTGGGCCATGGAGTGTGTTATTTCCATACTGTCCGAGTTGTAGTTCAAGTGTAATTCTCCTCCGGCCCATTTTACTGATGTAACACTGCTCACCTCAAAGCAGAAAGACTGTGCAGATGGATCGCAGAGAGGGACAATATTCAGTAGTGAGCATAAGGCAAAACCTGAAAAACCTATTGGGGGGAGGGGTTTTCCTCTGGAAGAAGATAGCTTACACTAGGTACAAGGGGCAGGAGCGGGATATTTTATAATTTAATAACTCTTGAACTACAACTCTGACAGTATTGATATAAAAATCTCTCATGGTCCAAATACTATGAAGAATAATTGGAGCTGCTGTTTTGTGAAACATTACTATCCCTAAGATTTTGCAAAATTGGGAATGTTATTGCAGAGCTTGCTAACAGCTTCAAGTTTCACAATGAATAAACACTAACACTTGGGAACAGCAAGAGGTGAGCTTCATGAATGTGCAATCAATGTGTCACCTGTATATTCCTCTCTTCCATGATAGGTCAAGCTATGAATGCCTGTAGGAATGACAGGATTTGGAACTGCAATGTATAACTTTCTCTGTCATGCACAAGATGAACAGGCATTATCCTTTTGCGTTCCACAAGAGTAGACTATCCATTGCTTTGCAGTGTGCGGTCTACCCCTCTGGAACACATGAGGTTTTGATCAAGGGGATGACAAATGTGTGTGTGACAGGGACTTTAAGGAAACATCATCAGTATGTGAACCAAGCCCCATGAAACAGAGGGTGTTGGTGTTGCACTGTTATTGTGGCACACACACACAGGTCATCATGGGGGGCCTTACAACCTGATTCTCATATAGTTACTCTGATGCTGTAGCCGACAACACCACAGTATATCCATCACTATACTACACCACTGGACTGTGAACAACTTTTGTTCTCATGCCAACTATGATACCGCATTAAATGGACAGTAATGTTTCACAATAAAAGCAGTTGCAATTAATCTTAATAGTATTTGGGCCATGGAGAGTGTTATTTCAATACTGTCAGAGTTGTAGTTCAAAAGTAACTGAAGAGTAATTGAATGATAAAGTATCCCCCTCCCGCCCCTTTTACTGATGTAACATTGCTCACCTCAGACCAGCAAGACTGTCCAGATGGATCTCACAGAGGGACAATCTTCAATTAGCATAAAGGAAGAACCTAAAAAACCTATTAAGGGGGGCAGGGTTATCCTTATGTTCACAGTAAAAAGATTGTCCCTTGTTGTGAGCTGTATGGTCTCAAGAACAGATTCCACACCTGAGGGGAGGTGGCTTATACTAGGTAAAAGGGGCAGGAGGGGGATACTTTATCATTCAATTACTCTTGAACTACAACTATGACAGCATTGAAATGACACTCTCTCTGGCTCAAATACTATGAAGATTAATCGGTGCTGCTATTTTGTGAAACATTACTATCCCTTTAACACCTGAAATGCCAGAGTGGTATCCAATGCATTCCATGTCATTGCATTAGATATCTTTCTATTACTCCAAGGGTTCTAGTGTTGTTATGGCTATGCTTAACTCAGTAAATTAGGTTTTCTGTCAATTCAACTGAGACATATGATGAAGATGGGCAATGTTGTGTATGATTGTTCCCAGGTTGATGGAGGATATCCTTGACATGCCAATGCCATCATGTCCCAAGGAATAGTAGCTGCTAGTTGAATCCACACCCTTAATATAACACCTCCATGGAATAGATGCTGCACAACTTAGATACTGTAGCAGCTATGTGGTTGTAGCAGGGCTGTGTCTGTGGGTCATCCTGTGGAGTGAAAGATGATTATGTGTTGTTCGAGTGTGTCTGCACACATTCCCAAATCCTGATCATGGTCATACATGCATTATACTCAAAAGTGAAGTAGTCCACGATGAGCCTGCCCCTATCAAAGTATCCTCATCCTCTGCAATGGGAACAGGGACTTCCATGGGCTGTTGTGGCTCCACACCCTAGACTAGACGTGTGTCTACTGCTATGTTATGGAGTATTTAACAAGCCAGGATGATGTCACCTACTTTTCCAGGTGTATATTGCAGAACGCCCCCCCCCCCCCCCCCGAGTGATCGAGGCAACGGAATTTGGTTTTGAGCAGGCCAAAAGGTGCACTCTATGGCAATCCTGGTCTTCCTGACGTGAGCTCCTGTGCAGGTATGTGTGTGGATTGGTTAATGGTGTGAGCAGCCATGACTTGCACCCACAGCCAGCATAACCTGTGGACAGATAGTGTCATGGAGCAGATGTTATGTGGATGATGTACTACTTGTGTGTCATTACCATACTGTGTGAACATGAGTTTTGTGTACATGAGTTTTGTGTGTGCACCTGTGGATGTAGTTTTTGTGGTTTGTTTTGATTCACCCAAAAGCCATCTTCCTGTATAGGTCCCATTTTCAAATTCCCTGTGGACAGAGGAGTGTCTTAGAATGTAGGAGTCGTGATAGCTGCCAGGATAGGAGGCACAAACATGGGTTAACTTCACTGTGGCATCACACTCCACCTGTACATTGATGGAATGGAAATTCTTCCTGTTGATGTTCAGATGTCCCTCTTGCCCTGGAGTGCTTATTCACACATGTGGGCAGTCAATGACCCTGGGCATTCTTCCTCTAGTGTAAAAGGCCTGTTTGGCATGTGTCCACTCCATGTTAGTTGTGGGGAAGTGGATGTAGATCCTGGCTTTCCTCTTGAGGGCTGCCAACACCTAAGCCAGAGGCCTTGAACAAGTGACCTGGGATATGCCAGACACATATCCTTCTGTGGACTGGAAGGATCAACTTGCAATGAAATGGATGGCAAACATGAGCTTCTGCAATCCGGATAGGGAACTGGTGTTGTAAATGGGGTCGATGTCATCCTTCAAACAGCCAAAAAATAAAGAAAAATCGCCTTATATTGAAATACCGTAATTAAATAATAAACTTGAAGGAAAATCACTGACATTTGTGTATGGTGATATCAGATGGTCTGACAAAAATGCCTGTGAAGACCATAAACATGTCGCCACTTGGGCAACAATCAGACTCCAATGGAGACAAGGTGGCTGCTTCCGTTCCAAACAGTATAAAAAATAATTTAATAACTTTAAACTCAATTAAAAGCACTTTTGCGTAGGCTTACACGCTTGTAAGCATGGTAAGCTTACAAGAAAGTGCTATCAGCTCCATTGTAAGTCAGTCATGAGAGCAGTCTAGAGAAAATGTAGGAGGCTGTAATGCTTGATATAAAACAATCTTATGGTTCGATAAATATGGACCAATAACAGTGTGTAAACAGGAATATCCCTAGCACATAAAATTGGTAACACTAACAAACAGCTAGTAACAATGCTTTGATCGTGAGGAAAGCCTATAATGTGTGAAATGCATTGATCTATCTTTACACCTTTAAGCTTGTTACTTTCCACTCTAAGACTCCGCTACATGGTTTCCATCCCTCTTGCTACGCTGGTATGATCTAAATTTGAATGAATAAAGCTTAGTTGATTTTACTACATTACAATGTTGCAGGCTATTCCAAGGGGCGTACTAACTAGTGGTGCGAACTAGTTGTTTGTTAGCTTTACAAACAAATTAGCAGCAACTTAAATAATAAACAGTGGATGTTTAGTTACAGGTTTTTGACAAAAGGCATGATAAACTCACCTGCCCCATCAAGACACCCCTGATTTAGGCAAGTCCCTATCTGCCTCCAATCTGTGAACATGTATTTAGTATAATACAATTAAAAAGCAGTTATACCATCTTCCTTCTACTGTGAATAAAGCCATTCAACTGAACCTCCATTGTTTGTTATTTATAGTAAGTCACAGTTTATTTGTAAAGGTCAGGATCTGATGCACGGACTTTACTTTTGTTTAAAGGGATAGTATTGTTATAATTTCACAAAAATTAATATTGTAGACATTATTAACATGAATAGAAAGAGCTATGTCCCATCTCTCAAACATTTATAGTTTGAGAGATCGAAGCATGTAAAGTTCCGGCTTCCCAGAAGTCTGCCACCTAGCTGAGAAAAACAGAATGCGGTCCCGGGATCGTCCTGCGGCTCTTCAGCGGAGCCAAAATAGCGCAATGTACAAAGAACTACTTAACTGGAATGGTCTTCAACGTGTGCTTGCAAACCAGACTTAGGGTTCACGTTTAAAAGGTCGCACGGAAAAGAGAGAGCAACCAAACAGTACATTAACCATGTCACCATGAAAAAATGTCAACCTGAGAATCTCGCACTGCATGAAAGAGCGAGATTCTCAGGTCACGCTTTGAAAGGTCTCAATGAAATATTGATGAGCGCTGCTCTGTGCAGAGGGAGAGAGAGCACAGAGCAGCACTGGATGTGTGCATTATCTGGCACGGAAAGTCTGGAGTACGCTTTTTTCATGTTGGGAGCTGGTGCCATGTTCATAATGGAGATAGCTGGAGTCAGTTGAGTATGAGTTGATTGAAGGAGGGGTTGGCTGACAGATGGAGATTGACTTTGGGACATAACTTGAAAAATTCCTGTAAATTAGATTTGGAAAGGAAATTAGCTGCTGGGGTGCTGGATTGTGGAGCAGGTGAGCTAACGATGGGGAATCTATGGATTAAGATGAGCCATGTTAGCTTGCGTAAGAAGGACATGATTAAAGGGGACAGGGACCTGACTTTGTTGTTGAGCATTGAGGTGGATGGGTCGAAGGTAAGAAAGGTGATGGCTTGATTGGACCAATTGTGGTCCCAGATAGCTGCAGCTGTGGTGATGGGGAGTAATTCTATAAGCGAACGGGATTTAAAAAATTAGGGAATGTTGTAGACTTCGGGAGGCCAAGGTTCTGAGAACCAGGCTGTGCCACAAATGTCGGACAGGACAACAGGGGATGAGGGTGATAGTGGGCGGTGAAAAAGGGAGCTCCTGTTCCAGTGGCGGAGAAATTTGTCTCACATTGCCAGGTCAAACCTGGCTGAATTACTAATGAGAATGTTGGAGGTGTCATCGGAGGCAGAGGAGGAAGAAACAAATGATTTCCCTTGGAGTATTATTCTAGTGGCGAAATTTAACTAGCCGAGAAGAAATTGAAAATCGGTCCTAGAACATGAGACCTTAACTGAAAATTCCTGAAATATTATCACGGTGCCCGTGCTCTGGTCTGTCACTCTCTGTGTGGTGCGCTCCCATTGGCAGAGCTTAGTTTGGCCTGCCCAGTATAGCCTTCTTATACCAGGCCTCTGGCACCTGTCAGGTGCCCTTTCGTGGTGTTCCTGTACCAGTGCTACTGTGTTGCTGTGTTCCTGCGCTCCTGTGTACCGACTTTGTCCGTCTGACTACTCTTGCTGGTTCCTGCTCCGTGATTCGACCCGACCTGGCTGACGTTCCTGCTCCGTGACCTGACCCGGCTTGTCTGACTTTCCTGCGCTGTGATTTGGCCAGCGATCCTGATCCTGTTCTCCGTGTCGCTTGGGCGACATTCTTACTTCAGCAAGTGCTGGTCTAGCAGGCTGAGTATTGTGGCCTCCAACCCACTGAGCCTTCCGTTAACTCTTGCAGAGCACTGTTGCCTCCGGTACATGGAGCCTTCCGTTACACTTGCAGACCACTGATGCCTCCGTTACACTGAACCTACGGTAACACTTGCAGACCACTGTTGCCCCCGGTTACTCTGACCCTTCCGTTAACACTTGCAGAGCACTGTTGCCGCTGTTAACTCTGAGCCTCCCATTTACACTTGCAGAGCACTGTTGCCTCCATTAACACTGAGCCATCCGTTAATCCTTACAGAGCACTGTTGTGTCCGTTACCGCACCGGTCGGGTGCTATTGGCTCTACGTCCATCAGCTCTTGCAGTGTACAGTGTGTTCCGTTACCGCACCGGTCGGATGCTATTGGCTCTAAGACCATCAGCTCTTGCAGTGTACAGTAATTCCGTTACCGCACCGGTCGGGTGCTATTGGCTCTAAGTCCATCAGCTCTTGCAGTGTCAGTATTCCCGTTACTGCACCGGTCAGGTGCTATTGGCTCTAGTCCTTCTGCTCATGCAGTGTACAGTGACTCCTTTGCTGCACCGGTCGGGTGCTCGTGGCTCACGGTAGTGCTAGCTCTTGCAGAGTATTGTGGTCTCCGTGTCTGCTCAGCACAGGGTAGAGTCTCAGTCCTGCCTTACTAACTAGGTGCTTCCACATTGCACCACAGTCTCTTGCTACATTTACCATCATACTGGGCGTTGTCTAACACACCACATCAGAGACTGATCTTTCTATGAACTTTAACCCATGTTGTACTGAAATAGCCTGGATATGCCTGTCCTGTGACAGTATTTACTCTCTACATTTGTATACTGGGCCTGAGAAGGCATATGTACATGATTGATATTTTCCTGTGATATTCTATAGCCCGTGGTGGGCATTCTAATTGTGTCTTTTTTAATAAAACTGTGTTGTATTCTAACCTACTGTCTTGTACAAACCGTTACAGTACGAAAGGGCCATGACCTCAGACAATAAAGGTGAAGGTAATTCACAGAGCATCCATTGGAGGATGGATGTGCACGAGCAGCGCATGGACCAGTTGGCACTGGCCTTGCAGACATTAATTGAGCGTACAGTACACCTTGATAAACCTAATCAGAATCCGGTGGTCCCCCCAGTTTTGACACCGGACAATCATTCCGTGGTTTCTGCTGCACCAATCAGAGGTTTAACGGCGGTGGCGCCGTTACCACCAAGTTATGATGGTGAACCTACCCTATGCAGAGGGTTTATTAAGCAATTAGAGATATTCCTGGAACTAACGCCTCATGCCTTTCCTAACGACCGGTGTAAGGTCGGGTTCATGATATCCTTGCTAACGGGCAAAGCCCTGGCTTGGGCTAATCCTCTATGGGAAAATGCCAAACCCTGCACTCAGGACTTTAGTGAGTTCGTACGTAAGTTCCGGAGAGTGTTTGAGGTTCCTGGTAGAGCCGCCTCTGCTGCCAAAAGATTGATGGAGATACAACAGGGTAATCGTACCGTGGGCAATTACGCCATAGAATTTCGGACATTGGCAGCAGAGGTAGGATGGAATAACGAGGCGTTAGTGGCAGCTTTTGCCCAAGGTCTGGCTGACCTTATCAAAGATGAAATAGCTGCTAGAGACGTACCCAGTGATTTGGACGGATACATTGATTATGTCATGCTAATTGACTCTCGTATTCGTGAAAGACGCATGGCTAAAGATCGAAGGGCGAGATCCAGAAACTATGGGCAAGGCAGCCTTTTGAACCCACCCTCGCCTCCTGACCGCTCACCTGAGCCTAGCAAACCAATGCAACTCGGGTTCACCAAACTCACAAGGGAGGAACGGGTGCACCGCAGAAGGCAGAGCCTATGCTTATACTGTGGCAAAGCTGGGCATTTATTACGCACTTGTCCCGTATGGCCGGGAAACGAACGCGCCTAGGGTACCTTGGGGGACAGGCCCTAGGTGGTGTACAGCAGTCCCTAGATCATAGTACACAGAAACCCACCATCCAGGTGGTATTTTCCTGGGCTGACCAGCTCGTGGAGGTGTTGGCCCTGGTGGATTCTGGCGCAGCCGGTTATTTTATGGATTGTTCATTTGCAGAATTACATAAAATTCCTTTGGTCAAAAGGGACACTCCCTTAGCCATTGAGGCCATTGACGGCAGACCCTTGGAACCTGCTTTGATTACTATGGAAACTATTCCTATTACTATGTCTATTGGGGCTCTAGACAAGGAGGAATTACGTTTCCAGATAATTAACTCCCCTCATCAAGCGGTCATTTTGGGGTTCCCATGGCTACACCTGCATAATCCCCAATTTGACTGGCAGAGATGTGAGGTTAGATCATGGTCTGAGTATTGTATGAAGCACTGTTTGTTGCACCCAGTCAAGATATTATGTACCTCTCCCTCCGTGCCAGCTGAATACCGTGAATTCAGTGACGTATTCAGTAAGGGAGAGGCTAGCGCATTGCTTCAGCACAGACCATATGATTGCGCTATTGATTTGCCTCCGGGCATGGTGCCTCCCAGGGGTCGCACGTACCCATTGTCCTGCGATGAAAATAAGGCTTTGGAGGAATACATTGAGGACGCCCTCAAAAGAGGAATTATACGCAAGTCTACTTCTCCAGCTGCTGCCGGTTTCTTTTTTGTAAAAAAGAAAAATGGTGAACTAAGACCTTGTATTGATTACCGCGGACTGAATAAACTCATGTCTAAGAATGCCTACCCCATACCACTTATTACTGAACTATTTGACAGGTTAAAGGGCTCCTCCATCTTTACGAAACTTGACCTACGGGCCACTTATAACCTGATCAGAATTAAGGCTGGGGATGAGTGGAAAACAGCATTTAACCCCTTAGTGACAGCCGGGTTCGTACGCGGCTGTCACCTTAACGCCTGCCGAACATTTTTTTTTTTTTTTCAAAGAAGTCCGGAGTCTCCGAGCGGCGTGCAGCCGCACAGAGACGCGGACTTCTGTGACTTACCAGGTACGTCCTCTGTCACTAAGTGACAGTTTCTGCGGGGACGTACCTGGTAAGTCATATGTCGTTAAGGGGTTAATACTAGGTCTGGGCATTATGAATACCAGTGATGCCATTTGGCCTCTGTAACGCACCTGCGGTATTTCAGGAGTTGCTTCAATCTTGTGTCGTTGTATACCTCAATGACATACTTATACATTCCGCTAACCTAGATCAACACATCAAGGATGTGTCCGAGGTTTTGCTTCGCTTACGCAAAAATAAACTATTTTGTAAATTAGAAAAATGCGAGTTTCACAGGTCCAAAGTGCCTTTCCTGTGGTTCGTTATCTCTAAAGATGGCATTGCCATGGACCAAGAGAAACTCGCAGCAGTCTTACAGTGGCCACGTCCCAAGGGGTTAAAAGCTATCCAACGCTTTCTGGGCTTTGCCAACTATTATAGGAAATTTATCCAGAACTTTTCTACGATTGTTAAACCTCTGTCTGACCTTACGCACAAGGGTGCTAATCCATCCCAATGGTCCAAGGCAGCTGAAAATGCCTTTGAGAGATTGAAGTCTGCTTTTGCATCTGCTCCTGTACTGTCCCACCCCAATCCTGCTTTACCGTTCACCCTGGAAGTCGATGCCTCTGAAATAGAGGTAGGGGCAGTACTTTCCCAGCACCCAGCTGTGGGTGGCACCCTGAGACCTTGTGGGTTCTTTTCTAAAAAACTTTCGAATGCCCAAAGTCACTATGAGATTGGTGACAGAGAACTCTTGGCTATTATTCTCGCATTGAAGGAATGGCGTCACCTACTGGAGGGCACTAGAACCCCTGGGTTAATTCTAACGGACCACAAGAATTTGACTTATCTCTCAGAGGCTAAAAGGTTGTGCTCCCGACAAGCTAGATGGGCACAGTTTCTTTCCCCGATTTAATTTTGTAGTATCCTATCTACCGGGCTCAAAAAACCTTAGGGCGGATGCCCTGTCCAGACAATTCGGGCCAGAGGTAGAGAAGGATGAACCCCCCGTGCCCATTATTCAGCCCGATCGCATTCTGGCTACTGTTCGTACCAGCATCACTTCACCACTGGGGGAGGAAATTTTGGCATCCCAGGCTATGGCACCTCCAGAGACCCCAGTTGGCAAGTGTTTTGCGGATGAGCCATTCCTTACCCATCTGCTTGAGACATATCACTCTTCTAAGGCTGCTGGGCATACTGGGAGGGATCAATTAATAAGGTCTCTCTCACAAGTATTTTGGTGGCCCTCCCTTAGAGCCGATTGCTCTGCATTTACTGCAGCCTGTGCCACCTGTGCCCGTGCCAAAACCCCCAGACACCTCCCAGTGGGCCTACTCCAACCTGTACCTAATGGCGAACGCCCATGGTCCCACATATCCATTGATTTCCTGGGAAAACTGCCAGTGTCTAGGGGGTATACATTTATCTTAATGGTGGTTGACAGATTCTCTAAGATGGCTCATTTCGTGCCTCTCTCTGGCCTTCCTTCAGCCCAGGAACTGGCAGTGGTTTTTGCTCGAGAAGTGTTCCGCTTGCATGGGGTTCCCAGAGTCGTGGTGTCAGACCGGGGGAGCCAATTTGTGTCCAGGTTCTGGAGGGCATTCTGTAGTCAGATGGCCATCCAATTGTCCTTTTCCTCCGCCTACCATCCCCAGACCAATAGGGCCACTGAGCATGCCAATCAGGGATTGGAGCAGTTCCTGCGCTGTTTTATGACTGATCATCATGACAATTGGGCTGACCGGTTGCCGTGGTCAGAGTTCGCCAGGAATTGTGCAGTTAATTCATCATCCGGGAGCTCCCCGTTCCTCATCAACTACGGGTTTCAGCCATGCCTGCTCCCGGACTCATTCCAGTCGCAGCAAATTCCAGCTCTGGACAAGCATATGGAGCAACTCCGCTCCACTTGGGCACAGGTTCAAAGGACCTTCAGACAGTCATTCCAACAACATCAGCGGCATGCCAATCGTAGACGGCTGCCAGCGGTCTCCTTCCAGGTTGGGGACAGGGTATGGCTTTTCTCCAGAAATCTTAATCTGCAGGTTCCGTCCAATAAGTTGGCTCCCCAGTTCATTGGTCCTTTCAAAATTATCCGCAAAGTTAATCCTGTTTCTTATGCACTGGAACTCCCAGCATCTATGTGCATACATAACGTGTTCCATGTGTCCCTGTTAAAACCTTTGGTATGCAACTGCTACACTACCACTCCGGTGGTTCCTGGGATGGTGGATGTTCAAAGCCGAGAGGAATACGAAGTTTCAAGCATTATTGATTCACGGAGATTTAGAGGGAAATTGCAATATTTGGTCCATTGGAAGGGCTATGGCCCTGAAGAGCGTTCTTGGGTCAACCAGAAAGACATTCATGCCCCTAGATTATTGCGCAATTTCCACTCTAAATATCCCCAGAAACCAGGACCCTCTGGCAGTAGAGGGGGTCTTTGAGAGGGGGGTACTATCACGGTGCCCGTGCTCTGGTCTGTCACTATCTGTGTGGCGCGCTCCCATTGGCTGAGCTTAGTTTGGCCTGCCCAGTATGGCCTTCTTATACCAGGCCTCTGGCACCTGTCAGGTGCCCTTTCGTGGTGTTCCTGTACCAGTGCTACTGTGTTGCTGTGTTCCTGCGTTCCTGTGTACCGACTTGGCCCATTTGACTACTCTTGCTGGTTCGTGCTCTGTGATTCGACCCAGCCTGGCTGATGTTCCTGCTCCGTGACGTGACCCGGCCTGGCTGACGTTCCTGCTCCGTGACCTGACCCGGCTTGTTTGACGTTCCTGCTCCGTGATTCGACCCGGCCTGGCTGACGTTCCTGCTCCGTGATCTGACCCGGCTTGTCTGACGTTTCTGAGCTGTGATTCGGCCAGTGATCCTGATCCTGTTCTCTGTGTCGCTTGGGTGACATTCTTACTTCCGCAAGTGTGGCCTCCAACCCACTGAGCCTTCCGTTAACTCTTGCAGAGCACTGCTGCCTCCGGTACACTGAGCCTTCTGTTACACTTGCAGAGCACTGTTGCCCCCGGTTACTCTGAGCCTTCCATTAACACGTGCAGAGCATGGTTGCCTCCGTTAACTCTGAGCCTCCCATTTACACTTGCAGAGCACTGTTGCCTCCGTTAACACTGAGCCACGTGTTAACCCTTACAGAGCACTGTTGTGTCCGTTACCACACCGGTCGGGTGCTATTGGCTCTAAGTCCATTTGCTCTTGCAGTGTACAGTATTTCTGTTACCGCACTGGTCGGGTGCTATTGGCTCTAAGTCCATCAGCTCTTGCAGTGTCAGTATTCCCGTTACTGCACCGGTCAGGTGCTATTGGCTCTAGTCCTTCTGCTCATGCAGTGTACAGTGACTCCGTTGCTGCACCGGTCGGGTGCTCGTGGCTCACGGTAGTGCTAGCTCTAGCAGAGTATTGTGGTCTCCGTGTCTGCTCAGCACAGGGTAGAGTCTCAGTCCTGCCTTACTAACTAGGTGCTTCCACATTGAACCACAGTCTCTTGCTACATTTACCATCATACTGGGCGTTGTCTAACACACCACATCAGAGACTGATCTTTCTATGAACTTTAACCCATGTTGTACTGAAATAGCCTGGATATGCCTGTCCTGTGACAGTATTTACTCTCTACATTTGTATACTGGGCCTGAGAAGGTATATGTACATGATTGATATTTCCCTGTGATATTCTATAGCCCATGGTGGGCATTCTAATTGTGTCTTTTTTAATAAAACTGTGTTTTATTCTAACCTACTGTGTCTGAGTGTCGTACAAACAGTTACAAATATGGAGTGAATGTGTGAAATTTTCTCTTGTGGTAATCGGGCCTCAATAGTTTCTGAGTTACTGTTACTATGGTTTATTTACTCTAGAGAAAAGACGACTAAGAGGAGACCTTATCACATTGTACAAGTATATGAGAGGTCAATACAAGGATCTCTGCGGTGAGCTATTTATTCCAAGGCCTGCTCAGGTGACCAGGGGACACCCCTTGAGATTAGAGGAAAGGAGGTTTAAACTTCAGCAGAGGAAGGTTTTTTTTACGGTAAGGTCTGTCAAATTGTGGAATTCATTGCCCAGGGAGGTAGTTATGGCAGATACAATGGATACATTTAAGAGAAGATTAGATACATTTCTTTCAAAAGGGAACATACAGAGTTATACTGTTTATCAGTAGGCTGATCAGGAAGGTCTGATAAAGACTAATTTAATTGGTAGCAGGAAAGCTATAAAATTGTCAGTTACTGAGGTATGAAGCGAAGGTTGAACTTGATGGACTTGTGTCTTTTTTCAACCTAATTTACTATGTTACTACTATGTTACTATGTTACTATGAGTCTAGTGTTATTCCTAAAAATTCGACTGATCTGGAAGGACCTACTGTTTTGTCTGAAGCTATGGGGATATTGAGGTTCTGGAAGAGGCGGGTGAGTGAGCTGAGAGTGTTAGGCTGGGAGATGGCTGGCTCTATCAGGAGAAAGTCATCCAGATAGTGGAGTATGATGGGAAATCAACAGTGATTAAGGAGCAGCCAGGTAAGGGCCTCCACGAAGTGCCTAAACAGCCTGGGGCTGCTCTTTGAGCTGAAGGCTAAGTGTATAGCGAAATAATATGCTCCTTGCCACTTGATGCCCTGCAGGTGGCACAGGGATGGATGAATGGGGAGCAATTTGAAGGTGTCTGCGATATCGATTTTTGAGAGTCAACAGTTGGGACCTGCCTGGCGGATTAATGAAATGGCATCTTCTATACTATGGTATTCCAAAGAATACTCCTCAGATGGTATTAGGGAATTTATTCTCAGAATGGGAGAGGAATGAGGGGCTGAAAAATCAATTAGCCTTTTTTTTTTTTTTTTTTAATGAAAATTTTCTAGTGGCGATTCCAATAGGATTGATGCACCAGATTGGGAAGGGCGGAGATTGAAATGGTCCGATAAGAAACCTGTGCTCTAAATTTTTATTGTGGAGGCTGCTGACAACGAAGGGTTTGGCTAGTGCTGAATGAAGGTTGGGGCATTCTTTGGACTGACTGGGTAAAGTAAAGACACCAATGTGGAAGTCATCCCTTTATCACGTTGCCCGTGCTTCTGTTGCTGTGCAGCGATATTTTTATCCTATGCTGCCTTCTGATTGGCTGGTCTTAACTGCTACACTGGGCTTGCCTTTATATACCCTGGGATGTCCTCCCTTAGGCACCCTTTCATGGTGTACGAGTTCCTGAGTATATTCTGCGCTTATCTGATTTGTGTATGACCTGGCCTGCCTGACTATGAGTTTGTTCCTGAGTTCCTGTTGCTACGCTCCGTTGCTGACTGTATCCTGGCTGAGAACCCACTCCGTTGCTGACCGTATCCTGGCTGAGAACCCGCTCCATTGCGGAACGTATCTGGCTGAAGAACCCGCTCCGTTGCGGACCGTATCCTGGCTGAGAACCCGCTCGTTGCTGACCGTATCTGGCTGAAGAACCTGCTCCGTTGCTGACCGTATTCTGGCTGAGAATCCGCTCCGTTGCTGACTGTATCTGGCTGAAGAACCTGCTCTGTTGCTGTCCATATCCTGTCGAGTACCGCTCCATTGCTGACTGTTGCTGGCTGGAGAACCCGCTCCGTTGCTGACTGCATCTGGCTGTGAACTGCTCCGTGACTGACCACATCAGACTGAAACCCGCTCCGTTGCAGACTGTAGCTGGCCTTAGGACCCGTTCCACTGCCAACCGCTGGTGGCACTGTTCCGCTCCGTTACTGTCCCCAGTTTGGTGCACCGGCTCTGGGACCAACTGTGTCCGTTTGTGCCCTGAGCAACCCCTGGTGGTCATCGGGATACTTGGCTTGCTTGTCTGTGGTGGTGCGCCGCATGGCGCTATTTCTTGTCGACCAAAGGCTAAGCTTGGGCTTAAGCTGCTCCTATAACCGCTGCTGGCGGTGCGCACAGTCGAAGTTCCAGTACAGGTGTTCTTACACTGACTGTGTTACTTTGATCTCTCTCTCTGTGGCCTTCCTACCTGCTACGCTGGGCTCACTCCCTCTGGGAGTTTTCAGTAAGTCGCTGGGCGTTGACCATTAACCCTGTGGATACCTGGACAGTCCAGGGAAGGGCTTACACTGCTCTCTGCAGTACCTTGAGCTAGTTCCAGCGCTGCACATTCCATACTGCAGGTTGTTGGTCACTGGCTGTGTTACAGTTGCCTACTGTCACCTCGATCCACCCCTAGCATTCTAGGGTCTCTATCTAGCAGCTGCCTTGGTCTCAGTTACCCTTCCTGGGGGTAGTGTTGCCATTCCATACAGTCTGGGTCTGAGTTGCCTCGTTGCCATTCCATACAGTCTGGGTCAGTGTTGCCTCGTTACCATACCAAACAGTCTGGGCCAGTGTTGTCTCGCTCCTCCGGGTTTGGTGCCCAGGCGTCTGGGCAGTGCCAGTTCCGTTTCAAGTGCACCTCCGGTGTACGCTTGCCTGATCAGCTCGCCAACGGGTTGCCAACGACCTCACTATCCTGCTAGAGACTTCTCTCCTAGCTCTTAACCTGTGGTTCCAGTCCACCTCTTCTGATACTACAGACCTATTTCTATTGTATATTTGTATATCACTGTGTGATTTGCCTTGTGGGCCTCAGGGCCTTATTCCTTGTATGCTCTCTTTCAATAAAGTTATTTTAACCTTACCATCCTGTCTGAGTGTTCATCTAAAAACCATGACAGTAACACCCTTAAACTGGAGGTGAGGAATGATTTGAAATAGTGGTCGGGCTGAGCGGGCGAGGAGACCAGTGTTGATGCTTCCTAGTCATTTATTACTTGAGGAATTTCAAGGACGGATTAAGCGGGCATGAGATTTGTGGCTTAATAAACACATATGCAGCATAGGCATGAATTGCAGAAGCAGCCTCTTTAGTTAAAGTTGTTGTAGATGGGGGAGGACTCCATGTAATGGATGGTGCCGCCAAGTTTATAAATAGTTGGGAGGGAATGGGGGGAGGGGGTTGAGAGGGAGGGCCAAGGGGGAGGCAGCCAATGGATCAGCCATGGAGAGGGACACAGACTAAGACTGTGGTTAGCTGACTGGCATGATGGACAAACTGGGGTATTCAGACCTGCGAAGTACCTGCAGAATAGTTTGTGGTCCAATGAGCCCCAGTCAACTGCAAAGCCGGACTGTTCAAAGGCTGCCGCAGCCTTGGCTGAGCGGGCTTCGTGATAGTCGTAAAAGCTAGAACCCCCGTTAACTCGAGTTTACAAGCAGGTAGAGGTACTGATCCAGTTCCTGCCTTCTGGAGGGGAAAGACGAACACAAGATGTCCCTGTAAATGCTAAACGCCAGGACGAACTCAGGGATGGAAAGCTTCTTGAGAGCCGGGGATCTTTGGACTTACGAGTCAACGAAACATCACCGCATTGGACTGTGCAACTCTTGGATAGCTCCTGGGTTGCAATCAACATGGATACCAGGTTAATATCCCTCCCCTCCAGGATGTCCTTGCAAAGGTGGACCTGCACCATATGGGTTAGGGTGATTTGAGGACTGAGAGTAGGAGTGGCTGTGCCTTGGTTAGATAGAGGAGTAGATGATGGCGCTGGATGAGATGGAAAGCAAGAGGAATTCTCCAGAGAGAGAAGTCTGGTTTGTAAGGCGGATGACATGTGTTAGCCTTGATGAACTGTATTATACATTATGTCTGCAGTTAAACAAAATGGATGCAATGAAGCCTTTGTTGGAAAATTTCAGTGTGTAATGGTGGCTAAATGAGCTTATGCTATTGGAATGTTTCCAAAAAAGGAATTGCTCTTCTTAACGTATACAAGACCATACGTGTCCAGATGTGCAGATAGGAGTGTCCAGCATGACCAAATGTGTAGCTAGGAGTGTCCAGCATGCAATCATTTGTTCAGAAACTATATAAGATTATGCATTATATACTGTGCTTTGTGTTCCTGATTCCAAATCTACATGGAGATACATTGCTGCAAATGATATGATAGACTGAAGGAGCTGCACCTGCCTGAGACCACAGATTAATTTGAATAATACAATTTCTCTATAAAGTAGAAGTGGTACTGGAGTTATTAGAAGAAAAGGATTTCTAACATTTCTTGCTGGAGAATGTGGGCACAGACTTGAGTTTGCTTTAAGCTATCAGGGCTCCCAAAAGGAGGGGAGGTAGCTTTCAACTTTAGAGCCTGTGCAAAGATTCACAATTGTTTTTTTTTGGACCACTTCATGTAGGAGAGAGAACTGTTGTGAGGAGGCAAGGCAGCAAAGAAAACAGGGTCCCTCCCACTATTGGATGTAAAGGAAAGTGGGATGTTTGGACGTCATGGGAGCTTCCAGTACAGCCATATCTGAGGGAAAAAGCAGAGGGCACGCTGTCTGAAGTACCTATTTAAGGGTATGTAATATCCTCATATGAAACAAAGATATCAGGGTACCGCAGCATTCTAATACATATTGCTTAAAAGTTATATGTTAGCAATATGGAGTGGCTTAAGAAAAATGCCAGAAAGAACCCCAATGTCTATTCATTGGGAGGTTCTGATCCCTTAACTATCAGGGATAATTGTATTTCAAATTGTTTTTAAAGTGCAGCAGATTCAAAATGTTTTGTTAAATATAACAAAAGTTAATAACACTAGCAGAATATTTAAGAACTAATTATGCTATGGGCTAATTGTGTGGGTGACTCTGCTAAGTGCCAGGTGTGTACAGTTCAGAGAGAAAAGGGATAAATTGCTATTTAATGTACAACCCATTTGTGTTGTTACTGCACATTCCTGTGATTCAGGCACGCCCTATTCCAAAAGTCAAGAGACGTTAAGTTAAGTCTGTGGAAAAAATGTTTGCTGAATTACAGACAGCTAATCTGAAATTGAAGGATTGTTTAAATAAGTCAGAAATGCCTATCAGAAGTATTTGGGCAGAGCATGTTTCAAGAAATGAAGAGTTGATCGTAAGAATAGAAATTGCTCTGAAACAAACAGGTGAAGATCAAGAATGTAATTGTAATGCATTGTCTAATTTGCAAAAACAAATACAAATGTTGCAAGAGGCCACAAAGGCAACCTCTGCTTCAGAATTTCAGATGGCATTTGATAATTCAGGTGATTTAAAAATTGAATATGGGGAACTAACTATAGAGAAAAAAAGATTACTGCTGGTTGCTTAGAATGTGATAGGATGGATAGGCTGGGTC
The DNA here is from genome assembly GCA_037306005.1 of Rhinophrynus dorsalis. Taxonomy (NCBI): domain Eukaryota; kingdom Metazoa; phylum Chordata; class Amphibia; order Anura; family Rhinophrynidae; genus Rhinophrynus; species Rhinophrynus dorsalis. Next base: position 188,968,441 of record CM074720.1, on the reverse strand, counting down.
CTAGTGCTTTACAGACCTTCAGTATCAATAAAAATGAGGATCTGAGGTGTGCTGCAAGGATGTGCGTATGCCTTGCTGAGGAAATGTAATCAGATGAGTAAAGTAGAGGATAGTGAATATGATATGGAATTTGTAAGTAGAATTGAAAGTTTAGGAGATGACTAAAAAGTGAATAGCATGTGATGCTCCTACTATGTAGTCTCTGTCATAACGGATGGCCAGAATATCTTACAGGAAAAAGGGTTCTGCTATGTGAAAATGTTTTAATGTAGGGGTTTCACAAATAGCAGCCATCCAGAGGGGCAGAGAATGTTTCCAGCATAGTAGAGGGTGTGGTAGATTTAGAGGAAGATGTGTTTTTTCTGATTTTTCACCAAGACCCTATAAGGCAAATGGAGGAAATATCAGAATAACGCTAAAGAATCATATGAATAAGTATGTTTTTAATGTCAATAAAAAGGTCACATCAGAAGGAATTGTTAAAAGTTTTACCAAGATAAGTTACACAATTTAAAGGACACAGACAATGGCCCTGTAATTAAAGGAAATGAGGTTTCCATTGTAAAACACTGTGTTTCGTCTTCTGCACCTCCAGCAGGGGGGGAAAGAGTGCATGCAAGAGCCCTGTGCTGAATGATGTTGAACATAAGATGAGCAAAGTTAGTGCCTCCCTATCCTTGACTTTAGCCTCTTCAAATGGGAGTTAGGAAGAATAGGGATTAAAAGTAGTGTATTCATATTGCTGGGCTAAAGATAAACATGACTGTGGATGAATGGATATATAGGTGTTATATGAAGGACCAGATCCACTAGTAAGAAAATGTAGGTTCCCTAAAGTAGTAGAAGAACCAATGGCAGAAATTATTGACAGACTGGAGTTATAGGGTGTTACAAGGAAAGGAAATTCAAGTTGTGATTCTCCAGTTTGGCATGTTAACAAGGAGGAGAATTCTTGTAGATTTGTAGTGGTGGTAAAATAGGATTTTAGTCTTACCTGTTAAATCCTTTTCACTTAGTCCATACACGTTACTGGTAACTCTGGGAGGCGAAGCCCTCTAGTGGTAGGCAGGAACGATTCACAAAGTGTATACAGGGGGTGGAGCCTCCCCTTCCCTCCTGGCCACACCAGCCAATGAGCTCCAGATTGAATTGAGACACTAACCATGACTAGTTAAGGGAAGGAAGAAGACTCCTGTGAGCATGCCCCGAAGGACTCCCACGGCCTGCCACAGGAGAGCCAAGCATGGTCTCTTGACAGGGTGGGAGACCAGTAACCTGTATTGACTAAGTGAAAAGGATTTAACAGGTAAGACTAAAATCCTATTTTCACTGTTGTCCAATACAGGTTAATGGTAACTCTGGGATGTCCAACCATTGAGTTTCCCCAGAGGCGGGAAGAAGGCAAGGACCAGACGCAAGGCCCCCAAAGTCACCAGGACCTCTATGAACCAACCGGTCAGAGATCCCAATAAAACTGAAGTATCAACGGACACCAAACAGGGGTAAAAACACCCCAGGAACTGTAACACAGCACACTGAAGTAGAGCCAACAGGGCTCAACAGTAAGGAGGCACTAAGAACCAAGAAGAAGATCCTAGACAAGCAAGACTGCCTCTAGGACCCTCATGCCAAAGCTGGCATCAGCTGAAGCCAGCACATCCACACGGTAGTGCTCCGAAAAGGCGTGCACGGAGGACCAAGTGGCCGCCCTGTACAGCTGATCAGCAGAGGCCTGATTTTTATAGGCCCAGGAGGCCCCAAAGGACCTGGTGGAAGGAGCAGTAACCCAGAAGGGAACGTTCCGATTCCTCAACTTGTATGCTTCACAAATCGTGAACTTGCTCCAGGATACGATAGTCACTTCGGATACAGGTCTACCTGCTCTAGGCCCCTCAGGAATGAGAACAGTGCGTCAGACTTCCTGACAGATTCAGTGCGATGCACATAAAACCGGAGGCAGTGCATCACATCCAACAAGTGAAGATCTCTCTCCTTGTCAGAGGAGGGGTCAGGACAAAAAGAGGGCACCACAGTCTCCTGATTGATGTGAAACTCGGAGACCACCTTAGGAAGGAACTCCCTGGAGGTACGTAGCACCGCCCTAACCTTGTGAAACACCAGATAAGGAGGCTTACAGCACAAGGCCTGTAACTCCGCAACACGGCAAACAGACACAATCGCCAAAAGGAAGGCCATCTTCCACGTCAAGAGACGTAGAGGAATAGTTTCCAAAGACTCAAAGGGGGAACATTGAAGAACCCCCAGAACTAAATTGAGGTCCCACTGAGGAGCAGGACTCCGGAAGACAAGGCGGACATGAGCAACGCCCTGGAAGGAAACCTTGACATCAGGCAGAACCGCAATGCGCTGCTGAAAGAACACAGAAAGCGCAGAGGTCTAAACCTTTAAGGAACTTAAACTGAGTCCCTTACCCAGCCCGTCCTGCAAGAATGCCAGGGCGTTGGGAAGTAAAACTCAAGTGACACATTCCCGTCAGCACACCAAGAGGTAAAGGTAGACCAAACCCTGTGGTAGATCTTGGAGGAAACCGGCTTACGAGCGCTAAGCATGGTAGCCACCACCCCCGAGGAGAATCCTGTCTTCCGTAGAATTGAGGATTCAACCTCCAAGCCATCAAAGCCAGACAGTGAAAATCCTCCTTCCACAGGTACCCCTGCAGAAGAAGATCCGGTCAAGAAGGGAGCCGAAACGGCTCCGCTACAGACAGAGCCAGAAGCTCCGAAAACTAAGATTGTAGAGGCCAAAAAGGAACAATGAGAATGACTGGACATAATTCCAGTCGAAGCTTCCGAACTACCCTGAACAAAAAGGGTAGATGAGGAAAAAAATAAGCCAGTTGGAACATCCAAGAGATGGACAGAGCTAGAGGATCCCTCCATCGAGAGCAGAACACATGAACCTTCCTGTTGTGTCTCGTTGCCATCAGATCGATGCAAGGAGGTCCCCATCTCTGAACAAGGAGTTGAAACACCTCCGGATGCAACTCCCACTCCCCGCTGACCACAGTGCTGACTGAGGAAGACCGCCATGATGGCAGGAACGTGCCTTTCAGCCCAAGAATAAACAGCCTTGACCTCTAACCAAGCAACAAGACTACTTGTACCGCCTTGCTTGTTGATGTAAGCCACAGTCGTGCCGTAGTCGGACTCCACTCGGACCGGGCAGACCTCTAACTGGGCCGTCCAATGGCGAAGGGCATGGAAGATCTCCTGGAGACCATCGGCCCTGAGCACTCAAGCGATCCAGAATCGCGTCCCAGCCGGACAGGCTGGGGTCTGTGGTCACCTTGGTCCAAAAGGCAATCAGGAAGCACCTGCCCTTCAGCAGGTGGGATAGGTCGAGCCACCAAGATAGGCTCAGTTCACATGAAAAGGAAGGGACACCATCTTCATCTGAAGAGGGGTAGGCACCCTCCCATCTGGATGACAAACCACTGAAGTTCCCTGGTATGTGCCATAGCGAAGGGAACCGCCTCCACCGTGGAGATGAACTTCCCCACCAGGGAGGACAGCCTGTGGAGCAGAACCGGATCCCAAGACAAGATCGCCGAGACTCTGTGAGCGACCTGGTGAGCCACCTTGTCTGGAAGATACACCATGCACTTCCGAATGTCGAAGAGAAGGCCCAGAAAAATCAGTCTCTGAGACGGAATCAGGTCCGACTTGTCCAGGTTGACCATCCACCCGTGATGGGATAGGGACTGGGTACAGGTCTGAAGTTGTTGAAGGAGGAGGTCCGCAGACGTGTCCTTCGACAGCAAGTCGTCCATGTAGGGAGTCACTCTGATGCCCTCCCGATGAAGGACAGCAATCAGAGCCCAAAGCACCCTCTGGAAGACCAGAGGAGCCGTAGTCAGTCCGAAGGGGAGAGTAGAGAACTGGAAGTGTCCCCTACCGCAGGCAAACCAAAGGTATTGTCGACTCTCCGGATGGATGGAGATGTATAAATATGCATGGCATGGCAGCAATCACTGTGCGTAGAGATACCTGGCGATAGCGAGTCCGGGTTATGAAGGAGTTGAGGTCCTTCAGGTCTAAAATGGGGCGGCGTCCGCCGTCCTTCTTGGAGACCACAAAGAGGTTCGAATAGAACCCGGAGCCCCTGTCCAGAACAGGAACTGGCTCTAGGACGAAACAGTCCAAAAGAGCCTGAACTGGACTGTCGAAAAGACAGCGTTTCTCTGCACTCTGAGGAGTATGAGAAAGAAGAAGGCGAAAAGGAGGAAGAGAAGAGAAAGGGATTTTGTACCCTTCCGACACCACCTGTAAAACCCATGAGTCCGCCACAGACTCTTCTCAAACGCTGTGAAAGAGGCGAAGACGACCACCCACCGCAGGATGCTGACCCGGGTTCGGCGAGTTATGCTGAAGTAGTATTGGAAGCCTTGGGGTTGGTGGAAACCTTGGGCTTCCATTGCTGTTGGGGCGTGGAGGAGGGACTCGGATCTGAGGGAACCGCCTGGTTCGCCGAACGTGTCTCACACTGGAAGGGACGAAAATACTCGTTGCGTTTGAGTGGTAATTTAGTCCTAGCCACCAATGGCAAATGAAAACTCTTGCCCCCAGTGGCCTCGCTGATCAGTTCTTTAAGATCAGGCCCAAACAAGGAAGTACCCTGGAAAGGCAGGGACAGCATAGCTTTCATAGGAGCAGTGTCAGCAGACCAAATCTTAAGCCAAAGCTCATCTGGCTATTACAGACATAGTAGAAACCTTAGCCATCATGCGGACAGCGTCAAAGGCAGTATCAGAAACATAATGTTATGCGTCAGATATATTAGCTAGCAAGCGCAATTTCTCTGAAATAGACGCATCCTGACGTACAGCCGTGGTGAGTTGCTCAGTCCAGGCTGCAACAGCCCGGTAAACCCACGCAATAGCAAAGGCAGGCCGCATGGCCGTGCAGCAGTCACAAAAATAGACTTGAGAGAACCTCAAGCTTTTTGACAGTCCAGACCTTTAAGAAGAAAGCGTCAAAAAAACAGGCATGGCAGTAGATTTAGACAGCCTAGAAACAGAGGCATCCACCTTAAGGGGGTGAACCCACTTACCAAGCGCAACCTCAGAAGATGGATAAAGCTTAGCAAATTTTCTAGGGACAGAAGCAGTCTTGTCCGGACATTTCCACTCTTCTGAAACCAGCCGGTCCAGAATGGGATTGGGAGGAAAATAAGTCAGGGGCTTAGGCGGCTCCTGAAAAACATCAGAGGAATCAATAGGAACCTCCTGAACCAAGGGAATGAGAAGAGTGGAAAACACAGCTCGGTCCAGGCCCTCCGCAGAGGGTTCAGGGTCGGCGTCAAAGGGGTCCCCAATATCCCAGGTGGATTCTAACAGTACTATCCTCCACATCAGTGTCTATGAGCAACTCCTCGTCTGAGGGGTCAGAGACATCAGGTGCTCCCTGTGATTTAGGCAGGGAAGATCTGATACCAGAGGGGGCCTGCCAAGCCTGGAAGGGCCCTTGGATCTGGGATAGAAAGAGTTGAAGTGTGGACCTGTGGTCCCCAGTTGCGGCCTTGAACTCTGAAATCCAAGCTGACTCAATAGCATGGCTGGAGGTCCCTGGGTTGCTGACAGGAACCTCAGAACATGCTGGGCATAAATGACCAGAGAACTCCCTAGGTAGCCCTGAGAGACAGGAAGAGCAATGCGCAATGGGGAATACTGATACCCCAGCCTCCTTAGTCTTAGGTCTAGCCCCTAGCTCCAGCGGTATAGACATAATCACAGTGTCAATTTAATCCACTGACAGTTAAATCACCCACTCAGTGTGCAGAGATTAAAATTTCACGCCAGAAACGCTAAATTTAGACTTATCTGGCAGGCGAAGGGTTAATCTGCTGAGGAGAGAAGGGGAGACAAGCCCTGTGTAGGATACTCGCCAAAATCGCTGAGAAAATGGCCGCCGCGGTGTGAGCCAATCAGAAATTAGGCACAAAGCAAACGCTCATGGGAAATGTAGTTTTTCCCATAAAGTATGCTAAACGGTGCCCGAAGCCCCCTGAGCCCCCAAAACATTTGAACTGTAAACCGGATGAAAGAGCAAGGATAGACAAGTCAAATGAGCCATCTCTGAAGTCGCTGTGTGAAGCGGTTGCAGAGATATGTCCCAAACAGTGCATAGAGGTGAATGGAGCAATGGCGTCTATGCGGTAAAGCGCACCTTAAAGGCGCAGTACTCAAATAAACTAAAACTTTAAGTCATAAAAACATGTAAAACAGCAATTTAACATGTAAGAATACTATAAAAACACTAATCCAGCAGGAACAGCATCATGAAACCCCCCAATAAAGTGCCAACCAGAAGCTAAAGGGTTAAGTTACCACAGAAACTTGCTCCAAACACCCAGACATACAGATAGACCCAATGAGTGCAGGAGTTCCCAATGAGAACTCCAAACGTCCACCCATGTGCGGAGGGGTACCGGGGGACAAGAGAACCTGCAGCACTCAAAGGGTCGCTCACCTTTCCTGCAGATTTTCTGTCTTCAGATTATCAAGGGTTAAGAAATTACCTCAGCGTGTAACTTCTGGGAAGCACTTGGATACCAAGATTTTCCCCTTCAGGATTAAAGGTTCACTGAAAAAGTCCTGGACACTGAGCTAGCCACTTTGAAGAGAGCATTGTCAGTCATGGTAATCTGCCTAATGGTGGTATTCCATATCTGACAGAAAAATAATAAAATTTCTAAAACTATTGAAGAACTGTTCCTGTAGCCTGTTACTCCAACAAGGAACAATTCAATTTGGAGCTCATTGGCTGGTGCGGCCAGGAGGGAAGGGGAGGCTCCACCCCTGCATACACTTTGTGAATCGTTCCTGCCTACCACTAGAGGGCTTCGCCTCCCACAGTTACCAGTAACCTGTATTGGACGACAATGAAATATATATATATATATCCCACCTTCAGTACATTTAGTAGCCTCCTCTTGTAATATAATGGCTTTGGTTAAAGGAGAGGTACAATATTTCAGTGTTTTAGACATCTTGAATTGATTTTTAGTGTACACTTGACTCCACACTGCAAATATATATTTGCCTTTATAACAATACCTTTGCCAGGTCCTCCCAATGTTTCCATTCCTCCTCAGTTTATTTCAACATAGCCCTAGCACAAGTTTTAGAGTCTCTGGAGAATGGGAGTAAGGTGTTATTGTATGTGGATAACCACCTCATACAATCAACCACTCCATAAGAAAATTTCAGATATTGTCAGGTGTATGTGCAGCATACATGCTGGGTTGAAGATCAACACTAGAAAGGTACAGCTGATACAGAAATCTGTAGCCTTTCTAGGAGTTGATATATTATTAGAATGAGAAAACTAGAAGTAAAAGGATTGAGACAATATACAATTGTTTATACCCAATACTATAACAGACGTGAGAACATTTTTAGGATTGATTCATTTCAGCAGGGAGTTCATAGAGGATATGTACTGTGGAAATAACTGAGCATATTGTGGGTTTTGAGAAAATTATTGTGCAAACACACGCACATGCCTGAAATATTTAAGGAAACCCACACAGAAATTAATTAGCACAGAATATCCAAGTGACTAAGGAAAAGGACTGCAGGTTGAAACTAGTAGCAAGATTATATCTTAGTACAACTGATTCAATATGAAGGGAAATAGTGTGAATGTACAATAAGATATAGTTAGAGGTCATATCACCTTTGCCACAGGTAAAAGCACCGGTTTGTATGTTGATGGTGCTAGGTTCATTTTGGATGTCTCTTTTTAGAACTGGACTTGCAATTTACAGTCCTACAGAATGTGTCCAATGCAACCCAAGGCTAAAAGGATAAAGACCAGTACTACAAAGGATCCTAATATCAAATTGTATTTGGCAGATGGTGTAAATTGATTATATTGGGCCTCTCTCTGTTTCAAAAGGTAGTCTAAAATATTCTTGTTATGGCTGATGTTTTCACTGACTGGGTGGACTCCATTACCTTAAGGACTAATACAGCTCTAGACACTGCTCAAACTTTTTGGAAATTTGTGTTTGCTCACTGGGGATTTCCAAACGTCATAAAGAGTGATAATGGCCCTCACTTCATTGGAGAAATCATGAAACATGTTTGTGATCTTTTAGGGATACAGCAAAGATTCCATGTACCCTACCATCCACAATAAGTAGGTGTAGTGGAGAGAATGAATGGATTGTCCAGGCTTGTTAAAATGTTGGTTTCCTATGGTAACACCTGGGTAGATTATTTGCCTGCAGAACTTATGTCTATTAGATCTAAACCCAACGCCAAGATACAGGTCTCAACGTTTGAACTCATGACAGGAAGATGGGTGTGATAACACTTCTCTCATGAAGTTCATGTGTCTGATATAGTGAAAATGGCAGTGGAACATAGCAAATGGCTGAGTCTTTTGCAATTCAGTCTTTCAAGGATTCTGCACTTTGTTGCCAGTAACATGGTTCCTTTAGAACAAAAGAGGGGATTGAGGGACAGGCCTAATGCTGCAGACAAATAACATATGGGGATGCAGTAGTACACAGACACAGATATGCGTTAGCTCCTCAAAATGTGTTATGAAGTAAGGGGCAAGTGTATTGTATATTGATAAATGTTAGATGTTATCTGGTTAGAAAATGATCCTGAACTTGTTTCTTTTAGATAACGGACAAGCCTCCTGTGTGTTTACTTGTTTGAAGGATCCCAGGGATTAAGTGGACTATACATATTGTTTTTGGACTTTACATCTAAGAAGAAACATTGTTGATACCACTGATTAACTATTCCATGGATAAAAGAAAAATTAAAATTTCAATTGACTGTAGGAGAATGATTATTTACAATTACAGAGCATAAACTGATCTGTGAACACATCTCATTTCATACAGACTATACTTCACTTTTTGTTTAACATTAATAATTTTTCAGTATGTGGTTTATGGTACTTACAGTATTAATGTAACATCATTCATAGTGTCAGTTATAACAGGATTTTAGTCTTACCTGTTAAATCCTTTTCTCTTAGTCCATACAGGTTACTGGTAACTCTACTGGTAACTCTGGGAGGCAATCCGCCCCTTTAAGTAGGCAGGAACATTTCTCTAAATGTATGCAGGGGGTGGAGCCTCCCCTCCCTCCTCAGCTGCATCCCAGTCAGCTAACTCCAGAATGATTTGAGACACTACTGACCAGAAATAGGAGAGAAGAATACTCCTGTGAGCATGCCCCGAAGGACTCCCACGTATTGCCACAGCAGAGCCAAGCATGGTCTCTTGACAGGGAGACCAGTAACCTGTATGGACTAAGAGAAAAGATGATTTTAGTCTTACCTGTTAAATCCTTTTCTCTGTTGTCCAATACAGGTTACTGGTAACTTTGGGATGTCCAACCATTGAGTTTCCTAGAGGCGGGAAGAAGGCAAGACCAGGAGCAAGGCCCCCAAAGTCACCAGGACCTCTATGAACCTACTGGTCAGAGAGATCCCAACAAAACAGAAGTGTCAACGGACACCAACAAGGGATAAAAACACCCCAGGAACTGTAACACAGCACACTGAACTAGAGCCAACATGGCTCAACAGTAAAGGAAGCACTAAGAACCAGAGAAGAAGAAGAAGATCCTAGACAGGCAAAACTGCCTCCAGGACCTTCCTCCCGAAGCTGGCATCAGCCAAAGCCAGCACATCCACATGGTAGTGCTTCGAAAAGGTGTGCACAGAAGACCATGTGGCTGCCCTGCACAACTGATCAGCAGACGCCTGATTCTTGTAGGCCCAAGAGGCCCCAATGGACCTGGTGGAATGAGCCATGACCCGAAAGGGAAACATGCTTATTCCTTAATTCGTAAGCCCTACGAATAGTGGACTTAATCCATGATGCAATAGTCACTTTGGATGCAGGTCTCCCTGCCCTAGGACCCTCAGGAATGCCGAACAGAGCTTCTGACTTCCTGTTAGATTCAGTGCGGTGGACATAAAACTTGAGACAACGCACCACATCCAACAAGTGAAGATCCCTTTCCTTGTCAGTGGAGGGGTTAGGGCAGAAAGAGGGCACCACAATCTCCTGATTGATGTGAAACTTGGAGACTACTTTAGGTAAAGCACCGCTTTATCCTTATGAAACACCAGATAAGATGGTTTACAAGAGGGAGCTTGCAACACCTCCACTCGGCGAACTGACACAATCGCCAGAAGGAAAGCCATCTTCCACGTCAAAAGACGTAAAGGAATAGTAGCCAAAGACTCAAAGGGAGGACGCTGGAGAACGCCAAAAACCAAATTAAGGTCCCACTGAGGAGTCGGACTCCGAAAGGCAGGACGCACATGAGCAACGCCTTGGAAAAAACCTTGACATCAGGAAGGACAGCAATGCGTTCCTGGAAAAAGACAGAGAGCGCCGAAGTCTGAACCTTAAGAGAACTCAGACTGAGCCCCTTATCCACACCGTCCTGCAAAAAGGCCAGAACAGTGGGAAGATGAAAGTCATGAGACAGATCTCTGTCAGCACACCAAGACTCAAATGTCGACCAGACACTGTGATAGATCTTGGAAGAAACAGGCTTACGAGCACTTAGCATAGTAGACACCATAGCAGAAGAAAACCCTTTCTTCTTCAAAATCGAGGATTCAACCTCCAGGCTGTCAAATTGAGCCGATGAACATCTTCCTTCCACAGATAACCCTGCAGAAGAAGATCTGGACGAGAGGGAAGCGGAAAGGGCTCCACCACGGATAGGGCCAGAAGGTCCGGATACCAGGACTGCCAAGGCCAATTTGGAGCGATTAGGATGACTGGACAATGTTCCACCTTCAACTTCTGAATCACCCTTATAAACATTGGAAGGGGAGGAACGATGTAGGCCAGGGAGAATGCCCAGGGAATGGACATTGCGTCGGCAGCCAGGGCTAGCGAGTCTCTCCACCGGGAGCAGAACGTCGGAACCTTCCTGTTGTGCCTGGTTGCCATCAGATCCACTAGGGGTACCCCCCACTTCTGAGTTAGGAGCTGAAACACCTCCGGATGGAGTTCCCACTCTCCGCTGTCGACTGTGTGACGACTGAGGAAGTCTGCCATGATGTTGTCTATGCCTGGAATGTGCACCGCGGAAATGACAGGAACATGAACCTCTGCCCAGTACAGAATGGCCTTGACCTCTAACCAAGCGGCAAGACTTCTTGTCCAGCCCTGCCTGTTGATATAAGCCACGGCAGTGGCATTGTCGGATTCCACTCTGACTGGACAACCCTCCAGTTGAGATTCCCAATGATGTAGAGGATGAAATATCGCTCGAAGTTCCAGAACATTGATGGGAAGAAGAGACTCCTCCAAGGACCACTTCCCCTGAGCACTGATGCGACCCAGGACAGCACCCCAACCCGAGAGGCTGGCATCCATCATGACCTTGGTCCAGTAGGGTATCCGGAAGGATCTCCCCTTCAGGAGATCGGAAAGGTTCAACCACCACTCCAAACTCAACATGACATGAGAAGGAAGAGAGATCGACAGCTTCTGATGATCCGGCCGGTCCCTGCATGTCTGTATCACAAATCTTTGAAGTTCCCTGGTGTGTGCCATGGCAAATGGAACCGCCTCTATCATAGAGATGAACTTCCCCACCAGAGAAGACAACTTCGGAACTGGAATCCGATCGCGGGCAAGGATCTTGGAGACCCTTTGAGCGATCTGATGAGCTACCTCCTCCGGTAGAAACACCATGCACCTCTGAGCTTCGAACAGAAGACCCAGGAAAATGAGCCGCTGGGACGGAACCAAGTCTGACTTGTCCAAGTTCACAATCCAACCGTGACGTGTGATGACTTGAATGCAGGTCTGGACCTGCTGATGAAGAAGGTCCGCAGACGCAGCCTTCAAAAGCAAGTCGTCCATGTATGGAGTCACTCTGATGCCATCCCGATGGAGGACAGATATCAAGGCCCCCAGAACCCGTTGGAAAACCTGGGGAGCCGTTGTCAGAACAAATGGAAGAGATGAAAACTGAAAATGACCTCTGGCGCAGGCAAACCTCAGATACTGCCTGCTCTAGATGAATTGGGATGTGTAGATACGCATCCTGAAGATCCAGAGAAGCAAGAAACTCCCCAGGAGACATAGCAGTGATCACTGTGTGCAGAGACTCCTGACGATAGTGAGTCTTCACTACAAAGGAGTTGAGATCCTTGAGGTCCAAAATAGGAGGATCTCCGCCGTCCTTCTTGGTCACCACAAAAAGGTTGTAATAAAATCCTGAACCTCTGTCCAAAGGAGGCACCGGCTCCAGGATATCTTTGTCCAAAACAGCCTGAATAGCGTCTTCGAACAGACGGCTTCTCTCGACATCCTGAGAAGAGCGAGTGAGATGAAAGTGAAAAGGAGGAAGGGAAAAGAAAGGGATCTTGCATCCCTCTGACACCACCTGTAAAACCCATGGGTCAGACACTGAATCCTCCCAAACCCAGCGAAAGAGGTGGAGATGACCACCCACAGTGGGATGCGGACCCGGGTTCGGCGAGTCATGACAAAACAGTCTTGGAAGTCTTGGGCTTGGATGCGGTCTTGGGCTTCCAGGACTGCTTGGGCTTGGAAGAGGAGCGCGGAGTAGATGGAACCGTCTGGTTAGTCAGAACGTGTCTCAGTTTGAAGGGAGCAAAAGGACAGGTTGCGCTTAGCCGGTAACTTTTTCTTAAAGACCAAGGGCAGAAGAGTACTCTTACCCCCTGTGGCCTTGCTAATTAGTTCCTTAAGCTCAGACCCAAACAAGGAAATACCCTGAAAAGGCAAAGAAAGCAAAACTTTCTTGGAAGCAGTGTCAGCAGACCAAATCTTAAGCCAAAGCGCACGCCTGGCCACCACAGAAGAAGTGGAGGCCCTTGCCATCATGCGGACGGCATCAAAGGCAGCATCAGAAACATAGTTCTGAGCTTCAGAAATATTAGCAAGGAGACGTAATTTCTCCGAAATAGGCGTGTCCTGATGGACCGCCGTGGTGAGTTGCTCAGTCCAGACCGCAATGGCCCGGTTAACCCACGCCTCAGCAAAGGCCGGACGCATAGCAGTGCCAACAAAGGCGAAAATAGACTTGAGGCAAACCTCTAGCATTTTATCAGTCCAATCCTGTAACGCAGAAGCATCAGACACAGGTAAAGCAGTAGATTTAGACAGTCTAGATACGGGTGCATCCACCTTAGGGGGATGAACCCATTTAGCTAGTTCAGCCTCAGAAAAGGGATAAAGTTTAGTAAACTTTTTTGAGACTGCAGAGGACTTGTCTGGATTTTTCCAAGCATCAGAAACCAAACGGTCAAGAGTAGGGTTAGGAGGAAAACAAGTAATGGGTTTTGCCGGTTTCTGAAAAACATCAGAGGGAACCTCCTGACCCAAAGGAAGGTTGAGAGTGGTCCGTACAGCCCTAATTAAGCCCTCAGCAGAGGTTTCAGGATCACATTCAAAAGGGTCCCCAACAGACCTGGAAGACTCAATAACTGTACCATCCTCAACATCTGAATCCTGCAACAATTCTTCCTCAGAAGAATCAGACACATCAGATGCCCCCTGTGGTTTAGGCACGGAGGTCCTGATAGTAGATGGGGTCTGCCATAACTGCAGCCTTAAACTTTTATACCCAAGCTGCCTCGATAGCATGGCTGGAAGGCCCTGGGTTGCTGTCAGGACCTTCTGAGCATGGTGGGCATAAGTGACCAGAGAATTCCCTAGGCAGCCCTGAGTGACAGGAAGAGCAATATGCAATGAGGGAAACTGAGACCCCTGCCTCCTTAGTCTTAGGTCTATCCCCTAGCTCCAGCGGTATAGATATACTCACAGTGTCAAAATAACCCACTGATAATAAATCACCCAATTTAAGTGTGAGAGATTAAAGATTCACCCCAGAAACGTTAAAACTAAACTTATCTGGCAAGCGAAGGGTTAATCAACGGAGGAGAGAGGGAGAGTCCGGTCCCTGCGTAGGATACTCTCTGAGAAAAGCTCACAAAATGGCTGCCGCGATGGGAGCCAATCAGAAAAGAGGCGCAAAACGAGCGCTCATGGGAAATGTAGTTTTTCCCAAAAAGTACCCCAAAGCAGTGCTCGAAGCCCCCCAAGTCCCCCTACACACTTAAACTAGAAACCGTATGATAGAGCAAGGGTAGACAATAAAAATGAGCCCACTCTGAAGTTGCTGTGTGAATCGGTTAAAGAGATACGTCCCAAACAGTGTAAGCCCATAGAGAGTAAAGGAGCAATGGCGTCTATGCGGTAAAAGTGTGCCTTAAAGGCGCGGTACTCAAATTTTAAGAATTTTAACCCAAGAGGTAAAAAGATTAAAAACATATAGGGAACACATGTACATCATAAGAAAACACTAACCCAGTAAAGTAAGTGTTACAAAACCCCCATTAAACTAGTCAAACAAAATGGATGCAATGGTGGCTAAGTGAGCTCATGCTACTGGAATGTTTCCAAAAAAGGAATTGCTCTTCTTAATGTATACAAGTCCATATATGACCAGATGTGTAGATAGGAGTGTCCAGCAGAGTGTCCAGCATGCAATCTTTTGTTCAGAAACTATTTAAGATTATGCATGATATCCTGTGCTTTGTATTCCTGATTCCAAGTCGACATGGAGATACATTGCTGCATGTGATATGATAGGCTGAAGGAGCTGTACCTACCTAAGACCACAGATTAATTTGAATAATACAATTTCTCTATAAAGTAGAAGTGGTACTGGAGTTATTAGAAGAAAAGGATTTCTAACAAGCATGTTGGGCAGAGCGGTCCTGAGTAAGGGGGAGGGGTTTGAGGGGGGGTTGTGAGGGGAAAAAGGAGGCGAAAAAGTTCAGGTTTTCTGGCTGAGGCAGCATAAGGGATGTGTCATTTGGTAAGTTCTGCAGTGATCCGTGGAATTGTCCATTCGCGGTAGGATGGATTGCTGGCTCCTGGGGTGGATGGATGGTCTCTCTGGGGGGTGCCCCATTCAGAAGTTGAATGTGGAGTATTGCCTTCCATCGTTGGATGAGATGAGAATGAAGAAAAATTGGAAGCGGGGGAAGAGGGGTGAGAGGGGTGGGTGAGGTGAGTTGACTGCGGCCGAGCAAGGGCAGGCGGTGGGCTGGCACCAGGGCCGGCGCCACCCATCGGCAAGGTAGGTGCCGGCCTAGGGCGCACACGTACTGGGGGCGCGGGCATGCAGCGGAGAAGAGCTGCGCCCGCACCCACCACACCGGAACGCAACACAGTCAGGTCTGTGTTGCTACTGCACTCCCTCATCGCGGTCTGTCTTTAGTAATGCATAGCGCACTGGGAGTCATGCTCATGCAAAGTGGAGCTGGTGGGGGCAAGTTGGAGCTGAGGGGGCATAGTGGAGCTGCTGGGGGCAAGTTGGAGCAGATGGGGGGCAAAGTGGTGCTGATAGGGGCAAGTTAGAGCTGATGGGGGGCAAGTTAGAGCTGATGGGGGGCAAAGTTGGAGTTAAGGGGGCAAAGTGGAGCTGGTGGAGGCAAGGTGGAGCTGATATGGGGCAAAGTGGAGCTGATAGGGGGGCAAAGTGGAGCTGATAGGGGGGCAAAGTGGAGCTGATAGGGGGGCAAGTTGCAGCTGATAGGGCCAAAGTGGAGCGGATTGGGGGCAAAGTGGAGCTGGTGGGGCAAGTTGGAGCTGGTGGAGGCAAGGTGTAGCTGATAGGGGGCAAAGTGGAGCTGGTGGGGGGCATCTCTTACAGGCATCTCCAGACCAGGGGCAGACTGGCCCAGGGGACAGAGAGAGGACAATCTTGAATATTGTAATATATAAGTAGGCGGGGTATAAAGGGGTGGGGCACAAGGGGCGGAGCCAAATGGGCAGCAAAATTAGGCTTTGCCTAGGGTGGCAAAAATCCTTGCACCAGCCCTGGCTGGCACCACTAACCCAGAAGGACTCAAGATGACCTTGGTCCATGAAGAGGGTTGAGGTGGTTGCCTGTAACCTAGCACCTGATGCAAGGTCGAGCTGGAGACAGAGGGGACTCCCTGCAGTAGGAGATGCAGAAAACTATAATGTGCGCAACCAAAATAGACAAATAAGGAGAAGACCAAAGCCACCAGATTAATAGTAATAAAATGTGATAATAGCAGATGATGACAATTATGGAAAAGAAAAAAAATGAATAAATCAATATAAAGTTGACACCATATGATAAATAAATAATTAAATAGATAAACAGTTCAGTCCATATATGTTCATAAAACCAAAAATATTCAAATGGAAAAGATGATGAGAATGACTTAGCTTAGTAATGGATGAATAAATGAATGAGTAGCATGAAATGAAATGAGGATGAAATCGTTCACCGTAATAGGTCGTTGTATCTATGAAAATCGTCAGTCAGAGGATCTCCAGTATCTCAAACAACATCCTTGTGCATCTCTATAAAAGGGTGTCCTTGAGCACCCCCAAAGGAAAATGCGAATCTGGGAATATAGAGCGCAACAAACAAGAAGGAGAGGAGAAAGAGAGAAATCCTCTAAGTGTAGCAATTAATCAATATAAATGTAAAAAATGTTTAATTAAAATTAAAAATACATGAATAGTGGTAAAAAACATAAATGAGTTCAACCAACCCCTCTTCTTACATAGCACTTACTAGATGCCCATCTTGGGCTTTAAGCATCTCAGAGGTCCCAACCCCTTGTCTGCCGCGATGCTGTGCTCTCTTGGTCCGGATTTACTTAGGTGGAGTAAAAGGAGTACCTGGATAGCGCTCAGGATTGTGCGTCCTCGCTGGACTTTGTGCTGAGGAATGCTACTGGCGACCGGAAGTGACTAGCCGGAAGTGATTCAGATTCGACTGATGCTGTACTTTGATTCTGATATCCACTTTTTAGCATTAGTCTTACACAGCATCAAATTTAGACCTCAGGTTTCAGTAGTTTGACCTCTGCTTTTTAATATGTTTATAATGACCAGACAGTAAGCGGAGTCTGTGCAGGTCATGTCTAGGTTTCTCTCCCTCTTGTTTGTTGCGCTCCATATTCCCAGATTCGGTGCCGGGGGAGTCTGGTGAGTGAAGAAGAGGAGAGTGGAGGGGGGAGGAGGGGGCAAGTACCTCTGATGGGAGGACTGTTGCACAGGGAAGAAGAAAAAGAGGGGGGAACACACGTGACGAAGTGGGAGAGGAGAGAGAGAGGGAGGCTGATAGCAATAGCTGAGAGCCTCTGACAGGAGGCCGAAAGGAAAGAGTGGGGGCAGGGGCATCTGACGGGAGGCTGAAGGATGGAGGAGAGAAGAGGAGCAGAAGTCTCTGATGGGAGAATGGTGCAGAGGGGGAACAGTGCAGGGTGCAGTTAGTTTGAAGGCATGCGGGGGGGAGTGCAGTGGTAACTGGAGGTGGAGCAAAGGATAGCGAAACCATTGAACGCCTGGTAGGCGTAAAGCACCTACATGACACTGGAGCGAGGGGGGCTAAAAGAGCATTGAGCGAAGGAGTTATGGAATGGAAACAATTTTTATATATGTAAATTTATTACATTACCTCAGTAGCTATGGAGTGGATGAAAACAGCTGCTGAGGACATACAGGAGATCCAGACATAGAAAGAAAGCCTGGCACAGTCTGGACTAGATAAAAAAAGAAGGGGGGTGGAAGGATGGAGTGAATGCATACTTACTGGCAGGCTGCAGGGTTCTTAACTGACAGGAGCTTCTGGATGAATACTAGATGAGAGAGAAGGAGGGGGAGGGGTGACATAAGGGACAGAGCAGAAAGGTAGAGGAATTAGTTGGAGGGAGATAAGCTGGAACATGATAAGAAGGAGGGATCAGGGAAAAGATAGTAGGACAGTACAGGGAGACACATGTTGGATAGCTGGAGAAACTCACTCACTGGGAAGGAAGCAAAGGGAGTCCAATGCGGTGGACTGGAGGTGTCCACGTGAAAGCCAACGGGCTGGATGTGGTGTGATGACATCACCGGCCATGACACGGCTTGGTGACGCTGCTGCAGAGAAGAAATGAGAGGCGGGCCTGATACGGGGAGGTGGTAGGGACGGGGAGGGAGGATGTGTAGCGTACCTGCGATGGGGAAGCCTGATGGGGCAGACGGAAACGCTAAGCGACGTGGAAGAGGCAGCTAGAACGGCGGGTATCAATACCCAGCTGCCCCTCCCACAAATATAGGCTCAGCCTGTATACATATAATTCTAATTTCCTATTCAAATGCTAAATACTATGGATGGCTCATCTAACTTTATTTTACCTTTGATCTGAAAGTTTTCTATCTTGTGTCCCAATTTTCTACTTAAGCGTCAGACTACGCAGTACAAGTAGAGTCATTTCTAGTAAATGCACAAGGGGTATGGGAAGAGTGGAAGGATTAGGAGGAGCAGTGCAAGAATGTGTGAGCAAAATGGTAGTCTGACAACTGAGTGCAACCATGCTTGTTCAACCTGAGCAATAAATTATGGTGATCCTTCTCCTCCTCCTGAGGAGGATGCGGTTTGTCAAAATCCCACCAAAAATTGAACAACCAGAAACACCAGTATTATTAACCATCTAAAAACACTTTAGATGACAACGAGTTGTATTCTAGTGTTGATGGCATAGTGGAAGCAGGTGTAGCAGCTCAATCAATTGCTGCATCTGAGAGTGCAACAAACGAGTACAAAAACAACAGTCCTTAAAATAGTAGTGAATGTTGTGAAAATAAAGTAAAAATACATTGCTAGAGACCACTAAAAGCCTAGAGGAATAAAGAGAAGTGGGCAAAAAGCAGCACGCGATTCTGAGGATGACCTAATGATGATTGATGATGATTATAATGTAGATTTCTAGAATATATCCCTCCAGCATCTCCTCTTAGATACAGATGAAGTTGAGAGTGAGAGAGGATAACATGGCCAGAAAGCGTGAGGATGACCTAATTACTGATGATGATGTAGGGCTAGAATATATCCCTCCAGCATCCTCCTCTTCTTCAGATACAGATTAAGTTGAGAGAGAGGGATGATGATGATTATGACAATATGCCAGAAAGTTAGCTGAAAGGTAAGGCTCAATCTTCCACCACTGAAAATGAGCACTATGCCTGTCTATAAACAGTTTGAGAAAGTCATTGGAATGTCTGACTTTAGACAAGCAAAGATGCCCAAAAATACAGTCATCCTGTCAGTTACCAGCATCAAAACCCGCTCATCCACACAAGCTACTAGTAATGAGTCACTACAACACAGGTTATCAGCGTACACGACTTTAGCTAGAATGAGTGCTGCTGCTGCTGCTGTTTGAAGAGCAGCACCTTTGACACCCAATAGAATTGCAGCAACTTCTAGCACCAGTAGCAGCCCTTTAGGAAAGCCTCAGTCTACGAAGTCCACAGTATGGAGATAATTCTTTCATAATCCCAAAGCTAAGCATGTTGCTATCTGTTGTCTGTGTAACAAGCACTTGAGCAGGAGGGAAAGAGGCTCACACCTAGGCGCCTCTCCTCAAAGAGATCCTACCTAAGCACAACCACAGGTCTGACTGGGAGATACACGATCAACAGGTCATAAATGTCACAACTAGTAGCAGCAGAAGCACTCCTAAAAGTTCCCAGAGCTCTGGGGCACTTTAGAGAATTAGTAATGATGATGATGATGTGTCAGAGAATATACCAAGAGTTTATTCATTTGGCTTCAGCTGCAGAGGAGTGCAAGTTTGTTGTAGGAGATGACAAGAGTCATAGTCTGCCCACACATGCTGCCTTCATCTCCTCTGGTCAAGTTGTAAAAGCAATCAAGTTACAGGGGTCTCTGCCACGTACTGCCAACCCACACTTATTGAGTTCTTGGAAAAGAGACAAATATTTCACAAAAACAAAGTACGCTTGTGGAATGGTAAGGTTACCAATGGAAATACTAATACTAATTTTAATGAAAATCAAGAATTTAGAGAACTGATGTCAAGTGTAGCTCCTCACTGGCATATCCCATGCCACAGTTATTTGTCAATGACTGCTGTGCCAGAATTGTACAAATTGGCTACTAATGTGCAATGTATGTGAGCTGCTGAAACCTGAGGTGGCAACCATATGATGGTTAGAAAAAGAATGAGCAGAATTCTACCACAGATATATTTATTGTAGAAAAAACAGTGGAGCACGGCTGAGGAATCTTACCATAATAACAACACATACATTCACCAGCTGGTTAAAGAAGTTAGCATGATTTAGCAATATCCTCACAGAGAGACCATTAAAAGCAATGAGGAACATTCTTGCCACATTTGTTGGACCTCTGCTTTAAACACAGAATTTCAGAATTTTTGTCAAAGCATGATCAATATTTTACAACAAGGAGTGATGATAATCAGCAGGATCACTCTGAGTTATTGGATTCTGTCAAGGAATATAAAGATACACGTATTGATAAGGTTTCATTTTGAATGGTTGCATTTTAGAGAAAGAGAGGGAGAAATATAGGGCCCAAAAACTGCTATGAAGCATAGAGAAAAGAAAAGACGCAATTGGTTTGTACCAGCAGCAGCAGCTACATCAACCAGAACACCCCATTCCCATTCTGAAGACAGGGTGATTCATGGGTCCACACAAATATCCAACATTTGTGTGGTGGTGGTGTTGGCACTGGTTGCAACATATCCCTTTGGGACGTGTTCACTGAGTATGGGTTGGTAACTGATACACTGTATCTCCAAAGAGTGGTCCCATTGCATGCAAGATAGCCTTCATCATACTTGCAGGATAGCTGCATTCTGAGCAGAAATAAAAACCCCATGGACTACTGGCAAACAAAACTGTGTGTGTGGCCAGCACTGAGACGTACCGCAGTGGAAACGCTTAGTTGCCCACCAGCAAGCAATGAGCCTAAGTGTGTTTTTAGTGCAGTTGGCTACATTTTTAAATTACCGTAGGATACAGATATCAAGCAGCAGTGTTGGGAAACTAAGATTCTCAAAAATCAACATCTAAAACCATGCGAGTGTCAAGTAGCAGAAGTGGACAAAAGTACTTGACAGGTGAAAGCCAGGCCATGTGTGCTATTAACAGCAGCACAGCAGGTGAGGATGATGAGAAGGATAAGGAGGAGGAGGTATATGAAGGGTTGCTACCATCATGAGATTACTGCTATGAACACTGATTAAGGTGTGCCAATAATCTGAGAATAATGACAGCTTACTTTTAGACTCAAACATGATAAGTGGATTTTAGTCTTACCTGTTAAATCCTTTTCTCTTAAGTTCATATAACTCACAGGTACCAAGGGGAGGCAAAAGCTCCTCCCAATGGGCTGGAACAATTTTAGAAGTGCAGGGGTGGCGCGTCCCTTTCCTCCATATTAGGCTACACCACTAGCCCCTGCTCAGACTTGTGAAAAGCCTACTATGAAGGACAGCAAGAAGGAAGAAAGGAAAACTCCTGTGAGCATTATACCCAATAGTACTCCCTCGTCCAGCTACAGGAGACCCAGGTTGGTCCCTTTCACTAGGTGGGAGACCTGTGAGTTAGATGGACTAAGAGAAAAGGATAAGGTAAGACTAAAATCATCTTTTCTCTAATATTACTCACAGGTATCATGGGGATATACAAACAGGGTGAGAAGATAAGGAAAGGACAAAGCGCCTGTCACCATACCAGAGTTCCCATGGACTATTCAGGACACGGAACAGTCCAAACTGTCAACGGACACTGAATAACAATATCATAGCATAAAAGAACAAGAGCCAACAGGGATCAAACCGTGAAAGAGCTATAAAGCACAGGAAATATAGTCCTAGACAGGCAAAACTGACTCCAGGACTTTCCTGCCAAAGCAGGCTTCAGCCGAAGCCAGAACATCCACACGGTAGCGTTTGGCAAACGTGTGTACAGAAGACCAAGTGGCTGCCTTGCACAGCTGCTCAGCAGAGGCCTCATTCTTGTAGGCCCAGGAGGCCCCACCAGACCTGGTGGAGTGTGAAGTAACACAGAAAGGAACTGGCTTCTTTCTGAGTTCATAAGGCTTGCGAATGGTAGACAATCAAAGATGCAATAGTGACCTTGGATGCAGCCAAATCTGTCCTGGGACCCTCAGGGATGACAAACAAGGCAACAGTCTTGAGGAAAGACTCGGTATGGTGCACATAAAACTTAATAGGGGTGCACTGAAATTTCGGCGGCCGAAATGTTTCAGCCGAAAATGGCATTTTCGGCAAAAAGCCAAAATAACAAAATATGGCCAAAACGGGGTGCTGAAACAAGGGAAGTAAAATCTGCAGTACAGCACACGGAGACACTCCAGCTGCCGCAATATAAGCATCTACTCACTTGGTAAAAATCTTTATGTCCCTCGCATGATGGTCTCCCAAGTACTCCTCCCTTATCTCACTAGTGTTGAACATCTGTATCCAGTCTGTAAAAATCTCGGGTCAAATAACTCATTGCCCGGTCATCGGAAACAAACAGGAGATACAGGGGTTAAATCCAAATTGCATCCGGTAATAAAACAAAGTATCTACTCACAGGGATAAATATAATCCTCCAGCGATGTGATCCTTCCACTATCAGAGGAGTCCTCTTCAACATATCCGTAGTCGCAACCCATTGCGACTACGGATATATTGGAGAGGACTCCTGTGATGATGGAAGGATCGCATCACTGGAGGATTATATTTATCCCTGCGAGGTATTCGACCCGAGACTTTTACAGACTGGATACAGACATTCACCACTAGTGAGATAAGGGAGGCGTACTTGAGAGACCTTCATACGAGGGACAAAGATTTTTACCAAGTAAACCACTTCTTACTTCCTTCTTTGTGCTGCACATGCGCATGGTGAAGCAATGTACACCGCATCCCCTCCTCTCTGTGTCCAGTGAGGTGGCTGTGCTGGTGATGTCCCCGTGATGCAGAGTGGGCTTGTCCACGATGGGGGGAGGAGGCTGCCGTCATCTAGCCATGGAGGCTTGTTACAACCTGAAGAGCCCTGGTAAGAGGGAGAAGGCATGTTGGGGGTGCCATTAGGGGAAGATGTTCCAGTGACATAAATGGGTGGTTGACCTAATAAAGTTATACAAGTAGCTTGCATGACTGATGTATACTGCATAGGTAGCTGAGACTTGTATGATTGTCATTTGTAAATTATATCTTATCATCATGGTTTTCTGAATGCTATTTTAAGTATCGTCAAGACCCTTAACATCACAAAAGGGAACCATTCAGCATGTAAGGATGAATCACATAGATCTTAGTATTAATTTTCTAAGTGCTAAAACTAAGCTGAAATGGTTGATCAAGAAGGGGGAGGGGAGAAAGAGGCAAAAGGGTGGAATCAAGAGGAAAGTGGGTGAGAAAGAGAAAATAGGGGGATCATTACAACAAGTAAGTTGTGATCTGAAGCATATTACTGCCATCAGATTGCCAGAAGTTGGCAACTCTTCTGTGACATTGAAGTGGTTAATAGTTTCACTTTGACAGCCATGTGCACTTGTTCTACTATATTTTTTGTTTCTTTTGTTAGGCGTCGCCCTATAAATTAAAAAAATGTCATGTTTGGTTTCAGCCAAGTGCATCCTGAAGTTACGGTTCAGAATTTTCATTTCGGTGCACTCCAAGAACTTAAGGCAGTGCACCACATCCAAAAAGTGGAGATCCCTCTCCTTGTCAGATTTGTGGTCAGGACAAAAGGAAGGTACAACAATCTCTTGAATGATGTGGAACTCAGAGACCACCTTAGGAAGAAATTCCTAGGAGGTACGAATGACAGCCTTGCAGAAAAACAAAACAAAACAAAAAAAAACCTATACAGAGGGCGCCCAATAGTGCCTATTATCTTTTAAGACACAATTAGTGTTAGAATCTTCAAGATATACTCACAAATGTGATAGTTGTGAAAAGGCTTATGCCCAAACACAACAAAACGAGCCTACAGAGAATTTGACCTGTCTCTGTTCAGGTAATCTCAGATGGAAGAATGTGATCCACAAGATGCTGCTTATCTTCAAAATTCTTTGTTGTTTTAATGTTTAAAACATATTTAAACAAATAAAAGTATTTAAAAAAATTTTTCATAAAATTAATGGCTAGCTACACAACGTTTCGTAGTTGCCTAACTACTTCTTCAGATTTAGCCAAAGCCAAAAAACAAATACAAAGCAGCATCAGGAAACACCCCATATAAATATCCCTCCCTTACATCTAATAGGTTAATTACCCAACTGATTTTAATTGGTCCAGACAGTTCAATAACTTATATACTCTCTTTACCATATTTGAATAATGAAAGAAACATATCTAACTTTTATACCTAGACTATCTTTTGATAAATATATGATTATAATAATATATTTAAACATTAGATTCAAATATAAAAAACAAAGTTTCATCATAAATGACCGTTATGACCCGGAAATGATCTCCGCGGGGTAGCATGATAACATCATAAACCCCCGTTATGCCCCGGAACAGATCTTACACCAAATACCATAAAGATAAACCCAGTTACTCACTTGATCTAATACTCATTGTCTCAAATTCAATACCTCTTTTTACCAATCACTTTGCTCCATCGAATAGCCAACCCCTCACAAACACTCCCACACAATTTCCATCCAGCCAGACTCACCCAATCACCCGAAAAACTCCACAAGGAATCAACCCAAAAAATAAAATTTTATGATCCTACATAAACTCACCACAAATTTGTCCACCATAAACCCCATAACTCTCCGTCAAACTTCACGTTGTCTTATGGATCGTAGTTTATTTAGAGATAGGGAAGTCACAATTTATGAAAGTGGTGGTTTTATAAGTATAGTTATATTTAGCATACACTTTATGTTAGTTATTTATATTTCATATTCAGGTATATTGAGCGGATCAATGTGAGTTGGATCGCATATCCATTATGCGTTTCACTTGATACGTCCGGGTCACGTTTAGTCACTTCCAGTTTGTCCGGTGTTGACCGATGCGCAGTATGTTATTGAAAGTGTGATTGGTAAGTGATCCATAAGACAACGTGAAGTTTGACGGAGAGTTATGGGGTTTATGGTGGACAAATTTGTGGTGAGTTTATGTAGCATCGGAAAATTTTATTTTTTGAGTTGATTCCTTGTGGAGTTTTTCGGGTGACTGGGTGAGTCAGGTTGGATGGAAATTGTGTGGGAGTGTTTGTGAGGGGTTGGCTATTCGATGGAGCAAAGTGGTTGGTAAACAGAGGTATTGAATTTGAGACAATGAGTATTAGATCGAGTGAGTAACTGGGTTTATCTTTATGGTATTTGGTGTAAGATCTGTTCCGGGGCATAACAGTGGTTTATGATGTCATCATGCTACCCCGCGGAGATCATTTCCGGGTCATAACTGTCATTTATGATGAAACTTTGTTTTTTATATTTGAATCTAATGTTTAAATATATTATTATAATCATATATTTATCAAAAGATAGTCTAGGTATAAAAGTTAGGTATGTTTCTTTCATTATTCAAATATGGTAAAGAAAGAGTATATAAGTTATTGAACTGTCTGGACCAATTAAAATCAGTTGGGTAATTAACCTATTAGATGTAAGGGAGGGATATTTATATGGGGTGTTTCCTGATGCTGCTTTGTATTTGTTTTTTGGCTTTGGCTAAATCTGAAGAAGTAGTTAGGCAACTACGAAACGTTGTGTAGCTAGCCATTAATTTTATGAAAAATTTTTTTAAATACTTTTATTTGTTTAAATATGTTTTAAACATTAAAATAACAAAGAATTTTGAAGATAAGCAGCATCTTGTGGATCACATTCTTCCATCTGAGATTACCTGAACAGAGACAGGTCAAATTCTCTGTAGGCTCGTTTTGTTCTAACACTAATTGTGTCTTAAAAGATAATAGGCACTATTGGGTGCCCTCTGTATATGTTTTTTTTTTGCATGTTCTATACTTCCTGAGAGTTGTTGTGAGGAGCGACCAGTTGGATCAAGCCATCTACACTGTTAGGGGACAGTGTCAAATAAACCCCAAAAGCGAGATATTCAGCGTTTCACATATGTGTTAAGCTGAACATACTAATCTGTGAGTACGTTTCCTGCACCGGTGGTGTGGTGGTGGAATAGAAGCATTGGTGATATTACACCAGGAGCGCCTTCCTATCTTTTTGTTTTGCAGAATGACAGCTTTATCCTTGTGAAACACCAGGAAAGGTAGCTTGCAGAACAAAGCCTGCAATTCTGCAACTCTGCAGACAAAGACCACAGCCAGAAGAAAGGCCATCTTTTATGTCAGAAGACATAGAGGGATGGTAGCCAAGGATTCAAAGGGAAGCTGCTGCAAGACTACCAAGACCAAGTTAAGGTCACACTGGGGAATGGGAGCCTTATAAGCAGGGAAAGCATGAGCGACCCTGAAAGAAGACCTTGACATCAGGCAAGATAGCAATGAGTCTCTGGAAAAAGACAGAGGGGGCCGAAGTCTGAACCTTCAAGGAACTAAGGCTAAGACCCTTGTTCACACCATCCAGTAAAAAACACAGGATAGCTGGAAGGTCAAACTCCTGAGAGGACAGATCCCTGTCAACATACCATGTATGGAAAAAGAGAAAAAACTCTGTGGTAGGCTTTGGAAGAGACTGGTTTCCTAGCTTGAATCATAGTGCAGACCACCTCAAGAGAATAGCCTTTTCTCCTTAGGATGGAGGCTTCAACAGCCATGCCGTCCAAAGGTAACCCTGAAGTAGGAGATCCCAGACCTCCAAAGGTAATCCTGAAGGAGGAGAGACGGTCTGGGTGGCAGAGGAAACGATCTTGAACAGACAAGGCCACACTGAAAGCTCTCGGAGCCAGGGCTTCCTGGTCCAATAGGAAGCAATCATGACGACCGTCAAACTGTCCATTTGGATTTTCCTCAGCACCCACCCTGGGGCTAAGAGGGAATGGGGAAAGATGCAGGCTAGGTGAAAATGCCACGGAACCGACAGAGCTTCCGCAGCAAACGCCAGAGGATCCCTCCTGCGACAACAAAACATCTGAACCTTACTTTTATCCCTTGTGGCCATCAGGTCTGTCCAAAGGAGACCCCACTTCGGCAACTAACAGTTTGAAAACTTCTGGGTGGCGCTCCCACTCATCAGGGTCCACTGTCTGCTGACCGAGATAGTCTCGCAGGACATTTTCTATGCCTGGGATGAGCACGGCGAAGATGGCTGGGATGTGATCTTCCACCCAGGCTAAAATAGCCTTTGCCTCTGACCAGGCAGAAGCGCTTCTTGTGCCTCCTTGCTTGTTGATGTATGCCATAGCTGTGGCATTGTCTGACTGGACGCAGACTGGACAGCCCCTCAGTGGAGAGGACCAGTACACCATAGCATGATGAATCGCCCAGAGCTCCAGAACATTGATGGGCTGGAGGGCTATCCTCTGCAGTCCATATGCTCTGAACCCCCTGGTGACCCAGGACAGCTCCCCAGCCTCTGAGGCTGGAGTCCGTTGTTATCAGAGTCCAGTTCTGAAAGACGAAGGGTTTCCCCTTCTCTGGGTGGGATCTGTCTAACCACCAAAGCAGATCCTGCCTCACATCCTGAGGAAGAGAGACAAGACTGTCCAAGAGATCTGGAATCCCATGCCAAGCTCGGTGGACACCATGCGGCCCACAAGAGACTAGAACTTGAACACAGGAGCTGAGGTCCACTTCAAGGCCAGGGACACCCAACGCATCATCTGTTGGAAAGAATCCTCAGTCAAGAAAATCATCCCCAGGGAGGCTTCAAACTTGAGACCAAGGAAGACCAGAATCTGAGAGGGAACCGGAGCAGATTTCTCCATATTAAGAATCCACCCGTTGCAGAGGGGAAACTGAGCACGGTCCTGAACCAACTGATCCAGGAAGTCCCTGGACGTCGCCTTCATCAGAAGGTCGTCAATGTAAGGAGTCACCTGGAGCTCCTTGGTGTGAAGGTAGGCAATCCCTGCTTCTAAGACCCTTGCGCACACCTGAGGAGCAGTGGTAAGCCCAAAGGGCAGAGCGGCGAACTGGAAATGCACCATGATGCAAGCAATCCTGAGGTACTTCTGACTGTCCGGATGAACTGGAATGTGCAGGTAGGCATCCTGCAAATCCAGAGAGGCCAGAAACTCCTCTGGACACATAATTGCGATGACAGAGCACAAAGACTCCATCTTGAAGTGAGTAGTCAGCACAAAAGAGCTGAGGTCCAATAAAGGGCGAGAGCCACCATCCCACTTGGGAACCACAAAGAGGTTTGAATAAAAACCTAAACCTCTCTCTTGAGGAGGGACTGGAGACAGGACTCCATTGTCCAAGACAGTCTGCACTGCCTCCGCGAAAAGACGCAGCTTTCCCTGGCCTAGCGGAGTTCTTGAATGGAAGAACCTGAAGGGAGGCACGGATGTGAAGGGAATCCTGTAGCCCCCTGAAACCACCTGTAAAACCCACTGATCCCCAATAGAGCATGCCCAGATGTTTGAAAAAGTTTGCAGGTGCCCACCCACAGGGAGGTGAGGACCAGGATTCTGCGAGTCATGCTGAAGAAGGTTTTGCAGATTTGGGTTTGGTGGAGGAGTGTTTTGACCTCCACTGCTGCCTGGGCTTGGTGGCGGAGTGCAGGGGTGCTGGGCTGAGACACTCACGGATTTGGCCTTTGCACTTCACTTTGGCGGGGAGAAAAAAGATGCTGCTTCCTTGCCAGGTTAGGGTGTTTGAAGACTTGATGCAACAAGGTGCTCTTGCACCCAGTGGCCTCACTGATAATTTGCTTCAGTTCAGGCACAAAGAGATATGCCCCAAAAAGGGAGAGAAATCAGTGACTTCATGGATGAAAGGTCAGCAGACCAAATCTTGAGCCACAAAGCACATCTGGCAGCAACAGAGAAGGCAGAAGCCTTAGCTGTAAGTTTGACAGCATCAAAAAGAGCATCAGTGACATAAGTCTGAGCCTTAGACATATTGGCCAAGAGGGCTAAAAGACCCCCTTTGGGGAACCCTTATGGATAGCCTCAGTAAGTTGTTCACCCCAAACAGCAATGGCTCTATTTACTTAGATAGAGGCCAATGTTGGCCTCAGGCCCACACCTATGGCCGTGAAGGTAGACTTCAGAATAGCTTCTAACTTTGTCAGTAAAGACATTGAGGGCCATGACATCAGCCAAAGGAAGAGTAGTAAACTTTGAAAGACTGTAAATAGGGGGATCAACCTGAGGAGGTGTAGCCCAATGTGCCAAAGCTGTGTCCAAAAAGGGGTAAAGCTTAGAAAATCTCTTAGAAAGAGAAAAGCCTGTCATTTTACACTCATCCAGGATAACCTGGTCCAGAGTGTGATTAGGCAGAAACATAATGAGGGACTTCTTGCGGCTTTCAAAGAAATCAGAATAAGTCTGGCTCACAACAGGATTAACAGGAACCTGTAGCGTAGTTAAAACCACCCTTAATGAGACCCTCAGCAGAGGGCTCAGGGTCAGCTTCAAAGGGGTCACCATAAATATAGGAAGAAGCCCCTCCCTTGCACTCCTCTTCCTCAAAGGAATCCTCCTCAGAGGAGTCTGACATCCAGGGGCCCTAGGGGACACAAACCTGAATGAAGAGGGGGTTTCCAGGATTGGAGAACCCTCTGGAAGGAAAGAGGGAACTGTGCCATAGAAGACTAAGTTCATGACCCAAAGTGGCTCTTGTTCAAAGCTGGAGGGCCAGGGTGGAGAGTTAGGGGCAACAGCGCATGAGGGGCATAAGTGTCCTGAGTATTCTCTAGGGAGCCCGTCTGGCATGACGTACCTGAGTCTGTAGCCTTAGGTCTAGCCCCATATCCCTCTGAATCAGGCATCCTGACAGGAGAAGTGTCTGTACAGTAAAAGGAACCCAAATACTGTCAACCAGATTAATAAATCATCTCAGAAAGCCCAAAAGAGTACTTATCTGGCAGGCGAATGGTTAACCAGAGGAGGAGCGTAAGGAGATACAAGCCTCTGCATAGGATACTCAGCAAAGAGAGAAAGAAAATGGCATCCACAGCCAATCAGAGAAAAGCGCGGGAAATGAGCATTCTGAGCATCGTTGTTTCTCTCAGCACTGTTACCTAGCAATGCTGGAACCCGAACCTGCGAGGCTCCCAAGACACTGGGGATGTGTACCTGAATGTAGGGCAAGGGGAGACAAGAAGAATGAGCCATCTCTCAACTCTGTAATTGAAACCGTTGCAGAGATATGTCCCAAAGCAGTTTGTCATGGTGTCTGTACTGCATGTGTTTTATGTGGGCAGTTGTGCCAAGTTGTGCCCCCTCCTTTCCCCTTTTTACTGACTTGTCACATACAGTTCCATCACTGATGAGTTCATTGTGCCTGCCCTAAGAGAAAAATATTCCCACACCCATGATTTCAGGGTGGAGACAGGTGGAGAAAAATATCCTCTCTTTCTCCACAATCTCTTTCACTAGCTGGGGCAGAAAATGATGCAGCTGCCTCATAATCTACACTAGGATTAGGACCAGGGTTATTAGTGGCAAGTGGAACCTGTCCCAGTCCCACAGTGGCCGACTAGCCTGCTCATCATCCTGCTGCTGAGACAGATGAATATCTTGACCTGGCGATTCAGCAGTAACAAATCCCTCAATGCACTGATGGTGGTGGTGGTGGTGATGCCCATCCCCACTTGCAAATCTGTCTCCCATTTCTTCTCGCTTTCTGCTAATAAGGCCCTCATTCTCTTCTCCCAGCTGCTCCATCATCACCCTCAATCATCACCACAACCACTGCTGCTGCTTCTCTATGGGAGTGGGACTGGTCGGCAATAATGACATCTTCTAAAGGGTTCAGGGCAAAGGGAATCACAGGTTCAGTGGTATGTTGTGGGTTCCCTTGACTGCTGTCTGGCTGCTCGTTTCCCCTTCTACCTCAGCATTAGGGTCCATACTAGAGGTAGTCTGAGCAGCTGCTTCACCACCCCCACCAGACTCTAGCTGCTGTGTTGTAGTGGTACTGCTTGTGGATGACAAGTATGACTTGGGTTCCTCTACTGTCACACTTCATCTCCTCCTCCTCAGAATGGCAAGGCACACTGGCAGCAGTAGCAGCAGGCACAGGTAGCTAACCTGTGCTGCTCTCACTGCTATCCATTTTAGCATGTGCCTTTATCACTATTTTCCTCCAGATACCAAGGAGGTGAAGTCAGGGGACTAGGCATTCTCGGGTCTGGGGAATCTAGGCTCCCTGACCCTTACATGCTGGTGGTGATGACTTCCTTCTCCTCCTTCTCAGTGTCCCTGGATGAATCACGGTCCTTCCTGCAACTCCTTTTTTTCTTTTAATATGGGGGCTCACAGTTTTAGCCAACACTATGAGCCCTGCTAGACTTATTTTGCTAATTAAAAATAGTTTTCACTGCTTATTTCTCCTTTTCAATTCCTGGTAACACCATATTTTGGGCACAAAAATGTGAGATATGTGCAGTAAATGATGGGAAGTTTGTGCCCACTAAAAGACATATGCAAATATTTTTTGGTGTAGGCAAATTGAGAATTTATTTAATGGTTTTGATATGGGTGAAATGTCTCACGAAAAAGCAGAGAATCAAATGGTTTTCATGACATTTCTGTCAAGGTTGGCTGAGCTGCTCTACTCTGCTGCTTGATTCTGATATGCATTACTGCTGCCTTCCCTTTCCTGGATCAGGCTGAACCAGCTGACCTCTCTGTCTTTGCTCACCTACTGCTATCAGCCAACCCTCCCAGGGTATTTAAAGCAGCTTGGCTTACACTTCCTGACCTTGCCCTTGTGTCTGATTCTGGCTGCAAGCGCGTTATCCTGAGTTGCTGATTATCTGTGCATGACCTGGCTTACTCTGACTCCCCTTCTGGCTCCTGGATTGTTCCTGACATCATTGATCTCCGTATTCCTGACCCTGGCTTGGCTGAGCACCTGTCTTGGTTCCTGGCCCTGGCTTGTCTTTTGGTTTAAGCTTCTGGATCACGATTTTGCTTTGCCTGCTTTTGTTATTTCAATAAAAGCGTTTTAAATTTTGTGTCTGTTTGGTTCCTGGTCCCTAACAGTATACAAGGGCCATGAATTCAGAAGGCGCAGGCAATTCACCAAATGTTTTTTTTCAGGCGGGACCAGGTAGATCAGCGCATGGACCAGTTTGCGTTAGCCCTCCAGACTTTGTTGCTCTGTACTGCGCATCTGGCTCCACCATCACAGCAACCCCTGGCACAGGCTGCCCCTATAGCTACTGCCACTCCAGCTGCCAATGGTGATTCCAGTGTTGCTAGAAGCATGACTGGGTCTTCCCTGTTTCACCAGCGTTATGGGGGCATCCCTAACCAGTGTAGAGGTTTCCTGAACCAGGTTGGTATCTATCTGGAGATGGTACCACAGTCCTTTCCATCTGATAGGAGTAAGGTGGGCCTTGTGCTTTCTTTACTCTCTGACAGGGCCTTGGTAAGCGCTAATCCCCTTTGGGAGTCACAGAAACCTATAATTTACAATTACCTTGAGTCTGAGGAATCCTTTAAAAGGAGTATTTGATGTACTGGGCCACTGCACCTTGGCTGCCAAGCAACTAATGTCCATCCAGCAGGGTACAAGGACAGTTTCAGATTATGCCACAGAGTTTCGTACCCTGGCAGCCGAGGTTGGTTGGAATAATGAGGCTCTCGTGAATGTTTTCTCTAATGAGCTTTCGGATACAGTTACAGATGAGATTGAAGCCCAGGACCTCCCCAGAGATTTAGAGGAACTGGGTTCATATTGCATCTTGATTGACTCCCGTATCCTTCAGAGACCTTCCTTCAGGGAGCGCCTGCGTAGGCATCCCATCCGTTTAGCCCTGAGCTTTTGCTCACCACCAGTGCCTTCCACTCCTTCCACGCCTCCTAGTCTCAAGACCTCAGGCGATGTGGAGCCCATGCAGCTTGGGTTCACTCACCTTTCGGTTGCTGAAAGGGCCTTTGGGAGGAGGGAGGGCCTGTGCCTTTACTGCGGGAAAAACACCCGCACCTAAGGTCCTGTAGGGGACAGATCTTAGGCAGCGTCTCAGCGTACCTGACTATCCAGAAGGATAAACATCTAGTCTCCTTTGGGCTCTCAGGGGGTGATTGTTCCATTATTATAGAGGCACATATTGACTCCCAGAAGCACTCCATTCCATTGCAGCTCCGTACTAGTCCTCTTGCCATTGAGGTGATTGATGGCAGACCCCTACATGGTCACCTAACTGTTCCAAGACATGCCTAGCAAAAGTGGTGAAGGTGCTAACCATATTCCCGGTCTCTTCGCTGCCTGAAGAGTACCAAGAGTTCCGGGATGTATTTGATAAGGGCCGGGCTGGTGAGCTCCCGCCTCACCGCCCATACGATTGTACCATTGAGTTGCAACCAGATGTCATACCTCCTCAAGACTGAGTCTACCATCTTTCTGTAGCGGAGAATAAGGCCATGGAGGAGTATTTTGTGGATGCACTGTCCCAGGGGTTCATCCGCAAGTCCTCCTCTCCTGCTGGGGCTGGATTCTTCTTCGTGAAGAAAACAAGTGGAGAACTGAGACCCTGTATCGATTACAAGGGGCTCAACCATATCACTTTCAAAAACGCCTACCCAAGTCCACTTACTACCGAGCTATTCGATCGGTTAAAAGGGTCCAAGGTGTTCACTAAGCTCGACCTGCAAGGGGTGTACAATTTGGTACAGATGAAGGAGAGCCACAAGGAGCGGGCATTACGAATACCTGGTAATGCCCTTTGCTCTCTGTAATGCTCCCACTGTTTTTCAGGAATTCTTAAATGACATCCTCTGGGACATGCTCCAACAATGCATGGTGGTATATTTAGATGACATTCTGATCCATTACACCTCCATGGAAAGCCACCAGGCAGATGTAGCCTGAGTTCTGCAATAATTAAGAGAAAATAACCTATTTTGCAAAATAGAAAAGCGTGAGTTCCTCCGCAAACAGGTCACCTTCTTGGGGTACGTAAATTCAACATTTCCTGGGGTTCGCTAATTACTACAGGAAATGTATTCGCAATTTTTTCTCAATTGTAAAACCCCTTACCGACATGACTAAAAAAGACGGGAACTCCATGCACTGGTCTCCGGAAGTCATAAAAGCATTTGAGGCATTAAAAGCCACCTTTGTCGCAGCACCCAGTGCAACTATGAAATTGGTGACCGTGAGTTGCTGGCAATAAATACTCGCTCTCAAAGAATGGAGCCATTTGCTCAAGGGAGCTTCAGCACTTGACTCCAAAACGGGCACGATGGGCCTTATTTATGCCCTGTTTTAATTATGTGGTCTTGTACCTGCCTGGGCACCAAAAATGTCTGGGCTAATGCCCTATCCAGACAGTTCTGGGGAGCTAAGCAGGAGAGCCCTCCTAGTCCTATTAATCCCTCCGGACCAAGTACTGGCCACCATATGTACAAGCATAACATCTTGCCTTGGGGAGAGAGTATGGTCCACCCAAGTAGATGCTCCTGCTGGGGCTCCTTCTGGGAGCTGTTTTGTACTTATTAACCTCCGTACCAAGGTACTTCCAACATACCATAACACAACGTCAGCAGGGCATCTCGGTAAGAACCAGCTTCTCTGGTTGGTTTCCCGTCTTTTCTGGTAGCCAGAATTTAAAGATATTGCTGCCTTTGTCGCTTCCTGTCCAGTCTGTGTGCAGAACAAATCACTCCGTCACCTACCAGTGGGTCTTCTTCAACCCGTACCCAATGGGGAAAAGCTATGGTCACACCTTGCCATGGACTTCATAGTTTTCCTCATGGTCGTTGACCGATGTGCTAAGATGATTTACTGCATACCTTTCAAAAAACTCCCATCCACTAAAGAGTTGGCTACGGTCTTTGCCAAAGAGGTCTATCGGCTAGTCATAGTTTCCAACCGGGGTAGTATCACAGTCTACCTTAGAGGCCTAGTTATCCTGTGCTTCCTTCCTTTGTGGTGTGTTGGCCAGCATAGATGTGGCCACCTCCGCATTGCAAACATCATGAAACAGGGACTGGTTAGGACGCCTGTTTATGGGCCTATTCTGTGTGGCCTAATTGGGTCACACATTCTCCTGCTCCTTTATAGACCTCCCTGGGCCTGGGAGTCGTTGCCCTTAATTGGTGTTTCTGATAACTTACGCTTGCTCCATTGTGATCCGTGCCCGTCTAAATATTTGCTTTGTGTATGACCCCGGTTTGTTGGAGTACCCACATCAGTTCTGACCTGTGGCTCTGGCTGACTACTCACTCTGTGTATGACCATGGCTTGCCTGACTACCCACATTGGTTCTGACCTGTGGCTCTTGCCGACTTCTCGCTCTATGTATGACCCCGGCTTGCCTGACCAGTGGCCCTGGCTACTACCCGCTCAGTGTAGCCTCTGGTTGCCTTTTCTGAGGGCCTGGTTACTTTCGCTCCTTGTAGTCCTCTGTTTGCCTAACCAGTGGCTCTGGCTCCTACTCACTCAGCATAGTCTCAGGTTGCCTGATCAGTGGCCTGGTTACTCTCACTCTGTGTAGTCCCTGGCTTGTCTGACCTGTGACTCTGGCTGTCTACTCACTCCCTTACACTACCTGCTTACCTGACCTGTAGTCTCGGTGCCTCCTGGCTCTGGTCTGCTCTCACTCTCTGTTCCCTCCATTCGCAGACCAAGTGGTGACTTACACATATTCTACCATTCTTCTGTTGTCCCACTTGAGCCACTTCCCTAGTCTTGAGATCTGTAGTAGTGCAGTGCACGGCACAGTGTGCAGCTCAGAAGGGACCTTGGGTTCTATTTACATATGTCTGGGGTTCTGTGTGGGCTATATTATTATTATTATTGCACTTATTAAATAAAGGTGGATTTATATTTCATATTCGTGTCTGTCCAGATTCCCATGTCGCTTACTGAAAGGCCACATCAATATCTTTAAGAGGCAAGACACAGCAGGCCATGTGGAGAAAATAAAAATATAAAAGAGAAAAAAGCTAATCACTGTTAGGATCTGAAAGATCAGGGAGAGGAGACGAAAGAGAAAAGAAAAAAAACACCTTACAAGTTCAGCTGCAAACTTACCCTAGTCAGCACTGCCAGATCTTGCAGTAGAGTTTCCTCCACAGGCCACTTTGATACTGACATCAAGAGCATGGCTGTATGAGACATGTGAGGGAGAGGAGACTCCCCCTATCCATTTAACCCTTTGAGTGCCAGAGAGGTATGCAAAGCATTGCACAGCAATGTGTTGCGTACCCCTCTGGCAGTCAAGGGCTTTAGGATCAGATTGTGCGCAACCCAAAATGCGTTGCACTCCTATCTGCGTCTTTAAAGGGTTAAATGCTAAGGCTAACAGTGATGAGTGAAGATGAAGCTGGCAAAATGAAGGCTGCACAATGGAGAAGTAGGCAGAGTGAATATAACAGGACTATAAAGCTGGCAGAGTGTAGGCTACGTGATGAACATGGCAAAGTGCAGATTATGTGACAATGGCATGGAGCTGGTTACATTAAGAAACTGGCTCACTGAAGCGTTATATGATGAAGCTGACATAGTGCTGTAGACAGGAGGAATGTTTGTGGAGGGGCGCTGCTCTGGTTCCTGGGATGCACCCTTTCAGTACGCAACATGAGAATCTAGCGCTGTCATGCAGTGCGAGATTCTCATGTGGCCATTTTTATTATGGCGACAAGGTTACTGGGTGATTTGGTCGCACACTCTTTTACATGCGACCTTTTAAAAGAATACCAGCGGAAGTACTCTTAAAAGTTCCGTGCTCTGGGGGTACATAACAGAAGTGCTGTTGATGTGTCAGAGTATGCCAATATTTTCTGCTCCTGCTGAAGAGGAAAAGAGAGTCATAGAATACCCATACACACCACCACCTCCAAGTCATGTTGTTAAATCAATTAAATTACAAAGTTATTACACTATGTACTGCCATCCCACACTTACCAAATTCTTGGAAAGAATTGAAAACCTGCAATAATGCAAATGTACGCCCGTGGAATAGTAAACTTGCCAAAATGTTGGTAGTTGATATGCTGCCCTTTTCTTTTGTTGAAAACAGAAGCCTGTAAGAACTGATGTCATATGTTGCACCCTGCTGGAATATCCCAAGCCGCAGTTATTTTTTAAAGGATGGCTGTGACAGTGTTACCTAAGGATGAAGTTAATGTTGTAGGCAAAGAAGGAAGACAATCCACCTGCTAATTTTTTTCAAGGCAAATGTTGCTGTAGGTCTCACATTTTTTACTTTCAGCTATTGTTCTCCACTTTAGCCCTCAGAAGAAGTAATATTGAGGCAGGAAATCTTGTAGTCATAGAAAATATGAGTGTAAAATAGCAATTGCAGGAAATTTATTGGCAGTAGCGAAAAGGCAGAAATGTTATGTATTTTCTAAGGGCCTGAAATTATGTGAAAAAGCAGGAAAAGAGGATTTTAGTCTTACCTGTTAAATCCTTTTCTCTTAGTTCATATAACTCACAGGTACCATGGGGAGGCGACCGCTCCTCCCAGTGGGCTGGAACAATTATAGAAAGAAGTGCAGGGGTGCAGCCTCCTCCTCCATATCAGGCTACCTAGACCCTCCCCCACCAGACATTTGAGAAAAAAACTACCAAGGAAGATAGCAAGAAGGAAGAGAGGAAAACCCCTGTGAGCAATGAACCCAAAATGACTCCCATGTCCAGCCACAGGAGACCCAGTATGGTCCCTTTCACTGGGTGGGAAACCTATGAGTTATATGGACTAAGAAAAAAAGGTTTTAACAGGCAAGATTAAAGTCCTCTTTTCTCTGTCATCCAATATAACTCACATGTACCATGGGGATGTACCAACGTTGAGCTCCAAGGGTGGGAAACAGAAGAAAAGGACCAATCGCTGGTCCCCCATGATACCAGTGTTCCACTGGACTATCCAGGACACGGAACAGCCCAAACTAACAAAGTGTCAACGGACACTGAATAACGTAGCACAGCACACAAGAACAAGAGCCAGCAGAGCTCAAACAGGTGTTGAGGTGAGGTGTTGGGGGGACCTTCTGGGAGGCTTTGTAGTGAATGAGCACACATAAGGTTAATGTGCTCTGAGTATAGAGTTAACTTTTACTAAAAGAATTAAGTCATTTTGCCTTGAATTGCTGACCTAGGTGTCAGACAAACTTATTTTTACAAGGCTAATTAGAGACACACAGTTACATGTCTCTTCACTTTTGTTTTAACAAATGTATATTTAGCATATAGCAAGGGACCTACGGATGTCATTCTATCTTATGTGGGGCCCACAGATGTTCCTTAGATATCAATGCATGCTCTTATCTTTACATTTGGTGAATTGTCACTTAATCTTGATATACATGTACTGAATGTCAATTATCACAAATTTATGCTTATTAGTGGAACTTCTGTGTAGGCTGAAGGACGACTAGATGTATTTTTAGTTTTTCCTATACTTTCTATGTTAAGAAATAGTATAAATACTGTGCCATTATTAATTGAAATCAGACACTCCTGGACCTGTCTCTGTATAGACAGGTCGGTGTCTCCAATGCTGAATAAACTCATCTTCAACTCTTTGAATACTGGCTGTGGAAATTTCTTGCTAAAGATATTTTACGCTAACACAGGTAAAGAGCTATAAGGCACAGGAAATTAAAGTCCTAGACAGGCAAAACTGCCTCCAGGACTTTCCTGCCAAAGCTAGAACATCAATATGATAGTGTGTGACAAAGGTGTGCACAGAGGCCTTGCAGGCCCAGGGAGGCCCTAGCAGGCATGTTGAAGTGTGCTGTAAAGTGAAAGGGAACAGGTTTCCATCTGAGCTTAGAAGCCTTACATATGGTAGACTGAATCCAGGAACCTACATTCACCTCAGGGATGACAAAGCATCAGTATGACGAAAAGATTCAGTACGGTGCACATAGAACTTTAGGAAACATACCACCTCCAACAAGTGGAGATCGTTCTCCTTGTCAGATTTAGGGTAACAAGAAAAAGAAAGTACAACAATCTCCTGATTGTCTGCCTGCCTCCCTGTTAAGGCTGGCAAGCAAAACCAGGAGTCAGACGGTATAGTTAATAGAACCTTTTATTATGAGAATAATCACAGTAATGCAATATATAAACAAACATACAGTGGGTGATTGAAATGGCGAGCACTGTATCAGGAATAGCAGTCTCCCAATCTCTGCACCACACTGTCCGATACTAGGCCTCAGCCCACTGGAGACTCGTGGTAAGGTAACGCCCAAGAGATACTGACTCAGCCTGCAGTCAGTAGCTAGGAGTCTGCTAGAGCCCCATGTCATTGCTAGGAAGGATGTCTGAATAACAGAACCAACAAACTGAGCGACATGACAGAGCCTTCTAGTAAGCACCAGATAGGATAGTCAGACGAGCCAAAGTCATACACGGAGGGGGTAGTCAGCCAAATCCACAGGTTTGCACCAGAAAGGATATCCACTGAAGCGATGGAATACTGGATACGCAGTGGATAGAGCCCCAGGTCAACACCAGAGTGGGTATTCAGACAAGTCTAGGTCATACACGGAGCGGGTAGTCAGCCAGACCCACAGGTTTGCACCAGAAAGAATATCTGAGCCAAATCAGAACGCCAAGGAGAATAGTCAGACAGAGCCACAGGTCAACACCAGAATGGATGGACAGACAAGCCGGATCATACACAGGAATCAGGAATACCAGAAAATGGATATAGGAATAGGGGGAGAGACAGCGCAAGAAGATCTAAGTGTAGCATTTATTATGGCAATAAATAAAAACCACATATATTGACATGTCCCCACAAGAAGTAGGTCTAAAAAAATATATAAAATTACCCAATATGTAGTAATAATAACGTATAGTACCACACAATTCAATAAAGATATAGAAGAAATAAAATGAAATTAAATAAAAGTGGGAAATGGAGATAGTCCACTTGAATGATAAATAATATAAAGATAATCGGTGATGGTATTTGTAAATATAACATAAGACGCTATGCTGGTATATGGACTGCTGGGAAAGAGTCCGGGGGAGAATTGGTCTAGTGGAACAATGATCCGTGATATTATATAAAGTACGACACAAGTGATAGCCCCTTACTAGAGAGCACACCGGTGGAGCCCGCTGCAATGCTATCAAGCAGAGCTGGGTTCCCGGTGCTCGATCTATCGGTTGGCCTCTTACTTGAAATCCTTGATGATTCTTGCCGTTTGGGATAATTAGTTCCGTTCGTCTGTCCCCATCTCCGTTTATGTTTTCTGGTGTCCTCGAGCAGTACTGAATCAGCGTCTTCCAAACTTGGAGATGTCTTAAATCGGAGGACTTGGTCTGGCGTTCTCCGACCGTGGAGCAAAGCTGACGCGTTTCGGCGCTGCTTCGTGCGCCTTTCTCAAAGCAAGTCTTGCTTTGAGAAAGGCGTACGGAACACCCTATTTTTTGGAATTTAACTCTTTATAATAGAAGTAAGATCTTATTCAATTTTATAAAAAAATTCCTTTGATTTACACGTTCTAAAATCACTATAGAAGTATTGTTGTACTTGGCGCTGTGTCACTTGTTTCGTATTGTCATACCAGAAAATGAACTGCTCAGAACAACAACATAAGGGTGCCTGAGTCAGGACTCAGTCTGCCCTTTAAATCCCTCCACAGGATGTAGGTAGGAGGAGCAGCTAGAGGGAGGAAGTAGGTAGGAGGAGAATACAGGAAACAAACACACATAAAACAGGCCTGAAGCATGCTTGAAGTCTCTTGCCTGCAGATGAAGCATGGAAAGACGCCGATGTCGCTGAAGCGGCTGCGCTGGTAACAAGGAACTGTGACAGTACCCTCCTTTCAAAGACCCCTCAGGGAAACGTGCATGAAATCTGCACACCAGGAGAGGAGAGTGAACATCAGCAGCAGGGATCCAGGAGCGCTCCTCCGTACCAAATCTCTTCCAATGGATAAAATACTGTAAACGTCCTCTAACCATACGGGAGTCCAGAATACTTTGAACCTCATATTCCTCATGATCTGCAACTATCACGGGAGCAGGATGGACAGGAGCAGAGGTATACCGGTTGCAGACCGAGGGCTTTAACAGGGAGACATGAAAGACATTATGTATCCGCATATTGGCAGGCAGGTCCAATGCGTAAGCCACCGGGTGATCTTGCGCAACACCTTGAAGGGACCAATAAATTGAGGAGCCAGTTTATTCCATGGGACCTGGAGGTATAAATTACAGGATGACAACCACACTATCTCCAACCTGGAAGGTCGGTGCCGGCAAATGTCTGTGGTCAGCCTGTCTTTTTTGACGCTGAACTGAACCACGTAGGGTATGCTGTACCCGAACCCACAAGGAATGAGTGCCTGCAAATGCTCATCAAGAGCTGGAATAGCTTGTGCTCAGAAGGTTTCCAGAAGAACTGAGGGTTGGAACCCATAGTTGATCAAGAACGGGGAACTCTGAGTGGAAGAGTTCACAGCATAATTTCTGGCAAACTCCGCCCAGGCCAACAGGGTGGCCCAATTTTCAAGGTGGTCTGAGACATAGCAGCGGAGAAATTGCTGCAAGGCTTGGTTTGAACTTTCTGCCGCACCATTGGATTGCGGGTGGTATGCAGAGGAGAATGCCAATTCAATTCCCATTTACGCAGAGAAACACCTCCAGAAGCAGGACACAAACTGCCTTCCTCTATCAGACACGATCACCTTCGGGATACCATGGAGTCGGAACACCTCCCTTGCGAATACCACAGCCAATTCCTGCGCAGTTGGTAAGCCCTAAAGTGGCACAAATCGATTCATTTTTTAGAATTTGTCCACAATCATTAGTATTGCAGTAAAGCCCATGGACCTAGGAAGGTCGACCATAAAATCAATGGACAAGTGTGACCAGGGGCATTCCCCGTTGGCCACAGGCTGGAGTAAGCCTACTGGCAGATGTCGAGGAGACTTATTTTGAGCACACGTGGTGCAGGCTGCGGTAAAGGCAGCACAATCAGAGGCTCGGCCAGCAAAACAGTCTAGACAAAGACCAGATTAACTGGTCGCGCCCAATATGGCCAGCGATTTTGGAAGCATAGTATGTCTCCAGAATTTTAATATGGAACTGAGCTGGTACAAAACATCTCCCACTAGGAGTCTCAGCAGGGGAAGATGCCTGAGCATCCAGTATCTCCTCTCCCAGGGGAGAAGTAATGCAGGTATGTATTGTGGCAAGAATGCGATCAGCAGGAATGATTGGAACGGGAGGAACTTCCTCCTTGGACCTACTACAAAAATGGTGTGACAGGGCGTCAGCCTTCACATTTTTTGAGCCCGGAAGGTAGGAAACAATGAAACTAAACCTGGATAGGAATAGCGCCCATCTGGACTGAGCGGAGGACAACCACTTGGTCTCAGAAAAGTGTGTCAGATTCTTGTGGTCTGTGAGAATCAAAATGGGGGAACTGGTACCCTCCAACAGATGACGCCACTCCTTTAATGCCAAGACTATGGCCAGCAACTCCCTATCACCAATCTGATAAACCATCTCCGCCTTAGATAGTTT
Source organism: Rhinophrynus dorsalis (assembly GCA_037306005.1). Taxonomy (NCBI): domain Eukaryota; kingdom Metazoa; phylum Chordata; class Amphibia; order Anura; family Rhinophrynidae; genus Rhinophrynus; species Rhinophrynus dorsalis. The sequence continues at coordinate 188,926,003 of CM074720.1, read as the reverse complement.
TTTTTTGAGAAGTAGCCACAAGGGTGTAAAGCCTCTCCAGGAGCTGACCGTTGAGAAAGGAGGGCGCCTACTCTTTTTTTGGGCTTCTGATGAAGTGGCTTTAGTGCCACAAAACGCGTTAAGCCAGTCATATATACCTTCCAAGTGATTACCTATCATAGGGTACACTCTTTAATATTGTTTATTTTATTGTATTTGTTTATTTTTGTATTTTATATATTTTTTTAATAAATTTGGATAGATTAAGACTATAATCTCACATTATTTTCACTGGCATCACTGTTATAGTCCCTATTGTGGGGTTCTTGGCTATACCAATAAATATAAGATCAATCAGGTTGTGTTGGTTTTAGTGTTGGGTCTGGATATACCCATTACTTGCCAATGCTTCCACATTCATTTCGATCTATTAGAGGAGTTGGCGCGATTCTAGGAGCACCACACTGGGGTGCGAGCCAGTGCAGACGAGATCTCTTGGAGGCAGATGAGCCTCTGAAGAATGTGAGCATACTTCCAACTGTTATGTGGTGTTGGTGAAGGATTAAGGATTCTAAATACTACACTTAGAGGAATCTTCTGCGCCGTTTGTTTATCTTTTGTCTTCTGGTCTACTGTGTGTGGGAACCCTAACCACCGAAAACGAGCAGTGAGGATTCATCTTGTGGACTTTTTATCATAAGATATTGGTGTATTTGGACATTACTGGTTTATTGATATATATATATATATATATATATATTGGAATATATCTTTTGCCAATTCTGCTTATCCCTTAGCCTTCAGGTGAAGCGCAGCAGTATTTTTATTTTTTCGGGATCGGGATGTACCAGGATTGGAGCTGCAGTGAACGTTGCCTTGAAGTTGTCAAAGGCAGATAGTGCATCAGAAGACCATTCTAACACTTTGGCTCCGCGTCATGTCAACGATAGGTTTTACAATGGTCGAGACAATTTTTATGAATTTACGGAAATAGTTTGCAAAGCCTAAAAATCTTTGAATCACCTTCACTCCCTCCTGACGAGGCCATGGGTCCATTGTGAACTCAGATGCGGATATAACATACCCAAGAAAGGTAACTTGGGTTTTGTGAAATTCACACTTTTCCAACTTGCAGAACAAGTTGTCTCTCAGGAGCGAAAAGACCCTGGATACATATGAATAGTGGGTCTCCACTATTGGAGAATGGATAAGGATGTCATCCAGATAAAAGACAACGCAGCTTTGCAAAAGTTCTCTCAGAATGTAATTTATAATTCTTGGAAGACAGCGGGAGCACTGCATAGGCCGAAGGGCATGACCGGGTATTCATAATGCCCGCTCCGGGTGTTAAATACGGTCTTCCATTTATGCCCTTGTTTAATCCTGACCAAATTGTAAGCCGCCCTCAAATCGAGCTTAGTAAAGATAGTAGAACCTTTGAGGCGGTCAAACAGCTCAGTAATCAATGGTATGGGATACGCATTCTTTACCATCAGTTTGTTTAAGCTCCGATAATTGATACAAGGGCGTAATTCACCATCCTTTTTTACAAAAAAAAATCCAGCACCCGCAGGGGATGAGGATTTCTGAATGATGCCCCTCTCCAAGGCATCAGCCACATACTCCTCCATGACCTTATTCTCTTCTGGAGGGGTAGTCCCAGGCAGAAGCTCAATCGTACAATTGTACGGTCTATGAGGAGGTAATGCTCCGGCCTGGACTTTGTTAAATAACTCGGAAAACTGCGACTAGACCTCTGGTAGGCCTTGAGACTCGGCACAGGCAAGTCTGATGGGATGTGAAAGACATGACTCCTCACAGTGAGTCCCCAGGACAATATCTCACATGTGCTCCAGTCAATTTTAGTGTGGGGAGTTTATCACCTGAAACTTCAGGGTTTCCTTATGCAGGGCTCCCATGCTTAGGGTAAGTGGGGCCATCTTGTGGGTAATATGTGCTGGCAGCAGGGGTCTGCCATCAATAGCTTCAACCACCAAAAGGAGTGTCACGAGGCAGTAAAGAAATCCGAAAATGCTCAGCGAATGTGGCGTCCACAAAATAACCTGCTGCGCCAGGGTCTATAAGAGCTGGCACAGGGATAGACTCTTTGGCCCAAGACAGGACTATGTTCAGCAAGGGTTTAGCCTGAGAGGCTTCAGGGGACTGTGAGATGCCACCTAAGATCTGTCCCTGACAAGATCTTTTGGTTCGAGCATCTCCCGGACGTACCGGGCATGATTTCAGGAAGCGACCTTTATTATCACAGTACAGACATACTCCCTCCCTCCACCTATGGGCCCTCTCCATTGTAGAGAGTCGAGTAGCCCCCACCTGCATAGTTTCACTACCCATAGTGTCGGAACCAGGAGGCATGGGAGGCGAGGGAGGACAAGGTGGGCAAGAAAAGCTGTAGGATGCCTCTGCAGGCGCTCCTTAAATTACGGTCTCTCCCGGACCCATGTATCTATTAAGATGACAAAGGATATCATTTCATCCAGACTATTAGGTAGGTCACAGGCCGCAATCTCATCCTTCATGTAATCGCAAAGCCCTTGGGAGAATGCAGCTATCAGGGCCTCATTGTTCCACCCTACTTCAGCTGCTACGGTCCTAAACCCGACTGCATATTCCGCCACCGTTTGGTTAACCTAGCGGGTGGTCATCAGATGTTTGGAAGCCAAGGTCCCGCGACCTGGTACATCAAATACACTTCTAAATGAGGCCACAAATTGAGTAATATCATACATTATGGGTTTCTCAGTCTCACATAATGGATTCGCCCAAGCCAATACCTTGCCAGCCAGGAGATAAATCACAAGTCGGACCCTACTGCGCTCTGTAGGGAAGGCATGAGGAAGCATCTTGAGGTATATGCCCAACTGATTAAGGAATCTGCGACATAACTCAGGTTCCCCACTATAGCGTTGTGGGAGTGGAGCGGATCCATTTAACCCTCTGACCAGTCCTGCATCAGAGATGGTAGCAGCTGTAGGTGCCGAAGGAGAAACTGGGGTGGCCACCTGCTGCGGGTTATAGCGTTCCCAGTGGGTGGCTCTGCCAAGCAGGGTCTGCAATGCACCTGTCAACTGATCAATACGTTGGCCCTGATCCTGCATTCTGTCAAATATTCTCTGTAAAGGAGAATCACTATCACCGTATGTTGTCATGACCCTTACTTACTGTTACAGCTGGCAAGCAAAACCAGGAGTCAGACGGTATAGTTAATAGAACCTTTTATTATGAGAATAATGACAGTAATGCAACATATAAATAAGTACACAGTGGGTGATTGAAACTGCGAGCACTGTATCAGGAATAGCAGTCTCCCAATCTCTGCACCACACTGTCCGACACTAGGCCTCAGCCCACTGGAGTCTCATGGTAAGGTAACACCCAAGAGATACTGACTCAGCCTGCAGTCAGTAGCTAGGAGTCTGCTAGAGCCCCAGATCATTGCTAGGAAGGATGTCTGAATAACAGAACCAACAAACTGAGCGAACAGACAGAGCCTTCTAGTAAGCACCAGATAGGATAGTCAGAGGAGCCAAAGTCATACACGGAGCAGGTAGTCAGCCAGAGCCACAGGTTTGCACCAGAAAGGATATTCACTGAAGCGATGGAATACTGGATGCGCAGTAGATAGAGCCCCAGGTCAACACAAGAGTGGACAGTCAGAAAAGCCTAGGTCATATACGGAGTGGGTAGTCAGCCAGAGCCACAGGTTTGCACCAGATAGGATATCCACTGGAGTGTATGTATGCTGGATAGGCAGTGGATAGAGCCCCAGGTCAACACCAGAGTGGGTAGTCAGACAAGCCTAGGTCATACACGGAGCAGGTAGTCAGCCAGAGCAGGTTTGCACCAGAAAGGATATCTGAGCCAAATCATAATGCCAAGGAGAATAGTCAGACTGAGCCACAGGTCAGCACCAGAATGGATGGACAGACAAGCTGGATCATACACAGGAATCCGAACAACATCGTAAGGGTGACTGAGTCAGGACTCAGTCTGCCCTTTAAACCCCTCCACAGGAGGTAGGTAGGAGGAGCAGCTAGAGGGGGAAAGTAGGTAGGAGGAGACTACAGGAAAAAAACACACATAAAACAGGCCTGCAGCATGGTTGAAGCCTCTTGCCTGCGGATGACGTGTTGAAAGACACAGAGCGTCGCTGAAGCAGCGGTGCTGGAAACAAGGTACTGTGACACTCCCGTTTAGGGGACCACGCCAATTTTAAAAATTGTCAGCACTAGTGAGGCTGCATATTATTGCCAGTGCCACCCACACATGATCCACCTCAAGACCACATGATACAACAAATCAATATGCGTTACTTACTGACAGATTCACTCCGTTACTGTCTGGCAGCAAGTATTGCTTTGAAGTACTCTTCCCTTCCTTCTGCTGTCCACATGCCTATGAGACCTCTTGGTCTGCGCAGCATGTGTATTGGCCTTATCACAGCCCACAGGGGCGTATGATGATAGGGGGGCAGGGGAGTCAGTCAGAGATAGGGGACATTACGTGGGGCCTGCAGCTTGCCAAGGAGGACATGCATCACTGAATAAAGATCAAGAAGGCTAACAACTGGAGTACTCACTCACCTCAGGCCCCAAACAAATCCGCAGCAGTGAGCAGCCAGTGACAGAAGACCCACGCAGTGCACACAGGTAAGCCAGTACTCCTCCTCTCCCATCAGGTGGGTGGGGGGCCCAGACCTCTTTTTGGACCAGGGGCCCTGGGTCCTATCAGTCCATCCCTGCCTGCATCTCAGCAACTCTGAGGACAGAGACCAGAGCCAAAAGAAAGGCCATCTTCCACGACAGAAGACGTAGAGGAATGGTAGCCAAGACTCAAACGGAGACCGCTGCAAGACCGCAAAGACTAGATTAAAGGGCCCACTGGGGAGTGGGAGCCTTTCAAGCAGGGAAAGCATGAGTGACACCCTGAAAGAAGATTGACATCCAGCAACGCATCTCTGGTAGAAGACAGAGAGCTGAGGTTTGCACCATTAAGGAACTAAGGCAGAGGCCCCTGTATTCGCCATCCCGCAAGAAGGAAAGGATGGAAGGAAGATCAAATTCCTGTGAGCACAGATCCCTGTCCACACTCCAAGAATGAAAAGTAGTCCAAACCCTGTTATGCCTTACAATAAACTGGTTTCCTGGCTTGGATCATGGTGGAGATCACCTCAGGAGAAAAGCCCTTCCTTAAGATGAAGGCTTCAACAGCCATGCCATCAAAGCTATACTGTCCACTTCCTCCCTCCAGAAGTAACCCTGGAGAAGGAGATCTGGAAACTGTTCCTGAGCAGACAACACCAACAGTTCTGGAAACCAAGGTTACCAGATCCAAGAAGAAGCAATCAGGATGACCCATGCACCGTCCATCCAAATCTTCCTCAGCACACTGGGGGATGAGAGGAGGAGGAGGAAAAAAATGTAGGCAAGACGAAAGTGCCAAGGAATGGACAAGGCGTCCACTGCAAATGCCAGAAGATCCCACCCCCCCAGCGAGAGCAAAACATCTGAACTTTCTTGCTGTCCCTGGCAGCCATCAGGTGTATACAGGGACGCCCCTTTTTCTGGACTAATATAGCTCTAAGACCTGATGGAGCTCCCACTCCCCGGGATCCACTGTCTAGCGACTGAGGTAGTCCGCCAAAACATTATCTATGCCTGGAATGTGCATGGCGGAGATGGCAAGAATGTGTTCTTCTGCCAGGCCAAAACAGCCCTGACCTCTAGCCAAGCGGTAGTGCTTCTTGTGCCTCCCTGCTTGTTGATGTAAGCCAGGGCCGTGGCATTGTCTGACTGGATGCAGACTGGACAGCCCAGAGCGTGAAGAATCTGTGAAGGTCTCCTCCACAGTCCATCAACCCTGAACCCCCAGGTGACCCAGGACAGCTCCCCAGCCGTAAAGACAGCATCCACCATCACCAAGGTCCACTATGGACAACAAAAGGCTCCCCTTTTCTCAGTTTGGAGCTGTCCAATCACCAGAAGACATCCTGTCTCACTTCTGGGATAGTAAAATGCACTTGAAAATGCACCTCCTGGGTAAAACCTCAACATGCTAGAAGGCACTGATGTTGTACAAAGAACGCTCTTATAAATTATTTACTTTACTTGAGTCCCATATCATCACCAGATCTCTAGCACTGTATTCAGTCTTTGACCCTTATATTCTCTGTATGTCTTCCATTACCACTTTAGATTGTAAGTTTTCGGGCAAGGACCCAATGTTTCACTCTACAAAGAACTTGTAACCCTGTATTGTCTAAAGCCTTAAATTGTAAAGCACTGCATACACGTGTGGTGCTTTATAAATAAACATATTCATTCATTGAGAGAGACCAGGCAATCCAAACTATTTTGATTCCCCCAGCAAGCCCGGATAGTTAACCTCTGAACTCCCTGATGTGAGCCATGGAGTATGGAAAAGCCTCCTTGGTGGATATCATGCGGACTACTAGGGATGAAAACTTGTGTAGCGGGGTTGAGGTCCACCCCAGAGCCCGGGGACACCTTTTTTATGATCTGTTGAACAGAGTCCTCTGTCAGAGAGACCATGCCCTGAAAGGTGTCGAACCAGAGACTGAGGAAAACCAGGCTGAGAGGAAACTGGAACAAACTTGCCTATGGTCAGAATCCATCAGTGCTGGAGCAGGGTGTAAGCACATACCTGGACCTCACAGTCCAGAAGATACCTGGAAGGAGCCTTCAGCAGAAGGCCGTCCATGTACAGAGTCACCTGAATCCCCTTGGTGTGCAGGAAGGCAATCAACTGCTCTAAGACCTGTGCGAACACCTGAGGAGCAGTGGTGAGCCCAAAGAGAAGAGTGGTGAACTGGAAGTGCCCCATAGCAAAAGCGAACCTGAGGTTCTTCTGACTGTCCGGATAAATTGGAAAATGCAGGTAGGCATCCTGCAGATCCAGAGAGGCCAGAAATTCCCCTGGACACATCATGCAATGACAGAGAGCAAAGACTCCATCTTGTAGTGAGTATAGACCATAAAAGAATTGAGGTCCTTGAGTCCAGGATAGGGAGACTGCCAGCATTCTTGGGAACTACAAAGAGGTTTGAATAAAAACCTAAACCTCTCGAGGAGGAACCAGAGCCAGGACTCACTTCTCCAAGAGATCCTTGACCCCCCCATTTAAAAGACTCAGCATTTCTAGTCCCAGAGGGGATCAAGAAAGGAAGGATCTGAAGGGAGTCAGGGAAACAAAGGGAATCCTGTAGCCTCCTGAAACCACCAGTAATACCCAATGATCCACAACTGAGCCTGCCCAAATGCTTAAAAAATGCTGCAGGCAACCACCCACAGGAAAAAGCGGACCAGGGTTCGGTGGATTTGGTGGAAGAGTTCTTGGACCTCCACTGCTGCCTGGGCTTGAGGGTGGAGCGCAGGATGCTGGCCTGAGACCCACACGGATTGGGCCTTTGTGCTTCGCTTTGCCGGGGATGAAAGAGAAGCTGCTTCCTCACCAGATAAGGGATTTTGGGAACCTGAGGTAACAAACTGTTCTTGCCCCCAGTGGCCTCACTGATTATTTTTTCCAGTTCAGTCCAAAAAAGGGGTGAACCCTGGAAAGGGAGGGAAATGATACATCAGCAGACCAACTCTCAAGCCACAGTGTGTCTAGCAGCCACAGAAAAGGCAGAAGCCTTAGCCTCAAGCCTAACAGTGTCAAAGAGGGCATCAGTCACATAGTTCTGAGCCCCAGACATGTTAGCTAAAATGGCCAAAGGGTCCTCCATAGGGGCACCTTTGCAGACAGCGTCAGTAAGCTGTTCAGAGAGCATCCTACACTTTTGGCAGAATTACACAGGCTGCGGGTCTGTTTTCCTGACTGCAGGAGCTGCCTCACCTGCCTACTCAAGTACAGATGTAGGTATATGACACTGGAGGCTCATGTTGTTCCCCTTCCTGTATGACCACCCACCCCACTGGTACAAAAGGCTCCATTCATGCAAATGTGCATGTAGTGAATGGGACAAGATCAGCTTCCTGTCTATCTCTCTGGTGTGCTCCAGGGTGCTTGATAGGATTGGATTTGCATCACGATAGCGTTCATTTGTGCAGTTCACTTGAGGTCAAAACTGCAACACGTGCGAGAACAGGAAACCAGTGGATGTCTGCAATATTATTAAGCTCAATTAGTGGGGTGATGTATTGGAAAAAGAGGGGGATACTCTGCCTACTTAAACTTGGTGAAGAGGATTCTACAAGAGACACTCATCAACACTTAGTACATTGGCAAACGGACTTATTAACCTATGAATAGACCCTTACAAATATGAAAAGGCGCTTTATGTCAAATTTTCACATTCAAATTATATATATGTCAAATCAATGGCGATGCTGGTGGACTGTAGCGATTGGTGGTGGATTGACTGCTTACACATGAATACCATTCATGGTTCCCAATTATAAGATTTCCTTAATGTGCTGTCTAATAGAAATCAAGTGCATATTTAAAGGGACAGTGGAATATTCCAGTGCATGTCCCAGAGACCCCCTTGCTTTTGGATCAACAAAAGTAAGGGTGACATGACATAGGTTTAACTTGATGCAGGCACATGGGGTTTTTTTTCCAACATCATCAACTTTGTTTCAATGACTGAAAAATTAAGAAAAAATAAATATTTAAATTATTTTGTTTAAACTATATAAGGTGCACCATGTCAATTTAACCCCTTAACTACCAGGACTTACACATATAGGGTGTTTCCAGAGTGTAACTGAATTTAAAGTTATTTTACAACAGCTGCACTTTTTTTTGCATATATTTTTCAATAAAAATAGGGAATACATACTTACATATAGTATAAACAAAAGACTATTCTATCCGAAAAAGTAAAGATGTCACTATGTAATGATGTTCTCTATGTGTCTGTCTGTAGCTGGGCTTAACAGAGTGAGTGAAGTTACGTCTCAATCTACTCAAGTAATCATGATTCTCAAAAGAAAATTATAATATTAACCCCTTAGCGACCCTTGGCCTACCAGGACTGTAAAGGGTAAATTTGCTCCAAGGACCCTTGACTGTCCAGGTACGACAAGGGTTAAACTCTCCCAACGTGGCCGCACGGAGCGATGGGAGAGAGCGGACTGCTTGTTACTAAGCGCCCCAGTACCGGGACACTTAGTAACAACCGGTAAAAACTTTGTTGCAACATGCGATTCGCTTGATGAGCGAATCACATGTTGCAAACGCTGAATTACAGGGACAGTATTTGTAAATACTGTCCTTGTCATATATCTCTTCCTCCCTCTATCTTGCACACTGCTGAGGTGGAGAGAGACAGAGAGATTGTGCCAGATCGTGTTGCAGCATTGCTGTGAATAAATCTGTACAAAAAAAAAAAAAAAAAAAAAAAAAAACCCTAAAATTAACCATTTGACCACTGATTTGCAGTGATCAATAAGTTCCTCCCCATCTGATCACTCTTGGAGTGATCGATTTGCTGCAGATCAGAGTTTGCTGATCTGTGGGACACCCCCCATCCCCCTTGTATTTTTTTAATTTTTTATTTTTTTTTACATTTTTTTAATTTTTTTTTTTTTTTAAATAAAAATTGAATCAAATATAGTTTAGGTAGGTAGGTGGGTAGGTTTAGCGTAGACGTGTGTTAGGGAAAGGTTTAGGAACAGATTTAGGTTTAGGGAACCCCCCCCAAAAACAAATATATATAATAAGTATAGTTTAGATAGGTAGTTCACTTGGGTTAGGTAGGTTCAGGATATACGTAGGTTAGGGTAAGTTTGAGGGTTAGATTTAGGTTTAGGGATAGCGATAGCGTAAGAAAAAAAAAAGTTTTTTAGTGGGCAAAATGCAGCGCAGGTACAGCGTTGAAGAGGCATATGCCTTTTTGTCATCTGGAGGCAGCAGACACCGAGTCAGATTTTGACATAACGCAGTTTTCAGAAAGTGATTGCAGCTCTAGTGACGACTCTGGGCCTTCTGTAAAGAAGAGACGCACTGCCCCAAGAGCTGCCCTGGCAACTGCCCCAGCACCTGCCAAAAAACCTGCCCAAAGAAATGCCACAAGTGCTGCCCCAAGAGCTGCCCTGGCAATTGCCCCACCACCTGCAAAAAGATCTGCCCAAAGAAATCCCCCAACACCTGCCACTCCTGATCATAATGAATGGGTATCACCAATCAATTTATGTGCACAAATCCCAGAATTCACAGGCAACCCAGGGATTCAAATTGATGTGGAAGGATTTACCCATGATAATTTTTTTGTTTTGTTTTTGGGGGAAGACATTTTAGGTGAAATCGTGTCCCAAACCAATTTGTATGCAGCCCAGTATACTGCCGCCAACCCTACAGCTTTCGTAGTTGAGGAAGAAATATGGAAACCCATACACATCACAGAATTTAAACAATTCTGGGCCTTAATAATGGCAATGGGGATAATAAAAAGCCAAGTACCTGATCCTACTGGAGCAAAAACCCCATATGTGATACCCCTATATTCCCCAAGACTATGACCAGGTCCAGATTTTAAGTCATTTTGCATTTTATGCATTTTAGTGATAATACCCTGTGCCCCCCCAAAAGAACACCCCCAGTATGCATTTACAGAAAAAGGATATATGTCCCAAAAATAAACTACTGTAGATGAATCCCTAATGAAGTATAAACGCAGGTTAGGGTTCAAGCAGTACATCCCCTCCAAGAGTTCCAAGTCTGGTGTAAAATGTTATAAATTGTGCGAAAGTGCCACAGGCTACACCCAGGCTTTTAGAATTTATGAGGACAAGGACAGCCAACTTGATCCTCCTGGGTGCCCCGAATTTATGGGAACAAGTGAGAAAATAGTTTGGGATTTAATTTACCCCTTATTAAATAAACTCTATCAGTTATTCGTTGACACCGTGGCCTGTGGCACTGTTAGGCACAATTGCAGGGAGTTGCCCAAAAAACTCGTAGATAGCAAACTAAAAACTGGGACGTCCTTATCTTTCTGCCAGCAGGAGCTGCTGGCAGTGAAGTTTAGGGACAAAAAAAATGTCTACTTGCTGACCACCATGCATGAGGACAGATCTGTGACAGTCACTGTTTGTGGCAGGATAGGGGTACTGAGAAAGCCAGTCTGCATCAAGGACTATAATAAATTCATGGGGGGAGTTGATCCGTGTGATCAACTAATGCAGCCATACCTCACAATGAGAAAGTGTAGGGCATGGTATAAAAAAGTTGCCATCTATATGATGCAGACTGCTGTAACATAATTCATTTTTACTTTTCAAACTGGCAATCAAAAAGTAGCTTTTTACAATATCAGCTACAACTTATTTCCCTATTTTTATTTCAAGGTGCGTCAGAAATTATTCCAGCAAGACCCGGGGTAGTATATTTTATTTATAAAATACTCCCAACTCCCCAAAAGAACAAACCACAGAAGCGCTGCAGGGTTTGCTACAGAAAGGGAATACGGACAGACACCACCACTTACTGTCCTGATTGCCCTTCCAAACCTGGCCTCTGCCTTGGTGACTGTTTCAAGGAATACCATTCAGGCACAATGCAGTAGTGCTGTAAAGGTTCTTTTATTATTTGTCCACTTTTTCCCCCTAAAATATCCTGTTTTTTATTTTTCAAAACATATCCCTCCCAGGGGAGGGCTGGCCTGGGGGGCAGGGGGACAACTGCCCCCTGGGCTGGTCATATGTCTGGGCTGGTAGGCCACTGCACCTCACTAAATATCCCAATTGCTGCTGTAAATGGACCTACACTAGTGATACCACAGAGGAACAATCCAAATGAGCTACACTAGTAGCATAAACCATTTCCCTTGTAAGCTCTATAGTATCACTAGGTAAGCTTTACTTAAATTGTAAGCTTTGTAGTGTCGCACTAGTGTAGCCCCATTTCAACTGTAAACTATGTGGTATCATGTGACTTACGTCACAACATTAATGCCAATTTTAAAATTAACAAAATGGGGTGGGCTGGAACAGTGGCCTGGAATGATAATAGAAATGGGTCACTTGAATGTATTTGCCCCCTGGGCCACAAATTGCCAGCCCTCCCCTGATCCCTCCTTAGATCTAACACTATCAAAATTTATCTCTGATAATGGAAACACACGTTCCCTACTGGGCCTAATAGCTCCCCCAAACCCTGACAAACCTATGCATATGGGGCATTGCCGTACTCAGACAATGTAACTCACCACTAACGTAAAGCACTTAAAAAATCTGCAAATATCATCTGATTGAAATCCAGAGCAACACTAAAATATAAATGTGAAAAAATGGCGTTTCTCTGCCTTACTGCAGATTTTGGGAGGGATTGGTGATACAGTGGCAGCGAAAAAATTTATAAGATTCAAATAGAATGAAAGCCAGGGTTGTCTACTCTTCTACAACATATACTATTGGGGGTAAAATTAATTGCAGCATTGCCAAACAGACCGAAACGAGACAAGGCACCAGCTGTAAAAATGGCTTGTCTGTAAAAAGAAACTAACATGTTCCAATTGGGCCCAGTAGCTCCCCCAAACCCCGACAAACCTATGCATATGGGACATTGCCGTAATTAGATGAAGGAGCCGAACACTAATCAATGCAGTTTATAAAATCTTCACCTATTCTGTGCTGAAATTCACATCAACACTGAAGTCTAAGTGTGAAAAACGCTGGTTTTTTTTTGTTTTGTTTTTTTTTCTTTACTTACGCCAAATTTTAAGAGGGATTGGTGGTAAAATGGTTGTATACGTAATTTGAAAACACACCTAAAACAAAAGTCTGGGGTGTCTACTTTCCAAAAATATACACTTTTGGGGGGAAATCTTAAAAAAGAGCACTGTTACACAGGCCAAATGAGAAATGGCACCAGTAACGCAAGCTGTGAAGATCCAAAGTGTGAACCTAGAAACGTGCATGTTCCAGTTTGGTCCCAGTAGCGCCCCCAATCAATGAGAAAGATATGCATATGGGGTGTATTGCCGTACTCAGAAGAAGGAGCCGAACACTAATCAATGCAGTTTATAAAATCTTCACCAATTCTGTGCTTGAAATTCACATCAACATTGAAGGAAAAGTGTGAAACGCTGTTTTTTTTACTTACGTAAAGTTTACGAGAAAGTGGTGGTATAATGGCTGTGTAAAAAATTTGAAAACACACCTAAAATGAAAGCTGGGGGTGTCTACTTTCCAAAAATATACACTTATGGGGGGAAATCCTAAAGTGGAGCACTGGAACATAGCCCAAAATGAGTAATGGCACCAGATGTGAAAATTCAATATTTGTTCAAAATTGGGCCCCGTAGCTCCCCCAAACCTTGAGAAACCTATGCATATGGGGTATTGCCGCACTCAGAAGAAGGAGCTGAACACTAAACAATGCATTTTTAAAAATCTTCACCTATCATGTGCTTGAAATTCACATCAACATTGAAGTGAAAGTGTGAAAAAATAGGATTTTAGTCTTACCTGTTAAATCCTTTTCACTTAGTCCATACAGGTTACTGGTACACTGGGAGGCGACCCGCCCCTTTAAGTAGGCAGGAACATTCATCTAAATGTATGCAGGGGGCGGAGCCTCCCCTCCCTCTTAGGTTGCACCTCAGTCAGAACAAGCCAGAATGATTTGAGACACTAACACTGACCAGAGATAGGAGAGAAGAAGAAGACCCCTGTGAGCATGCCCCAAGGACTCCCACAGCGTGCCACAGGACAGCCAAGCATGGTCCCTTGACAGGGTGGGAGACCAGTAACCTGTATGGACAAAGTGAAAAGGATTTAACAGGTAAGTCTAAAATACTATTTTCACTGTCGTCCAATACAGGTTACTGGTACACTGGGATGTCCAAACATTGAGTTTTCCCAGAGGCGGGAAGGAGGCAAGGACCAGGCGCAAGGCCCCTAGAGTCACAGAACCTCTATGAACAAACCGGTCACAGATCCCAACTAGCAGAAGTGTCAACGGACACCAACTAGGGGTAAGAACAAACCCCAAGAACAAAACACAGCACACTGAACCGAGCCAACAGGGCTCAACAGTAAGGAAGCACTGAGAATCTCAGAAGAAGAAGATCCTAGACAGGCAAAACTGCCTCCAGGACCTTCCTCCCAAAGCTGGCATCAGCCGAAGCCAGCACATCCACGCGGTAGTGCTTTGAGAAGGTGTGCACAGAGGACCAAGTGGCCGCCCGGCACAGCTGATCAGCAGAAGCTTGATTTTTATAGGCCCAAGAGGCCCCAATTGATCTGGTGGAATGAGCAGTGACCCGAAAGGGCATATGTTTATTCCGCAATTCGTAAGCCTTACGAATAGTAGATTTTATCCAAGATGCAATGGTCACCTTGGATGCCGGTCTCCCTGCCCTAGGCCCCTCAGGAATGACAAACAGAGCGTCAGACTTCCTGACAGACTCAATGCGATGAACATAAAATTTGAGACAACGCACTACATCCAACAAATGAAGATCCCTCTCCTTGTCAGAGGAAGGATGAGGGCAGAAAGAGGGCACCACAATCTCCTGATTGATGTGAAATTCGGAGACAACCTTAGGTAAAAATTCCTTGGAAGTGTGAAGCACAGCCTTATCCTTGTGGAACACCAGATAAGGAGGTTTACAAGACAAGGCTTGTAACTCTGCCACCCGGCGAACTGATACAATAGCCAGGTCAAAAGGCGTAAAGGAATAGTAGCTAAGGACTCAAATGGGGGACGTTGGAGGACCCCCAAAACCAGATTGAGGTCCCACTGAGGAGCTGGACTCCTGAAAGAGGGCCGAACATAAGCCACACCCTGGAAGAAAACTTTGACATCAGGGAGGATGGCAATGCGCTCCTGAAAAAAGACAGACAGAGCAGACATCTGAACCTTGAGAGAACTTAGGCTGAGCCCTTTCTCTACCCAGTCCTGTAAAAAGGCCAGGACAGTAGGAAGATGGAAATCAAGTGATAGATCCCTATCAGCACACCATGCAACAAAGGTTGACCAGACTCTATGATAAATCTTGGAAGACACAGGCTTGCGAGCTTTAAGCATCGTAGACATCACAGAAGAGGAAAAACCCTTTTTCTTCAGAATTCAGGATTCAACCTCCAGGCCAAATGAAGACAATGAACATCCTCCTTCCACAGGTACCCTCGTAACAGGAGATCTGGACGAGCAGGAAGCGGAAAGGGTTCCGCTACAGACATTTCCATCAGATCCGGATACCAGGACTGATGAGGCCAGGACTGATGACCTGACAACACCACCTTCAGCTTCTGGATGACTCTGATCAGCAGAGGAAGAGGAGGAAAGATGTAGGCTAGGGGGAAGTCCCAAGGTATGGACAAGGCGTCCACTGCCAGGGCCAGTGAATCCCTCCACCGGGAGCAAAACACTGACACCTTCCTGTTGTGCCTGGTTGCCATCAGATCCACTACAGGAACCCCCCACATCTGAGTTAGAAGGATGAAGAGCCCACTCTCCGCTGTCGACTGTGTGACGACTGAGGAAGTCTGCCATGACGTTGTGTACGCCTGGAATGTGTACCGCTGAAATGATGGGAACATGTGCCTCTGCCCAAGATAAAATGGCCTTGACCTCTAACCAAGCGGCGAGACTTCTTGTTCCGCCTTGTCTGTTGATGTAGGCCACTGCGGTGGCGTTGTCGGACTCCACTCTGACTGGACAACCCTCCAGTTGAGACTCCCAATGTCTCAGGGCAAGGAAGATGGCACGTAGCTCCAGAACATTGATAGAGAGGAGAGATTCCTCCAATCCCCATTTCCCCTGAGCACTGAAACAACCCAACACTGCCCCCCAGCCCGAGAGGCTGGCATCCTTCGTGACTGTGGTCCAATATGGAATCTGGAAAGATCTCTCTTTCAGGAGATGAGACAGGTCCAACCACCACTCCAAGCTCAACTCGACATGAGGAGGCAGAGAGACTGACAGGTGCAGATGGTCTGGATGATTCCTGCACGTCTGGATCACAAACCTCTGAAGTTCCCTGGTGTGTGCCATGGCAAATGGCACCGCCTCTATGGTGGAAATGAACTTCCCCACCAGAGATGTTAACTTCGGAACTGGAATCCGCTCGAGAGCCAAAATCTTTGATACTAGGAGAGCAATCTGATGAGCCACCTCTTCTGGGAGAAACACCATGCACTTCTGAGTGTCGAACAGGAGACCCAGGAAGAGTATCTGCTGAGATGGGACCAAGTCGGACTTGTCCAGATTCACAATCCACCTGTGTCGAGTGAGTGTCTGAATGCAAGCCTGAACCTGCTGGTGAAGGATCTCGGCAGATGAAGCTTTCAAGAGTAAATCGTCCATGTAGGGAGTCACCTTGATGCCATCTTGATGGATCACCGCTATCAAAACACCCAGGACTCTCTGAAACACCTGCGGGGCTGTAGTCAGTCCAAAGGGAAGAGCCGAAAATTGAAAGTGACCTATGTGGCAGGCAAACCTGAGATACCGCCTGCTCTCTAGATGGATAGGGATGTGCAGATAAGCATCCTGAAGATCCAGGGAGGCAAGGAACTCCCCCGGAGACATAGCAGCTATCACAGAGCGCAGGGATTCCTGACGATAGTGGGTACTCACAACAAAGGAATTGAGATCTTTGAGGTCCAAAATAGGACGAGTGCCACCGTCCTTTT
Source organism: Rhinophrynus dorsalis (assembly GCA_037306005.1). NCBI lineage: Eukaryota > Metazoa > Chordata > Amphibia > Anura > Rhinophrynidae > Rhinophrynus > Rhinophrynus dorsalis. The sequence continues at coordinate 188,909,399 of CM074720.1, read as the reverse complement.
TGGCCACCACGAACAGGTTGGAATAGAATCCTGAACCTGTGTCCTCTGTAGAAACTGGTTCCAGGACTTCTTTGTCCAAAAGATCCTGAATAGCGTCGTCGAACAGACGCCTTTTTGTAGGTTCCTGAGAAGGACGAGTAAAATGGAACCGAAAAGGAGGGAGAGAGGAGAAAGGGATCCTGTATCCCTCTGACACCACCTGAAGAACCCAAGGGTCCGCCACTGACTCCTCCCAAGTCCGGCGAAAGATGTGAAGGCGCCCACCTACAGCCGGATGCGGACCCGGGTTCGGCGAGTCATGCCGAAGCAGTCTTGGAGGTCTTGGCCTTAGGGGCAACTTTGGGATTCCAGGACTGTTTGGGCTTGGAGGAGGAGTGCGAAGCAGGCAGAACCGCCTGGGACGCAGAGCGTGTCTCAGTTTGGAAGGAACTAAAGGACCGATTGCGTTTGGCTGGAAACTTCTTTTTAAAGACTGAGGGTAGAAGAGTACTTTTACCTCCAGTAGCCTCGCTAATCAACTCCTTTAATTCAGATCCAAATAGGGAAGTCCCTTGAAAGGGCAAAGAAAGCAAAACTTTCTTGGAAGCAGTGTCAGCAGACCAAATTTTCAACCAAACGGAGCGTCTAGCCACCACCAAAGAAGTGGAGGCCCTCGCCATCATGCGAACGGCGTCAAAAGCAGCGTCAGAAACATAATTCTGAGCTTCAGAAATGTTAGCATGGAGTTGTAACTGCTCTGACACTGGCGCATCTTGGCGAACCGCCACAGTAAGCTGTTCAGTCCAGACCGCAATGGCCCGGTTAACCCACGCCACAGCAAAGGCTGAACGCATGGCAGTACCAATAGAGGCAAAAATAGACTTAAGGCAAGTTTCTAACTTTTTGTCTGTCCAATCCTGTAAAGCAGAAACATCAGATACAGCCAAAGCAGTAGATTTAGACAATCTAGAAACTGGAGCATCCACCTTAGGAGGATGAACCCATTTAGCCAGTTCAGTCTCAGGAAAAGGATAAAGTTTGGCAAACTTTTTTGAGACTGAAGACGACTTACCAGGATTTTTCCACGCATCAGAGACTAAGCGTTCAAGAGTAGGATTAGTAGGAAAACATGTAACAGCCTTAGAAGGTTTCTGAAACACGTCCGTTGGGTCAAGAGAAGATTCCTGACGCAAGGGAAGATTGAGGGTGGTCAAAACAGCCCTGATCAAACCCTCCGCGGAGAGTTCAGGGTCACATTCATAAGGGTCCCCAATGGATCTGGTAGACTCAATAACAGTACCATCCTCAACATCAGAATCCTGCAACAATTCTTCCTCAGAAGAATCAGACGTCAGGAGCTCCCTGTGGCTTGGGCAGGGAGGTCCTGACAGTGGAGGGGGTCTGACATACTTGAAGAGCCCCCTGAACCTGAGAGGGAAAGAGCTGAAGAGTGGATCTGAGATCCCTAGTTGCAGCCTTGAACTCTTTCACCCATGTTGGCTCAATAGTGTGACTGGAAGGCCCTGGGTTGCTGCCATGACCTTCCACACAAGTTGGGCACAGATGACCAGAAAATTCTCTAGGTAGCCCTGCGTGACAGGAGGAGCAAAACGCAATGGGAGAGACAGATACCCCAGCCTCCTTCGTCTTAGGTCTAGTCCCAGGCTCAAGTGGAGTAGACATGCTCACAGCGTCAGATATACCCCACTGATAGGAATCACCCGATTAAAGTGTGAATGATTAAATATTCACCCCAGAAACGTTTAAAACTAAACGTATCTGGCAAGTGAAGGGGTTAATCAGCAGAGGAGAGAGAGAAGGTCCGGTCCTTGCATAGTATACTCGATGAAAAGAACTCACAAAATGGCTGCCGCGACGGGAGCCAATCAGAAAGAGAGCACGAACCAAGCGCTCATGGGAAACGTCGTTTTCTTCACAGAGTACAACAAAACAGTGACCGAAGTCCCCCCAGTCCCCCAACACACTCAAACATACAACCGGATGATAGAGCAAGAGAAGAGAATTAAAATGAGCCCTCTCTGAAGTCGCTATGTGAAGCGGTTCCAGAGATACGTCCCACAGAGTGCAAGTCCATAGAGAGTAAAGGAGCAATGGCGTCTATGCGGGAAAAGCGCGCTTAAAGGCGCGGAACATTATTTCCAATAAATTTTACCCTTAAAGTAAAAGTTCCATAACACATAGCAAACAGATATGCTATAACAGTAAACATTACCCAACCAATGTAGACAATGCAAATGCCCATAAAATAGACAAACCCAGCAGAGAGAGGGTTAAATCCCACATAAACTGCTCCAAAACTCAGACATACACAAATACATAGCATTAGCAAAGTATATAAAAACACCCAATGAGCGCTGGAGTGCACAATGAGAACTCCCAAACACAATCCCAATGAAGGGACACTGGGGACAAGTGGACCTTCGGCACTCAAAGGGTGGCTCACCTTTCCTGCAGGACTTCTGTCTTCAGGTTACCAAGATCAGAAAGGAATCACCACAGAGGATAATTCCCCCAGGGAAATTACTTGAAATCAAGTTATTCCCTCTTCAGGGCAAAAGATCCACCAGAAGTACCCTGGAAGCTGTGCTATCCACTTTAAATAGGGCATTTGACAGCCTTGGTAACTCGCCTAATGGTGGTAACATAGTAACATAGTAGATAAGGCTGAAAAAAGACATGCGTCCATCAAGTCCAGCCCAATATTTCCATATTTGTAAAAATAACAAAAAATAAAACTTGAAGAGAGCTGTTCTCTGCCTGGTGTGAACACACCGAGGAACAAATCATTCTGGCTTGTTCTGACTGAGGTGCAACCTAAGAGGGAGGGGAGGCTCCGCCCCCTGCATACATGTAGATGAATGTTCCTGCCTACTTAAAGGGGTGGATCGCCTCCCAGTGTACTAGTAACCTGTATTGGATGACAGTGAAACACTGTTTTTTTTTAACTTACGTCAAGATTTACGAGTGATTGGTGGTAAAATGGCTACATAAAAATTTTTAAAACATACATAAAATGAAAGCCTGGGGTGTCTACTTTCCAAAATTATACATTTTTTTTTGGGGAAATCTTAGAGTGGAGCACTGTTACACAGCCCCAAATGAGACATGGCACCAGTGATGCAAGCTGTGAAAATTCCAAGTGTGAAACTGGAAACGAGCATGTTCCAATTTGGGCCCCGTAGCTCCCCCAAACCTTGAGAAACGTATGCATATGGGGTATTGCTGTACTCAGAAGAAGGAGCTGAACACTAAACATTTTACATTTTCAACTATCCTGTGCTTGGTATCAACAGTAATATTGAAATGTAAGAGGGAAAACTTCAAAAAACAAAATATTACCACCATTTTGAAAAATATTTCTGGAAAAACAGCTGCATAAAAATCTCCAAAATTCTCCTGTTTACCTTATGTTGTCTAGTTTTCAGAAACATATACCTTTGTTGGACATTTTTGGTTCTGGCGCCGCCAACTAAGCTATGATGCTCACACGCCAATTGTTGATAAATTACAAGTTGGAAATAATGGTAGCCATCTTGTAATTTTTACCTTGTAAATGTGAGGAAGGTATTGAAATACTAGGCATATGGGGTACTCATATTCAGGAGAAGCAAATGAATATATTTAGGGGTATTTTTTGTCAAACTAATTGTATGCAAATCCTGACAGGAAAATATAAGCACAATTTGTTTTTTTTTGCTCTTCTTTTCTATTTTATTCAAATTAAATGATGAGGTATTCATATAATTGTGGTATCAAAAGAAAGCCCTACTTGTGCTTAAAAAAACAGTATAATTTGTGTGGGTGTACAAAGGGAATTAAAGAGAAAATATGGTTGAACAAAAACAGTCAAAAAAGTAAAAATTGCTCCGGTCCTTAAGTCAAATCTAACTCAGATTTTCCCGGTCCTTAAGGGGTTAATATTATATATATATATATATATATATATATATATATATATATATATATATATATATATATAGAAGCCAGTGCTGGTATATACAGCACAAGATGTTGCTACAATCCCAGAACTCGTTATTGTTGCAGGTTCCCAAGCAACCAAAAAAATGTATCAAAACATATAAGGAGAACGCTATGTTATGCTGTATCAAAGTTTATTGCTAAAAATTACAATAAAAATTATACTAATAATAATAATAATAATGTACTAAAGACTAAAGTCCATGGGCATAGTATAAAAAAAACAGTGAGCTGTGGAGCAATAATAGTGCGCTCAAGAAAAAAATATAAAATTATAAGAAAAAAAAAAAAAAGATTTTCATCCTGTCAGCAGAGCTTATATACGACTGTATTGATGTATAATCCTTTTAATGTAACACTAAGGCTGTTGTCAGCCCACTTAGATTCAAATATGCTTCAAATGAAACGGAAGCATGTCTGCATGTAGTACAATGAGGAAAGACTAATTTTACAATGAGCCTCCTTTCATTATAGTGCATGCAAACATACTTCTGTTTCATTTGAAGCATGTTTGTATCTAAGTGGGCTGAGCAGGGGCTCAGTGCATGTCAGTGGATGTGTAACCCTTTGGTTGCTAGAGAGCAGGGATGTCGTTAGGGGAGAGCTAAGGTGGCTGAAGCCCCAATACAGGCTCTGACTGCGACCTGTATCTAGTGCTAACAGCTACTTTTTTCCTGGCTCCTACGGGGGTTGCATGACACCTACAATTCTATATAGAGCTGTGCAGATTTATAACGAAAATAGTTCACAATTGCTGGCTTGGCTAGCCAGCCAATTAGATATATCAAGCTGGGGTGGGCAGGCTTGTAATCTCCCTGCTCACTCTCACCCATTATGTAGCATAGTTGTATGAGGCAGCATGCAATGGGAAGGGAAGACATAGGAGCTCCGCGTTCACACCCAGACATGTATGTGGTGCAGTACTCTTAACTGCAGGGTTCGGGTCTGGGGTGGACACAGGCAATATTAGTATAACTACAGATGTGCATGGTGTCCCAGCAGCAAAGGCATCTTCTTGTGGGCGCTGCATCATAGCAAGTAGGGTGTGGCCTTACTTCATAAAAGTTCTGCGAAGTTTGCTTCTCTGGTCCTCCTATGTCACATCTCACTACTGTCTACCGGATTTAGTTCTGGTAGTGATGAGCAGTAGCTCAGAGCAGACATAGAAGGAATGGAGAGCAGACTTGGAAGATGCATCAGTGATGTGGAATAAATGAAATGAAGAATGAGGTAGAAGTGATTATTTTAATCACAATGCCTCTTCAATTCCCCATAGGCATAACCTTATCATACCCCTCATTGTTCCTTTCCCATTATTTTGCCTCCTTATCCATGGCTCTTTCCTCACCGCCCATGCCTGTTTCCTCACCTCCCTTTCCTCTTTCCCCACCATTTTGTGGGAGGCTGCAAGGTCTGACATGCCATGTAGGTAACTATTTTTAAGCTGTCTTTTCATGTGTTTACTAGCTTGCAAGCACTGTGTCAGAGGCATAATTGGACTGCAAGCTCTGGTGTATCATGGGGGGGGGGGTCACATGAATGCAAACTCTGACTTGTTAGGTGGGTCACTAAACTGCAATATCTGCTGTGTCAAACAGATGTTGGAAGAGTGCCCACCACAAAACCAACATATCAAACTGTCCCTGAAAGTAAAGTTATTCAGACCAAACAACACGTTACAATTTCATAAGAAAAACTTTGTGGGGAATTCTTTTTAGGCTTCTACCCACTTTGGATTTGGCCTGGATTTAGCTGCCACTAAGATCTATAGTTCTCTTTCCTGAACACGCTCCATGTTTTCCACAGTATATAATAGAATCATCCTGCAACTGTTATGTGTAGCAGGAGAGGACAGAGGTTATGAAATAGTCACAGAGTGGGCCAACTTTATGTGTATGTACACTAGCGGCCAAAAGTTTTGAGACACCTCAATTTTTGCTACTTTTAGTTATTGCCATATAACTTGACAAAAACATTAGAAAAACATGTCAACATTGGGTATTTCTAAAACCAAAACAGATATTATAATCTATTTAGCAGGGTTTTTTTTGCGTTTGTAGATGTGTAAAATATTTTTAGTGCCAAAGTTAAAAAATGTGCATTTTTTACATTTGTTTCATCATATTTTATGAATTGTTTTACAGGAAATTTGATAAAAATAATCTTTAGAAATCTTTAGAAAGCCCATCTTATGGCAAGAAAAACAGTATATAATATATGTGGGTACATTAAATGAGTAAGAGGAAAATTACATTTAAACAAAAACAGCCATGGTCCAGAAGTGTTAAACAAGCCATGGTACAGAAGGACAATGGCTGTTAGACACCATTTTTTCATCAAATTTCCTGTAAAAGAGGATTTTAGTCTTACCTGTTAAATCCTTTTCTCTTAGTCCGTATAGGTTACTGGTAACTTTGGGGTAGGTGACCACCCCTTTAACTAGGCAGGAACAATTCTTAAAGAGAATGCTGGGTGGAGCCTACCTCCTCTCCTTAGCTGCATCTAGCAACTTCCTCTCCAAAAAGATTTGAGACACTAACTAGTAACTAGGTAGTAAGAAGGGAAAAGAAGACTCCTGTGAGCATGAACCCAAAAGAACTCACGTTCGGTCACAGGAGAGCCAAGCATGGTCCCTTGACAGGGTGGGAGACCAGTAACCTATATGGACTAAGAGAAAAGGATTTACCAGGTAAGACTAAAATCTTCTTTTCTCTGTCGTCCAATACAGGTTACTGGTAACTCTGGGATGTCCAACCATTGAGTTTCCCAGAGGCGGGAAGAAGGCAAGGACCAGGCGCAAGGCCCTTAAAGTCACCAGGACCTCTATGAACCAACCGGTCAGAGATCCCAACAAAACTGAAGTGTCAACGGACACCAAACAGGGGAAAAAACACCCCAGGAACTGTAACACAGCACACTGAACTAGAGCCAACAGGGCTCAACAGTAAGGAAGCACTAAGAACCTGAGAAGAAGAAGATCCTAGACAGGCAAGACTGCCTCTAGGATCTTCCTCCCAAAGCTGGCATCAGCCGAAGCCAGCACACCGACACAGTAGTGCTTCGAAAAGGTGTGCACAGAGGACCAAGTGGCCACCCTGCACAGCTGATCAGCAGACGCTTGATTCTTGCCACAGGAGAGCCAAGCATGGTCTCTTGACAGGGTGGGAGACCAGTAACCTGTATGGACTAAGAGAAAAGGATTTAACAGGTAAGACTAAAATCCTCTTTTCACTGTTGTCCAATATAGGTTACTGGTAACTTTGGGATGTCCAACCATTGAGTTTCCCAGAAGTGGGAATTAAGGCAAGGACCAGGCGCAGGGCCCCCAAGATCACCAGAGCATATATGAACCATCAGATCACAGACAGCCCAACAAGAACGGACACAAGCGGACATAAAACTGACACAAAACTGAGGTATAAACACCCCAGGAACCGTAGCACAGCACACAGAACTAGAGCCAACAGGGCTCAAATGTGAAGGAGTACTGAAGAGACAAAAGGAGAACCTAGACAGGCAATACCGCCTCTAGGATCTTCCTTCCAAAGCTGGCATCAGTCAATGCCTGCACAGCAATGCGGCAGTGCTTAGAAAAGGTGTGCACAGACGATCAGGTGGCGGCCACGAACTGATCAGCAGAGGCTTGATTCTGGTAAGCCCAAGATGCTCCAATGGATCTAGAGGAATGAGCCGAAACTCTAAATGGAACAGGCTTCTTCCGCAGTTTGTAAGCCTTACGAATAGTAGACGTAATTCAAGATGCTATGGTCACCTTGGATGCCGGTCTCCCTGCCCTGGGACCCTCAGGAATGATGAGCAGGGCTTCATACTGGTGAATACACTCAGTGATGAGCACATAGAACCTGAGACATTGCACAACATCTAGCAAGTGAAAATCCCTCTCGTTGTCTGATGTAGGGTCAGGACAGAAAGATTCCCTGATTAATGTGGAATTCAGAGACCACCTTCGGGAGAAACTCCTGAGAAGTGTGAAGAACTGCCTTGTCTTTGTGAAACACTAAAAAGGGGTGGTTTACAAGACAGGGCATGCAACTCCATGACATGGCGAACAGACACAGTTTCCAGGAGAAAGGCCATTTTCCAAGTCAGCATACGCATAGGAATAGTAGCCATTGAGTCAAATGGAGGGCTCTAAAGGAAGCCCAAAATCAGGTTAAGATCCCACTGAGGAGCAGGATTCTTAAAAGCAGGGAGAGAAAGAGCAACGCCCTGAAAGAGAACCTAGACATCCGGAAGGATAGCGATGCTTCTCTGAAAGAAGACAGAGTGCAGAAGTCTGAATCTTAAGGGAACTCAAGCTAAGGCCCTTATCCAGTCCATCCTGCAGGAAGGACAGGACCGTAGGAAGATCAAATTCCTGGGAAAGATCCTTATCGGCGCACTAGGAAAGGAAGGAAGGAAGATTATACTCTGTGGTACGTCTTAGAGGAAACATGCTTGTGGGCAATAAGCATAGTGGTCCCCACCCCTGAAGAAAAACCCTTCTTCAGTATTGAGGATTCAATTTCCATGCCGTCAAACCCAGATGGTCCACATCCTCCTTCCACAGGTACCCCTGTAGAAGATGATGTGGACGGCGGGGAAACAAGAAGGGCACCGCCACAGAGAGATCCAGAAAGCTCTGTAAACCAAGTCTGAGGAGGACAGTATGGAGCAATAAGAATGACTAGAGAATGCTCCAGATGCAGTTTCCACAACACCCTGTATAAAAATAGGAATGGGAGGAAAGATGTACGCCAGAGGGAAGTGCCATGGGAATGATATGGCATCCACTGCCAGAGATACTGGGTCCCTCCAGAACGGAACATTCAGAGTGTGCCTTGTTGCCATCAGATCGATCCAAGGAAGTCCCCACTTCTGATCAATGATGCTGAACACTTCTTACATAGTAACATAGTAACATAGTAAATTAGGTTGAAAAAAGACAAGTCCATCAAGTTCAACCTTCGCTTCATACATCAGTAACTAAGAATTTTATAGCTTTCCTGCTACCAATTAAATTAGTCTTTATCAGACCTTCCTGATCAGCCTACTGATAAACAGTATAACTCTGTATGTTCCCTTTTGAAAGAAATGTATCTAATCTTCTCTTAAATGTGTCCATTGTATCTGCCATAACTACCTCACTGGGCAATGAATTCCACAATTTGACAGACCTGACCGTAAAAAAATCCTTCCTCTGCTGAAGTTTAAACCTCCTTTCCTCTAATCTCTAGGGGTGTCCCCTGGTCACCTGAGCAGGCCTTGGAATAAATAGCTCACCGCAGAGATCCTTGTATTGACCTCTCATATACTTGTACAATGTGATAAGGTCTCCTCTTAGTCGTCTTTTCTCTAGAGTAAATAAACCAAGTTTGTTTAGTCGTTCCTCATATGTCAAGTCCTCCATTCCCTTAATTAATTTTGTTGCTCTCCGCTGTACCCTCTCTAGTTCTAGTATATCCTTTTTCAGAACCAGTGCCCAAAATTGCACTGCATACTCAAGGTGAGGTCTTACCAATGATTTGCATAATGGCAAAATAATGTTATCCACTCTTGCTTCAATACCTCTTTTTATGCAAGACAGGACTTTGTTTGCCTTTGCTACTGCTGTTTGACACTGGTCACTGTTTCCAAGTTTGTAGTTGACAAGGATACCCAGGTCTTTTTCTAGCAACGAGTCACCTAAAATTATTCCATTAAGTTTATAAGTAGCCTTGGGATTGTTTCCTCCCAAATGCATGACTTTACACTTCCCCACATTAAACTTCATATTCCACATGTTTGCCCAATCTGACATTGTATGTAAGTCCCTCTGTAGAGAGAAAATATCCTGTTCTGAATTAATGACTTTGCATAATTTAGTATCATCTGCAAATATTGATATTTTGCTTTCTATATCTATTTCCAGGTCATTTATAAACATGTTAAAAAGCAGCGGACCCAATACTGAACCCTGAGGTACTCCACTCTCCACTTTAACTATACTGGAGAATTTTCCATTTACAACCACACACTGTTCCCTATCCTTAAACCAGTTTTGTATCCAATTGCAAAGGTTATCTCCTAGCCCCAATTTCCTTATTTTATACACCAGCCTTCTGTGTGGTACTGTATCAAATGCCTTTGCAAAGTCTAGATATACTACATCTACTGCCTTGCCATTGTCAAGGTTGCTGCTTACCTCCTCATAGAAGCTGAAAAGATTAGTTTGGCATGACCTATTCTTCATAAAACCATGTTGATTTGTGCTAATGATTTTATTTTTTGTGTTGTAATCCTGAATATAGTCCCTTATTATGCCTTCTAATAGTTTTCCCACTACAGAGGTCAAACTCACTGGTCTATAATTCCCAGGTTCTGTTTTAGTTCCCTTCTTAAATAGAGGCACTATGTTAGCTCTTCGCCAATCCTGTGGCACTGAGCCTGTGGTAATAGAATCTTTAAAGAGTAAATATAGGGGTTTTGCTAACACTGCACTGAGTTCCTGAAGAACCCTTGGATGTATACCATCAGGACCCGGTGCTTTGTCGGTCTTAATTTTGTTCAGTCTTCCCATGACATCTCCTTGAGTTAACCCAATATCTATTAATTGTATTGTTTTATTTGTTACTTGCGGAGGCTCTTCTACCATTCCTTGCTCCCTTGTATATACTGATGCAAAGAAAGTGTTTAAAACATCAGCCTTTTCCTTATCCTCACTAACCAACTCACCCATCTCATTTTTGAATGGTCCAATGCACTCCCTCTTAAGTTTTTTGCTATTTATATATTTAAAAAACTTTTTTGGATTAGTCTTGCTTTCCCTTGCAATTCGAGTTTCATTATCTATTTTTGCTACTCTAATTGCCTTTTTGCAATCTTTGTTGCTCTCCCTGTATTTTAAGAAAGATTGTTCAGTTCCTTCTGACTTAAATAATTTGAATGCTTTTTTTTTCCTTGCCATTTCCTTCTTTACATGTGCAGTTAACCACATTGGCTGTGACTTACTTCTTTTGCACTTGTTCCCCATTGGTATATACAGTTGGGTACATTTCTGCAACCTAAATTTGAATTCTGACCATTTTTCCTCAGTATTTTTGCCTTTAAATAAAATATCCCAGTCTATGTGTTGCATTGAGGCCCTTAACAATTTGAAGTTCGCTTTTTTAAAATTAAGAGTTTTGGAGTCTTGATTCAGTTCCCACTCTCCGCTGTCAATGGTGTGTCAACTTAGGAAGTCTACACCCGGAATATGAACTGTGGACATGGCAGGAACAGGTTCTTCTGCCCAGGATAAAATAGCTTTGACCTCCAACCAAGCTGCGAGACTTCTTGTATCGCATTGATTGTTGATGTAAGCCACAGCCATGGCATTGTCAGACTGGACTCTGACTGGGCATCCCTCCAGGTGGCACGTCCAGTGGCGGACAGCATGAAATATCGCCCGAAACTCCAACACATCCATGGGAAGGAGAGATTTCTCTGGAGACCACCGACCCTGGACATTGCTGTGACCCAGGACCGCTCCCCAGCCGGAAAGGCTGGCATCCATAGTCACAGTAGTCCAGAAAGATATTAGGAAGGGACTGCCCTGCAGCAGATTGGAGAGGTTGAGCCACCACGACAGACTCCGCTCCATGTGAAGGGGAAGAGACACAAAGATCTGCAAAAGATACTGCTGACCCCTGCACACATGGATCACAAACCTCTGAAGTTTCCCGGTGTGAGCCATGGTAAATGGAACCGCTTCTATGGTGGAAATGAACTTCCCCACCAGGGAGGTCAGCTTCTTGTCCAGAACTGGATCGTGAGCCAGAACAGCAGACACCTTGTAGACAATCTGGTGAGCCATCTCGTCCATGAGCTCTGAGATGGTACCGACTTGTCCATGTTGAGGATCCATCCGTGAAGGGTCAGTGCATAAATGAGGTCCTGGACCTGCTGATGAAGGAGTTCCAGAGAGGGGGCCTTAAGAAGCAAGTCGTCCATGTATGGAGTGACTCTGATGCCGGACAGTCACTATTGCACCCAGGATGAGATTGAAGACCTGGACAGCTGTGGTCAGACCAAAGGGAAGAGCAGAAAACTGAAGATGCCCTTGGTCGTAGGCAAACCTGAGGTACTGCCGGCTCTCTGGAGGAATGGTGATCACCGTCCTCATGGACTCCTGTTGCTAGTGAGTCTTCACCACAAAGGAACTGAGGTCCTTGAGGTCCAACACTGGATGACAGCCACCGTCTTTCTTGGAGACCACAAACAGGTTGGAGTAAAAACCCAAACCTATTTCGGGTACAGTCCAAAAGGGTTCTGGATGGCGCCGTGGAACAGACGGCGCTTCTCAGCTCCTTGAGGAATGTGAGAAGGAAAGAACCTGAACAGGGGAAGAGATGAGAAAGGGATCCAGTACCCCTCTGATACAGCCTGCAAAACCCACGGATCCACCATGGTGGATGTCCAGACACTGAGGAAGTGGCTCAAATGACCACCCACTGGGTCGTGGGGATCGGGGTTAGTCGAGTCATGTGAAGGTTTGTGGGCTTGGTAGAGGACTGCTTGGCCCTCCATTGTTGTTTGTGCTTGGAGGAGGAGCACGGAGCCAGGGGACCGTCTGGTTTGCCAAGTAGCCCTCGGCCTGAAAGGGACGAAAAAGCAGATTCCGCTTCGCTGGAGGCTTCTTACTAGGCACTAAGGGCAGCAGGGTACTCTTACACCCTGTGGCCTCACTAATGAGTTCTTTAAGCTCTGGCCCATACAGAAAGGTACCCTGAAAGGGCAACGAAAGCAAGGCTTTGTTAGAGGTAGTGTCAGCAGACCAGATCTTGAGCCAAAGAGCTCGTCTGGCTACCACAGACATGGTAGAAACTCTAGCCACCAAGCGGAGGCATGAAAGATAGCAGCAGAAACATAATGCTGAAGTAGGAGCTCCCTGGCAGACAGCCACAGTCAGCTGTTCAGTCCAAACTGCAATGGCCCTGTTCACCCAAGCAGAGGCAAACGCCGGGTGCAAAAAAGTACCAGCCGTAGCAAAGATGGACTTCAGGGATGACACAAAGATGGACTTCGGTGAGGACACTGAGCTAGTGCCATTTCAGAAAAGGGGTACAACTTAGCAAACTTCTTAGATACAGAAGGCTTCTTGTCAGGAGCTTTCCACTCATCAGACACAAGACTGTCAAGAGTGGGGTTGGGTGGAAAACAGGTAGACTGCTTCTTAGGCTCCTGAAATACAACAGAGGTGTCCGTGGGAGCCTCTGGAACCAAGGGGATGGTTAGAGTGTTTAACACTGCCCTGATCAGGCCCTCAGCTGAGGGATCATAAGCTTCAAAGGGGTCCCCAAAGAAATGGGAAGAGACCACCACAGGACATTCCCCCTCATCAGAATCCACCAACAGTTCCTCTTCAGAGGAATCTGATACATTAGGTACTCCCTGCGGTTTTGGCAGGAAAGACCTGATAGGAGTAGGGGGCTGCCAGGACTGGAAGACCACCTGCAATTGGGATGGAAGGAGTTGTAAGGTAGACCTTAGGTCTCTAGTAGTGGCCTTAAACTCTTGCATCCACACATGGCTGGAGGTCCCTGGGGGAGACGCAGGGGCAGCAGCACATTGCTGGGCATAAATGACCTGAGCATTCTCTAGGCAACTCTGATTGACATGAGGAGGAGTGCACAATGGGGGACACAGACACTCCAGTATCCTTAGTCTTAGGTCTAGCCCTGCGTTCCAACGGAGTTGACATCCTCACAGTGTCAAAACGTCCCAAGTATAAGGAAACAGCTGAATACAGTGTTTAAGATTAAAATTTCACCCCAGAAATCGCTAATTTGCACTTATCTGTCAGGCGAAGGGTTAATCTGCTGAGGGGAGAAGGAGAGTCCTCGCGAAGGGAAAGAAGAAAATGGCTACCTCGACGTGAGCCAATTAGAAAAGTGCTTGCAAAGCAATCGCTCATGGGAAATGTAGTTTTCTCTAAAAAAAAAAAAAAGTACTCCAACAGTGCCCGAAGCCCCCCGAGCCCCCCAACACACACAGAACGTTGACCGGATGATAAACTAAAGAAACAAAATGAACCATCTCTGAAGTCGCTACTTTGAGCAGCTGCAGAGATATGTCCCAAACTGTAAAGTCCCATAGAGGTGAACGGAGCATGGCGTTTATGCAGTAAAGCGTGCTTTTAGATTTCTAAATTTTTACAATGAAGTAAGAAAGTTGCAAAAAAAAAAAAAAAAAAAATCACAAACATTCCAAAAGGCTATACCTTGAAAGGAAAAGTGCTAAAAAAAAACCCCCCTCAAAGATGCCAAATCAGCAGACAACGGGTTAATTTGCCACAGATACTCTGCTTCAAACCCCCAACAGACATACCCAGTAAATGCAGGAGTATGTAATAGAAACTCCAAAGGAGACCCCTGTGTGGAATGGAAACGTGGGACAAATGGACCTCAGCACTCAAAGGGTTGCTCGCCTTTTCAGCAGGTCCTCTGTCTTCAGATTACCATTTATAAAGAAGCCTCAGTGGGCAACTCCTAGTGGAAGAACTTGCTATGCAAGATTTTCCCCCCAGGGCTGAGAGGTCCACCATAGCACCTGGGAACTAAGCCATCCACTAGGGAATGTTAGTAATGGTAATCTGCCTAATGGCAGTATTCCATATCTAACAGAAAAGATAAGCTAAAACTATAGCAGAACTGTTCTCTTGCCTTCTATCTTCATCAAGGAACAAATCTTTCTGGAGCAGAAGTGGGTAGATGCAGCTAAGGAGAGGAGGTAGGCTCCACCCAGCATTCTCTTCAAGAATTGTTCCTGCCTACTTAAAGGGGTGGTCGCCTACCCCAAAAGTTACCAGTAACCTATACTGGACGACAGAGAAAACAATTTATAAAATATGATGAAAAAATGTAACAAATGTACTTTTTTTTTTTTTTTTTTTTTTTTAACTTTGACACTAAAAATCTTTTACACATCTACAAACGCTACAAAACACCCCTGCTAAATAGGATTATAACATTTGTCTTGATTTTAGAAACACCCAATATTGACATGTTCTTTTAATGTTTTTGTCAAGTTTGAGATAGGGGTTAGAGAAATTTTTGAAGTGGGAGGTAGTGAGACTTTAATAATTAAATTGGAAGCAGACTGTATGGTGGTGGGTCAGGGGGACTGGGAGAGAAAATTGGAAGATATATTGTTTTATAGGCACTAAAGGGAGATTACTTGCTGCTGGGTATGCTGTCCGGTGTCCCTGGGCCATCTAGGCACAACCTGGGTCACAGAATTTGAAGTAGGAGGTATTTAGAGGTGAATAATTGATATGGAAACAGATTTTGTGGGGATGGGCCAGGGTGACCAGAGGGAAAATGAGAATATAGGTTGTTATATATGTACTAATGTAATATTTTGAGTGGCTTGTCGTAAGTTATGTTTATTCATATAAGGAGGTATTCTCAGTCTTTATGATAGGGAGAAGGGGGAAAGATAGGTGAAGAGATATAGTTAATATAGGTTATTTTAAGGGTTTCTATAGGATATAATTTGTTAATTGGGATTGGATTAATATAACACAATGGTGTTTATTTGCTATTCAATGGTATTCACATTTATTTAAGTTAAAGTAAAAATATATTTCTATGAAGAGGTACCAGTAGGTAATAGTAGATAGTAAACTTAATGGATATATATGTATGGATTACTAATGATTTATTTTTGACATATAAGATTGGTTAGGTGGAGGTATTGGTAATAGAAGTTCGCTCTGATCTCTCTTTTTCATCTCTGTAGGGGTCTGTTCTATTTAAGGATAGATGGGGCAGATCGAATAGGGATGGGACAGGGAGACTGGAGGGAAATATTGGTAAGATAGGTTATTAGGTGTCATTAGATGAAGAATATTGTGAATATTTTTATTTTTGTTTCCCAGTCCCTTGTGGCCATACCTGTACAGCCTGGGTCCATTTGAGATAGGGGTAAGAGACATTTTTGAAGGGGGAGTTAGCTAGAATTTAATAAATTAAATGAAACAGACTGGTGGTGGGCCGTGGGGAATATTGGAAGGCACTAAAGGGAGACCATTTGTTGTTTGGTATATCTTCCATTGTCTACTGGTCATCTATGCACAATCTGGCTCTATTTAAGACAGGGTTTAAGAGGATTTGAAGTAGGAGTTCGTTAGAGGTGAATAATTAATTTGGAAACAGATGGTGCGTGGATGAGCCAGGGAGACCGTAGTGAAATTGGGAAAATAGGTGTTTTAGATGCATTAATGTAATACCTTCTGTGTTTGGTATGAATGTTGTAGTATGTCACATTTGTTTACACAAGGAGGTATTTTTCTTCTTGATAACGGGAAGAAGGGGGAAAGATGGATGTAGAGATATATTAGATATAGGTTATGGTAATGTGCACTTATAGGATCTATTGGTCAATTTGGGATGGATTCGTTTTAAACAAAGGGTGAACTCTTGGTATTTAATTGTATTTACGCTTACTAAAAGCTAAAGTAAAAAGAATATATTTTTTTGACAAGGCACTAAAGGGTAATAGCAGATAGTAAAGGTAACAGACACATCTTTATGGTCTGCTAAGATCCATTTTTGATATATAAGATTTGTTTGGTGGGAATATTGGTAATAGTGGATTGCTGCGGTCTCTTCTGTCTGTTTCTGAAGTATTTGTTCAATTCAACGTTGGATGGGGTGGATTGTATAGACCTGAGACGGGAGACCGGAGGGACTATTGGGAAGATAGGTTTCTAGGTAATATCGGAGGCGGATGAATACTATGAATAATTAGGGTTTTTTTTTTCTCTCTCTCCCCCATCCTTCCACCTTTGGAATGTTTTTTTTTATTTTTGTTTGTGCCACAATTTGCCTCTATGTTCCCACGAGTTGCATGGGTTGAAACTTAACTGTTAGGGAAAGGGTAAGATGGAGGGTTTTGAGTCCTGATGGAGGGATCAGATGGGACGCGAAGTGGAATGGGATGTAGGTCCAATGGATAGTAATAAGACCTTTTTAGACAGGGAAATTATGAGGTTGTGTATGTTGGGATTTATGGTCAGAGGGCAATGGAGGAACAGATCTCTGTATAGTATAAGATCAGAGTGGTTTCACTAAACGCTTGGGGGATCAATTCTGCTTCTAAGAAAGCAATGATTTTTAATTTTTTATGTAAAACAAAGGTTGATATCTGTGCTCATCAGGAAACACATTGGATCAAGTTAAATACTGAATGTTTGAAGTCAAAGAAGTTTCCGAAAGTAATTAGTTCCTCATTGGAAGCAAAGAAAAAAAAAAAGAGGGGTGGCTTTTTTGTTCTCTGGAGAAATAGCTCTAGAGGTTTTGTTCCAGGAGCTGGATGTTGAGGGGTGGTTCATCATATTAGTGTGTAAGATTAATAATGAAATGTTTACTCTCGTAAATATATATGCCCCTAACAAGCTCCCAATAGCATTTGTAAATAAAGTGCTTAAGAAAATGGAAGGAGTGAAACAGGGGAGAGTTCTTATAATGGGGGCTTTTAATTGGGCACCGGACCCAGGAGTAGATCGGAGATCTGTAAGAGAGATTAAAATAAATAGAAAAGAGGTTAATCAGTTCCAGCAACTTCTTAGGAGTTATGAAGTTAGTGATATATGGCGGGTGTTTCATCCATCAGAGATTGACTATACATGTTATTTGTAACAGTTTAATTTGTATTCTAGAATTAACCTAATTTATGTTATATATTTCAATGTTGCACACTGTTAAAAAAAATTTAAATAGGATCTATCACATGGCCAGATCACTCACCTTTGATAATTGAGTATGAGGAAGTACATGATAAAATAAATAGAGATTGGAGATTAGATGTTCAGTTACTATATAAAACTGAGAATTTGGAAAATATTAAAAAGGTAACTAACATATTTTGATGAGAATGGGAAAGGTGAGGTGTCAGTGGTAGGGGTATGGTGCGCATATAAGTGCGTTGTTCGTGGACACCTGATAAAAATAGCTGCTAATGAAAGGAAGAAAGCTTCAGCCGTACTATCTAAATTATATGTAGAGCTTGCTAATATGAGAACACGTAACAAGGTTAGTCCTGCAGGGGACACAGCAGAGATAATAGAGGAGATAGAGGGACAAATTAACCAACAATTAATGAATAATGTAGCATGGGCATTGGACCGATTCAAGGTACAATGTTATAATAGGGGCAATAGAGCGGACTCGCTAATGACTAATAGGTTGAAAAACGAAAAGAGGGAAAGGATTATAACGAAGATTAGAGATGGAAATAAATTTGTGTTGAACCCAGATAAGATCAGAAAGGTTTTTGCAAAATATTATCAGAATTTATATAATCTACCAAAAGGAGGAACAGATAGCAGATTAAGAGTGTATTTTGCAGGTATGAACTTCCCTAGAATTAGAGGGGATCAGTTAGAAAAAGTTGAATAAACCAATATCAGAGCAAGAGGGTTTGAAGGCAATAGATAGATTAAAGACTAAAACGGTTCCAGGACCAAATAGGTTTTCTAATTTATATTATAAACGGTTTAGATATGAGTTAAAAACTGAAATGGCTTCATTATTTAATGCCTTGGCAGATATGGGTAAATGTCCTAATGAATTGCTTAGGGCTCATGTGGTTCCTATACTGAAAATAGATAGAGATTCAGAATTAGTTAAGAATTATAGGCCTATTTCTTCAATCTTAGCAGAGTGGTTCAAAGAAGTAATTGTAGAGTTATTCCGGGAAGGTCTTCTGTGAACCATCTAAGAAGAATTATAGATCTAATAGAAGTTGTGGAAGAATCTGGAACCCCACTCGTACTCCTGTCACTGTACACCAAAAAAGTTTGACAGAGGTTTCATGTTTGGTCTATTGCAACAATATGGTGTTGGGGGCCATTTCTTAAATTCTGTACAGGCCTTGTATGATACACCAAAGGCTAAAGTATTGGGTAGAGGTTTTTCTTCTAATTGGTTCATGGTAGGAAACGGGACCTGACAGGGTTGCTCTTTGTCTCCATTGTTGTATACTTTAGTTTTGGAACCACTGGCGATAGCTATTAGAGAGGACAGGAATATAAGAGGATTTGGTATGCATGGGGGACAGGTAAAACTAAATCTCTATGCAGGTGATATCCTTCTCACGTTAAAAACACCGGAAAAATCTGTACAAGCACTGTTCAAGGTGCTGGATGAATATTTTTAAGTTACAGGATATAAGATTAATATTGAAAAGTCGACGTTCTTGGCTATGAATTTGGACGCATTGTTAATGTATTGCTAAACAAATGATTTGGGGTTAGTTAATAGAAAGGATCACCTAAAATATTTGGAAAATAATATTACTCCATCTGTAGAGAATTTGGTGGAAGCTAATGTTCTACCTTTGTTGAGGTCAACACATAAATCTTTAAAGACATGGGAGAGGTTAAGTTTTTCATGTTCAGGCCGGATCAATGTTTTGAATTATTATGTTTTACCAAAATGGCTAAGTTTGTTACATACAGCTTTCCAGTCTATTATATGGGAAGGGAAGAGATCTAGAGTTAACATGAGATTGTTAGCAAAGAAAAGAAAGGATGGAGGGTTAGGGGTAATGGAAATTCAAAGATGTTATAATGTAAGTGGGATGTTTCATGTCTTAATGACTCATAGCCCAATAGCAGATCAAGAAATTTGATATAAAATAGAGAAAGAACAGATTGGGATGGATAGTTTGGTTTCTGGATTTTGGCTAAATGAATTTTAAAAAAAAGGAGGCTGAAGGAAAGAAAATTCCAAGAGTGTTGAAACAGTTAAATAAAACTTGGGTTATAATGTTAAGGCGCTTAGATATGAGTAACAAAATTATTCCTGCCCTCCAGTTGAGTGTAGTGAGTGACCATGTGGATAATATGAATATTCAATCCTGGCAGAGAGCTGGGATAATTAAAATAGATAAGATGTATGAAGGTAAAGAAATGAAATCCTTTCCCCAACTTAAATATGAGTATCAGTTGAAGGAGCAAGATGTTTTTACATATCTAAGAATTAAGGGATTTGTGGACTCTTATTTGGAGTTAAGGGGGAGATAAGTGATAAGGAGGCTTAATGAATTATGTTAGAGCATTGTTTTAATTTACTTTCCAAATGCTCAAAATTTTTATATTATTTAAAACAGCATGACCTCCCCTTCGTTTTAGGAAAATGGGAGGAAGACTGAGGAGAAGGATAAGGTTAAAGTCTCTAGTTAAAGGGCTAGTAGTCTGCACTGTTTACATTTATTAGATGTCCAATTTAAATTAGTGAGCAGATGGTATTTGGTCACAGAACAGATTCATAGAATGTACCCGGAAGCTTCAAATACATGTTGGAGGTGTGAATTAGATAAAGGAAGTTATATGCATATATGGTGGACTTGTGGTCCTGTATTAGATTATTGGCATAGGGTGGTCCAATTGATACATAGGCTCACGGGTATTGATTTAAAGCTTGATCTGATAGTGTTATTGATGAATCTGGAATGGCCAAATATGAGTATTGATAATGAAACGATAATAATACACATCTTGGCGGCGGCAAAGATGTGTGTAGCAAGGAAGTGGAAATCTAGGTCCGTGCCAGAGATAAAAGGAAGTTATTGAGCAAACGAAATGGAAAATACAAATGGAAAATGAATATATGGGGTGAAGGGTGTATATCTGAAAGGAGGTATATGGGAAAATTGGTTGAGGAGAATTGATCCTATTGTTCTGAGCAATTCAGATGATACTGATTGAATTTGTATCAAAGGTGGTTCCTTCTTGCCCTCTAACCTAGGCAAGGGGATGGTATGGGTATATTTTAGTTACATTTTAAGATGTAAATTTGATTGTTTATGTATGGATGTTATTTGTGATGAATAAAGGAAACTAATCTAAACCTTGCCCTGTTATAACAAGGAGTAGGCAGGACTGAGTATAGTGGGCAGATGGTATAACCAATTTAAAATACAAATAATGAGTTTGGTGCACAGACAGTGTAATCAATTTACAATACAAAAATAAAAAAAGTGCCCCATGTTGTCAATAATTTATACACTGTGGTCACACCTGCCACTTTCAAAATAACTATGCTTCCGTCCCTGCTGTATGATCAGTCCGATGACAGCACCACATTACAAAGCATAAGTGTCTCCGCTGTGGTAAATAGGTTCTGAAGCTTTACATCTCTGGCTCAAGAGTAAATGATTCAGATGTACTCAGTCAGCTCCAGAAATGTTAACCTTCAGAACATAGTTACAACCATGAAGACACCTGCATGTTCCACAGTATTGCTCTGTTCCATCA
This sequence comes from Rhinophrynus dorsalis, assembly GCA_037306005.1. Lineage (NCBI taxonomy): Eukaryota > Metazoa > Chordata > Amphibia > Anura > Rhinophrynidae > Rhinophrynus > Rhinophrynus dorsalis. The sequence continues at coordinate 188,888,140 of CM074720.1, read as the reverse complement.
GTGTGTGCATGTGTGTATCTGTGTGTGTGTGTGTATATTCGACTTGTGCGACTCGGTTCATCCATATTCAGATTTCGGATGAATAAGGATAATTCAGAGCCGTTCGGACCAGGCGAAAATCTTAGAGCCGTTCTTTTTGAGAAGCCGAATCCGAACATAACTGGGCAGAAAATTTGTTCCAAGATTCAGACATCCGGATGACTATCTCAGCTCGCACTCTACTTTCCCTCCCTCTCTAGTCCAATCAGCTTCTTTGTTTCATGATGGGGTTTGGACTAATGACTTCACAGACACCCAGACAGCTCCTGCATTTCCTGTTAGTGTGTACTGCGTTGTTGGAGCTCAGCGAAAGAAGAAGTAGAGAGTGTCTAGTGTTGTGTGGTGTAGGCAGGCAGATAGGCATAGTCAGGCAGCCAGTATTAGTGCCCGTTATTGCCCTGCAAGGGAGAGTCACCTTTGTTACTGTGTAAAATATGACAATTAAAAGTAGGAGCTTGTTTGAATAATTTGCAAAGTGACAGAATCTCACAGTTGTTTAGGGACTGGGAGGTCTACTAACTTATTGCCACCACAAGGGAGAATCAACATTGCTCCAGTGTTAAATTTTAAAATTCAACTTAGGAGTTTGTTTGAATAATTTGTAGAATGACACAATTTCACAGTTGTGTAGGAACTGGGAGGTCTAGCAGCTTACTGCCACCACAAGGGAGGATCATCATTGCTCCAGTGTTAAAAATTCAACTTAGGAGTTTGAATAATTTGCAGAGTGACACAGACAATCTCACAGTTGTCATGTGGCCAGGTTGTAAAATTGTCAAATTATTACAGTACATTACCTACCTATCTGTAATGGATTTGAGTCCTAGTGAACAACCTGATGTCCCTTGTCCTGGTACCAGCTGCAGTGACCCATCAACCACCAACACCACCACAGTGATGTTGCTTTCAATCAGAGCTAGCAGCAGCAGGTGGGCAAAGAAATGTACTAGTAGGACTCAATAGCAACACTCCAAACCAAAAAATAAAATTAAGAAGGGAACTGCAGGTTGTTCTACCTCTACTAGAAGGGTAACATACACAGTAACATACACAGTCGATAAGGCTGAAATAAGACATGTGTCCATCAAGTCCAGCCCATGCCAAAACACCCCTGTTGATCCAGAGGAGGGCAAAAAAAGCCCTCTGGAGCAATTTTCAATGTAGTCCCAAGTGTGTGGGGGGGAATTATTCCTTCCTGACTCCAACTTGTAGTCAAATAGTTCCCCGGATCAATATCCTATTTGCTTTGAAGCCATCTGTCATAATTGTCAATACTGTTCTGTGCTAGATAGGCATCCATTGCTTTTTTGAATGCAGTTGCATTATCTGCAAGCACAACATCCCGAGGCAAAGAATTCCGTAGCCTTACCACCCTTACTGTAAAGAATCTCTGCCTATGTTTTAGTCAAAAGCGCCTTTCCTCAAGTCTTAATGGATGACCTCATAGGTAGAGAGGTCCAGGATCTCCTCTGAGACCACAAAGCAGCAGTCACCTGTGTCTCGTTAGCCATTTGGTGATGATCCCCCCAGAACCACTTGCACAATGACTAGTACCACTGGCAGTTTAGTAACCACCTCTGCTACAGCCACTTCTATAAACCTACTACTAGCGTGTGTAACAATACTGGTCGGACACTGCGGGCAGTATTAACATGGAATTTTTACATGAAACATCCGTGTAAGCAGCCAAAATAGAAATTGTACTCAGAGCTTAGGCCTAAGGATTCTTGTATGCTGTAACAGTAATTTGGTGTCCCCCCAGAGGGACCCAGCCCCCTGGGTTTAGATTGTAACGAGGTTAGCCTGATTTAGAGTGCCACCTTGTGCTTAGATAATTTAAATGGGATGGGATTTGGGGGGGGAAGGCTATGATGCCAGGCGCCCAGTGGTAGGGGCTGCTGCCCTTAAGTACGGCCTGCAGCCCCTCCCACAAATCCAGGCCCAGCCTCAGACTTGTACTCAGGGCTTAGGCCTAAGGATTCTTGTATGCTGTAACAGTAATTTGGTGTCCCCCCCAAAGAGACCCAGCTCCCTGGGGTTAGATCGTAATGAGGTTAGCCTGAATTAGAGGCCAAAAAGAAATAACCAAAGAATCAATTAAGTGAATAATTTGCTTTATTTGTCATAACATCAAACTAATAAGTTAAGCTCCTTTGAGCTTCACGCATTTCAGATACTGGGTCAAATATTTATGAAGCAAAGCAGTTAGACCTCCATCAACCTAACCTTTGTATAATGTGTGCTGGAACATTGTTTTTGGAGGCTGCAGATGCCGCCCCCAAACGAAATGAATGACCTGAGAAGGAATATGGATTTATACCTAAGCGAGATAGAAGTTTCCTGACATATTTAGTGAAAACGGACGTTGAAAGTGGTTTGTCATGAATGGGTAGAAGAGGGCTGTTATGCAAATGATTATCTGCTAAACAGTCCAGCTTCTTTAAGCAACTTACTGGGCACCATAAATCTCCTGTTGGGTAAAACGAAATTGTAGCACCCTTACCCATCTGGTCTGTTTTAGATTTGAGTAAAGTTAGTTTGAAATGGTTATTATGGAACGTAAGCTGGTTTGCTTTGATGAAAGATTTGTTTGTGGATTTGACAACAAATTCTCTGCTGCAATGACTGTGCTAATTTGAATTCCGAATGTGTTACTAGACAATATATCTAGCACCTGGCGTACCAGTTTACCTGTGACTGGTAATCTTAGACGGGAAGGCTGGTGGTGTAGTTTACACATACCTTTGACGAATATGGTAATTATTGAATAAGGATGGTAAATTTGGTTTGAGTATGGCCAGGTGATGCTGAATACCGGCTAGATATGTTTTAATTGTATTAGGTGAAAGGAGGAGGGTTGTGTGACAATAAGCTGCGAAGGCCAGAATGGAGACTGGTGAATACATTGATTGCTGGGTTCGGATAATTAATTTCATGCTGTGGAATATGATTTTGTCGTGTTTGTAGCCAATGCGGCCCCCATAATGAAGCCTGCTTCCTTGATTAAGTGATTTATGGCATGATTAGTTCCTTGAAATTCAGGATTTTTGCTGAAAGTGGATTTGCATCTGTCCTTAACCTGAAAAAGTCCTGAAATTTAAAGCGAGACAAAAAGTGTCAGCTGCTTGGTTTTCGTTACCTGGAATATGGGTGCTACGGAGGAAGAACTTATGATATAATGAAAGCCATGTTAACTTTCACATGAACAACATAACTGAATGATTGTTAGATCTGCCCTTATTTATTATGTGTACTGTAATTAAATTGTCTGTACGAAACAATACCGAGGTACCTGACTACTCACTTCCCCATACTGCTGCCGCTGTCACTATTGGATAGATTTTGAAGAGTGGGGACATCTCTAGGAAATCCGGGATAGACGAAACGTCTGCAGGCCACCAATCGGCCCAGATTGCCGAAAAACCATGAGCTGGACCTGCGTCTGAGAAAATGATTGGTGAGGCAACTGATATTGGGGGGGGGGGGGGGGGAATAGAGCATGGCCATACCAGTGGACTAAGAAATTATTCCACATTTTAAGGTCTGCTACCATGGAGTCGTCTAATTTACAAGTTTTAGAGGTATTCTCCCCCGAAATAAAAGACCTTCCTTGTGGGATTATGCGCAGTGCGTAGCTCAGATGGCCAAGTTTTAGGAATTGATGTGCCAATTTCTGAATTCTAGCTACTTTGCTAGATGGTAGGCTGGCTTCAAGGACCACGGTGTCTAGCTTGATACCCAGGAACTCAATGGATTTGGTAGGCCCCACCATCCTATTTAGTGATAGAAGAATGTTCATTTTCTTGAATAACTGGTTTAGATAATCTAGGCTGCGTGGTGGTTCTATCAAAAGAAAATCGTCCAGGTAATGGATTATAGATGGGCAATGGCCTTTGTTTAGGAGAATCCAGCACATGACTTCCACGAAAGAGTCAAAAATCTTTGGGCTGCTCTTAGACCCAAATGTTAACCTAGATGCAAAACAGAACTGCCCTTCCCACCTTATCCCCTGCAGGTGCCACAAGGAGGGATGGACAGGCAGGAGCTTAAAAGCATCCTGAATATCGCTCTTAGATAACCAGCACCCTGGGCCTGCCTGCCTTATTAAGGTGATGGCATTGTCTATGGTGGAATAATGCAGAGAGTACTCTTCTGAAGGTATAAGGGAATTTAAACTGGGGATACTGGAAGAGTGTGGAGCCAAGAAGTCGATTATTAACCTTTGTTTGTTTGAGAATTTATGAGTTGCTAATCCAATAGGATTACAAAAAAACAACAACAACAAAAAAAAAAAACTCTCATATTCCTTCGCGAGAAGGTCTGAGACCACCTGGGGATTTAATTTTGCTGAAAGCAGGTTTGGGCAACTGACAGAAGAACCTGGAGTTGCTATAATGCCTGTATGAAAACCTTCTCTGAGACCAGAAAGGATGTAATTTACAAGATTAGTATTAGGATGAGTAATCAATAAAGATTTGAGTACTTCAATGTAAATATTAGTGAGTGCTTTATTGTTAGATGCCTTGGGGCAAATAGGCCTGGCATGAGCATTTTTACAGAGGGTGCACACGTAGCTCATCCTACATCCGCTGAAAAAACATTTGTTCCAGGCTTGCTGCCACTTTGGCCTAAAAGGAACGGTGATAGTTGTAAAACAACGTTCCACAGTAACTTAAGCGAGGTCTGTTAATAGGTATAGGTATGTATCAAGCTCTTGCCTCCTATCAGGGAAAGCCAAGCACAAGATGTCCCTGAATATGCTAAACGCGAGGACGAACTCCGTAATGGACAATTTCCTGGAAAGTCTAGCGTTCTTGGATTTTAATGTCACAGAGACGTCCCCACAGCTGACCGTCTTGTGCTCGGACAAATCCTGAGTGGCAATGAGCAGAGACACTAAATGAATGTCCTTTCCCTCTGTTATGTCTCTCCGTATGTGTGGAGGTACTAGATGGGCAGGGGTAATTCTTGGGGATAGTGCGGAAGATGTAGCTGGCTGTGGTGCTGTGGAATTACTTGTAGAGGCTAGGGTCCCAATGGATGCTACCCTTTCGAGCTCTGACGGACAGGAATGTATGTCCGTTAAGGCTGAGCCCATATTGGATAAGATGTTGGCCAGGTCCCCTGATATTTGATTGGACGTGGATAGGGTGGGTGGTTGAATGGATCTTGGGGGGGGCTAGCTTGAGGAGGGAAAAGTAGGCGGAATAGCTCCGCCTTTCGAGCTGAAGCAGGATATGGCATATGGCGGTGGGTTAATTCCGCCATCAATTTAGCCACGGCCCAGTCTTGCATGGAAGGGGATCTAAGCCTTGATGTTTCTTGAACAACTGGTGAAACGCTTGGACTTTCTAGGTTCATTCTTTCCGTGCTTTCCATGGTAGGCTGTGGGCTGAATGAGAGAGAACACAGGTCATGAATTAAAGTGAAGGAGACTGACCCCTATCTAGTGCCAGTTTATGAAAAGGAAGATAATTTGTGCCAAAATACATGGCGATACCCCAGGACCCGTGACAACTGCTGACAAGTACTGGGGATCGCTGGCAATTTGAATGAGACTGTGAGGAAAGGGCAAGCAACTAGGGGTATGATACACCCCTGACTGAATTGTCTTGCCTGTGCTCGTGTGCTATGGGATGAGTAATGGTGATAGAGCAGATTAAGCTTTTGTAACAGACCTTCAGCCTCTATGATGAGGTAAGGACTGACACAAAGAAAGTGGAATTGGACGTTGGGAGGGGATGGGGGGGTTCTTCGGCCCCTGCAAAGAGGTAAGAACCCCTAAGGTGAGCGGGGGGGGGGATGTTCTTCGGCCCCTGCGAAGAGGTAAGAACACCTAAGGTGTGTGTGGGGGGGGGGGGGGGCCCTCTGAGAAAAGGTAAGAAACCCTTAAGGAGGGGAGTGATTATGACTTGGGTGTGATGACAGTGAGGATGAACTTACCTGAGATTCCCCAAAATTGGACCTACTGAAACCTGGATGAAAATTTATATTCGGTTGAAACAGAGGTATAAAGAAACATATATATATATATATATATATATATATATATATATATATATATATATTTTTTTTTTTTTTTTTTTTTTTTTTTTAATTTTTTTTTTTTTTTTAACCCCTTCAGTGCCAGAGGCTCGGGCCATTTTCTGAACCCTGCAGGCCAGACACTTTTTCAACATTTTTGCTATCCTTCCGTTTAGGCTTGATTTCCTCTGGGGATTTTTAGTTACATATGGAAAACTATATATTGTTTTTTTCAGAACGAATTGAGCTTTCTTGTGATACCTTACATGAAGAGAATTTTACATCGTGCAAAAAGCTATGATGTCATAATGACAAAAAAAAGTGAAAATTTACTCATTTTGCTAAAATCACATACTATGTATCAAAAATATTTACCTTGATTGAAAAAGTTTCAATTATTTGAAAAAGCCTCGAGTCCCCTGAGTAAAAAAATACCAAATTTGTATAGTTTTACCTACGTCCATGGCTAGCGTAGAGCCCTAATCACCAGCAGCGCAAAATGACATTTTCAACTTTATAAACTAATATGCGCATTCTAGGGTTTTTGTGGTAAAACTACCCTAAAACAGTGGAATAACTATATAAAACTATATATTTCGGAAAAGTAGACAACCTGCCGCATCTAATGAGGGGTAACTTGCCTTCTTACCCCAAGCCTGGTGTGCACAAATGCCTCCAGAAGATGGCGCTAATGAAAAAAAAGGCATTTTCTTACATTTCTGCCCCTTCAAATGTACTGAAATTTGTGAAAACCATGGCATTTCCAACTGTATTCATTAGCTAGTGCTCTTAGGAGAAAAATGACACCCCATTGGTATGAGTTTAACTACCTCAGGGGGCGTTAGAAGTGCAAAATGACACCTACTACAACCTCAAATTTTTCTAACATTTTCTCAAACATTACTTGTCAGTACACAAATGGTTATAACAACTACAGAAGTGAAGAAAGGGTACACAAACCATACCATTTTGAAAAGAAGACACCCTGCCGCATCTAATGATGGGTGACTTGCCTTGTTACCCCAAGCCTGGAGTGCACAAATGCCTCCAGAAGGTGGCACTAATGAAAAAAAAAAGGCATTTTCTTACATTTCTGCCCCTTCAAATGTACTGAAATATGTGCAAACCATGGTATTTCCAACTGTATTCATTAGCTAGTGCTCTTAGGAGAAAAATGACACCCCATTGGTATGAGTTTAACTACCTCAGGGGGCGTTAGAAGTGCAAAATGACACCTACTACAACCTCAAATTTTTCTAACATTTTCTCAAACATTACTTGTCTGTACACAAATGGTTATAACAACTACAGAAGTGAAGAAAGGGTACACAAACCATACCATTTTGAAAAGAAGACACCCTGCCGCATCTAATGATGGGTGACTTGCCTTGTTACCCCAAGCCTGGAGTGCACAAATGCCTCCAGAAGGTGGCACTAATGAAAAAAAAAGGCATTTTCTTACATTTCTGCCCCTTCAAATGTACTGAAATATGTGCAAACCATGGTATTTCCAACTGTATTCATTAGCTAGTGCTCTTAGGAGAAAAATGACACCCCATTGGTATGAGTTTAACTACCTCAGGGGGCGTTAGAAGTGCAAAATGACACCTACTACAACCTCAAATTTTTCTAACATTTTCTCAAACATTACTTGTGAGTACACAAATGGTTATAACAACTACAGAAGTGAAGAAAGGGTACACAAACCATACCATTTTGAAAAGAAGACACCCTGCCGCATCTAATGATGGGTGACTTGCCTTGTTACCCCAAGCCTGGAGTGCACAAATGCCTCCAGAAGGTGGCACTAATGAAAAAAAAAGGCATTTTCTTACATTTCTGCCCCTTCAAATGTACTGAAATATGTGCAAACCATGGTATTTCCAACTGTATTCATTAGCTAGTGCTCTTAGGAGAAAAATGACACCCCATTGGTATGAGTTTAACTACCTCAGGGGGCGTTAGAAGTGCAAAATGACACCTACTACAACCTCAAATTTTTCTAACATTTTCTCAAACATTACTTGTCTGTACACAAATGGTTATAACAACTACAGAAGTGAAGAAAGGGTACACAAACCATACCATTTTGAAAAGAAGACACCCTGCCGCATCTAATGATGGGTGACTTGCCTTGTTACCCCAAGCCTGGAGTGCACAAATGCCTCCAGAAGGTGGCACTAATGAAAAAAAAAGGCATTTTCTTACATTTCTGCCCCTTCAAATGTACTGAAATATGTGCAAACCATGGTATTTCCAACTGTATTCATTAGCTAGTGCTCTTAGGAGAAAAATGACACCCCATTGGTATGAGTTTAACTACCTCAGGGGGCGTTAGAAGTGCAAAATGACACCTACTACAACCTCAAATTTTTCTAACATTTTCTCAAACATTACTTGTCTGTACACAAATGGTTATAACAACTACAGAAGTGAAGAAAGGGTACACAAACCATACCATTTTGAAAAGAAGACACCCTGCCGCATCTAATGATGGGTGACTTGCCTTGTTACCCCAAGCCTGGAGTGCACAAATGCCTCCAGAAGGTGGCACTAATGAAAAAAAAAGGCATTTTCTTACATTTCTGCCCCTTCAAATGTACTGAAATATGTGCAAACCATGGTATTTCCAACTGTATTCATTAGCTAGTGCTCTTAGGAGAAAAATGACACCCCACTGGAATGAGTCGACCTACCTTAGGGGTGCCAGAAGCACATCACTACACCTACCTGTTTGCTTCTTCGAAAATGGCGGCTTGTACTAAAATGTCCATAACTGTTAGAGACATGAAGGAAAGGTATAAAAGGTATACCATTTTGGAAAGTAGACATTCTCCCGCATCAATTGAGGGGTCACTTGCCTTTCTACCCCCTGGGCTGAAGTGCACAAATATTTCCAAAAGGTGGCGCTATGGGAATAAATACATGTTTTTTTACATTTCCACCACTTCAAAGATACTAAAATCTTTGAAAACCATAACATTTCCTGCTGTATTCAGTACCTGCTACCAACATGAGAAAAATGGTAGCCTATTTGTGTGGGTTAACATAGAATATGTGGGTGCTAGGAACACGTACGTAAACCTGACACTTTTGTTTTTGAAATTATCTGCTTGCACTAAAATGGTTATAACCATAATAGATATGCAGAAAAGGTAGAGAAACAATGCCATTTTGGAAAGAAAACATCCTTTCGCATCTAATGAGGGGTCACGTGCCTTCTTACCCAAAGGCTGGTATGCACAAATGCTTCCAGGAGGTGGCGCTAGTGAAAAAAAAAGGCATTTTCTTACATTTCTGCCCCTTCAAATGTATGGAACTTTGTAAAAACCATGGAATTTTCAACTGCATTCATTAGCTAGTGCTCTTAGGAGTCAAACGACACCCCATTGATATGAGTTGACCTACCTTAGGGGGTGCTAGAAGTAGAAAACTACACCTATTACAACCTCTGATGTTTCTAACATTTTCTCAAATGTGACTTGCCTGTACAAAAATGGCTATAACACATTCAGAATTGAAGAAAAGGTAGATAAACCATACCATTTTGGAAAGAAAACAACCTGCCGCATCTAATGAGGGGTCACTTGCCTTCTTACCCCAATACTGGTGTGCATAAATGTTTCCAGAAGGAGGCGATATAGGAAAAAAATTGCATTTTTTTACATTTCTGCCCTTTCAAATGTATGGAGCGCTGTGAAAACCATGGAATTTTCTACTGCATTTGTTTGCTAGTGCTCTTAGGAGTCAAATGACACCCCATTGGTATGAGTTGAACTACCTTAGGGGGTGCTAGAAGTAGAAAACTACACCTACTACAACCTCTGATGTTTCTAACATTTTCTCAAACCTGACTTGCCTGTACGAAAATGACTATAACACCTTCAGAATTGAAGAAAAGGTAGATAAACCATACCATTTTGGAAAGAAGACAACCTGCCGCATCTAATGAGGGGTCACTTGCCTTTTTACCCCTAAGTTAGTTGGCACAACTATTTCCAGAATGTGGTGCTACAGGAAAAAATAAAATTTTGTTTTACACATCAGTCACTTCAAAGATACTAAAATGGTTCAATGGCGTGGGATTTCCTAGGAGGACTTCTTGCCAGCCTAAGAAAAATGGTACCCCACTGCTGTGGGTTGACATACCAATTTACGCTACAGGAGCGTAGCTACCAGTGAAACAGAAATGGTAAAGCAAACAGTGTATGTGTGATTTTATGGCTAACAGATGAAAGAAGCTAGGGCGTCAGCCGGTGTACGTGCGGACCTGTGACTACAAGTGTAACAAAGTATGTGGGAGGGTGAGGGATTAGGCAGTGTGTGTGGGTATGAGCAGAGGAGCAAGGATGGTGGGGCAGTGTTTGATAGTGTGTATGGGAGATCTGTGACTACCAGTGTTGATAAAAAGTCCTGTGTGTGCCACAGGAAGGGGGTCGGCATTGAACTCCCCTCCTAGTGGCACACACAGGGTTAATTTGTGTTTTATTTTTTATTTTTTTTATTATATACCTCATTGAGGGGCATAAGGACCCCCTGATCCCTCCCCAATGAGGTCTTAGTAAAAAAATATATATATATGTCCACAAACAGGGGACCCGGAGAGTGCCACAGGGGTCTCCAGCGCATTGCAAAGCAATGCATTGGATCCTTGTGGCACTCAGAGGGTTAATTTTTTTTAATCATTACTTGGTAATCAGAGCTTGTTGGGGGGCCATCAGGACCAATCATGATGGCCCCCCAACAATCTCTGATAACGAAGTAATGAGAAATGCCCTGTGTGTGCGCCGCAGAAGGGGGGCTGCATTGGCCCCCCTTGAGGCACACACAGGGTTAATTTTTTTTCTTTACTTTTTTTATTATGGACCTCATTGGTGGGTATCAGGACCCCTTTGATTCCCCCCAATGAGGTCTTAAAAAAAAAAAAAAAAGGAATAAAAATAAATGTCCCTGTGAGTGCCAAAGGGCTCTCCAGCGCATTGCAAAGCAATGCATTGGACCCTTCTGGCACTCAGAGGGTTAATTTTTTTTTTAATCATTACTTGGTAATCAGAGCTTGTTGGGGGGCCATCAGGACCAATCATGAAGGCCCCCCAACATTCTCTGATAACGAAGTAATGATAAATGCCCTGTGTGTGCGCCACAGAAGGTGGGCTGCATTGGCCCCCCTTGTGGCACACACAGGGTTAATTTTTTTTCTTTACTTTTTTTTTTATTATGGACCTCATTGGTGGGTATCAGGACCCCTCTGATTCCCCCCAACGAGGTCTTAAAAAAAAAAAAAAAAAAAAGGAATCAAAATAAATGTCCCTGTGAGTGCCAAAGGGGTTTCCAGCGCATTGCAAAGCAATGCATTGGACCCTTCTGGCACTCAGAGGGTTAATTTTTTTTTTATTATTACTTTGTAATCAGAGCTTGTTGGGGGGCCATCAGGACAAATCCTGATGGCCCCCCAACAATCTCTAGTAACAAAGTAATGATAGAAGCCCTGTGTGTGCCACAGGAGGGGGGGGTGCATTTGACCCCCCCCTGTGGCACACACAGGGTTAAAAAAATTGATTTATTTTTTTTTTAATAATAGACCTCATTGAGGGGCATCAGGATCCCCCCTGATCCCCCCAATGAGGTCTTTAAAAAAATAAAAAAAAAACCCCAAAGAAAAGACCCTGTGAGTGCTACAAGGGTCTCCAGCACATTGCAAAGCAATGTGCTGGGGACCACTGCGGCACTCACAGGGTTACTATTGTTTTTTTTTTATTATTATTTTTTTTTTTTATCTATTCAGACCTCGTGGGGGACATCAGGACCCCTCCTGGTGTCCCCTAAGTAATTGATCTCCCAGCCGATAGGCTGGGAGACCAATTTGGCGACTGCAGGAGAGCAGAAGCTCTCCTGCCTTTCACTCCTACCACCGGTAGGAGTGAATGGGACCGGGGAAACTTCCCCAACGTCATCAGTGACATGTCACTGATGACGTTGGGAGGCTTCCCCGGTCCCGCCCACTCCTACCCGGAAGTTCGGGTAGGAGACAAAGAAGAGGAGAAGCTGCGCCTCAGCTGCGCTTCTCCTCTTCTTTTATTTATCTCCCAGCGCGATCGGCTGGGAGATCAATAACAGGGGGGACATGAGGAGTGATCCTCATGTCCCCCCACGATTGCCCACATTTTTTTTTTTAAAAATGCGGCCACTGCATGCCAGTTATACCGGCTCATGCAGTGACCGCATTTTAGTGGGTACATTGTACGAGCTTGGCACAGCGGGTACAGCTGTCCAAACTCGTACAATGTACCCACTTGGCACTCAAAGGGTTAATACCTTGGAGAAATTATATTGCTTGATGTTAAATACACTGTTTGCCAGAGGACTGGACAATCTCTTGATTCAACTTTCGACAAAATACTGATGAAAAGACCACAAGAAGCTTGATGACAATGAAATATTTGACATATGCAAAATAATGCGGAACCCCCATAGTTATATGAACCATATACTTGGTAGGTGATCCTTATAACGATTCCAGGCTTCTACTGAATAATTACTTTGGTACATAACAGAACAAACATATACTTTAAGACTTAAAAACCAAATACAAGCAATTAGTAATGAGACCCCTTATATCACGTATAACAAGGCCCATCGGTATCGCCCACCTGTAGGTGTGGAGTCACCAAACCAAAATGAGACTATATGGAGAAAACCCGCTTAACGGTTTGCACGAGCTCCGGTGAAGACCTGCCATAATTCGTAAATTAACTGAAGGTTTAGTGAAAACAGCGCTGCGGAATTAGTTGGCGCTATATAAATAAAGAATAATAATAATAACTTGCATTAATTGCATATTGAATAAATTTCAGCTTAAGACTGAGACACATTCTGATTAAAGGCGACATGTACCAGAGTGATGCCACTGGATGAAGGCTTCAGGAGGCTCTCAGGTATTTACAAACAATTGTGGACAGCGTGAGGACACCGAATATAACAATTTACATTTTAAGGGTCCACATGCAGAACGTGAGACTAAGGCTCGTAATCATCACAGTACAGCGGCGAAGCTCTGGAGCAAACCACCGCACCATGGGGCAAAACACAAACTCTCAATGAACCAAATGGGACCCTTATTAAGGCAGAAATTCATTCATTACACATTCAGTATTCCTAATCGGTGAAGCGTATTTAACCAGATTGATGGTCATAACCCCCCTATACAGTAATGAGTAATAGACAGCAAGGTATTACCATCGATGTTTAGATAACTCACAAGATTCTCATATCATTTATTGCTGAAGAATATTAGTAAAGTGCAACCATGTGAACACTGAATTTTACCACATGACAGGAGGCTTCATATTTTGCATTACTTTCTTTACTTAAAACTCCATAGCAGCATAGAATAGAGAAAAAAAAACAACTGACCAATCAGAATACACTAAAGAGGTAATATAAGGCCCAGCCTAACTAAGCCCCTCCTCTTTCTTTGCTGCTCCACAAGCAGGACAGGTCAGACTATTTGGTTTTTTAATGTTTGCTTTTCTGATGGGTTTTGACTGCATATTTCAACTTATGTAATCTACTGAGTGAGACAGGACTTGGATTCTTTTGTTTCATTATCAGGATTTGGGGGGTCTGTTTTACAGTTTCCCATTTTTTATATCCTTTCTCTGGGCCTGTCTCACTCTGTACATACCGATATTTTTACCCACATTGTTATTGTTGGCTTTATTGCGCATCGAAGAGAGTGCCTGTGCAGTCCTGATTCCCTACAACCGGATTGTATATAGTTTGTACAGAGATCGTTTGGCGTTGCGTTGACAGCTTCTTGCTGTCCTCGCTGTGCTTTCTCCTCATCGGAGGTTAGTGACCGGTGCGGGTTTCGGGGTGCTTTTGGCTCTGTTTCGCTGCTAATATCGCTGTGCCTAGTGCTGCGCGGGAGCCCATGGGGGTTGGCTTCGCTGGTACCACCGCGCGCAACAGCCATCTTGGATCGCGTGGGTACTACGCGAGATCCTTGAGGTCCATTTGAGGGTTTTCTCTTTTGGCAATCTCCGCAGGTCCGGTTGCACTCTTGAGGATCCGGTTTGATCCCGGGGCTGGCAGGACGCGCGGATGCAAACAGGCTTTGTTCTATATCGTGTTAACTTGGCTGTTCAACTGTTTTGTCTGTACGCTGTTGGTCCCTACCTCATACTTGGGGTGAGCCCCCGTTAAGAATATAGGGCTAGCTCCCTGCATTATACTGTGCATTGTCACGTTTGTATGGGCATTTTGTTGGCCTTATCTCTTGGGGGTGAGCCCCCACATTTTTGCATGCTAGGGTGATCTTTTTGCTCTTACCTACTGGAGGTGAGCCTCCTATTACTTTGGGGTGAGCCCCCAGGATTTTGCATGCTATAGTGAGCCCCTGGTTTAGAACTGTTTGATCTCTGCTTAGTAGAGAAATGTGTTCCCTCCTGTGCTCTCTTTAAAGGGCTATACATAAAAAACAAACAAAACAAAACACAATTTTATTGATCTCATATTCATTATCATATGTACAATTTCTAAGACTTTTACTCTGATTGGTCTTGGTGAGTCCCAGTTGTGTTTAGAGAGTGGCTACGCTGCCACCCTTGCTTGTTATCTGATTGGATTTTCTCCTTTATAGGTGCCTTTGATCATGGGTGATTCCCCAACTCAACGTTCTCCTGACTTTCAGGAAATGATTAACGCTGCAGTAGCGGCTTCCGTGGAGAAAGCATTAGCTAAAGTCATGTCCCAGCATCCTTTGGATCAAGCTGCCTCCTTGTCGGAATCTTTAGAAGATGTGGATGAGCGTTCTCCTCATTTGTCTAGATCTGCTGGATCCCCTCCCAAGCTTTATTGGAAGGGCACCTCTGTCAGCGATGGTCGCTCTGGAAAGGCTCCTTGCAAGAGGTCTAAGATGGGAATGGAGCTGGAGATGTCGCAGCTGGTGCCGCTGTCTTCCAATGAAGATGTCACTCCACCTCCGCAACTGCGGATTATGGATGAGTGGAAGGTGGAGGGCTCGGCCTCAGGAGATGATCTTGACTGGACAGACGAGCTGTCTGGTGAACCTTGTTACGTCAAGGAATCTGTGATTCAGTCCTCAGCGGCAGGTCCAGAGTTGAATGTATCCTCTGCGCACCTGGGGGAGGATGACTTTTACGATGCTCACGGTAATAGTCTCTTCGATCCTAGAACAATTTGACATCCTCGTTCATCGGAGTGGAGTCTGCCAGACCATTTGGCACGGTTTGTTCATTTTTGTATTAGAAAGCCGCTTGATCGAGAGGTCCGAGGGCACCTGAGAGCTGAATGTCCTCGTCCCCTACTTCCTGACAAGGTGGCTGTGACGCCAGAGTTCGATCCGAATGTCCTACTATTCATGTCTCGCACTGGCAGAGATCCACGTAAAGGCATTGAGAATGTCCTGAGCAGACTTGAGGCCTAACTCCACGATGTCCTTGGTCCTCTGACACGGATGTTATTCTTCGCGGGTCACTCTCCCAGAGTTCCAAAGTAGATGCCAATGCTGTTCGTGAATGGGCGCTCTGTACGGTCTGTCTTCTTGGAAATGCGAATGCAGTGCTCTGTACAGAACGGAGGCTCTGCTCCGCATTGATTCCAAGCTGGCTGATCTGGGCTCCAAGGAGTGGGGTCCGGCTGCTTCTGGTTTACTATTTGGAGAACCTTTTATCCTGAAATTGAAGAGGCATGTCGGACTCTTCACAACCCTCAACAAGACACAATCGTGACTGAAACAGGTGTTAAGATCTACATCTGCCAGAGGTGTTTTTGCTAGGGCTGGACGTCAGAGAGATCGGGCCTCCAGCCGATTGTGGAATTCAGGCCTCAGAGCTTATCCTCCAATGGCAAACTTCTTCCCAACTACGCAGTATCAGCCCACATTCGCAAAAGGTTCGGAGCAATCCAGAGGTGCAAGAGGCAGAGGCTGTGGCAGAACTAATGCAGGTAAATGTTCTTCGGGGGGTGTTTCCTCAGAATGTCACTGCAGACAGGCTGTGTTTTTTCTTTCAGAACTGGGAAGTGATTTCCACAGATGCCTGGATTCTGCAGACTGTCAGGGGCTATCGCATAGAATTCACCTCCCCTCCATTTCAAAGCAGAGAGCCTCCTGTGCCGGTGAACTCAAGGGACACCGAAACTTTGATAGATGCCGAGATTCAGTCACTGTTTGTCAAAGGCACTGTTCAGTATGCCCAGGACGCTGGGGGTTCAGCAACATTTTCCTGGTGCGGAAGAAGACCGAGAATTTTCGTCCGGTCATCAATTTGAGGAATCTAAACGCTTTTGTAGTCTATCAGCATTTCAAGATCGAGGGGATCCATCTGCTCAGGGATCTTCTTCTCAAAGACGACTGGTTCACTCGTCTGGATCTCAAGGACGCGTATTTGTTGGTCTCGGACAGCCGTTGTTTTCTTCGGTTCCGGTGGCAGGGTCGTCCATGCCAGTTCACTTGTCTCCCGTTCATCGCCATGGTGTTTCACAAAGCTTCTGAAGCCGGTAGTGGCGCATTTCAGAGTCACGGAGTGCGGTGTCTCATTTATCTGGACGATCTGTTGATATTTTTTGTGGCGATGTGTCACGACCACGATCTCAGACGACCTTCGCGATTGGCTTCCTGGAGTAGTTGGGGTTTATTGTCAACAGAGACAAGTCAGACAAGTTTCGGTGTCCCTTGAGTTCAAGTGGTGCAGTTCTTGGGATTTGAGATAGACTCTGTACATTGTCAACTCCATCTTCCAAAGTCCAAGATTGCAGCGATCCGAAAGGAGATTCGTCAGGTTCTACGTCAAGAGAGTATTCCGTTAAGATTGCTGGCACGCATATGGGTCTCCTGTTGTCATCCATTCAGGCGATTTTTCCAGGCCCGCTGCATTATCGGGCAATGCAGCATCTGAAAGCTCACCATCTGCGGGCAGGTCGGTCTTACGACCATTCGATTTGTATTACCCAGACGTTCGCGCAGAGTTGAGATGGTGGCTCCTCCACATGCACGCCTGGAACGGCACAGCCATGTTTGGTCCAAACCCGGATTTTGTGGTGGAGTCCGATGCCAGTCTTTGGAGCTGGGGGGCGCATTGGGCGGATTCCTCCACCGGTGGTTCTTTGGCCCGAGTCAGAAGCGGGTCTTCATATCAATTGCCTGGAGTTGATTGCAGGGTCTTTCGCTTTGCACAGTTTTGCCAAAGACAAGTCAGATTGTTGTATTCTGCTTCGTATGGACAATATATCAGCGGTCCAGTAAATCAATCGATTGGGAGGGGCCAGGTATTGAGATCTTAGAGACGGCGAAGGAGATCTTTCGCTTTTGCTTCCAACGCAACATTGTTTTGAAAGCAGAGTATCTTTCGGGAGTCTCCAACATGACAGCGGACTGGTTTTCCTGACATTGGAGGGACGTCAGTGATTGGAAACTGGACTAGGTGGTCTTTCACAAGTTGATGGAGATCAGGGGTCCACTTGTGGTAGACCTGTTTGCCTCCAGGAAGAACCATTAACTTCTGGATTATTACAGTTGGCTGCCGGACCCGCCTTGCAAAGCAGTAGATGCTTTCTTGCAGCAATGGCTGAGGGAGGGGGCGTACGCTTTTCCTCAGTTTGCCATGATGTCCAGGGTGATCCATCAGGTGCGGCGACAGGGAGTGTCTTTGCTTCTGATTGCCCCCTTGTGGCTGAGTCAACCATGGTTCCCGGATCTTCTGGAACTGTCCATCGAAGATTCGCTCCTGACCCTGTCTTTCCCTCAACTGCTGACAGACCCTGGGGTGCTCTACATCCGATGGTGCTACAAGATTATCTCCATCTGGTGGCCTGGAAGATTTCAGGGGAGCTTGGTCGGTTGATGGCTTATCGGAAGATACGAGAAACCTTTTATGGGACTCCTGGGCACCTGGCACGAGAAGATGTTATCGGTCAGCATGGCATTCTTGGTCTGGCTGGTGTGTGGAGAGGGGTTGCGATCCCTTTACGGCACCTGTTCCAGTGATATTAAATTTCCTTTCTCATCTTTTTTCTTTGGGTCATTCTTATCGTTCCATCAATGTTATGCGTTCGGTTATTTCTGTGGCGCATGTGCCTGTGGCGGGGCTTCCGGTTGGTAGAGATCCGTTGGTGTGCAGGTTGCTGAGAGGGGTTAAATTGTCTTGCTGTCCTGGACTGAGATACAATCGTCTTTGGGATGTTGAGTTGGTACTTCGGTTTTTACGTAACTGGCCGCCGAATGAGGAGTTATCTTTACGTCAACTGTCAGCTACACTCACCTTACTACTTTGTTTGGTGTAGTTTAGACGAGTTTCTGATGTTCGTGCTTTTGATGTTGATAGATTTACGGTACAGCTGAGAGGGCTGAAATTTGGACCTTTAAGGATGCAGGACTGAGACCCAGGTCAAATCCGTTTTGTAAAAATTCCATGACTGTTGTGGTAGATACCTCCTGCTTCACAATCTGATTTTTTTTTTATATACCAGCACTTGAAGGTTTTCCATATTTCGAAATCTTGTTAGTAGAGGATTTTCTACCTGAGATAATTGTTTCTGAAACCTTATCTGAGCAGCCTTTTGCTTTTAGATGCTGCCGCTCAACCTCCATGCTGTCAGATGAAAAAAATTTGGGTTCTGGTGAAGCAGGGGTTCCTGGTTCAGTAAATCCCTTCTTTTCGGAAGAGGTCAAGGTTTTTGGCTGGACATCTTTACCATCTCCAAATCCCAAGGTCTTCTCGGCCAATTTGGTGTTATGAGAATAATCTCTGCTTTTGGTGGAAAGACATAAGCTAGAGAGAATATCCATGATTGCTTTAGGGCATTCTGTGCTACTGCTTGACTGTTGTCCCATCTGGAGAAAAACAGGCTGCATTTTGAATTGTATGGTGCTGCCATTAGATCTATTACAGGAGTTCCCTATTTTCTGATTACCTGATGATATACTTTCTTGATTCAAGGACCATTCTCCTGAGGTTAACCCGAATGGAAGTGTTTCTCTTCTATGGCAAATCTTAGATATTTTCGATTTATTTTCACCAGTATGTGATAATAGGCATTTTAGAGATCTATTTTTGTCAGGAAAATTGATCTTATTACAGAATGAACCGATTCCATCTTGAAGTGGTTTTGTTTCATGTGGCTGTTGAGCCACTTCAGATCTAGAATTACTCTGCATCTCCCAGAAGGCTTTGTGTCAGATACGTCAGTTCAGCGGCCATCGCAACATTACATTGACTCTTTTTAGATAATGTGCATCTGCCTCGTTTGACGCCTACACAATATGAATCCCTCCAGGCTCCTATTTCCCTTGAAGAAGTTCAATCTGCAATCAAGTCTCTGCCACTTCGGAAGGCACCAGGGCCCGATGGCTTTTCCAATTTATATTACAAAATATTCAGTTCCTTGTTGTCACAGTACTTGGTACGTCTGTTCTCCTTTTGTGGTGAATGCGGCGCCTTTCCCCATTCCATGCAGTCTGCTCATTTTTCCTCTCTACCCAAGCCAGTGAAACCTCCTACACACTGCCCGAATTTTCGACCCTATTGCACTTCTGAACACAGATGTTAAATTGTATGCTTAGGTTTGGCGTCTCGGTTGCTCAACTTTTTGCCCTCTCTGCCGCATTATGACCTGGTAGGTTTTGTGAGGGGCAGGAAGACATCTGACAATACAAGGAGGATTGCAAATTTGATCCATGCTGTCCATTCTGCGAAGGCGGAGAGCCTTCTGTTGGCGATTGATGCGGAGAAGGCATTCGATTGCCTGCACTGGGGGTTATCTGCAGGCTGTTATGGGGAAGTGTTATTTCCTTCCTGCCTTTGTTGGAGTGGACATGGCTTTGTATTCTGGCCCGACCGCTAGGGTTTCCCATGCGGGCTTTGTATCAAATACTTTTGCTATTTCTAATGGATCCCGTCAAGGTTGCCCTTTATCCCCAATTCTATACGTATTGGCTTTGGAGCCCCTTGCTGCGATGATTAGGGACAATCCACTCATCCATGGTTACTCCTTTAGAGGATCTCAAGAGGTGAAGCTTGGGCTATTTGCAGACAATATCCTCATTGTCTTGACGGATCCGGAGCAATCTCTTCCCCCACTCATGGATACTTTAAGCTGCTTTGGTAATGTCTCCTACCTTAAGGGCAGTCAGTCCAAGACACAGGCCCTTCCAATGAATGTAGATAGTTTAACGCTGGACAGGTTACAAGCGAATTACCCATTTGAATAGAGATGGGATTCAGTCTCTTATCTGGGAATCCAGCTCACCAGGAATCCTGAGGCTTTGTCCTCTACCAATGTACAAAAACTATGGAACTCCCTTAAACAGGACCAACAGGGTAGTCTAAATTGATGTTATCATGGGTGGGCCGTATAGCTTCAGTTAAAACGTACCTGTTACCGAAAATATTGTATTTGTTCTGTACATTGCCGATTTCAATCCCATCTTCTTTCCTGATGCAGGCCCAGAGGGACATATACCTTTTATTCATGGACCTCTACAATCTCTAATAAATGGCTCTTACTACGTACTAGTCGTGGTGGTCTAGGCATCCCATCCCTCCTACATTACTATAGGGCTGCTCGTATGGCACAAAATATTCTGTACCATGTCCATCCAGGGAAGAACGCTTGGGTGGACGTAGAGGATGTACAGTTGTCGCCGCGTAGAGTGTGTGATATTCTGTGGCTTCCGTCTGCTTTTCGACCCCCCGCGCATTATTTTCTGCCTAGCACTACGGTGTCGCTTGCGGTCTGGAAGCTTTTTGCCTCGCGCTTTAAGGAGTTATCCAGGCTGTCCCTGGCTACCCCCATTAGGTCATTGGAATTTCTGATTCCAAACTCATTTATCCTCTTGGTACGCTGCAGGTATTTCCTGTTTATGTAAATTATTCTCTGGAGGCTCCTTACTGTCCTTTGCCGTTATACAACGTTTTAATTTGCCGAATAGGGATTTCTACAAATTCCTTCAGCTCCGACATGCTGTATCTTCAGCCCCACTGCTACTGCAGAACTCCTCCAATTGTTCTCGAAACATTATTGGCACTTGTGAGCGCCCATTAGTAATGGTCAAGTCTCTGTCGATGTGTTATGTTGCCCTTCTTACTAATGACCTTTCTGACAGGCTACCTTTCATGCTTGCCTGGGAGAAAGAGCTTGGCTGTCAGATCCCCGTCTATTTGTGGAGGAAGGCTCTAATTGCACCGCTGCGCGCTTCCCATTGCTCAAACCATGTTGAACCTTCTCGGAAGATATTGTATCAATGCTACTTTATTCCTATATGCTTGGCTCATTTGTGCCCATCCCCATCCGTGCTATGTTGGAGAAATTGCTTAGGTATTGGTACATTGGAACATACGTGGTGGTCCTGTCCTAATCTCCAATGGTACTGGAATTTCGTATTTGATCTATTGAAAAGAGTCATCCACTTCCCATTGCCCGGAACTAGCACTATTTCATATCTTACCGGACAATTTACCACTTCATTTTCAAATTCTTGTAGGGCAAGTTTTGTTAGCGGCTAAGTGTATCCTGGCTCGATTTTGGAAATCAGCTATGGTCCCATCTCTCCAGGAATTGACCCAATTAATCACAATTTGATTATGGAGAAATTGCTTTTCGTCTCTGTGAAAAAGATGACACTTTAAGATCTCATCTGGTCAGCCTGGGAGCGAGGAGATGGCGGCGGCGGTGGGTCAGATCCTCCATAGGGCTCGTTCAAAACCTTTACCCCCCCCCATCTCTTCTTCCCCTCCAAATACTTCTCTTTCTTTTTCTCTCTTACCTTTCTCTCTCACTTCTCCTCTTTTGTCCTCCCACCACTTTCCCCCTCTTTCCTTTCAATAACTGTCTCTGTGGCAAGGTTTATGCCTTCAGCTTCTGAGTTCTTTGTAAATGTTACTTCTTGGGTGTACTAATTGCTTGTATCAGGTGCATACTCAGAGTTGTAGGATTCTGCATTCTGAATATTTGAAAGAAGCAATGCTCTTTGTGGGATTGCCTCGCCAGGATGGTGGGATGCAGGTCCGCAAAGCCGAGCCATTTAAACTCACCCCTTTTGTTCATGTCACGCTGTTGTTGTAAAAAACTCTTTCAATAAAATATTATTAAAAAAAAAAAAAAAAAAAAAAAAAATCATCCAAAATAGAATTTTACCGAATTTTTCCCTGTGTACAAAGTCTAGTGTGTGTGTATGTATGTATGTATGTAACTGTGTGTGTTTGTGTGTGTGTGTCATACAAAACACTTTTACAATATTTAAATGAAGCATTTAACCGCTATACTGCTTGAGAGGCTAATGAGTTGTAGACATTGCTATCATTCAGGGGGTTAAAACAGTTGGAATTTTGCACAGTTTTTGTCCCCTATGCAATATGCTGAATAATACATGGAACAACAGTGTCATTTCATCAAGGAGAACTTGAGATGGGTGGGGTTAAAGGCATGGATATGGGTGGGGCTAGGCACGGAAACTGGTGGAAAGTAACTTTTCAAGCCTGGCTAGTAGCTCAGGACTTGAAAGTTTGAGTGTGTGTGTAGTGCAGTTTTCACTACATACGTTTAGTATGCATATGTTGTTTTGAGTTACCCAAGCATTAGTAATAAGGGAATTTATAAACCTATTGCTCCCTAAAATACATAGGTGTATTACATATTTTAATTTACTAACATAATAAAAAATATTCCTACTAAATCATTGCAAACTAAGATTATGCTCTTTAAATAATATAATTTGCCATATCTGCACTGATTATATTGTATAGTATATAAAAGAGACAAAATTTAAGAACTGAACATACCATAAATTTGTACTTTAACTCCAGTCATCCTAATAATGGCTGGCTGAGGATGTTGGGAGTCATGTTATCCATTAACAGCCAGAGTACCTACTAATGTGTTAATTTTGGCTGAAGGTACTCTGGGTCATCTACCACATTGAATGCGGTTAGTTTATTGCTCTGAGCATAATACACAAACATGGATCAAGGTTTCATCTTCACCACAAGTCTTAATGAAGCTAAAAGTGCTTAGGTGCTCATCCTTTAAATAAGACCTGTCACCCTAAAGAAACATATAATACATGTTAAAGAGGATTAAAAACTGCCCATTTGTTGTACTATTTATCTGTAATATAGTGTATGAGAAATTAACCTTTACAAGCTGATGGCACAGTCTGACTCTTTATTCTGATTTGTTTATGTGCTGAATCAATATTACCTCACACATTGCTATGAAGTAATCTAGGCAGAACCCACATACTGTTAATATAACCAAATACAGCAAGTAAAAGATCTGGCATTAAGCAGAACTAATTAGGATGTGCAGGAAAGTAGCATTCACAAAGGTTAATTTCTCAACATTTATTTTTCAAAAAATGACAAGTACATCATATTGGCAGATTTTAATTTTTTCTAAGGTCATCCAGACATACGGTACCTCATGTAGTACAGCAAGAATGACACAAGCTTTAAAAGATTAAGAGGAAATAAATTTACCTCAGGTTTTGGAACAAAAGCACGGCCAGGAATAGTGAAACAATTTTTTACATTGCAGAGATACTGGGACATGACAGAAAGTCTGCTCCATTGTCCACTTCCAGTGCTAGCTGTCAACCTCTGAGAAAATAAATAAATGCATTAATACTATATTAAACATTTGTTAACAGGACAATAAAGCTTCAATTTTAACATTCCTGTACTCAACTAGAAAAATTACCCAAAATGTTTGTTAATTGTATAGTCCTATCTACATTACAGCAGACGATGACTCAACATTATGACTGTTTCAGAAGATAAGACATATTAATGTAATATAATATTATGGAGCAAATAATCTAATGGAGAAATAATATGGATGAAAGATTGTACTTCTATTTATTAGGCACACTAGTTTTCATACTTATCAACTAAGTAAAGTTCCTTACCTGTAAATATACTAATCTGCATTCAGATAGGTTAAATTTGTTGCTGTTGGCACAGAATATGGTGATCTCTCATGGGACATGATACTATGCCTACCGGTAAAAAAATCAGGTAATGCAAAAATAAACACCAAACAAGAAACCAACTTTTGTACAGCAGCTATTCTATAGTTAGCCCAGTATGTGAAGCAACAAACATTGCTGGGGAAAACCCACGTTGTGGCCAAACGCTCGTTGCAGATTTTTGTTTCCACATTTCAAGCTAAATAGCATGAGTTATGGGAACATCAAAGGAAAAAAGCCAACTCTCATCTGACACAGTGTCAAACAACGAGAGTGAGCTCAAAACACAGTCACCATCCCCACCCCACCTCCAAAACACCAACTCTACACTATACCTAACATGACACAAACAATACTACCCCTAACACTTTCCTAACACTCAAAACTGTAATACTTGACAGTCATCCACTGTCCTTTTTTAACCCCTTCAGTGCCAGAGGCTTGGGCCATTTCCTATACCCTGCAGGACAGACACTTTTTCAGCATTTTTGCTATCCTTCCATTTAGGCTTTATTTACTCTGGGAATTTCTACTTACATATGGAAAACTATATATTGTTTTTTTCAGAACAAATTGAGCTTTCTTGTGGTACCTTACATGAAGAGAATTTTACATTGTGCAAAAAGCTATGATGTCATAATGACAAAAAAAGTGAAAATGTACTCATTTTGCTAAAATCACATACTATGTATCAAAAACATTTACCTTGATTGAAAAAGTTTCAATTATTTGAAAAAGCCCCGAGTAAAATAAAAAAAACAAACAAATTTGCATAGTTTTACCTACGTCCATGGCTAGAAGCGCAAAATGACATTTTCAACTTTATAAACTAAAATGCGCATTCTAGGGTTTTTTTGGGGGGTAAAGCTTTCCTAAAACAGTGGAATGACTATATAAAACTATATATTTCTGAAAAGCAGACAACCTGCCGCATCTAATGAGGGGTAAATTGCCTTCTTACCCCAAGCCTGTTGTGCCCAAATGCTTCCAAAAGTTGGCAGTATAGGAAAAAAAAACCCTGCATATTCTTACATTTCTTCCCCTTCAACTGTACTGAAATCTGTGAAAACCATGGAATTTCCAACTGTATTCATTAGCTAGTGCTCTTAGGAAAAAAATGACACCTCATTGATATGAGTTCACCTACCTTAGGGGGTGCTACAAGTACAAAACTACACCTATTGAAACCTCTAATTTTTCTTACATTTTCTCAAACATTACTTGTCTATACAAAAATGGTTATAACAACTACAGAAGTGAAGAAAAGCTACACAAACCATACCATTTTGGAAAGAAGACAACCTGTTGCATCTAATGAGGGGTGAAATGCCGCCTTACCACAAGCCTGGTGTGCCCAAATCCTTCCAGGAGGTGGCACTAAAGGAAAAAAATGGCATTTTCTTACATTTCTGACCCTTCGGCTGTACCGAAATCTGTGAAAACCATTTCCAAATGTACTCATTAGCTAGTGCTGTTAGGAGAAAAATTACACCCCATTGGTTGACCTACCTTAGGGGTGCCAGAAGCACAAATACACCTATGTTTGCTTCCTTGAAAATGGCTGCTTGTACTAAAATGTTCATAACTGTTAGAGACATGAAAGAAAGGTATAAAAGGTATACCATTTTGGAAAGTAGACATTCTCCCGCATCAAATGAGGGGTCACTTGCCTTTCTACCCCCTGGGCTGAAGTGCACAAATATTTCCAAAATGTGGCACTATAGGAATAAATACATGTTTTTTACATTTCCACCACTTCAAAGATACTAAAATCTTTGAAAACCATAACATTTCCTGCTGTATTCAGTACCTGCTACCAACAGGAAAAAAATGGTAGCCCATATGTCTGGGTTAACATATAATATGTGGGTGCTAGGAACACGTACGTAAACCTGACATTTTTTTTTTGAAATTATCTGCTTGCACTAAAAATAGGATTTTAGTCTTACCTGTTAAATCCTTTTCACTTAATCCATACAGGTCACTGGTACAATGGGAGGCGATCCGCCCCTTTAAGTAGGCAGGAACATTCATCTAAATGTATGCAGGGGGTGGAGCCTCCCCTCCCTCTTAAGCTGCCTTCAGCCAGAACAAGCCAGATTGATTTGAGACACTAAAACTGACCAGAGGTAAGAAGGAAAAGGAAGACTCCTGTGAGCATGCCCCGAAGGTCTCCCACTGAATGCCACAGGAGAGCCAAGCATGGTCCCTTGACAGGGTGGGAGACCAGTGACCTGTATGGACTAAGGGAAAAGGATTTAACAGGTAAGACTAAAATCCTATTTTCACTGTCGTCCAATACAGGTCACTGGTACAATGGGATGTACAAACATTGAGCTTTCCCAGAGGTGGGAAGTAAGGCAAGGACCAAGTGCAAGGCCCAAAGGTCACCAGAACTGCTATGAACCAATGAAATATAGAGCCCAATAACAGAAGTGTCAACGGACACCAACCAGGGGTAAAAACAAACCCCCGAACTATCACAGCACACTGAACTAGAGCCAACAGGGCTCAACAGTAAAGAAGCACTAAGAACCACAGAGCAGAAGATCCTAAACAGGCAAAACTGCCTCCAGGACCTTCCTCCCAAAGCTGGCATCAGCCGAGGCCAGTACATCTACACGATAGTGCTTCGAGAATGTGTGCACAGAGGGACCAAGTAGCTGCCCGGCATAGTTGATCAGCAGACGCCTGATTCTTATAGGCCCAAGAGGCCCCAATTGATCTGGTGGAATGAGCAGTAACCCTGAAGGGAACGTGCCTATTCCGCAGCTTGTAGGCTTCACTAATGGTAGATTTTATCCAAGATGCAATAGTCACCTTGGATGCCGGTCTCCCTGCCCTAGGCCCCTCGGGAATGACGAACAGGGCGTCAGATTTCCTGATAGACTCAGTGCGATGAACATAAAATTTAAGACAACGCACAACATCCAACAAATGGAGATCTCACTCCTTGTCAGAGGAAGGGTTAGGACAGAAAGAGGGCACCACAATCTCCTGATTGATATGAAACTCTGAAACAACCTTGGGTAAAAACTCCTTGAAAGTGTGGAGCACGGCCTTATCCTTGTGGAACGCCAAGTAAGGAGGTTTACAAGACAGAGCTTGTAACTCTGCTACCCGGCGAACTGAGACAATAGCCAAGAGAAAGGGCATTTTCCAGGTCAAAAGACGTAAAGGAATAGAAGCCAAGGATTCAAACAGGGGTCTCTGGAGAACCCCCAGCACCAAACTGAGGTCCCACTGGGGAGGCAGGCCGAACATGAGCCACACCCTGAAAGAAAACTTTAACATCAGGAAGAATAGCAATGCGTTCCTGGAAAAATACAGATAGAGCAGAAGTCTGAACCTTGAGAGAACTCAGGCTGAGTCCCTTTTCAACCCCATCCTGCAAAAAGGCCAGGACCGTGGGAAGATGGAAATCAAGTGATAGATCCTTATCAGCACACCATGCAACAAAAGTTGACCATATGCGATGATAAATCTTGGAAGACACAAGCTTGGGAGCTCTAAGCATCGTAGACACTACTGAAGAGGAAAACCCTTTCTTCTTCAAAATTGAGGATTCAACCTCCAAGCCGTCAAATGGAGATGTTGGACATCCTCCTTCCACAGATATCCTTGAAGGAGTAGATCTGGACGGGCAGGAAGCGGGAAGGGATCCGCCACTGACATGGCTAGCAGTTCCGGATACCAGGACTGACGAGGCCAATTCGGGGTAATTAAGATGACAGGACAACGCTCCATCTTCAGCTTCTGGATGACTCTGATCAACAGAGGGAGTGGAGGGAAGATGTACGCTAGGGAGAACGCCCAAGGGATTGACAAGGCATCCACTGCTAGAGCAAGAGGGTCCCTCCACCGAGAGCAAAACACTGGCACCTTCCTGTTGTGTCTGGTAGCCAACAGATCCACTACAGGTAACCCTCTACATCTGGGTTAGAATGTGAAACACCTCTGGATGGAGTGCCCACTCTCCGCTGTCGACTGTATGACGACTGAGAAAGTCTGCCATGACGTTGTCAACGCCTAGAATGTGTACTGCTGAAATGACGGGCGCATGAGCTTCTGCCCAAGATAAGATGGCCTTGACCTCTAACCAAGCGGTGAGACTTCTTGTGCCGCCTTGTCTGTTTATGTAGGCCACTGCGGTGGCGTTGTCGGACTCCACTCTGACTGGACAATCCTCCAGCTGAGATTCCCAGTGTCTCAGGGCAAGAAAGATGGCACGAAGTTCCAGAACATTGATGGAGAGGAGAGATTCTTCCAGTCCCCATTTCCCCTGAGCACTGAAACGACCCAACACTGCCCCCCATCCCCGGAGGCTGGCGTCCGTCGAGACTGTGGTCCAATAGGGAACCTGAAAGGACCTCCCTTTCAGGAGATGAGACAGGTCCAACCACCATTCCAAGCTCAACTCGACATGAGGAGGCAGAGAGACTGACAGATGCTGATGATCTGGATGATTCCTGCACCTCTGAATCACAAACCTCTGAAGTTCCCTGGTGTGTGCCATAGCAAATGGCACTGACTCTATTGTGGAAATGAACTTCCCCACCAGAGAAGTCAACTTCGGCACTGGAACCCTTTCGAGCTCCAGGATCTTGGATACATGGAGAGCAATCTGATGAGCCACTTCCTCCGGTAAAAACACCATGCACTGCTGAGTGTCGAACAGGAGACCCAAAAAGAGGATCTGTTGAGATGGGACCAAGTCTGACTTGTCCAGATTCACAATCCAGCCGTGGCGATTGAGTGTCTGGATGCACAGCTGAACCTGCTGGTGAAGGATCTCCGCAGATGAAGCTTTCAGGAGCAGATCGCCCATGTAGGGAGTCACCCTGACACCATCTCGATGAAGCACAGCTATCAAAGCTCCCAATACTCTCTGAAAAACCTGAGGAGCTGAAGTCAGTCCAAAGGGAAGACCTGAAAACTGAAAGTGGCCTTTGTGACAGGCAAACCTGAGATACCGTCTGCTCTCTGGATGAATAGGGATGTGAAGATATGCATCTTGAAGGTCCAGGGAGGCAAGGAACTCCCCTGGAGACATTGCAGCTATCACAGAACGCAGAGATTCTTGACGATAGTGGGAACTCACAACAAAGGAATTGAGATCCTTGAGGTCCAAGATAGGAAGGGCACCTCCATCCTTTTTGGCCACAACGAACAGGTTGGAATAGAATCCTGAACCTGTGTCCTCTGAGGGGACCAATTCCAGGACCTCTTTGTCCAAAAGATCCTGAATAGCGTCGTCGAACAGACGTCTTTTTGTAGGCTCCTGAGAAGGACGAGTAAAATGGAACCGAAAAGGAGGAAGGGAAGAGAAAGGGATCCTGTATCCCTCTGATACCAGCTGAATAACCCAAGGGTCCGCCACTGACTCCTCCCAAGGTCGGTGAAAAATGTGGAGACGTCCACCTACAGCCGGATGCGGACCCGGGTTCGGTAAGTCATGCCGAAGCAGTCTTGGAGGTCTTGGCCTTGGGGGCAACTTTGGGCTTCCAGGACTGTTTGGGCTTGGAGGAGGACCGCGCAGAGGACGGACCCGCCTGGGAAGCAGAGCGTGTCTCAGTTTGGAAGGAACGAAAGGACCGATTGCGTTTGGCTGGAAACTTCTTTTTAAAGACTGATGGTAGAAGAGTACTTTTACCACCAGTAGCCTCACTAATCATCTCCTTAAGTTCAGATCCAAACAGTGAAGTCCCTTGGAAGGGTAATGAAAGCAAGGCTTTCTTAGAAGCGGTGTCAGCAGACCAAATTTTCAGCCAAAGAGCACGTCTAGCCACCACAGAGGAAGTGGAGGCCCTTGCCATCATGCGCACAGCATCAAAAGCAGCGTCAGAAACATAATTTTGAGCTTCTGATATATTAGCAAGAAGCTGTAGCTGCTCAGACACTGGCGCATCCTGGCGAACCGCCTCAGTAAGCTGTTCAGTCCAGGCCGCAATAGCCCGGTTAACCCACGCCACTGCAAACGTTGGACGCATGGCAGTGCCAATAGAGGCAAAAACAGATTTAAGACAAGTTTCTAACTTTTTGACCTTCCAATCCTGCAGGGCAGAAGCATCAGATACAGCTAAGGCAGTACATTTAGATAACCTAGAAACTGGAGCATCCACTTTAGGAGGATGAACCCATTTTGCCAGTTCAGCCTCAGGAAAAGGGTAAAGTTTAGCAAACTTTTTGGACACAGAAGAGGATTTATCAGGATTCCACGCATCAGAGACTAAACGAGCAAGAGTAGGATTAGTAGGAAAACATACAACAGCTTTAGACAGTTTTTGAAAAACGTCAGTTGGATCACGAGTAGATTCCTGAGTCAAAGGAAGGTTGAGCGTGGTTAGCACAGCTCTGATCAAACCCTCAGCAGAGATTTCAGGGTCACATTCAAAAGGGTCACCAACAGACCTGGTAGACTCAATAGCAGTGCCTTCCTCAGCATCAGAATCCTGTAATAGTTCTTCCTCAGAAGAATCAGACATATCAGGAGCCCCCTGTGGCTTGGGCAGGGAGGTCCTGACTGTGGAGGGGGTCTGCCAAACCTGAAGAGCCCCCTGAACCTGAGAGGGAAAGAGCTGAAGAGTGGATCTGAGATCCCTAGTGGCAGCCTTAAACTCTTTCACCCAAGTTGGCTCAATGGTGTGACTGGAAAGCCCTGGGTTGCTGTCATGGCTTTCTGCACATTTTGGGCATAAATGACCAGAAAATTCTGTAGGCAACCCAGAGTGACAAGAGGAGCAAAACGCAATGGGGGAAACTGACACCCCAGGCTCCTTAGTCTTGGGTCTAGCCCCTGACTCCAGTGAAGTAGACATGCTCACAGCGTCAGATATACTCCACTGACAAGAATCACCCAATTGAAGTGTGAAAGATTAAAAATTCACCCCAGAAATGCTTAAATTTAAACTTATCTGGCAAGCGAAGGGTTAATCTGCGGAGGAGAGAGAGAAGGCTCGGTCCCTGCGTAGTATACTCGCTGAGAATAACTCACAAAATGGCTGCCGCGACGGTAGCCAATCAGAAAACGAGCGCGAAACCAGCGCTCATGGGAAACGTAGTTTTTCTCAGAAGTACCCCAAAACAGTGCCCGAAGCCCCCCCCTAGACCCCCAACACACCGAATCATGTAACCGGATGATAGAGCAAGGGAAGACCAACAAAATGAGCCCACTCTGAAGTCGCTGTGACAAGCGGTTCCAGAGATACTTCCCACACTGTGTAAACCCATAGAGAGTAAAGGAGCAATGGCGTCTATGCGGGAAAAGCACACTTAAAGGCGCGGAACATTAACTTTTAATAAATTTACCCTGACAGAAAAAAGTTACCAAACACACACAAAACACATGTAAAACATGATAAAACAATATCCCAATGAGAGAAAGAGCAGGGAAAAGGTTAAAACCCCCATAAACTGCTCCAAAACCCAGGGAATACACAGACATTGCATAAATACAGGCAATATGAAGAAAAACACCCTATGAGTGCTGGAGTGCATAATGAGAACTCCCAAATACAAGCCCAATGAAGGGACACTATGGGACAAGTGGACCTTCAGCACTCAAAGTGTGGCTCGCCTTTCTGCAGGACTTCTGTCTTCAGGTAACCATGCTGAAAGAGAATTAACCAGAGGAAAATTCCCAAGCAGGGAAGCTACTGGACTCAAGTTGTTCCCTCTTCAGGGCATAAGGTCCACCAGAAAATCCCTGGAAGCTGCACTAGCCACTTTGGGGAGGGCAATTATCAGCCATGGTCACCAGCCTAATGGTGGTATTCCATATTTCCATATTTCCATACAGGTCACTGGTACAATGGGAGGCGATCCGCCCCTTTAATAGGCAGGAACATTCATTCAAATGTATGCAGGGGGTGGAGCCTCCCCTCCTACTTAAGCTGCCTTCAGGCCAGAGCCAAGCTAGATTGATTTGAGACACTTAAACTGACCAGAGGTAAGCAAGAAAAGGAAGACTCCTGTGAGCATGCCCCAAAGGTCTCCCACTGAATGCCACAGGAGAGCCAAGCATGGTCCCTTGACAGGGTGGGAGACCAGTGACCTGTACGGACTAAGTGAAAAGGATTTAACAGGTAAGACTAAAATCCTATTTTCACTGTCGTCCAATACAGGTCACTGGTACAATGGGATGTACAAACATTGAGCTGTCCCTGAGGCGGGAAGTAAGGCAAGGACCAGGCGCAAGGCCCAAGTCACTAAAACAGCTATGAACCAATTAATCATATAGCCCAGTAACAGAAGTGTCAACGGACACCAACCAGGGGGGAAAACAACCCCCAAACTAACACAGCACACTTAACCAGAGCCAACAGGGCTCAACAGTAAAGAAGCACTAGGGATCACAGAATAGAAGTCCTAAACAGGCAAAACTGTCTCCAGGACCTTCCTTCCAAAGCTGGCATCAGCCGAGGCCAGTACATCAACTCGATAGTGCTTCGAGAATGTGTGCACAGAGGACCAAGTGGCCGCTCTGCACAGTTGATCAGCAGATGCCTGATTCTTGTAGGCCCAAGAGGCCCCAATAGATCTGGTGGAATGAGCAGTAACCCTGAAGGGAATGTGCTTATTCCGCAATTTGTAGGCTTCACGGATGGTAGATTTAATCCAAGAGGCAATAGTTACCTTGGATGCCGGTCTCCCTGCCCTAGGCCCCTCAGGAATGACGAACAAGGCGTCAGACTTCCTGATAGACTCAGTGCGATGAACATAAAATTTAAGACAACGCACAACATCCAACAAATGGAGATCTCTTTCCTTGTCAGAGGAAGGGTTAGGGCAGAAAGAGGGAACCACAATCTCCTGATTGATGTGAAATTCGGAGACAACCTTGGGTAAAAACTCCTTGGAAGTGCGAAGCACTGCCTTATCCTTGTGAAACACCAAGTAAGGAGGTTTACAAGACAGAGCTTGTAACTCTGCTACCTGGCGAACTGAGACAATGGCCAAAAGAAAAGCCATCTTCCAGGTCTTCTCTGGAGAACCCCCAGCACCAAATTGAGGTCCCACTGGGGAGTAGGACTCTTGAAGGCAGGCCGAACATGAGCCACGCCTTGGAAGAAAACCTTAACATCAGGAAGAATAGCAATTCTTTCCTGGAAAAACACAGACAGAGCAGAAGTCTGAACCTTGAGAGAACTCAAGCTGAGTCCCTTCTCAACCCCATCCTGTAAAAAGGCTAGGACTGTGGGAAGATGGAAATCTAGAGACAGATCCTTATCAGTACACCATGCTACAAAGGTGGACCATATGCGATGATAGATCTTGGAAGACACGGGCTTGCGAGCTCTAAGCATCGTGGACACCACTGAAGAGGAAAACCCTTTCTTCTTTAGAATTGAGGATTCAACCTCCAAGCTGTCAAATGGAGATGTTGAACATCCTCCTTCCACAGATATCCCTGAAGAAGTAGATCTGGACGTGCAGGAAGTGGAACAGGATCCGTCACAGACATGGCTAACAGTTCCGGATACCAGGACTGACGAGGCCAATTTGGAGTGATCAGGATGACAGGACAATGCTCCACCTTCAGCTTCTGGATCACTCGGATCAACAGAGGAAGAGGAGGGAAGATGTAAGCCAGAGGAAATGTCCAGGGGATTGACAAGGCATCCACTGCTAGGGCAAGAGGGTCCCTCCATCGGGAGCAAAACACTGGCACCTTTCTGTTGTGTCTGGTTGCCATCAGATCCACTACTGGCACCCCCCACATCTGGGTGAGAAGGAGAAACACTTCTGGATGAAGCGTCCATTCTCCGCTGTCGACTGTATGACGACTGAGAAAGTCTGCCATGACGTTGTCTACGCCTGTAATGTGAACCGCTGAGATGACGGGCACATGAGCTTCTGCCCAAGACAAAATGGCCTTGACCTCTAACCAGGCGGTGAGGCTTTTCGTGCCGCCTTGTCTGTTGATGTAGGCCACTGCGGTGGCGTTGTCGGACTCCACTCTGTCTGGACAACCTTCCAGCTGAGATTCCCAGTGCCTCAGGGCAAGAAAGATGGCACGAAGTTCCAGAACATTGATGGAGAGAAGAGATTCTTCCAGACCCCATTTCCCCTGAGCACTGAAACGTCCCAACACTGCCCCCCAACCCCGGAGGCTGGCATCCGTCGTGACCGTGGTCCAATAGGGAACCTGAAAGGATCTCCCTTTCAGGAGATGAAACAGGTCCAACCACCACTCCAGGCTCAGCTCTACATGAGGGGGCAACGATACAGAGAGATGCTGGTGATCTGGATGAGATCTGCAAGTCTGAATCACAAACCTCTGAAGTTCCCTGGTGTGTGCCATGGCAAAAGGCACCGCCTAAACTTCCCCACCAGAGAAGACAACTTTGGTACTAGAACCCTGTCCATTTCCAGGATCCTGGCCACCCGGACAGCAATCTGATGAGCCACTTCCTCCGGCAAAAACACCATGCACTGCTGAGTGTCGAACAGGAGACCCAGGAAGAGGAGCTGTTGAGATGGAACCAAGTCTGACTTGTCCAGATTCACAATCCAGCCGTGGCGATTGAGTGTCTGTATGCACAATTGCAGCTGCTGGTGAAAGATCTCTGCAGATGAGGCTTTCAGGAGCAGATCGTCCATGTAGGGAGTCACCCTGACACCATCTCGATGAAGCACAGCTATCAAAGCTCCCAATACCCTCTGAAAGACCTGAGGAGCTGAAGTCAGACCAAAGGGAAGAGCTGAAAACTGAAAGTGGCCTTTGTGACAGGCAAATCTGAGATACCGTCTGCTCTCTGGATGAATAGGTATGTGAAGGTAAGCATCCTGAAGATCCAGGGAGGCAAGAAACTCCCCTGGAGACATTGCTGCTATCACAGAACGCAGAGATTCCTGGCGGAAGTGGGAACTCACAACAAGGGAATTGAGATCCTTGAGATCCAGAATAGGACGTACACCTCAGTCCTTTTTGGCCACAACGAACAGGTTGGAATAGAATCCTGAACCTGTGTCCTCTGGTGGAACCAATTCCAGGACCTCTTTGTCCAAAAGATCCTGAATAGCGTCGAACAGACGTCTTTTTGTAGGTTCCTGAGAAGGACGAGTAAAATGGAACCGGAAAGGAGGAAGGGAAGAGAAAGGGATTCTGTACCCCTCTGATACCACTTGAACAGCCCAAGGGTCCGCCACTGACTCCTCCCAAACCCGGCGAAAGATGTGGAGACGTCCACCTACAGCCGGATGCGGACCCGGGTTCGGCGAGTCATGCCGAAGCAGTCTTGGAGATCTTGGCCTTAGGGGCAACTTTGGGCTTCCAGGACTGTTTGGGCTTGGAGGAGGAGCGCGTGGAAGACGGACCTGTCTGGGGCGTGGAGCGTGTCTCAGTTTGGAAAGAACGAAAGGACCGATTGCGTTTGGCTGGAAACTTTTTCTTGAACACCGATGGCAGAAGAGTACTTTTGCCACCAGTGGCCTCACTAATCATCTCCTTAAGTTCAGATCCAAAAAGTAAGGACCCCTGAAAGGGCAAAGAAAGCAAGGCTTTCTTAGATGCAGTGTCAGAAGACCAAATCTTAAACCAAAGAGCACGTCTAGCTACTATGGAGGAGGTAGAGGCCCTCACCATCATGCGCACAGCATCAAAAGCAGCATCAGCAACATAATTTTGAGCTTCTAACATATTAGCAAGAAGCTGCAACTGCTCAGACACTGGAGCATCCTGGCAAACCGCCTCAGCCAATTGCTCAGTCCAGGCCGCAATGGCCCTATTAACCCACGCCAGTGCAAAAGTTGGACGCATGGCAGTGCCAACAGAGGCAAAAATGGATTTAAGGCAAATCTCTAACTTTTTGTCCGTCCAATCCTGCAGGGCCGAAGCATCAGACACAGCTAAGGCAGTAGATTTGGATAACCTAGAAATAGAAGCATCCACTTTAGGAGGATGAACCCATTTTGCCAGTTCAGTCTCAGGGAATGGATAAAGTTTAGCAAACTTTTTGGACACAGAAGAGGATTTTTCAGGGTTCCTCCATGAGTCCGAGACTAAACGGGCAAGGGTAGGGTTAGTAGGAAAACAAACCACAGCCTTTGATGGTTTTTGGAAAACATCAGTTGGATCATGAGTAGATTCCTGAGTCAGAGGAAGGTTGAGCGTAGTAAGTACAGCTCTGATCAAACCCTCAGCCGAAACTTCAGGGTCACATTCAAAAGGGTCACCAATGGACCTATTAGATTCAATAACGGTGCCTTCCTCAGCATCAGAATCCTGCAAAAGTTCTTCTTCAGAAGAATCAGACACATCAGGAGCCCCCTGTGGCTTAGGCAGGGAGGTCCTGATTGAGGAGGGGGTCTGCCAGACTTGCAGAGCCCCCTGAACCTGAGAGGGAAAGAGTTGAAGAGTAGATCTGAGATCCCTAGTGGCAGCTTTAAACTTTTACCCAAGTTGGCTCAATAGCATGGCTGGGAAGCCCAGGGTTGCTATCCTGACTATCTGCACATTTTGGGCATAAATGACCTGAAAATTCTCTAGGCAGCTCAGAGTGACAAGAGGAACAAAACGCAATGGGGGAAATGGTCACCCCAGCCTCTTTGGTCTTGGGTCTAGCCCCTGACTCCAGTGGAGTAGACATGCTCACAGCGTCAAATATACACCACTTAATAAAAACCACCCAGTAAAAGTGTGAAAGATTAAAGTTTCACCCCAGAAATGCCTAAAATCGGACTTATCTGGCCAGCGAAGGGTTAATCTGCTGAGAGGAGAGAAGGCTCGTTCCCTGCGTAGTATACTCGCTGAGAAAAACACCACAAAATGGCTGCCGTGACGGTAGCCAATCAGAAAACGAGCGCGAAACAGGCGCTCATGGGAAACGTAGTTTTCCTCAGAAGTACCCCTAAACAGTGCCCGAAGCCCCCCCCAAACTCCCAACACACTGAATCTAGCTACCGGATGATAGAGCAGGGGAAGACCAACAAAATGAGCCCTCTCTGAAGTTGCTGTGACAAGCGGTTCCAGAGAAACGTCCCACACTGTGAAATTCAATAGAGAGTAAAGGAGCAATGGCGTCTATGCGGGAAAAAGCGCGCTTAAAGGCGTGGAACACTAAATATTAATAAAGTATACTAAAGGTAAAAAGTACACCAAACACACTTCTAACACATGGAAGACATGAGAGAATAAGGACCCAAAGCTCCAAAACCCAGGGAATACCACAGACATTGCATAAATACAAGCAATATGAATAAAAACACCCTATGAGTGCTGGAGTGCAGAAAGCAAACTCCCAAATACAAGCCCAGAGAAGGGACACTGTGGGGACAAGTGGACCTTCAGCAATCAAAGGGTGGCTCACCTTTCTGCAGGACTTCTGTCTTCAGGTAACCATGTTAAAAGGAGATTAACCAGAGGAAAATCCCCCAGCAGGAAAGCTACTTGACTCAAGCTGTTCCCTCTTCAGGGCATAAGGTCCACCAGAAAATCCCTGGAAGCTGCACTAGCCACTTTGGAGAGGGCAATTCACAGCCACGGTCACCCGCCTAATGGTGGTATTTCATATTTGAAAGAAAACAATAAAAAACTAAAGTTGAATGAGAGATGTTCTCCACCTGGTGTGCACAGCACACAGGAACAAATCAATCTAGCTTGGCTCTGGCCTGAAGGCAGCTTAAGTAGGAGGGGAGGCTCCACCCCCAGCATACATTTGAATGAATGTTCCTGCCTATTAAAGGGGCGGATCGCCTCCCATTGTACCAGTGACCTGTATTGGACGACAGTGAAATGGTTAGAACCATAACAGATATGCAGAAAAGGTAGAGAAACAATGCCATTTTGGAAAGAAAACAACCTGCCGCATCTAATGAGGGGTCACTTGCCTTCATACCCAAAGGCTGGTATGCACAAATGCTTCCAGGAGGTGGCGCTAATGAAAAAAAAAGGCATTTTTTTACATATCTGTCCCATCAAATGTATGGAGCTCTGTGAAAAACATGGAATTTTCAACTGCATTCATTAGCTAGTGCTCTTAGGAGTCAAACAACACCCCAGCGGTATGAGCTGACCTATCTTAGGGGGTGCTAGAAGTAGACAACTACACCTACTACAACCTCTGATGTTTCTAACATTTTCTCAAACGTGACTTGCCTGTACGAAAATGGCTATAACACCTTCAGAAGTGAAGAAAAGGTAGATAAACCATACCATTTTGAAATAAGATAACTTGCCGCATCTAATGTGGGGTCAGTTGCCTTCATACCCCAATACTGGTGTGCATAAATGTTTCCAGAAGGAGACGATATAGGAAAAAATAGGATTTTAGTCTTACCTGTTAAATCCTTTTCACTTAGTCCATACAGGTCACTGGTACTCTGGGAGGCGTAAGTCCCCTTTAATAGGCAGGAACAACTATGCAAATGATTTGCAAGGGGCGGAGCCTCCCCTCTTACTTAAGCCACCTTCAGGCCAGAGCCACTTAGATTGATTTGAGACCCTAAAACTGACCTCAGGTAAGCAAAAAGAAAGACTCCTGTGAGCATGCCCGAACGGTCTCCCACTGGATGCCACAGGAGAGCCAAGACTGGTCCCTTGACAGGGTGGGAGACCAGTGACCTGTATGGACTAAGTGAAAAGGATTTAACAGGTAAGACTAAAATCCTATTTTCACTGTCGTCCAATACAGGTCACTGGTACTCTGGGATGTACAAACATTGAGCTGATCCAGAGGCGGGAAGTAAGGCAAGGACCAGGCGCGAGGCCCAAGACACTAGAACTGCTATGACCCAGTTAATAACATAGCCCAAACTGTAAGTGTCAACGGACACCAACCAAGGGAACAATCCCTGAACTAACACAGCACACGGAACCAGAGCCAACCGGGCTCAACAGTAAGGAAGCACTAAGGATCACAGAGCGGAAGACCTACACAGGCAAGACTGCCTCCAGGACCTTCCTTCCAAAACTGGCATCAGTCGAAGCCAGTACATCAACTCGATAGTGCTTAGAAAAAGTGTGCACAGAGGACCAAGTGGCCGCTCTGCACAGTTGATCAGCAGAAGCTTGATTCTTGTAGGCCCAAGAGGCCCCAATAGATCTGGTGGAATGGGCAGTCACCCGGAAGGGAACATGCTTATTCCTCAACTTATAGGCTTCACGGATAGTAGCCTTAATCCAAGAGGCAATGGTAACTTTGGAAGCCGGTCTCCCTGCCCTAGGCCCCTCAGGAATGACGAATAGAGCGTCAGACTTCCTGATAGACTCGGTGCGATGAACATAAAACTTGAGGCAACGCACCACATCCAACAGATGGAGATCTCTTTCCTTGTCAGATGAAGGATTAGGGCAGAAAGAGGGAACCACAATCTCCTGATTGATGTGAAACTCGGACACAACCTTGGGTAAGAATTCCTTGGTAGTGCGAAGCACAGCCTTATCCTTGTGGAACACCAGGAAAGGAGGTTTACAAGACAAGGCCTGTAACTCTGCTACCCGGCGAACTGAAACAATAGCCAAAAGGAAGGCCATCTTCCAAGTCAAGAGACGTAATGGAATGGAAGCCAAGGATTCAAACGGTGGTCGCTGGAGAACTCCCAGCACCAAGTTGAGGTCCCACTGGGGAGCAGGACTCTTGAAGGCAGGTCGAACATGAGTCACACCTTGGAAGAAAACTTTCACATCAGGAAGGATAGCAATCCTTTCCTGGAAAAACACAGACAAGGCAGAAGTCTGAACTTTGAGGGAACTCAGACTGAGCCCCTTATCCACACCGTCCTGCAAGAAGGACAGGACAGTGGGAAGATGGAATTCAAGGGATAACTTCGTATCAGAGCACCATTCACAAAAGTTGACCATTTGCTATGATAGATCTTGGAAGACACAGGCTTACGAGCACTGAGCATAGTCGACACCACAGAAGGAGAAAATCCTTTCTTTGCTAGAATCGAGGATTCAACCGCCATGCCATCAAATGGAGAGAGTGAACATCCTCCTTCCACAGATATCCCTGAAGAAGTAGGTCCGGACGGGCAGGAAGCGGGATCGGATCCGTCACTGACATGGCCATCAACTCCGGATACCAGGACTGGCAAGGCCAGTTTGGAGCAATCAGGATGACAGGACAACGCTCCCTCTTCAACTTCTGGATAACTCTGATCAATAGAGGAAGAGGAGGGAAGATGTAAGCCAGGGAGAAGTCCCAAGGGATCGACAAGGCATCCACTGCTAGAGCAAGGGAGTCCCTCAACCGGGAGCAAAACACCGGAACCTTCCTGTTGTGTCTGGTAGCCATCAGGTCCACCACAGGCATCCCCCACCGCTGAGTGAGCATGTGAAACACCTCTGGATGAAGAGCCCATTCTCCGCTGTCAACGGTGTGACGACTGAGGAAGTCTGCCATGACGTTGTCCACGCCTGGAATATGAACTGCAGAGATGACAGGCACGTGATCTTCTGCCGAAGACAAAATATCCTTGACCTCCCACCAGGCGGAACCGCTTCTTGTGCCGCCTTGCCTGTTGATGTAAGCCACCGCCGTGGCGTTGTCGGACTCCACTCTGATCGGAAGACCGGTCAATTGAGACTCCCAGTGCCTCAGGGCAAGCCGGACAGCTCGAAGTTCCAGAACATTGATGGAGAGCAGGGATTCCTCCAGACCCCATTTCCCCTGAGCACTGAAGCGACCCCAGACTGCACCCCAGCCCCGAAGGCTGGCATCCGTTGTGACTGTGGTCCAATGAGGAACTAGAAAGGATCTCCCTTTCAGGAGATGAGAGAGATCTAACCACCAGTGCAGACTTGACTCGACATGAGGAGGAAGAGAAACAGACAGATGTTGATGATCTGGATGATTCTTGCACGTCTGGATCACAAATCTCTGAAGTTCCCTGGAATGGGCCATGGCAAATGGGACTGCTTCGATCGTGGAAATGAACTTCCCCACTAAAGACGACAACTTCGGTACTGGAATTTCGTCCATGTCCAGAATCCCAGCCACTCTGACGGCTATCTGGTGAGCCACGTCCTCTGGAAGAAACACCATGCATTGGCGAGTGTCGAACAGGAGACCCAGGAACAGAAGCCTCTGAGATGGAATCAAGTCCGACTTGTCCAGATTCAGGATCCAGCCATGACGGTTCAGGGTGTGCATGCACTTCTGTAATTGCTGACGGAGAAGCTCCGCTGAGGAGGCCTTCAGTAGGAGATCGTCCATGTAGGGGGTCACTCTGATCCCATCCTGATGGAGCACCGCTATCAAGGAGCCTAACACCCTCTGGAAGACCTGAGGGGCTGAAGTCAGCCCAAAGGGGAGCGCTGCAAACTGACAGTGTCCCCTGTGGCAGGCAATCCTGAGATACCGCCTGCTCTCTGGATGAATAGGGATGTGAAGATAAGCATCCTGAAGGTTCAGGGAGGCAAGAAACTCCCCTGGAGACATTGCTGCAATCACAGAACGCAGAGATTCCTGGCGGAAGTGGGAAGTCACCACATAGGCATTGAGATCTTTGAGATCCAAAATGGGACGAGCTCCTCCATCCTTTTTGGCTACCACAAACAGGTTGGAATAGAATCCTGAACCTGTGTCCCCTTGAGGAATCACCTCCAGGACCTCTTTGTCCAAGAGATCCTGAATAGCGTCGTCGAACAGACGCCTTTTTGTGGGTTCCTGAGAAGGACGAGTAAAATGGAACCGAAAAGGAGGAAGGGAAGAGAAAGGGATCCTGTATCCCTCGGACACCACCTGAAGAACCCATGGGTCCGCCACTGACTCCTCCCAAGTCGGGCGAAAGATGCGGAGACGACCGCCTACAGCCGGATGCGGACCCGGGTTTGGCGAGTAATGCCGAAGCAGTCTTGGAGGTCTTGGCCTTGGGGGCAACTTTGGGCTTCCAGGACTGTTTGGGCTTGGAGGAGGAGCGCGTAGCGGGAGGACCCGTCTGGGCCGAGGAGCGTGTCTCAGTCTGAAAGGAACGAAAGGACCGATTGCGTTTGGCTGGAAACTTTTTCTTAAAGACTGAGGGTAGAAGAGTACTTTTACCGCCAGTAGCCTCACTGATCATTTCTTTGAGTTCAGACCCAAAAAGCAAATTCCCCTGAAAGGGCAAGGAAAGCAAGGCTTTCTTAGAGGCTGTATCAGCAGACCAAATTTTCAGCCAAAGAGCGCGTCTAGCCACCACAGAAGAAGTGGAGGCCCTCGCCATCATGCGCACAGCATCAAAAGCAGCGTCAGCAACATAGTTCTGAGCTTCAGTGATATTAGCAAGGAGCTGCAACTGTTCAGATACTGGCGCATCCTGGCGAACTGCTTCAGTCAGTTGTTCAGTCCAGGCCGCAATGGCTCTATTAACCCAAGCCACAGCAAAGGTTGGGCGCATGGCAGTGCCAATGGAGGCAAAAATAGATTTAAGAGAAAGCTCTAGCTTTTTATCCGTCCAATCCTGCAGGGCAGAGGCATCAGAGACAGCCAAGGCGGTAGACTTGGATAGTCTAGAAACAGGAGCATCCACCTTGGGAGGATGAACCCATTTTGCCAGCTCAGTCTCAGGAAAAGGGTAAAGTTTAGCAAACTTTTTAGAGACAGAGGAAGATCTATCAGGATTCTTCCATGCCTCAGAGACCAGGCGGGCAAGAGTAGGGTT
Source organism: Rhinophrynus dorsalis (assembly GCA_037306005.1). Taxonomy (NCBI): domain Eukaryota; kingdom Metazoa; phylum Chordata; class Amphibia; order Anura; family Rhinophrynidae; genus Rhinophrynus; species Rhinophrynus dorsalis. The sequence goes on along the minus strand of CM074720.1, from coordinate 188,845,509 downwards.
AGTTGGAAAACAAACAACTGGTTTAGATGGCTTTTTCTGAAAAACATCAGTAGGATCATAAGTGGATTCCTGAGTCAGAGGAAGGTTGAGCGAATTCAGAACCGCTCTGATCAGACCCTCAGCCGAGACTTCAGGGTCACACTCATAGGGGTCCCCAATGGACCTGTTAGATTCAATAACAGTACGTTCCTCAGCATCAGAATCCTGTAAGAGTTCTTCTTCAGAAGAATCAGTGACATCAGGAGCTCCCTGTGGCTTAGGCAGGGAGGTCCTGATGGTAGAGGGGGTCTGCCAGACCTGGAGAGCCCCCTGTATCTGAGAGGGAAAGAGTTGAAGCGTGGATCTGAGATCCCTAGTGGCAGCTTTAAACTCCCTCACCCAAGATGGCTCAATAGCGTGGCTGGAAAGCCCAGGGTTGCTATCTTGACCAGTACAATTAGGGCATAGATCCCCCACATTATCGGTAGACAGCCCAATGTGGCAAGAGGAGCAAAACGCCATGGGGGTAGCAGACCCCCCCATCCTCCTTAGACTTGGGTCTAGCCCCTAGCTCCAGTGAAGTAGACATGCTCACAGCGTCAATATACCCCACTAATAACACTATCACCCAGAAGAAGTGTAAATGATTAAAGTTTCACCCCAGAAATGTCTAAATTCGGACTTATCTGGCCAGCGAAGGGTTAATCTGTTGAGGAGAGAGAAGGCTCGGTCTCTGCGTAGTGTACTCGCTTAGGAAAAGTACCACAAGATGGCGGCCGTCATGATAGCCAATCAGAAACTAGCGCGAACCCGGCGCTCATGGGAAATGTAGTTTTCCCTTACAAGTACCCCAAACAGTGCCCGAAGCCCCCCTGAACACCCCACATACATAAAACACATTCCGGATGATAGAGCAGGAGCCTAGCATTAAAATGAGCCCTCTCTGAAGTTGCTGTGACAAGCGGTTCCAGAGATACGTCCCACACTGTGAATTCTCATAGAGAGTAAAGGAGCCCTTGCGTCTGAGCGGGAAAAAGCCGCGCTTAAAGGCGCGGAACACCATTTTTAACAAAGTTTGAGAAAACATTAAAAAGTGCCCAAACAAGTATGAAACACATAAGAAACATGAGTAAACGAATATCAAAAGCTCCAAAACCCAGAGAATACCACAGAAATTGCATAAAACAGTAAAAATGCAATAAAAACACCCTATGAGTGCTGGAGTGTATTGAAACTCCCAAATACAAGCCCATCAAAGACACACTGTGGGGACAAGTGGACCTTCAGCACTCAATGGGTGACTCACCTTTCTTGCAGGACTTCTGTCTTCAGGTGACCATGATAAGGTGGGAAAGAACCAGAGGTAAATTCCCCAGTAGGGGAGCTGCTTAACACAAGCTGTCCCCTCTTCAGGGCATAAGGTCCACAGAAAATCCCTGGAAGCTGCACCAGCCACTTTAAAGAGGGCAATTCACAGCCATGGTCACCCTCCTAATGGTGGTATTCCATATTTGAATAAAAAAATAATAAAACACTAAGATGCATAGATGTTCTCTACCTGGTGTGCAAAGCACTCCAGGAACAAATCAATCTAAGTGGCTCTGGCCAGAAGGTGGCTTAAGTAAGAGGGGAGGCTCCACCCCTTGCAAATCATTTGCATAGTTGTTCCTGCCTATTAAAGGGGACTTACGCCTCCCAGAGTACCAGTGACCTGTATTGGACGACAGTGAAAATTGAATTTTTTTACATTTCTGCCCCTTCACATGTATGGAACTCTGTGAAAACCATGGAATTTTCAACTTCATTCGTTAGCTAGTGCCCTTAGGAGTCAAACGACACCCCATTGGTATGAGTTGACCTACCTTAGGGGGTGCTTCAAGTAGAAAACTACACCTAGTATAACCTCTGATGTTTCTAACATTTTCTCAAACGTGACTTGCCTGTACGAAAATGGCTATAATACCTTCAGAAGTGAAGAAAAGGTAGATAAACAATACTGTTTTGGAAAAAAGATAACCTGCCGCATTGAATGAGGGTCACTTGGCTTTTTACCCCTAAGGTAGTGTGCACAACTATTTCTAGAATATGGTGCTACAGGAAAAAAACCAAACATTTGTTTTACACATCAGTCACTTCAAAGATACTAAAATGGTTCAATGGTGTGGGATTTCCTAGGAGGACTTCTTGCCAGCTTAATAAAAATGGTACCCCACTGCTGTGGGTTGACATACCAATTTGGGTAACAGAAGCATAGCTACCAATGAAACAGGGATGGGAAAGCAAACAATGTATGTGTGATTTTATGGCTAACAGATGAAAGAAGCTAGGGCGTCAGCCGGTGTACGTGTGGACCTGTGACTACCAGTGTAACAAAGCATGTGGGAGGGTGAGGGATTAAGCAGTGTGTGTGGGTATGAGCAGAGGACCCCCCCGTTGCACACAGTTTTTTTTTTTTTAATTATTATTTTGTATTCATACCTCGTTGGGGAGGCGGTATCAGGAACACGCCTGGTGTCCCCCATCAAGGTCTAAAAACAAAATAATGAAAAAAAAAAAAAAAGTGTGCGTGCGTCTTTCTGAGGGGGTCCAACTGCACTGGACCCCCCCCCATGGAACGTGCATTCCCCCCCCCAATATTTTTGTGTAGACCTCGTTGGGGGCGTCAGAAGCCATACAATGAGGTCTGAATAAAAAATAAAAAGGGGGAAAAAATTACCCTTTGTGCACCACAGGGGTGTCCAGTGTATTGCACACAAAGGGTTAATTTTTTTAAAATTTTTTTTTTTTTTTAATCGTACAAAGTAATGATAAAAAGTCCTGTGTGTGCCACAGGAAGGGGCTCAGCATTGACCCCCCTCCCAGTGGCACACACAGGGTTACATTTTTTTTTTTTATTATAGACCTCATTGAGGGGCATCAGGACCCCTCCGACCCCACCTCCCCCCAATGAGGTCTTAGTCAAAAAAAAAAATATGTCCACAAAAGAAGTGACCCTTCTTTTGTGCTGGGGACCCCTGAGGCACTCACAGGGTTCCTTTTTTTTTTTTTTTTTTTTAAATCTTCAGACTTCAGGGTTCCTTCTGGTGTCCCCTCAGTTATTGATCTCCCAGCCGATCTGGCGACTGCAGGAGAGCTATGTAGTAAATAATAGGGTTGTTCTAGTAAATAGTTACCAATATAATATAAACGCAGGTCTCTAAGTTAAATAGTTTATAGGAAAAAGATAAATCGGAGAGAAAAGATGGTATCCTTACCTGGTGCAAACTACTGCACCTATCATAGGTCCATCAGTTCAGTCCGAAGGAGACCAGTTCAGTTAGAAACAAGGATACAAGATGAATAAAACTATTTTTCTTTATTAGTTCATCAGTTAAAACCATATAAACAAAACAACACTAATAAAGCTACAATGCTAGTCTAATGTGCTTTATTTAAAAACACAGTACAGCAATAATATCTAATAGACTCATGTATAGAGTTAATCTGAGAACTGTTATACCAGTGACATCTTACTGATACCGAATCTTAAAGGGATAGTAATACTTCGTTTTAACTTTATTTTATTTTGCAGGCATTAAAAAAACATGAAGAATGATATAAGTCTTATCTCTGAAACCTTTATGGTTTAAGAGATATTCACAAACAAAGTATCCCCCCCCGTTCAACCAGATCAGAAGGGAGATGCCCAGGTAGACTGCAGAGAGGGACAATCTTCAATTAAGATAAGGGAAAAAGCTGAAAAACTTGTCAAGGGGGGGGGAAGGGCTTTCATTGTTTTCATACAAAGAAAATTGTCCCCTTCTGTTATCTGTCTGGTCATACAACCAGACTCACATCTGAGAAGAGATGGCTTACACTAGGTAAAAGGGGCGGGGAGGGGAACTTTGCTTGTGAATATCTCATAAACCATAAAGGTTTGAGAGATAAGACTTATATCATTCTTCATGTTTTTTTAATGCCTACAAAATAAAATAAAGTTAAAACAAAGTATTACTATCCCTTTAAGCTAATATAATTGAGGATGCAAGTGATTAACTGCAGGCGCTCTACTGATAAAGTTCTTGGTAATGTTTCTGTACTTTACGGCTGGGTAGTGCAGCAGCCTTTCAGTCCTGGTGGAGGTTAAGCTGCAAGTTCCCCGCTAGCTTTAGCTGTATATATAGCTTAATATCACTTCTACAGATTATTTTCTAACAGTTCATACTTTACTTGTTGAACTGTTATTCTTGGGTGTATTTACACAGTCAGTTAACACTTCACTACCGCCGACATCTTGAGCCCCTCTGTGACTACAGGCTTGAATAGCTCTTGCCCCATATAGAGACAGTCTCACATCCCATGCCAGTCTCACAATTCTCTCAGTGGGACTCAGGCAACGGCAGGGGGGGGGGTTCTGTGACCCATCTGAATGATTGACACCACCATCATTTTTTTGCCAACTATAAACAATACGCATGACTTTTTTTTTTTTTTTTTTTAATACATGGAATGACAACCTATTCTTTGCAAGAGAGAGGCCACACTTCTTTTAACCCATTTAGCACCAGGGGTCTACCCCTCCGGCACTTAAAGGATTAACTGTGGCATCTCTGGGGACATTATTTTATTTCAAAAACAAACAATGGATGATTTTATTTTTTTTTTTTTACAAAAGATTTTAATGAAGAAAGAAGAGGGGAGAGAAGATGGCCAGTAGCTGCGCAAGGTGCTGAGGACCCCTTGTACATCAGGATTACAGGTAAGTGTTTATTTTTCAGGACATGTGTTACGTTATTGAGATTAACACTGCATGCCAGTGGGTTATGCAATGCATTGCATATCCCACTAGCACTCATAGGGTAAATATTCTTTGGTTTTTAAGCACCAGTGTGTGTTGAAAACCATTTTTCTAACACACACCATTGGTTTTCACCGCATGTTGGGGTCTCCGCTCCTACTTTTCATGGCACAGGTTTTTTGCCATAAAAAGTGCGGTTCTTAACATGTGTTGAAGCCACAACATGGAATAGAGTAGCAAATTCTATTTTTTTTTTTTTATGTGGTGCCCAGTGGGCGCATATTTTGCACCAGCTGGATATTTCTGCATGGCAGTGGTTAAAAAAAAAAAAAACTGCAGTTAATAGAATACCAAACTGCGCTGTCAAAACCACCAGCGCCAGTTTTAAAAAAAAATATGGGGGGGGGGGATAGAATTAAGCCATTTATCCCATAGTTTCGTTCCTTGTAACAAGAAAGAATGCAAATTAGAGCTAAATTTTTAAATTTTTTGTGAATATAAATTTAATTTATAGAACACGGTTTATAACAATTATTAATTCAAGTGTTAAAGCTAGAAAAAACATATGTGATAAAACCTTACCATTTATCAATCCCAAAAGACACAATCTACTGAAAATCATACCTCTGCTACTTCCATCTGAAAAGTTAAAGTCATCTGAGTTCTTCCATAAGTGAAAGGACCATTTCGGTTTGCTACCTGCTCCAGCCACTTTATGATCAGAGGAGTTGAAACATTAAAAGGCAGATTCCCAATAATGTGCACATTTGGTGGGTCTAAAAGTATAAAACAAATTCAATATTTTAAATGGAACGGTTTATTTGAAACAAACTGTACTTTCATAAGCAAAAAAAAAAAAAAAAATTAAGTTGTATCTGAGAACATTATTTGAGATTTTCCATGAGGAAACCACAAAATCAGTCCATTATTCCCCTTCATTGGAGTAAAAGTTGCATGCCCCCCCCCCCAACATACAAGAATGGTGACCAAATCTGTGGACATAATGAATAACGAGGAGAGATGCACTAAGGTGTGATAAAGAGCTAATAAAGAGGTGGTAATTTCTCCACTGACATCACTTCTCCAGTTCCTATATTATTCTATGAAGGCACTAAGTGGGAGAAATGTTAGTACATAGATTAGAATAACATAAGAACTGGAGAAGTTATCTCAGCATTATCACCCTTTTACCACACCTTACTGCATAAATTCCCATGTCTCTCTTGAGAGATTAAACCTTTATGCAGATATGGTTCAAAACAGGGGTATCCAAGCCTGATCCTCAAGCTCTACCAACAGTGCATATGTTTTTTGGATATTCCAGCTAGAGCACCGGTGTAGCTACTGGCTCAGTCACTTTAATTGGTCTACCTCAGAGTTCAGTGCTTGGGCCTCTGCTTTTTGAAAGAAGACTATCAATATTTGCAAATGACACAATTATGCAAGGTAATAAATTCAACAGGATATTAAGGATTATAAGGATTTACATAAAATGGTGGATTGGGCAAACAAAGGGAATATGAAGTTTAATGTGGGAAAATGTAAAGTCATGCATTTTGGAAGAAAAAAAAACAATGTTACTTATGAACTCAATGGAATTTTAGGGGACTCGATGGGAGAAAAATCAGGGAATACTTGTAAACTACAAACATGGAAGCAGTGACTAATGTCAAACAGCAATCGCAAAAGCAAACAAAGTGCTGTCTTGCACAAAAAGAAGTATTGAAGCAAGAGTGGATAACATCATTTTGCCACTGTACCAATCATTGATAAGACCTCACCTGGAATATGCAGTGCAATTTTGGGCACCAGTTCTAAAAAAAGGTTATTCTAGAACTGGAGAAAGTAAAGTGAAGAGTAACAAAATTAATTAGGGGAATGGAAATGTTGACGTATGAGGAATGTCTAGACAAACTTGGTATATTTAAGCTAGAGAAAAGAAAACTAAGAGGAGATCTTATCACAATGTAAAAGTATATGAGAAGTCAATACAAGGATCTCATTCCAAGGCCTGATCAAATATCCAGGGTCACCCCCCTTGAGGTTAGAGGAAAGGAGATTTCAACTTCAGCCAAGTAAGGTATGTTAAATTATGGAATTCCTTGCCGAAGGATGTGGTAATGGCAGATACAATGGATACATTTAAGAGAAGACTAGATACATTTCTTTATCTACAGTGTATTAGTAGGAACAGGAAGTCCAGATAAAGACAAACTTATTTGGCAGTAGGGAAGCTTATAATTCACTTTTCACTGGTTTATGAGGCAAAGGTTGAACTTGATGGACTTGTGTCTTTTTTCAACCTAATTTACTACATTACTATATTACCTGTGCTCATTCAGATATATTAACAAAACTTTCACTGTTAGTAGTGCTTGAGTAACATGATTGTTATCTTTAGTTTATAAAGATGTGGATTCAAGGGTCTAATTCATTTCCAAATTAGTTCAAGAATTAACAGAATGCTCCTTAACGGCCTTATACTTTACACTGAAATCATTCCCCATGACTGATAATCCTCTGAACACGCACAGTAAACACATTACCTTGTTCCTATGCTGACCTGTTTCTACAGTACTCAACACTGCAATTACCACACCATGAAGGAGTATATGTAGTACTATGTGAACTGCACCAACTGATTGCTTTTATGACTTAGATGAGGTCTAGCTTTCTCTTGGGTCCATATCCATGCACAGACTCATCCACTCTCCTCACACTCATGCTTAATTCTGTGCTTTTACATCATAATTAAAGAATGGGTGCACACACAGTGTGCGAGTGCCCTAGTGCGTGTAATCAGTTTCCTACACAGAGGGTAATGCAAATGCAATCTTGAGTGTTCAAGGAAAATGTAACCACAAACAGAAAAGCTAGCGCAAAAAGAAAGGATTCTCAATAGATAAATGCTCAAAATAAAACTAAATCCTGCAGTAATAATCGTACTGGAATATACAGAAAAATGAGATAGTATATTATATATATATATATATATATATATATATATATATATATATATATATATATATATATATAAATAAAATATCCCTGGGGGTCTACCCTTCTAATTAATAGCGCAAGTCCAAAATGCTTTAAAGTCAACTAAGACGCTATAAACAAAAAATGAAGATGATGAATAATGGAGAAGGGATGAAATGATGAGGAGTAATGGAATGGTGAGATGATGAAATGAAGGATGGATGAATCCTATATTCCTCAAAGAATTGTCTGCTGCTGCTGAAACTTTTGGTGTCCTTGTAGACCCGAAGAAAGGAATCTGCAATATGTCAAAGCGCAAAGCAGGACAGAACACAAAAAAGAGAAATAAAATCTAATCTACGTGTAGTATTTTAATAATCACATGTATAAAAACAAAAAAATCAATCATTGCACTCACATTTCGCCCATATTGCAGACTGAGTGTTCAAGGGACAGTAATGTCCCATAAAAAATGTTGAGTGTTTTGTACAGATTAAAAAAAATAAGATAAATATCCTCCACTAAAGTTCCTATTCTCCTGATGTCAGCTGTAAAGCTGACAGAAGGAGATCTGTGTCAGCCAACACGAGGAGGCTCATCAGCAAAGCAGCAATAGCGCAATCTAAAAAGGATTACTTCTTTGGAACGGTCTAAAAAGTGTACTTGCAAACCAGGCCGTTCCAAAGTAGTATTTCTTTTCAAATTGCGCTGTTGCAGAGCCGCTTATCGGTCCCTGGACGAGGAACTCCTGCTGTCAGCTTACAGCTGATGTCAGGAGAAGGGGAGGGAGAGGGGAATTTTAATGGAGGATATCTCTCATATGATAGTGGTTTGAGAGATAGATTTGTGGCATCTAGCTTATTTTTTAATCTCTACAGAACTCTAAACATTTTTTTATGTCAGTGACATCCAGCTCCCATGTGTTTTTAAATGCCTTTTGCCTCTTTTGGGGGAGAGTGTGTGTGTGTATGTGTGGGAGAGTGTTTGTGTGTGTATGCGTGGGAGAGTGTGTGTGTGCGCGTGTGTGTGTGTGTGTGGGGGAGAGTGTGTGTGTGTGATGTTCTGTGTGATCCTGACCTTTGACTTGACCTGATTCCTCTTGAAATCTGCACTCTCTTATTTTTGGCCCTACCCAGACAATGCTTTATGTTCAGATTTTTCAGTCAGTAAAGCGTATCTATCCCGGTCTGGGCCCAGCTTAACTGAAGTCAGATATTCATCTTCACCACTCAGTGCTGAGCTGAAACAAGAATCCACCTACAGTCGACCACACTCGCTAGTACAGTGCTCTAGCTGCCCTCAAAAGCTACTTAGAGCAGATACTTTCACTCACTTCTTGTTAATTCTGTCTCAGGCATCTGTCCTGCTGACTGATTCAAACTATCCAATTCAAACCAGATACTGTGAGATCTGTAAATGACTACATTTACAGTAATGGTCATGTGACTAAAAGGATATAAAGACATTACTGCTTGGCATTGCATGACCTCTTAGTAATTGCGAACACAGTCCAAAGTGACCTCCAGACAGCCACTGGTACAGCTGAGTTGAACAAAAGCATTTACATCAGTCTCTGGGTGACACAACTACTCAAAGGCCTACCAAAATCCTCATTGTATCTATACCCCTTTATATACATGATAGCAACTAGGGGTGCACCGAAATTTCGGTAGCCGAAACGTTTCAGCCGACAATGGCATTTTCGGCAAAAAGCCGAAATAAAAAAAAAGGCCGAAACGGGGAGCCGAAACAGGGGAAGCTCTCTCATTGCTCCCTGAACTGTCAGAGCCTTGTTATGTTAAGTCCTCACTTCTGCGGTATGCTCCCAGAACGTGTTCGTTACATAGAGATGGTTTTGCTCATTATGTTGTCAGTGTCCACAATTCTGCGCTATGCTCCCAAAACATTAGTTACATAGCAATGGTTTTGCTCGTTTTGTTCAGTCAGTACACTCACTTCTGCAGCATGCTCTCAGAAAGTGTTAGTTCTCTACTTTAAAAGTTGCTATCTTCACTATACTACAAGTCCCATCATCCTTACCTGCCGCACTCTCTCTCCCCGCCCTATATTCTGCTTGCAAAGCAGGGTAGGAAGCGGGGCGGCGCTCATTCACAACTCTCTTTAGCACTTAAACAAAGCTATGTTCAGCACCAGGCAAGGTAAGGATGTTGGGACTTGTAGTAAAGTGAAGATAGCAGCTTATAAAGTGGAGAACTAACACGTTCTGAGACCATGCTGCAGAAGTGAGGGCAATGACTAAACAAAACGAGCAAAACCATCTCTATGTAACTAACATGTTCTGGGAGCATAGCGCAGAAGTGAGGACACGGACTTAACATAACGAGGCTCTGACAAAACTTTGTCCAGAGAACGTTTCAAAGACTGCAGGCCATTTATTTTGCAGAACACTGCATATTTAGTTTGATATTTTAATCCATACAGTGTTATGCTATATTGTAAATTTTAGAGTAAAATTATATTAAAGCAATGCACCCTGGGACTTGTAGACCTGTTTAGTAAGCAGTATTGGCAACCTTCAGCTCATGGGACTTTCACTTTGACTGTGCCATTGTACTTGCTCTGCTATACTTTTTGTTTCTTTTGTTAGCCCAATAAACTAAAAAAAGTCAATTTCGGTTTCGGTTTTCGGCCAAGTGCATCCTGACATTTCGGTTTCGGTACAAGATTTTCATTTCGGTGCACCCCTAATAGCAACCTATTGCCTCTTGCAATAGCTGATTGATGCTGAACAACTGTGAAGTCTATTGTCTGTCAGTACCCCTAAATCATTCTCTCAAGAGGATTCCCCAATGCACAACCTTACATTTATCTATATTAAACATCAACAGCCAAAAAAATATTCCAGACTGTAAATAATGCCTTAAACAGTTTAATGTCATCAGTAAGATTGGGCACTGCTTTCAGAACCACTACTACATTTACTAAGCACATTAAAGTGTTGAGCCAAGGACTGAACCCAATTACAACTTAAAGGGATAGTAATACTTCATTATTACTATCCCCCATGTTGTAGCCCTTAAAATTCTGAATTCAACAATACCAATGGCATCTCTCAAACCTTTACGGTTCGAGAGATATCCGCTTTCAAAGTTCCTTCTCCCCTGAAGTCAGCATTCTGACAGCAGGGGAATCCGATCCTGGGACCAGAGGAGGCTCTGCAGCAGTGCTGAGATCTTGTTATAGAAACAGAAATCCTCCACTAAAATGGTCTTCTACTTGTGCTTGCAAACCAAACACAAGTAGAAGACCATTTTAGTGAAGGATTTCTGTTTCTATAACACAATCTCAGGACTCCCGCAGAGCCGCCGCTTGCTCACTGACCGGATTCCCCCGCTGTCAGCTAGAACACTGACGTCAGGGGAAAAGCCAAAAAGAGGGAATTTGAAAGCGGATATATCTCAAACCATAAAGGTTTGATAGATGCCGCTGGTATCATTGAATTCAGAATTTTAAGGGCTACAACATGGGAGATAGTAATAATGAAGTATTACTATCCCATTAAGACCAACTTGAAGATGTAAAATGTTTAATTTATTCAGTAACCTGTTGTGAAAAGTATCAAAAGATTTTGCAACAAACATGTTTTTTGTTCAGCGTTAGATCCCATTGAGGAGTGGGATCCTGAAAGGCAGGGTAGGCATGACCCATCCCTTGCACAAAGGCCTTAACATCAGGCAATAAGGCAAATCACTTCTGAAAAAGAACTGAGAATGATGAGTTCTGGACCTTGATAGAACTAAGACCAAGATACTTTTGGAGGCAGACCTGGTGAAAAATCAAGATTAAAAGAGGATTTTAGTCTTACCTGTTAAATCCTTTTCTCTTAGTCCATACAGGTTACTGGTAACTTTGGGTAGGTGATATGCTCCTTTAATAGGCAGGAACAATTCTAGAAATGACTGCAGGGGGTGGAGCCTACCTTCCCTCCTTGGCTGCAGCTAGCCAATCAGCTCCAGAAAGATTTGAGACACTAAATATGACTAGATAGTGGAAGGAAAAGAAGACTCCTGTGAGCATGGCCCCGAAGGACCCCCACAGTCTGCCACAGGAGAGCCAAACATGGTCCCTTGACAGGGTGGGAGACCAGTAACCTGTATGGACTAATAGAAAAGGATTTAACAGGTAAGACTAAAATCCTCTTTTCTCTGTCGTCCAATACAGGTTACTGGTAACTTTGGGATGTCCAACCAGTGAGTTTCCCAGACGTGGGAAGTAAGGCAAGGACCAGGCGCAAGGCCCCCAAAGTCACCAGTGCAGATATGAACCATCAGATCAGAGATAGCCCAACAAAACTAACGAAGTGTCAACAGACACTGAACAGGGGTAACAACACCCCAACTGTTACACAGCACACTGGATCTTGTCCCATCCCAGCGTCTGGTCTTTCTGGGCCTTCTCTTCGACACTCAGCAGAGCATGGTGTTTCTCATGGAGGAAGTGGCTCACCAGACCGCCCACAGGATTTCGGCTGTTCTAGCTCAAGATCCAGTTCCAGCCAAGAAGCTGTACTCTCTGGTGGGGGAATTTCATCTCTACCATGGAAGTCCCGTTTGCCATGGCTCACACCTGGGAACTCCAGAGTTTTGTGATCCAGGTATGCTAGGGTCAGCCAGACCTTCTGCAGATGTCAGTGTCCCTCCCTCTTCATGTGGAACTGAGTTTGTTGTGGTGGCTCGACCTCTCCAATCTCCTGAAGGGCAAGTCCTTCCTGATATCCTTCTGGACCACGGTGATGACTGATGCCAGCCTCTACGGATGGGGAGTGCTCCTGGGTCGCCCGAGTGCTCAGGGACGGTGAAGCTCCTGACGAAGAAGTTCCACAGTGGGGGCTTTCAGAAGCAGGCCGTCCATGTAAGGAGTAACTCTGATGCCGTCTCTGTGGAGGACGGACACTAAGGCTCCCAGGACACAGTTGAATACCTGAGGAGCTGTAGTCAGACCAAAGGGAAGAGCTGAGAACTGAAAATGTCCCTGGTCGCAGGCAAATCCGAGATACTGCTGGCTCTATGGATGAATGGCGATGTGTAAATATGCGTCCTGAAGGTCCAGAGAAGCAAGGAATTCCCCCGGTACCATAGCAGCAATCACCGTCCTCAGGGACTCTTGGTGATAATGAGACCGGATCACAAAGGAATTGAGATCCTTCAAATCCAAAATTGGACGACAGCCACTGTCCATCTTGGACACCACAAAGAGGTTTGAGTAAAAGCCTATACCTCTGCCCTGAACTGGAACAGGCTCCAGAACATCCTTGTCCAGAAGAGAATGGATAGCGCAGTTGAAGAGACGGCGTTTCTTTACGTCCTGGGGTGTATGAGAGGGGAAAAAGTGAAAGGGAGGAAGAGAGATGAAAGGGAACCTGTACCCTTCTGTTACTACTTGTAAAACCCATTGATCCAACATTGAATCCTCCCAGATGCTGTGGTAGTGACTTAGATGACCACCCACAGCTGAATGGGGACCTTGGTTCGGCGAGTCATGCCGAAGAAGTCTTGGAAGCCTTAGGCTTGGTGGAGACCTTGGGCTTCCATTGCTGTTTGGGCTTGGAGGAGGCACGTGGAGCTGAGGGAACCGCCTGGTTCGCCGTACATGTCTGTCTGAAAAGAAAGAAAAAACCTGTTAGGCTTGAGAGGAGTTTTCTTCCTGGGGACCAAGGGTAGATGAGTACTATTACCCCCAGTGGCCTCACTAATCAGATCCTTAAGATCTCGCCCAAATAAGGATGTGCCCTGAAATTGCAAGGACAGCAAGGCTTTCTTAGAAGCGGTGTCAGCAGCCCAGATCTTGAGCCAAAGAGCTCATCTGGCAACCACAGACTTGGTGGAAACCCTTGTCACCTGACGGATGGCATCAAATAAGGCAGCAGAAACATAGTGCTGGGCCTCAAAGATGTTGGCAAGAAGCCGCAACATATATGAAGACAAAGCACCCTGATGTACAGCTAGGGTGAGTTGCTCAGTCCAGATCACTATGGCCTGGTTAACCCATGCCGCAGCGAATGCCAGGAGTGTGGCAGTACCAGCAGTGGCAAAAATGGATTTGAGGGAAACCTCAAGCTTCTTGTCAGTCCAGTCCTGGAAAGAAGCCCCTCTGTAACTGGGATGGAAATAGTTGCAATGTAGACCTAAGGTCCCTGGTAGAAGCCTTGAACTCTTGCACCCAAACTGGCTCTAATGCATGGCTGAAGTTCCCTGGGATAGTCTCAGGGACATCAGAACATGCTGGGCATAAATGACCTGTGAATTCTCTAGGCAACCCTGTATGACATGAGGAGCAATGCACAATGGGGGATACAGAGGCCCCAGCATCCTTAGTCTTAGGCCTGGCCCCAAGCTCCAATGGAGTAGACATTGTCAGTGTCAACAACATTCAGAATGATTAATAACCCAATTTAAAGTGTGTAAGATTAAACTTTCACCCCAGAAATCGCTAAAATACACTTATCTGGCAGGCGAAGGGTTAATCTGCAGAGGAAAGAAGGAGAGTTCAAGCCCTGTGTAGGATACTCATCTGTAAAGCTCACAAAATGGCTGCCGCGGCAGGAGCAAATCAAAAACAAGCGTACGAAGCAAGCATTCATGGGAAATGTAGTTTTCCCAGAAAAAGTACCCCAACAGTGCTCGAAGCCCCCTGAGCCCCCCCCTCAACCCACTTGCAATGTGACCTGGATGATAGAGCAAGGTCAGACAATTAAAACGAGCCATTTCTGAAGTCGAAATGTCCCAAACTGTACAGTCCCATAGAAGTGAATGGAGCAATGGCGTCTACGCAGTAAAGTGCACCTTTACTCAAATTTGTCAATGTTAGAACTAAGAAATAAAAATACATGAAACATCACTAGAACATGTAAGCAGACCCAGAAAACACTGAACCCAGTAGAGAAAGTGCCAATAACCACCCCAAAGAATGACAACGAGCAGTTAAAGGGTTAATTTATCACAAAGTTGCTCCAAACACTGACAGACATAACAGAAAGACCCAATGAGTACAGGAGTATGCAATAAGAACTCCAAGGTAAAACCCCTGTGCGGAGGGGCACTGTGGGACAAGTGGTCCTGCAGCACTCAAAGGGTAGCTCACCTTTCCTGCAGATCTTCTCTCTTCAGATTACCATGGACTAAGAAGTAGCCTCAGTGGGTAACTCCTGGGGAAGCACTTGGAATCAAGATTTTCCCCTCTTAGGGCCTAAGGTCCACAAAAAGCACCTGGATACTGAGCTAGCCACATCTAAGGACATTGTCCGTTATGGTAATCCGCCTAATGCTGGTATTCGATATCGAACAGAAAAATAAAAAAAGTTTCTAAAACTATAGCAGAACTGTTCTCTTGCCTGTGTGATCTTCGCCAAGGAACAAATCTTTCTGGACCTGATTGGCTAGCTGCAGCCAAGGAGGGAAGGTAGGATCTACCCCCTGCAGTCATTTCTAGAATTGTTCCTCCCTATTAAAGGGGTGGATCGCCTACCCAATGTTACCAGTAACCTGTATTGGACGACAGAGATTAAAAGGATGCGCACAAGAGTCATGATTTTTACCACACTTGAAGAACAATGACCAGACTATTATGAGCCTAGGAAGAAACCAGCTTATAGGCAGTAAGGCATGGTCACAATGAAGAGATCAGAATACCACTTCCTCCTCAGGATATCAGCTTCAAGAGCCGTACCATGAAGCATAGCCTCTCCAAGTCTGGATGACTCAGAGAACCCTGACACAAGAGGTTCACTGGAAGTGGGAGACAACATGACTCTTGCACGGTACAATAAGGCTTAAACAGAATTAAGTATGCTTTGTGCATCCTGACTTAACAACCTGGGAATAGGGGGAGGAGGAGTAAACACGCGTCAGAGGGAAATACCATGAAACAGCCACCTTATCTTACTGTGAGAGATAGAGGATTCTGGGTGCTAAAGCATAACTGAGGAACTTTGTGGTTCAACTGAGAATCCATCAGGCATTTGTTGACCTGATCCTTGAAAGCAGCTGCAACCACAACATCTCTTGATACAGTCTTTTTTCCATTTGGTGCCTCAAGAGGTTAGAAATAAGTGAATCAACTGCTGGAGGAACAACCCACAGCTGTCACATACACAGAAAAAAAGGAAACGCAGGGAAAATCACCTGGATAAAAAAAAACCTCTTATGTGGTGACTCACATTCTTCAAAAACCACCTGATCAAGAGAATCATAAGAATAAGTACACAGTAGCACTTCTACACATTTTACAAATGTCCAGAGATGATGACTCGGAGAGGGCTGTCAAAGACCTAAAGTGTCTCTAATGCCTATCACCTGAACTAGTCCTACAAAACTCCTAGGGTCTCCCCAAGGCAATCCCCAGAGGTGAGGGAAGAAACATCCTAGTCTACCACCACCACCACCCTTACCACTTTCCTCCAATGAGGAATCTTCCCCAGTGGGGAAAAGGTCAGTTTCCAAAAAACAACAGACCCTCTTCAGGGGACACTCTGATCTAGTATATCAAAGATATACTAGACAGATGCAGGTATACTAAATTTAGCTGAGTTGAGAATTTTAAACACATGCAGGTTCCATATCAGAGGAAATGGGCCCTTCAATGGACTGAGTATGGGATACAGTACACAAGGGAGATAATTGGCATGTTTGACTCT
This sequence comes from Rhinophrynus dorsalis, assembly GCA_037306005.1. Classification (NCBI taxonomy): domain Eukaryota; kingdom Metazoa; phylum Chordata; class Amphibia; order Anura; family Rhinophrynidae; genus Rhinophrynus; species Rhinophrynus dorsalis. Next base: position 188,829,121 of record CM074720.1, on the reverse strand, counting down.
TAGAGAGATTGGTCTGGCAAGACATACAATTGTCCACTGCAGAAAAGTCATGGTAGGTCTAGTGATCTTGAGCTTCCCCATAGCTCCCTTGGATTCTAAAATGGCCCACAAAACTCATAAAAATGATACCCAGAGAATCAAATATAGCAGAATAGAGAAAAAATCAACTTATCTACACCACAGATAGGAGACTAGTAGGTTCTGGAAGTCAGTCTGGCCTGCCCAGTAGAGATCCTGCTGTATGCGGTGCCTCCAGACTCAGCCAACAGGAAAAGGAAGGGAAGGAGAATGAATTCCTTGGAAATATATAAACAAGGAGTCAGAAGATCTAAAGTCCTTAGTTCTGTTAAGACAGGTGGACATACATCTGACTAGGTCAAGATTGTGTCTCTTTAAGATTCTGAGGATTGTACACAAGGAAAAATGATCTCCTGACTGATGTGAAATTCTGAGACTACCACTGGACCAAATTATGTTTTTTCTCCGAGAACAATCTTATCTGGATGAACAGATAAAAATGGGAATTTACAAGACAGAGCTTGTATTTCATTTACCCTTTTGGCAGAGATTACTGCTGTTAGAAAACAGTCTTCAGGGTTAAAAGCTGAAGAGAAATGCTTTTAATAGGCTCAAAACATTGAGCTCTTGATAACGGAGTAAGGACTAAGTTTAAATCCCAAGGTGCTACTATTTCTCTAATAGTATGTCTGGATTTAACAATGGCTTTGGTGAATCCTCGTACTCTGTCATGATCGGCCAGTGGCTTAGCCAGTATTGCCGATAGGGCAGAGAGTTGGACCTTTAAGGAGACTGGGCACAGTTCCGCCTGGAAACAGTCTTGGAGGAAATTCAGAACTACTATTTCATCCACGTCTTTATTAAGTATACTTTTCCATTGCACCACTTGGCGAAGGTAGTCCAGACTCTATAGTAGACCTTTGATGTAGATGGCTTTCTTCCTTTCCGACAGCCCAGTGTTCCTTAAAGATTCCCACTCAGCCAGCAGGCCGTCAAGTGTAACATTTTGAGGTTGTTGTGCAGAATGGGACCCTGATATAGAAGATCCCTCCTTGGGGGTAGCTCCCATGGGTCCTCTATTGACAGCTGAATTGGATGAGAATACCAAATTCTACTGGGTCATTTTGGGGCAATTAATATAGTCTCCACCTTGTCTGACCGGATCTTATTTACCACCTACATAAGAAGCAGGGTGGGAGGAAAGATGTAAACCAGATGAAAATTCCATGGAAAGGTCAGGGCATCTTGGCATAACGATTGTGGATCCTTCCACATGGAAAAGAAAAGATTGTATTGCTTGTTCTTCTGTGATGCCATAAGATCCACATCTGGCTGAACCCATCTGTCTTAGCTGTATGAATATTTCCCTGTTTTAAAGACCATTCACCCTGGTCCACTCTGTGCCAGCTGAGGAAATCTGCTCTGAGGTTGTTTTATCCTGATATGTGAGAAGCTGAAATTCGTGTTAGATCTCTTTCTGCCCAGATAAGGAGGTTCCTTACTTCTTTGTTTAGAGCCTGGCTCCTGGTGCCTCCCAGGTTTTTGATGTACATTACCGTTGGGATATTGTCTGTTCTTATGAGGATGTTTGCCCCTCTGAGGTGTGCCTGGAAGTAAAGAAGTGCCTTTCTGACTGCTCTTGCCTCTAAAATGTTTATGTGAAGAGATCTTTCTGATGTCTTCCATTCCCCTTGAGCAGCTTTGTGATTCCAGACCCCTCCCCATCCATTGAGACTGGATTCTGTGTATAGAATTTCCCAGTCATGTAATGATATTACTTGACGAAAGTTATTTTTATTTAACCACCAACGAAGGTCATTTCTGGTCAAGTGGGATGATATCCTTTGTAGAGGGTTTCCATGATCTGACCTCCAGTATTTCAAAAAATTTGACTGAAGACATTGTAGATGCAGTTTTGCCCATGGGATTATTTGTGTGGCAGATGACATTAATCCCATTAGTTTATGGATGTCCTGCGCTGACTGATGTATCAGTTTCAGAAAAACTGTGGTTCTGTGTCGAAGCTTGATTATTCTGTCCTCCGACACAAGGATGTCTTTGTATGTATCTGTAGGCCTAGGAAGATCATATCCTAAGAAGGGAAGAGTTTACTTTTCTATAGGTTGATGACCCAAACAATTTGTTATAGAAACTGGAGTACTAGTTGAATCTGTGATTGAGATAATTCTTGTGATGCAGACATTATCAGGAGATCATCTAGATAAGCCAGGACGTTTATTCCCTTTTGTCTCAGACATCCCAATGCTGGTGCTAGAATCTTGGTGAAGACCCTGGAGGCCGAAGACAGGCCAAAAGGAAGGGCTGCATACTGGTAATGATATTTCTGTACTGCAAACCTTAGGAACTTTCTGTGTGCTGGATGAACAGGCATGTGGTAGTAAGCATCCCTGCGATTGATGGAAGTCAGGAACATTCTGGTGGAAAGGGACTGGATTACTGGATTCTACCGATTCCATCTTGAAGTGGCTTTGCTTGATAAGGAAATTGACGGACTTGAGATCTAAAATAGTCATGAATTGCCCTGAGGGTTTCGGGACTAAAAAGAAAGTTGAATAGATCCCTGAAACTCTCTCCTGTACAGGGACTTCTTATATGACTCTCTGTTGTAACAAGTTGTTGATTGAAGTCCAGAGTGCCTTCCTTTTGGTGTGATTGGTTGGGATTTTGGACCTGACGAATATTTGGGAATGAGGGACTTACAGAAACTCCAGCGGGTACCCCAGTTCTAAAATCTGAGAGACCCAGGCATCTGGATGCACCTGGCTCGTCCAGACTGGGAGGAAGGATCCCAGTCTGCCCCCAACATGGATCAGAACTGGGGTCCGCTGTGACTCATTGGCTTTCTTTTTTAAACTGGGGCTTCTTGGTGTATTCTTTCCTGAAGCCCCCTCTCTAGAAAAATGTTCCTTTGTAATCTCCCTGACGACCTGAAATCACATCTCCTGTTGTTACAAAATGAATGGTTCCTATATCTTGATGACTGAAAGGGAGGGGAATTTCTATTCTTCCTCTCATGTGGTAGGAAGGGGTTTTTCCCTCCAGAGGCCTTCTTAACAATTTTGTCAAGATGTTGCCCGAAGAGGGTTCATCCTGTGAATGGCAGGGAAATTAACTTGCTTTTGGAAGAGGTATCTGCGTTCCAGGGCTTCAACCATAATGATCTGCAAGCAGAGATGGAAAGGGCTGAGGATCTAGCCAAAAGACGTATTATGTACAGAGAAGCATCACATGAGTATTAGTTGCTTCTTTAATAATGGAGACCTCATCAGATCTTGATACATTAGATTGAATTTTATCTTCAAGCTCGGTAAGCCAATACATATGACCCTAGAGACACAAGCAGTTGCTGCTCTCAAATTTTCGCTGATGACCGAAAATTGTTTCTTAAGTGCACCGTCCAACTTTCTTTCCATAGGGTCGCGTAGAGAAGTACCATCCACCAAAAGGAAGGAGGGTCTGCTTTGCTAGATGCGCTTTGGGGGCGTCAACCTTAGGGGAGGCCAACCATTTTTGAACATCCGTATCATTGAAGGGAAACATTTTCTTTAATCTTCTAGTAACAGCAGATCTCCTAGCTTCCATTCTGCCACAATTAGGTCTGAGATGGATTGATGGACAGGAAAAACTGGAGTGGACTTCATTTTTCCCAGAAAGGCTGTGTCCATAATGCCCATGTCCTGCTGTGACTCAGATGATCGTACAGACTCCTTTTTCAAGCTCCTTAGAAAATCTTTTGGTCCAAGTTAAAGACTCCAGACTCTTCCACTAACTCTCCTTCTTCTGAACCCAGTTCTGATTCCTGGTCCTCCAGGGGTGATTCTACATCATAATCATCCCCATGTTGCATGGAGGAGGTACCTTCTCCCAGATCCCTGCGTTGTCTCTTTGGGACGGGTTCTCCTTGTTTTATGCTTCTAAATGTTTCTTGCATAGATGATTTCATCCAGGACAGAAAGTCCTGGAATTGTGATGGAATCTCATTACAGGCTGCTTTCTTGAGGCATTCACTGCACAATTTGGAAATGTCAGAGGCTGGTATTTAAGCATCGCAGCCTGCACACTGTTTCTGTTTTAAGATAGATGTATATTCTTTAGTAGAGCTGTCTGAAACATTTTTATTTTTGGATGTGAACTTAGCAGGAGCTGACATGCTGGGGACTGAACTGGCACCCTAAACATCAAAAGCAAGACAAAGAATACTGAAGAAAAGGAAAAAACTTACCTTGCTGCAGTTTAAATAGGATGCCACTGAAGACTTCCTGGCATTACGGACCTCACCGGAGTTCTGGCTGAGGAGCATACTACTATGCATGTGCAGTGAAGACCTCCTGCATTCCACGCTGGAACACTGTAATTAGTTTCCCCAGAAGTGCCTCATCAAATGAGGACTTGCTTATGTGCCCGTATAAAGACGCAGTACATTTGCGGCACTAATGAAAAGGCTGGAAGCCAGTGAGGAAGCCGGTACAGAGTCTTCCCTCCGTTAGCAGGACAGCGGCGGAGGAGAAGTGGGAAGAAAATTAAGCGGCATCGCTCACAGCGGCCCAAAATTGCCTTGTGCTGGGGAGCAATGGAGATCATGTCCTGCCAGCTGGGTAGGACAAAAGAAACTGAAGACACTCGCATCCAGATTGCATTTTAAAGTCTTCCGATTGGTCCTACTCGGCTGGAGGGCAGAGATGATCCCATTCTTAATGCCTTGGATGGTACACAGAAGAAAATATATATAAAAATCAAAAATGCTACAGTGGCTTTCTAGGAACACTGGATGCTGAATGGTCACAGTGAGGGAACCCATTCAAGGAAGCCCCTGCAGGACAAGATGTGTAATAAACTTTTGAAAGATGACAGTACATATGAAATTTTAAAAAGATCTTATTATGGGAATTTTTGATGGAGGGCAGAGAGATTTATTTGTTTTCAGAACAAGAATATAGTTTTGCAGAAAGGGCCAACCCCAGATTACCTATATTTTATGGTCTACACCTACAGTATCTGGGATTGGCTCCAACACAGCAATCAGTCTAAAAATTTAGTTAATTTTCTACAAGATATAGTTAAAAATCTTCCTTCTCACATCTGGGACACCATGGATGTGATTAATAAATGAAAATATATAGAATGGAGAGTCAGGATCTTGTTTTTGGAACTCTGGACATTTCCTCTCTATATAGCATTTTAGACTCTAGCAAAGGATGCTTAGCTACCCAAAGATTTATGGAACAATAAAAAAAATGTATAGAGATAATTTTGTTTATTATTAAATCTGTGGATTTTATATTAAAACAATTATTTCTGGTTCAATTAAACATTTTAAAGAACTGGCACACCTATGGCACGGCACCAGGCTCCCCACAGCTACACAAACCTATATATGGTTTGTGGGAGTTGAAAAATAAATGGAGCAATAATCCATTTTGGACAATCCTGATTTTAAATCGTATTGAATAAAATGATTATAATATTAAATTTACATAAAATATTAGCACATCGATAGTCCAATTTTTGGACTTGGACGTATTTGTAGAAAGCGAACAAATACTTATCAAAACATAAAAAAAAGGATGTAAACGGTTTTATTTTAGAGGATACCGGTCATTATTTGAAGTTAAGTAATATTCCATATTGACAGCTACGTATATAATTAAAATAAATTGTTCTAGAGAGATCGATTTTATGGATGAATCTCAGACAATGTATGAACAGTTTAAAGAAAAAGGATATTCAGTTAAAAATATTAAATCATCATTAGAAAAGATAAAAACCTCTTAAGAGGGAAGATATTTTAACACACAAAAGAAGAAATGGAAATCAGGAAGAATTTAATATACCGACAGATATTCCCTATAATAAAGATGGGTGTATTTATAGAATTATTATTACAAAAGCATTGGAATATTCTTAGAGGATAAAATTTTAAATTTCATGTTGCCGGATAAACCAAAGATTGTATATATAGTAAAGTGCAAACACTGGGGAATATAACTGTGCCCAGTGTTAGTATAAAAAAAAAATGGTGGTAGTAAGATTCTTCACCCAAGAATACACGGGTTTTTTTTTTTTTATAAATGTGATATATGTTAGGGGTGTAAAAAATCTAAATGTGTAAATAATGTAAAAAATTTAAAGGAAAAAGTTTAAAATCAAAGGGTCAATCACTTGTAGTACAATTAATGTTTTATATATAATAGACTGCCCATGTAATAGAAAATATTCAGGCAGGAATAAAAGGGGATTTTAGTCTTACCAGTTAAATCCTTTTCTCTTAGTCCCTATGACATACAGGCATCATGGGGAGAAGACATCTTTCCTAGAAAGCTGGAACATTTCAAAAGACAGTCTTTGAGGTAGAGACTTCCCTTCTCCTTATCAGGCTACCCTAGCCCCGCCGTTTCCAGTTTGACATGAAACTAGCTCACTAAATAGGACAGTGAGAGAGAAGAAAAAGGTAAGCTCCTGTAAGTAATAAGACCCAAGAAGCCAAGTGAGACCAAGCGAGGTCCCCTTTCACTGGGTGTAACTCATATGGATATAAAAGAAAAGGATTTAACAGGTAAGATTAAAATCCTCTTTTCTCATTCCTCCAATATGACTTACAGGTACCAAGGGGCATATACCAACATTAGGCTCTCAGGGTAGGAAGTAAGAGAATGGACCTAGTGCCAGTCCCCATGATAACAAGAGTTCCCTAGGACATATATCCAGCACTAGGATCTGCCCAAACGTAACTGTCAATGGACAATGAATAACAACAGCACAGCACACAAGAACAAAAGCCAACTGGGCTCAAACAGATAAAGATCAGCAAGGCACAGGAAGGATTAGGCTCTTAGACAGGCAGAACTGCCTGCAGGACCTTCCTGCCAAAACTGGCTTCAGTCTAAGTCAGAATATCAACACGACAGTGTTTGACAAAGGTGTGCACAGAGGACCAAGTTGCAGCCTTGCACAGCTGTTCAGCAGAGGCCTGATTCTTGTAGCCCAAGAAGCCCCAACAGACCTGGTGGCGTGTGCCCTAACATGATAAGGAACAGGTTTCTTCCTGCATTCGTAAGCCTTTCAAATGGTAGACTTAATCCAGGACACAATAGTGACCTTGGATGCAGCCTCATCTGCCCTAAGACCCTCAGTGATGACAAACAAGGCATCAGTCTTACGTAAAGACAGTATGGTGCACATAAAACTTGAGACAGCGCACCAAATCAAACAAGTGGAGATCCCTCACCTTGTCAGATGTAGGGTCAGGACAAAATATAAAAAGAAGAGGAAAAAAACACTAACAGCACCAGAACCACCTCCATACACCTTAATGGGTTAATTTTACTAACAGACATATACGGAAACCCACTAATCATATATGGGTGGAAGTAACACAAATAAAACCAAAAGCTTTGGTTATCTCAGTTATGATCCAGGCTTGGAAGCCTGATTCTTCTAAGGCCTACCACAGGGTTTGGTCCATTTTTCATTCTTGGTGTGTTGACAGGGATCTGTCTTCACAGGAGTTTGACTTTCCGGTGATCCTGTCCTTTTTGTAGGACCTTGTGAACAACAAAGGACTCAGTCCAAGTCCCTTGAATGTTCAGACTTTGGCTCTCTGTATTTTTCCAGAGACTCATTGCCATCTTGCCAGATGTCAATTCTTTCATGGGATTACTCATGCTTTCTCTGCCTATAAGGCTCCCACATCCCAGTGGGACCTTACCCTGGTTTTATGTGTTTTGCCACGGCCTCTCTTTGAGTCCCTTGCTACCATTCATCTACGTCTACTGACGTGGAATATGGCTTTTCTTCTGGCTGTAGTCTCTGTGCTCAGAGTTGCTGAGTTGTAGGCTTGGTCTTCCAAGTCACCTTTCCTTGTGTTTCACAAGGACAAGGCTGTTCTTTCAACCTCTCAAGAATTTCTTCCTAAAGTGGTCTCTGAGTTCCACATCAATCAGGAGATTGTTGTGCCTTCATTTTTTTCCTGGATTGTAATAGAGTGGTGGTGCACTACACCCAAATGAGGTGTCAATAAATATCACTGGTTATTGTGCTAAATGTTTAACAACGAAGCTATATGGAAAAAAAAATTCTGACAGCACCAGAACCACCTCCATATGACTAGATGGGTTAATTTTACTGACAAATACGGAAACCCATTAATGTATGGGTGGAAGTAACACAAATAAAATCAAAAAAGTTATTACATATATTTAAAATCAATATTAAAAGAAATCTGAGAATTAACAGTATGGAGTATGGTATAAATAAGATGATATCAAATAATCTATTGTCAGCCATTAAAGAGTTTAACACACTTTCAACTAACTAGATTTTAGTAGTCCGTTCTTATTCAAAGAGCCTATTGCAGCATATTCAATACCTCTTAGCGCACAGATGGAGGTTTATTTGTAAACTCTTAGTTATAAACAAACCTATGTATGTTTGTAGCATACTTCCAAGGACCCCATTATATTGTTATTGGTTATTCAAACTGGGTCCTGGATAAACTAGATATTCCAGAGTAGTCACGGGGTATTCACTTATAAACCCCCAAATTAACCTTATTTCTTATATAGTTATACGGTACTGACTTTCCTCTGATGCTCAATCTGTTATAGATCAGACCATATTCTCACATGGATAGTAATAATCACAATAACTAATACTCGGTGGATGAAGGGTTAACTCACTGAATCAGGATGATTTATTTAAGGGATTGCTTTCATACAAGATCATTGCACAGGGAGCCAAAATAAAGATGGGACTTATCACTATGACATTGCTACTGTGTGTATAACCCTAGTAAGTTTAAACTCACACATCAGATATAGTGGAATTTTGAATTCATTGATTGCAGCAGATTGGCTAACTTACTAGTTGCTATGTAGCATGGAGGGTAAATGACACTGGTTCCTCTCTATGCACATTTAGGAACTGTACTCCTAATATTGGAGGGTGACCTGACAACAAATAACAGACCAACTATAAAAGAGTAGAATTAGTATTGATCACTATATAGTTTTATCAGGGGAGGTAATACTACCCCCGTGCTATTCTCTGAACTCTAGCATACTCGGGTCCAGAATGGTTAATAGGGCGAGTATGTGGAATGACTGAAGACGAACTTTCATCTTAAATAAAGATAAGGAAATCTTTTATTGTAGGAGACCGGAAGCCAGGCTTCAGCGCAGACATCTTGTCTGCATGCCTACGCTGTCAGTCCTGGTCTAGATTGTAAAGCACTGCAGTGTGCCACAAGGTATCCGGAAGGGACTGACGGTGCAGGCGCACAGACTGTACTAACCAGGCTATCTGGTTCTGAAGATAAAGGATTTCTCAACAACTGGGTATTTTTGAAAGGTAATAGATATATTATAAAGCTAGTCGCTACCTGCTTAATTATTGCAGGAAGACTTTAAATACAATGAAAGTTCCGCTTTATTCTCACTATCCATGTGAGAATATGGTCTGATAATATATAACAGACTGAGCATCGGAAGTCAGTACCATATAACTATATAAGAAATAAGGATGATTTAGGGGTTTATAAGTAAATGCCCGGTGACTACTCTGGGATATCTAGTTTATCCAGGACCCAATTGGTTAATCGTGTGTGAATGCAGTATGAATAACAAAAAATAACATAATAGTGTCCTTGGACGTACACTACAAACATACATAGGTGGTGTATAACTCAGAGTTTACAAATAAGCATTCATCTATGTCCCAACCTTAAGAGGTAATGAATATGCTGCAATAGGATCTCGGAATATTAAAAGACTACCAAGATCTAGTTATTTGAAGGGGTGTCAAACTCTCTGACGGCTGACAATAGATTGATTTGATATAATCTTATTTATACCATACTCCATACCGTTAATTCTCAGATCTCTTAATATTGATTTTAAATATACGTAAAAGTTTTTTTGTTTTTGTGTTACTTCCACCCATACATCATTAATGGGTTTCGTATTTGTCAGTAAAATTACCCATCTAGTCATAATGAAGGTGGTTCTGGTGCGGTCAGAATTTTTTTTCCATATAGCTTTGTTGTTAAACATTTCGCACATTAACCAGTGATATTTATTGACACCTCATTTGGGTAGTGCACCACCACTCTATTACAATCCAGGAAAAAATGAAGGCACAACAATCTCCTGATTGATGTGGAACTCAGAGACCACTTTAGGAAGAAATTCTTGAGAGGTTGAAAGAACAGCCTTGTCCTTGTGAAACACAAAGAAAGGAGACTTGGAAGACCAAGCCTACAACTCAGCAACTCTGAGCACAGAGACTACAGCCAGAAGAAAAGCTTTATTCTTAATATCCAAGTCTCACACAGATTGCACTTACAAACTTGCAGTCAGAAAATCGCCTTTCACCCTTCCAGGGTACACCTCCCAATCTGAGGGCTCCGTCAAACGGTTCTTGGTGTCTCTCACACACCGAGCTTGATACCATCACGTCCCATCCGATGGTAAAATCCACCCTTGTTCCAACGTCTACTAACCAGATGCTAATACAGCTAATGTAGGAGCAGGAACACGAAGGGCATAAGCACCTAATCGTTGGGACTATGTGTCCCACACACACTGTAAAGTGACCCCGGAAAGTTGAAACTGGCGTTAGCCGACTCGCTGAGTATTTCGTACAACCCCACATGTATTGCGGGCCAGACTGCCCGCTTTCTCAAGGGTAGAATTATTTGGAGCCCTCTAATGGTCACTCCTATAAATAACCTCCTTGCATAAATACATCCACAATAATATCAATAAAAGCATGAACAGCAAATATAATAATAAGAACCTGTCCAGAAACAGCTCTTATTTTTTAAAATCTTACACATATAAAATAAATATTAGATAATATAAACTAATACAAAATAATATAGTATATGGAAGTGAAAAAATTCCTAATTACTCATCAACATATTTTGATACTCATTAGACCAAAATCCCACAATCCTATCAACTAACTAAAATCTTGTATCGTCTCATTATAAAATTATCTCACTAATAAAATTATGATCAATTTATTACTTTATTTATTAATTATTTTGGTTTTATTTATTAATTTTAGTTTTTTTTAAATTACTTAAAACTTAATATCCTCTCATATTAAGCACTAGATCTTCTCAAAAATGAAATATACATGACCACCCTAACATTAGAACCTCCCCAACTACCACACTTTTATACTCTCATCTATATTAGATAAATGCTGCTAAATCTATTCTATATTAAGACCTTCAGGAGATAGGGTTTTCAATTTATAAATCCAATACGTCTCTAATTGATGGAGCTTCTTTAATTTATCACCCCCTCTCCTATCCTTATGAACCTGATCAATAGCACATATAGATATACCCAACTCCTTTGCTTTATCACAATTTTTACAATGTTCGGGGACACTATGATTCGCCAACACCATTTTCAATATTCCTTAGATATTCAGAGAAGAGAATTTTAAGTTTCCTAATTGTGAGGCCGCCATACTGAAGGCCGCACCCACATGTTAAGAGATACACAACATAAGAAGAATTACAATTTAGGAAATATCTAATTTCATACTTTTTCTGAGTAGTTCTAGACACAAATTCCTTTGTTAACCTTTCCTCATTGATAATTCATAAGGAACAAGATTCCTTGGTTATCAAAAAGATAATGAGAGCAAGTTGTACAGTTCTTCTTACCACATGTTTGAACATACTTTATTCACACTCAAGAAAATTGGCATTATTCAATTCTTTCCTTTGCACATCTTTTGCCTGTTTTTTTCAACATATATCACTAGATGCCACAATTTCCTTAATACTTTTATTTTTTCTGAACAAGACTTTTGGCCTATCACCAAGGATAGGCCCCAAATAAGGATCCTCCTTGATGACATGCCAATGTCTGTCCAGAATCCTTTGAACTGCACGGCTCCCTCTACTATATTGTACACCCCATAGCTGTACCCATAATCTGCCTATAAAAACTATCTTCAAATAAAAAAATAATTATATTCTAAAACAAATAAAACTGCCTTAGTCAAAAATTTAATTTGACTTTCTGGCATTACTAAATCCTCTGTTATGAAAAATTCCATAAGGACAAAAGAAACAGAGAAAGACAATACCGTACTTTACAACTAAATATAGTAGAGGGAGCCGTGCAGTTCAAAGGATTCTGGACAGACATTGGCATGTCATCAAGGAGGATCCTTATTTGGGGCCTATCCTTGGTGATAGGCCAAAAGTCTTGTTCAGAAAAAATAAAAGTATTAAGGAAATTGTGGCATCTAGTGATATATGTTGAAAAAAAACACACAAAAGATATGCAAAGGAAAGAATTGAATAATGCCATTTCTTGAGTGTGAATAAAGGTATGTTCAAATGTGGTAAGAAGAACTGTACAACTTGCTCTCATTATCTTTGATAACCGAGGAATCTTGTTCCTTATGGATATCAATGAGGAAAGGGTTAATAAAGGAATGTGTGTGTAGAACTACTCAGAAAAAGTAGGAAATTAGATATTTCCTAAATTGTAACTCTTCTTATGTTGTGTATCTCTTAACATGTGGGTGTGGCCTTCAGTATGTCGGCCGCACAATTAGGAAACTTAACATTTGCTTCTCTGAATATCTAAGGAATATTGAAAATTGTGTGGAGAATCATAGTGTCCCTAAACATTGTAAAAATTGTGATAAAGCCAAAGGAGTTGGGTATATCTATATTGCTATTGATCAGGTTCATAAGGACAGGAGAGGGGGGGGATAAATTAAACAAGCTCCATCAATTAGAGACGTATTGGATTTATGAATTGAAAACCCTATCCCCTGAAAGTCTTAATATAGATAATAGATTTAGTGGCATTTATCTAATATAGATGAGAGTATAAAAGTGTGGTAGTTGGGGAGGTTCTAATGTTAGGGTGGTCATGTATATTTAATTTTTTAGAAGATCTAGTGCTTAATATGAAAGGATATTAAGTTTTAAGTAATTTAAAAAAATTAAAAATTAATAAACACAAAACAAAATAATTAATAAAGTAATAAATTGATCATAATTTTATTAGTGAGATAATTTTATAATGATACGATACAAGATTTTAGTTAGTTGATTAGGATTGTGGGATTTTGGTCTAATGAGTTATCAAATATGTTGATGAGTAATTAGGAATTTTTTCACTTCCATATACTATAGTGTATTAGTTTATATTATTATATATTTATTTATATGTGTATGATTTTTAAAAATAAGAGCCGTTTCTGGACAGGTTCTTATATTATATTTGCTATATATTCTTTTATTGATATTATTGTGGATGTATTTATTATTGCAAGGAAGTTATTTATAGGAGCGACCATTAGAGAGCTCCAAATAATTCTACCCTTGAGAAAGCAGGCAGTCTGGCCCACGATACGCATGGGGTTGTACGAAGTACTCAGCGAGTCGGCTAACGCCAGTTTCAACCTTCCGGAGTCACTTTACCATGTGTGTGGGACACATAGTCCCGAAGATTAGGTGTTTAAGCCCTTCGAGTTCCTGCTATTACGTTAGCTGTATTAGCATCTGGTTAGTAGAACGAGGAACGAGGGTGGATTTCATCATCGGATGGGACGTGATGGTATCAAGCTTGGTGTGTGAGAGACACCAAGAACCGTTTTGACGGAGACCTCAGATCAGGAGATGTACCCTGGAAGGGTGAAAGGCGATTTTCTGACTGCAAGTCTGTAAGTGCAATTCTGTATGAGACTTGGATTTTAAGAATAAAGCACTACTTTTAGATATATGCATTGAGCATTTTTTCAGATTCACACATAAGATTTATGGACAAGGCCATATTATAAAGCTACATAACATAGGTCTGGAAGAAAAGTGTCTTAATATCAGAACTTGTGATAGATTAAGAGGAACAGTAAACATTGTGGATCATCCTCATCATCTTCATCACTCCATTTGTGTCCTGTCTACCTGGTCAAGTTTGTCATTCACATCACATTTCATATAATTCTGTGTATTTGTTGTCAATTTATAGGAATAGGTACCATTGTGTATCACTTCCATTATTATTATTTTTATACTTATTTATTTTTTATTTATTTTTTATTTTATTATTTATTTTTTATTATTCTCATTGTCAAATTGTATTTGTGTTTTGTTTCAAGTCTTGTCATGTATTTGGTGTTTTTATTTTATGTTGTTGACAATTGTGGTTTGCTGTTAGTCTTCTGTTTCAAGAGATGAATGTTTAGTGTGCTTACAAGTGATTTATTATTTCCCACATATCAGGGTGGGGACATTCTTCTACCCTAGTTGCATAAGTGTGTTTTGTGTTTGCTTGGGACTACTTTCTGATGCTTCTCTCTTCTTCATTTGGCGCTCTATTTGAGATATTTTTGTTAGAAGAAAAATAGGATTTTAGTCTTACCTGTTAAAATCTTTTCACTTAGTCCCATACAGGTCACTGGTACTTCTGGGAGGCGATTCGCCCCTTTAATAGGCAGGAACAATTATGCAAATGATTGCAGTGGCCGGACCCTCCGCTCTTACTTAAGCCACCTTCAGGCCAGATGCCACTAGATTTGATTTGTTCCTGGGTGCTGTGCACACCAGGTAGAGAACATCTATGCATTCATCTTAGTAGTTTGTTATTTTTTTATTCAAATATGGAATACCACCATTAGGAGGGTGACCATGGCTGGTGAATTGCCCTCTTTAAAGTGGCTGGTGCAGCTTCCAGGGATTTTCTGTGGACCTTATGCCCTGAAGAGGGAACAGCTTGGGTTAAGCAGCTTCCGTACTGGGGAATTTTCCTCTGGTCTATTCCCACTTCATCATGGTCACCTGAAGACAGAAGTCCTTGCAGGAAAGGTGAGCCACCCATTGAGTGCTGAAGGTCCACTTGTCCCCACAGTGTCCCTTTGCTGGGCTTGTATTTGGAGTTTGCTTTGCACTCCAGCACTCATAGGGTGTTTTTATTTGCATTTTATTGTATTTAATGCAGGTTTCTGGGTGGTATTCTCTGGGTTTGTGAGCCTTGAATAGTATTTCTTTATGTGTTTTATGTATGTTTGGGCACTTTCTAGATGTTTTAGTAAACTTTATTAAAAAATGGTGTTCCGCGCCTTTAAGCGCGGCTTTTCCCGCTTATACACACACATATATATTATATATATATTTAGTATATATATATATATACATATACACACACATATATATATATTATATACATATACACACACATATATATATATATATATATACATATACACACACATATATATATATATATATATATATATATACACACACATATATATATATATATATATATATATATACACACACATATATATATATATATATATATACACACAACATATATATATAATATATTATATATATATATATACACACACACATATATATATATATATATATATATATACACACACACACATAATATATATATATATATATATACACACACACACATATATATATATATATATATATATATATATACACACACACATATACTATATATATATATATATATATATATACACACACACACATATATATATATACACACACATATATATATATATATATATATATATACACACACATATATATATAATATATATATATATATACACACACATTATATATATATATATATAATATATACACACACACTATATATAATATATATATATATATATACACACACAATATATATATTATATATATATACACACACATATATATATATATATATATATACACACACATATATATATATATATATATACACACACATATATATATATATTAAGATAGTATATTATATACTACACACACATATATATATATATATATATATATATATATATATACACACACACATATATATATATATATAATATATATAAATATATACACACACACACATATATATATATATATATATATATATATACACACACACCATATATAGTAA